>OU343223.1:44515647-44675818 GCA_910596185.1 Chrysanthemum makinoi
GATCGGCGATCACCTAAAACTGAATCGACCCAGCGACCATTGAGAATTGGCCACAACCAGATGTGGTGCCACATGTTTAATTCTACGCTAAGTAGGCCTTGTGAGCTGGTTCAACAAACTCCCACGAAGGAGCATAAATGGTTTTGAGGTTGAGAAAGCGTTCGCCTAAATTTTACTCAACGAAAAAGTCGCGCTAAAACCCGTCGAACTTCGCCAGGGTAAAGCGACACCAAAGGAGAATCTACGGCGCATTCATGGAACGCTTTAAGGATGAATGCATGCAAGTTAAAGCATGCCCTAAGGTACTAAAGATCTCGGCTTCATGAGTAGGGATCAATAATCGAGAACTCATCAAGAGATTGACGACAAGATCCCGAGACCTTTGATGAACTCATGAAGCGCTCTGGGTCTTTTGTCGAGGGAGAAGCCGCCCATACGGATAGCAAAGGAACTACTCGAGGTTACGGTCACGGGGAACAACACGGGAGACAATCGAGCGACCGTAGTAGTACCGTAATAGAACTATCGCGCCGAGGAGGGCAGAGACAATGACAAGTACACTCCCGATCAAACCCCAGGAAATACTACTTAGCAGGAAGGTGCGAATTTCCCAAGACCGCCCTTGATCGTACACGAAGATCGGCGCCGGGGAATGGATCTTTGTGACTACCGCGCCAAAAGGGTCACACCACTAACGAATGTGTCCAGCTGCGCCAACTCATCGACAAGATGGTCACAGAGGGTAGACTAGACCACTTGGTTAAAAACATTAAAGAGGGAAGAGATAAACAAAGGAATGGAAACAAGAAGGAGACACCCAAAGATAAGGCCGACACAATCACACATGATTACGTGGCTTGCGAGAATCACTAGACAAAAGGTCACCGAGAGTTTTCAAAAGCGAAATCTCTTTCCTACTCTAACCGAACAGCAGTAGCGAGCCACTCACCATTGAAATAAATGCGGGTCACGATATACACATGTACATTGATGGTGGGGCATCGGCAAATTTCATGTATGAGCATTGCTTTAAAAGACTACGACCGAAATACGTAGCGGTTAAACCCGGCGGCCGACAGCTCTCAGTTTCACACGGTGAAAAGATATGGCCCATGGGCAACCGCAATTACTAGTCGGCATTGGCAACGCGAGCACTCTACGACAACCTGGATGGATTTCATGGTGATCAAATCTCCCTCGCCATACAATGGCATCATTGGGAGACCCGGGATATCGGCCATGCTGCGGCGGTTGCCATCCACAGCGCACGGGATGCTTAAATTCCCAGTAGAAGAGGGCATTGTTACTCTTTACAATGCCACGGTACCAAACGAGGAATGTAACGCGGTTACATGCGATGGCACCGATTCAGCGTCTTGCGCTGCCAAAGTCCCCAATCGAAGGTCGCGATTCACCCGAATACCGGAACGAAATAACCATCGGAGGGTCATTGTCGGACAACGGCAAAGCAACTGTGTGCGCGCTCCTACAAAAGAACGTGGATATTTTCGCGTGGGAGCAAAACATATGACTGGTGCCGCAACGATCACGAGCATAAACGAGAATCCGACAGGGTACTCACCGATACGCCAGAAGAAGCGTGGCCAGGCCCGATGCACGGGGCAATTCGGCAGAGATGCGAAATTGGTAAATGCGGGAATTATGCGTGAAGTCTACTACCACGGCGGATTTCTAACCCATAAATGGTCAAAAGCGGTAGGCGGTGTCGTAGAGACTTCACCGAACCTTAACAAAGCATGCCGGGGACTGCTATCCATTACCGAGAGATAGACTGGAAAATAGAGTCCTTGTGGATACCCGTTAAAGTGTTTTCTTGGCGTACAAGGGATATCATCGGTACAGAGATGGCTAAGGAAGACGAGGAAAAAAGCCTTCCACACAAGCCAAGGGCTTTCTGTTATACAAAAATGCCCTTTGGCTTGAAGAATCGCGGTGCCACCTATCACGCTAGTAGACAATGCCTTTGAAAAGCGGTGGGCGCGACACGGAAGTCTATGTGGATGAGCTGGTCATCAAAAGCCATACCGAAGTTGAGCTTGTGCGCGACATAGAAGAGACATTCAAGACTCTACGAGAGATCAACATGAAGCTGAATCCTAAGAAATGCACCTTCGGCTGAAGGCATGTTCCTAGGATACTGATGATAGAACGGCGGCATAAAACCTTGTCCGAAAAGACAAAGCGGTAATAGAACTTCCTCACCGCAGACGCTAAAGGAAGTCCAATCTCTCAACGGAAAACTGGGCCGGCCTAAGCAGGTTCTGTCTAAGTCGGCAGAAAAGTCATTACCTCTTTTCAAAACACTCAAGAGGTGTATGAAAAAGGGTGATTCCGGTGGACGACAAGCGGAAGAAGCCTTCACTACACTCAAACGACATCTAGCAACGCTCCCAACACTTTCGTTGCACCCGACCGGGGAAGAGCGTCATGTATTTATCGGCAACTCATGGGAAGTCGGTAGCGGTGCTACTAACGATAGGGACTCGGTGCAAACCCCTATCTATTTTGTCAGCAAAGCGCTCAAGAAGACGGAGATGAACTACAGTGCCATGGAAAAGTTAGTCTTGGCATTAGTGTTTGCCGCGACTACTGGCCGGTACTTCCAAGCGCACGATAGTGGTAATCACGAGATCAACCCATCAAGCGGATCATCTCCAAACCTGCGCATGGACGTCCAGTGGAGTGTGTTGCTAGGCGAACACAACATCTCTTACAGACCACGTACGCAATAAAAGACAGTTACGGCGGACTTCATCATCGGCCGGACACGATGCGGTACCCACACCAAGACGAAGGAACTACAAGATCCATGGATTTTGTTTGAGATGGATCCGCATGCGTAGACGGATCGGGAGTGACCTCATTCTCACAAACCCGAGGAGAATGGAATTCACTTACGCACTGCGTTTTGAATTCTTTGCGACAAACAATGAGGCAGAATCTGGCTCTAATCGCCGGACTACGCATTGCAGCTCGAATGGGTATGCGTAACTTGGAAGCAAATGTAGACTCCCGGTTAGTAGCCAACCACGTGTTGGGCGAATATGTGGCCAAAGAAGAGAATATGATTCAGTATCTTGAGAAGACTAAGACACTGATCAAAGGCTTTGACATATTTACTATCAAGCAAGTCCCTAGAGGAGAAAATCGCAAAAGGCGGTACTGAGCAAGATCGCCTCAACAAGCTTCGCACACTTATCAAAGCAAGTCTGGTGGAAACAACAAATCAATATCGGAGATGGAAGTCTCCGCTGTCATAGAGGAGGATGGCCCTACATGGATGACACCAATTACGGAATTCCTCATGGGAACATTACCCCAAGAGCAGACGGCTTCGCAGTCACGGTACGGCCGCCGAGATTCAATTGCGAGACAACATACTCTACCGACGTTCTTTCCTCCAACCATGGCTCCGCTGCGTTGGCCCTCTACAAGCAAATTACGTACTGCGAGAAATCCATGAAGGTTCATGCAGCATGCACCTTGGACCGCGATCCGTTGTAGCAGCGCCATGCGATCGAGGATACTACGGCCAACCATGCATCGAGATGCGCGGGACTTAATAAGGAAGTGCAATGATTGCCAAGTTCATAGACCCATCCCGCGCCAACCACAACGACGCGCACGCCAATCACGGCGCCTTGGCCATTCTACAAATGGGGCATTGATATTGCAGGTCCTTTTCCAATAGCGTGGCGGTCTCAAGTTTCTCATAGTAGCCATAGACTACTTCACCAAGTGGATCGAGGCAAAAGCGATTGGCGACAATCACGGCAACCCGGTGAAACGCTTTGTCTGGGACAACATTGTATGCCGCTTCGGATTACCAGGTGAAATCATCTCGGATAATGGGAAACAATTCTGCGAAACCCCTTCAAAGATGGTGCGAAGTTAAACATCACCCAACTTCGCGTCGGTTCGCACCCACAAACCAATGGCTTAGTAGAGCGCGCAAACCGAAGCACTGGCGGAAGAATCAAAGCGGCCGGATAGGCACAAAGGAAGGTGGGTCGAAGAACTTTCGCATGTACGTGGCGCCCGCACCTCCATAAAACCACGCGACGGGGACACCCCCTTCTCTCTAGTCTATGGGGAAGCGTTATACCAACTGAGATCGGCATGCCAACCATTCGCACTGCGGAGATCAATGTGACAACAAACGATGATGAAAGACGTGTCGACTTGGATCTGCTGGAAGAAAGACTGCGACGCGGCAGCCATACGAGGAGGCAAAGTCGAAGTAAAAAATGAAAGGCTACTATGATGCTAAGGTACGCAGTGTTTCATTCTGACCAGGCGACTTTGTCTACCGTGCCAATGAGCGAGCCACGCAGAGAAGATACGGGTAAGCTCGGACCAAAATGGGAAGGACCCTATGAGGTTAGCGAAGCAATAGGCACAGCGGCGTCACAGCTACGAGGCTTGGATGGTCGTGACCTACAGCACATGGAACATCGGCAACCTCAAGAGGTGCTACCTATAAGAATAGCTACGCACAAATACGCGAGGCGCTTACGCTTTCGCTCTCAATAAACATTCATGCATTCATCTTTATTTTTCATATATCTTGTTTTCTTTGTTATCTCTCAAAAACTTGCAAGTATCAATAAAATGCCGCGTTTCTAGCTAACTCCATGACACATTTTAAGTTGTTATCTCCATATCTTACGTATGTCTTAACAATTTTTATTTCTTGCCGCGATGGCGTGCATGCACTACGAATACACCCACGATGGTAAAAGGATAAGTTAACCTACTAAATAACTTGTTGAGTAAGAGGGTTGCAAACCCATCAACATCGGATCATGTATCCTTGTTAAACACCTTGTTCTCGAGACGTTGGAATAAGATATGTGCGCAACCCACGATGGTTGCGCCACGGCTACGTGCGTTTAACAACTTAGGAACCAAGACACTTGTTTCCTCAATGTGATATGTACAAAGCATGCGAATATCATACCATACACGATTATGATAAACTACTTGGAATTATTTCTCAAGTAGACTAGGATTTTTCGTACATGATTATGGATTTTCTATATATTTGCAGGCGTACGTTTGTCTCTTCGGCAACAAATACATCTTTTACGCATTACAGACAGAGATACATATAAATTACAAATATCCACAGCAAGAAAAGAGACTTTCATTCATAACCACGGTTATTACAAGAGAGAGTTATTTTGCAACATATCGACTACCGCTGCTACAGCGCTTAAGTGAAGAG
Source organism: Chrysanthemum makinoi (assembly GCA_910596185.1). Classification (NCBI taxonomy): domain Eukaryota; kingdom Viridiplantae; phylum Streptophyta; class Magnoliopsida; order Asterales; family Asteraceae; genus Chrysanthemum; species Chrysanthemum makinoi. The sequence goes on from OU343223.1 coordinate 44,520,896, forward strand.
GTGCCAACGTGACTTGTTGCACCTTTAACTTTGCTAACACTTTTCAACACGTGCGCATCTTGATGCGACACGGTGGCCACAACGGCACCCCATCGGACCGCGGCAAGTGAGCCGCACCAACCCCACACAAAATAGCTTTACCGCAATACCTTCTTTTTAGCAAGACGGGTTGCATGCGCTTCAAGACCTCGCAGAGGTACCTCTTTTTCCAAAGCAAAGGGATTACGGCTATCCCTAGGACGTGCAAACACGGTACTGCGGATGAGACTCATGGGGCTTCAAATAATAGTCCGCTGTGTGTTTAGGCATCCTCCGACGCGATGGCGCCAAGGTCAACCTTGCCATAATAACATTTATCGGATAATCTTGATCGCGCTCAAGCTCCGAAATCATTGGGAGCTCTAAATCTTTCATTCTCTGCATGGCAGCGACCAAATGATCATATGACTCCGCATCATAATTGGTACCTTATCAACGCCGCCTTCAACAGTTTTGCCTCGTGGAGCTCTTCAATTGCTTCGATTTACCACGCTCAGGCGCGCCGCACACCTCCCCAAAGGCATTAACCACCTCTGGCGATTCCAGGGTATTAAGGGCAGCTAGGCGGATACCGTGGCCTATGAGCCACTGCGCTCATATGTGGACATAAGTGAGGATACACTCCTCGTCATATTCAATGCTAAGCTTACGCAGCTTTGCTTCTGCACCTCCAATGACCAGCTCCACAGTAGCCCCAAGCTCCCCAACTGCGCAAACAAATTTTCCTTACCACGCTCGGATGTTTAAGTACCCAGCGCACGCAAACTTGTCTGGCAGCATCAGCCTTCTTGATTTATTCGGCACATTAGCGCCATTTTGTCATCGGCCTGTTTTTGAGCGTATGCGCTCAGATCCCTTGCCTCTGCATGGGCTATCGATTCTTGCCCGAGTGCTGGCCATTCGCCTCCGAAGCTATTGTTTGGTCCTTTTGTGAATCTTGGTTCACCCACCGCTACTTCGGTCTTTCAGCTTCACAATTATTGCGGCGATGTGCGGAGACCGCACCATTCTTCAACCAATTGCTCCATGGGCATCCGCGCATCGAGGCCGGTCTTCATTATCCTGGCTCTGCGGCCGAATTTGAATGTATAGGACTAGCCTTGGGGGTGATTCTATCACCGCTTCTCCCGCAATGATCACCCGCGAAATGTTAGATTCACAACTAGCATATCAACCAACAAACGGAAATTTTATATATACGGCTTACTACGTGGCTCAGCGACATCGCAGAAGGGTCGAAGACGCTTCATCGGTGGAGGATAATTCCACGGTCCCGAACCACGGGGCGTTTTTCCTTGATGGGCCGCACCATCATCCCGGGTCCTTTACGATGAGCCCGGATTCTTCTTCTTCCTCTTCCTCCATAGGGTGAGCCACAGCTACGCGGTGGTGGCTACGTGCTACAGGTTCTCCGGGATTAGGAAGGCTTTGAGGGTGTGGCCTCCACTGCGACTGAGGAACCGGTTCCTGCTCCCCGCATTCAACTCTATGACCCGCGCCTGCGGTAGCGCTAGGATTGGCTCCTCTCCTTCTCTCAACGGCGCGCACGTCACCACCTCAATCGGCTTCGCCAAGCGAACAACAGTAAAGAGGTCAATCTCTGCGTAATAGGAAACAAACAACGGCATTGGTTATATAATGTAGGAACAAAGGAAGACAATTCTTACTACAAAAGGGGGTGCGGAAGAACGAGTACCCACCCTGGCCATTGGCTTCTAAAAAGATTGGGATCTCATCTTCGGGACCAAAATAGTTCCGGCTGATGCCCATGTGTACCAAAAGTTCCTCAGGATAGGAATTAATGGGGATGCGGTTGGCGTTTATCAATTCCGCATCCTCAACAACATAGGATCCAGGCGGGGGGCACTCATCCTTCACCAACGAACCCTGGGTATGAAAGTCATAGGTCCACGGAAACATATTGTCTACCCGAGAAAAAGGACTCCTCCAATTCCTAAGCGGCGTCTAGCTTCTTTGTATAACATTGAAATCTACCGGCTTAGCAAAGGACACCCACCCATGTGACCGGGTTGTATGGTAGAACACGCGAAAAAGGTTGATGGTGGGATTCACCGCCAGTAACTGGCAGTTCACCTCAAAATTTGTAATTTTAGCGGCGCCTATACAATGCAATTGTGATATGTGCGATTATAATAATTCAATATATCGCCCAGGAATTGGGATAGAGACGCGTTGATTCGCGAATTCTAAAAAGCGCGTGTATACCCCACCTTCCTTCTGGAGTCGGCAATAGACGCCCAGCGCACCGGAACAAACGGATGTACGCTCGGCGGTATGTAGTAATCTGAAGTGAACTCTAAGAGATCACTCGTGGATAGATTGGAGGTGAACTCATGCAGTTGTTTGACCATAGTGGTGGATTTCTGAGAAGCGAGGGTACCTTGAGGTAGTTTAATCTCTAGATTGCAGCTGGAGTTCTATTTCAAACAAGGGCGGATTGCTTTTTACGGTGGATCACTTTGTGAAAATGAAGGGTGGTTTTATACTTTTCTCTCATCCACACGATCGTGCCACGTGGACTCCACTAACTTCACTTGTGTGGTTGAGATCACTCGATGGGGCGGGGACATCACTTTCCCGAATAACGAGGCGTTTACCATTCACTTTGATGTCTAGATACAACGCACCTACGGGTATGTGTATGGCTTCTTTCATACGTTTCGTAAGTTTATTTTATTTTATTTTGGACTACGGTCATTAGTCTAGCATCCGATTCACGCTAACATACTAGAAGCTGGGGACATGATGACGTATAGTCTGGAGTTGGGTCATAAACCCGACTACAACCCAATACTCACAAGCCCGGCACGAACTAGGCCAACATCAATAAGCGTTGGGGCTCACGAAGCCCAAGCCCATATCTATTTACGGAATAGGTATCCGATCTCTTCTAAAATAAGGAGATAATCATTCCCAACCGACTTTGGCGGGATACGCCGAAGGTTGGGGAACATGGAACCAACAAGGATTCCGTGCGTATATAAAGGGAACCATATCCTCGTTTAAGGTGCGATCTCAGAACCCTAAAACTCCTAAAACCTTAAACCGATTACTCCTCTCACGCGGGAGGATAATCGTGGGAGACAATCCCACGATAAGCCTAACGGTGTTTCTTGTCTCTTAGTGCTTTGGTCTCAAGCAGCAATTCTTGGTAATTACGAACCCAGGCTCCAAACGAGAGCATGAATTTTGTATCAATGGCACTTTCAGTGTCTCGTGAGTAACTGTTACGGCAATCTTCACCCACGGAAAAAACATTCTGCTAAAGCCTTTTCAAATATTGCCTTCAATGTAATGAAAAGCACCAAAATTTGTGCAAAAAGTAGAAGGCAGAGGAGACAAAATTATTTAAAAGCAAAAAGTGGAAGTGCAATAGAAGTCAACCAAGAAACAAATAAAGGTGATGATAATAAGGAAAGAAGGGTAAGGATACTAATTGCGGGTGGTGGAGTTGGTGGTTTGGTGCTTGCTTTGGCAGCTAAACGAAAAGGGTTCGAGGTGATGGTGTTTGAAAACGATTTAAGTGCTGTGAGAGGCGAAGGACGACACAGGGGACCGATTCAGCTGCTGAGTAGCGCGTTGGGTGTGTTGGTTGATATTGATAAAGGTGTGGCAAAGCAAATTTTGGATGCAGGATGTGTTACTGGGACTAGGATCAATGGCATTGCTGATGGCCTCTCTGGTAACTGGTGAGTTCACCTTTTTCTTGTATAAATGGTTATTGCCACTTTAAGGGGGGTGCTGATTTTATACTTTAATTAAAATCTTTGGTTATTGTAATTATATTTCTTTTTTAACTAGTTACGTGCGTATCATGTTAAAAGATTAGCTAAAAAAAGATGTAAAAACAGATCAAAAGTCTGTTTTAATGAAATGTGAAGCAACATAATCTTTTTTTTCTTTTTTTCTTTTTAATTATTATTATTATTATTTTTTCAAAAAAGTAACTATATATTCAAGAACAATGATTATTTTAAATAAATGACAATTTCGATCTCAGGATTGGCAAATTTAATTTCCTGGCCCCTGCGATTAAGAGCAGACTTCCTGTGACTTTAGTAATTAGCAGAATGGTATTACAAGAAATCCTGCTCAATGTTGTTGGAGATCACAATGTGTTTAACAATTCCAAAGTTGTTGATTTCTCTCAAGACCCTCATAAGGTTATGCTCACGTACTCTTCAGTCACGTGGTCCAGTGTCATTTCATTTTTGGGCTATGTGTTAAAGTTGCGTAAAATAAGGCTACTCACCATGACAGAAACATGCACATGTATCTAACTCGAGGTAATAAAATTTTGTAGGTCGTAGTAACACTTGAGGATGGGCGAAAATTTGAAGGTGATATCTTAATAGGAGTTGATGGGATTTCCTCAGAGGTAATGGTCGATGAAAATGATTTATATGCCGAATACAAGAACTTAAATTTATACCTAAAGATTTTATTGATGGATTTCAAAAAGTGATTGGTGAAAAACGATGAGAGAGAATAAGTGTTATACACTTGTCATGAAATGAATGGATTATGTCTAACTTTAGGTCTCCTTGTTAGGTCTAAATATCAATGCTCATGATTGATTTTTGCATGATTAGAACCAAACTCCCATTTATGTTTGTTAACTTATTTCATAGGTGCGTAAAAAATTATTCGGAGCGCACGAAGCAAGTTACTCAGGGTATATGTGCTATAGTGGTCTAGCAAACTATGCTCCATCATATTTAAACTCTATCGGGTACACTTATATGCTCGTGGTGGATAAATTTAATGTAGCTTCGAGCAAACTTACCTTTATCATGTTTTCTTTTCAGGTATCGGGTGTTTTTGGGAGTCAACGTTATTTCGTTGCTTTTTTTTTTTGGGTAAAAGGTCAAAAGACCCGGTAAATATATTACTCCAAAAAACGTTTAAGTACAAAGGATATGGGTGAATCCCATATCTCAGCCCGTTACATAGGCGAAAAAGCTTACATAACAAGATACTTCCAATTCCCTAAATCAGAAAAAAAAAAAAACCACTACTCAAAAGATACCATTAGACTCTTATGAAAACAAAATTACTTTCTACCGAGACCTTGGAGCTTGATACCATACGTGTCATGTAAAGCATCCAAATTCCCTAGAATATCGTAGACCTGATCCGCATAGTCATCATAATCATCTTCACGATCATGACCACCACCAAATAGGTTCATGGACTCATCAAACGTATTCACAACCTCGTCTTCATCATTGTCTGAAACAACAATCTCTACCACCTTAGAGAATGGGTTAAACCTCTTAGTAGAAGAAGTAGACCCCGGATAATCAACCTTTTGAATAGGATGACCATCATCATCCACAAGAGTAGCTTTCCCATCAATAAGTAGCTTTTCAAGCTCCCTAATTTTCCCAACTAAAGGAGTAGAATTAACTTCCTTTGTTCCCATTGAATCACTCACAAGCGGTACTTGTGATGCATTACAAGTCTCTAAAGACCCGTCCTCCTTAGCTTCCTTTGGAATACCCAAACTCACATCCTTAATCACTTCATTGGTAGGAATACCACAGTCATCAGTATCATCCATATGAAGGCCATCAAACCGGTTTGATGTAGCAATCTTCGTACCACTCGTACTAGCCCATCGCGACGCCGTTACCGGTGTTAGCCACATCAGTAGACTTCTTCTTATTGGCATCCACTTTCTTGGGTGCAGTAGGAGGCGCTTTGGGCTGATATTGCATCTTCTTCCCCACAACAGGTTTAGTAAAACCTCCCTTACTTGGACCAGATTGACCACCATTGTTACTCTTCTTCTTAGTATTGTCCGTTTTAAACCCATCATTAACACTTGGAGCAGGCTGAATAGTAGGTAGAACATACTTAGGACAATCAACCAAAGTATGACCAAAAATCTTACAATTATCACAACGAGGCGGTTTCCACTCATATTCAACCCGAATCTTCTCAATAGTCGAACCCGTCCCATCAAGGAAAGGTATCTCAACATTGAGGTTGTCCCTAAGCACCTCATCCGCCTTAACTTCAATCATGCACCTAGCAAAACTACTACGGCACCATGATTCCTTGCACATTTGGCTAGTATAAGCATCTAACATTTTGGGCGTACCAATCAATGTGGCAAGAAGACTAAGACCATCATCAGAAAACATAGCAAGAGGAACATCATGGAATTTAACCCACACCGGGATGTTGCTTAAATCCTCTTTAAGTAAGTTGGTGTTCAAGCTCCATGGCTTAAGAATAATTGGTACATTTTTAATCAACCAAGGACCGTTTTCGAGGACATCATCAATACCTTTCTTCGAACTGAAGTTAAAGAAAAAGAACCCCTTTGCATTCATCATAACCTTCTGTATACCATACTTAGCCCACGCATTGCGTACATAGTAATCAACAACAGGAAAAGCAAGGCGTTGACCAAGGAAATACCCATAGAGAGTATTCTCAAATCTGATATTCACCTCTTCCACTACTTTCATTCGGACAGAAAGATCAACTCCAGTTTTTTTATTACTACATTCCAACCTACGAAACTTTGACACATGTTTCTTAGGATCACTACAAGTAGCACCCGCATAAGAGACCGATTTCACACCAGATCCACTAGTAGGATTAGTCTTAAAAGTGTTGTGACCAGAATTAGCATGAACATTCTCACTAGTAGGATTGGTCGTATTCCCAAGTGTACCAAATTCCTGTGATAGCATAGCAACTTCAAAACTCGACAAAGGAGAAACTTGTTTAGGGACATTAGAGGTGTCCATAGGCGTCTGTTTATTAGACAGACCAAGTTTCTCTTGATTAGCACTTCCCCCACTCGATGACACATCCACACTTGTAGCTAACAACACATTACCATCAGCACTTGGTTCAACATAAGTCGAAGAAGCTTGCCACACTTTAAGATGCTTATTACCATCAGTCCCATGTGAACCATACTGATCATTATCAAATGAATAAAGTGAAATCGGCTTCACTTGTTCAGGAACCAACTCATCAGACTCATTCCCAACGACAGATTGAATCATCTTCAACACTAGGGTTTGTCAAAACTCTAGCAATTACGCAATGGGGCACACGAATTACCATCAATGGACGTACCATTGTCTTGTTCCTTCAAACGAATCATACGAGCAGCCAAATCAACAGGAATATTACCTACGGAACTAGTAACAGCAGATGTGTCCTTAGTCACACTTTTCGAAGCCAAAAAACCCTTATGCATCTCTCACACCCGGTAACACACTAATCAAACACTTAATAACACCTCTAATTACCCGGCAAGCATGCAAGACCAAATTAAGAAGAGAAAACCATAATCGCAAAGATTAGGGTTTATAGTGATAAGCACCAAAAACTAACCACCAACCATAGTATGCAGTCGATCAATAAATGATATATATAATAATGGCCAATCGATCAACAATATACCACAAGTATGATTGATTATATATATATATATATATATATATATATATATATATATATATATATATATATATATATATATATATATATATATATATATATATATATATATATATATAATAAACTATCGATAGACCATGCATGAAAATATAACCAAATCAGAATATACCAAAAGCGAATGAAATTAAAACACCGACCCCACGATTCAAAAGTTAACCAAATTAATTATTAACCGACCTTGAAGAAGATTAAAAAATTAAAAGGTTAAAGATCAATTGTTAGGGAATGGTGTTGTCGCTTTTGTTGCCTTTTCGCCGGAGAGAATTGTATTAGGGTTTTTTTAGTATTTCGTTGCTTTTGATGTAGGTAATGAGAAAATCCAATGGTATGCCTTCCATAAGGAACCACCGAGCCGTAGTGATACTTCAGAAGGTGATTAACGAATTTATAGCTAGCAGTTTATAAACACTACAAGAAATTTTCATTCTTGAGACACCCCAAATTCAGTAATAGTCAGTAGAGGGTTCTATGTTCACGGAGAGTGATATGTCGTGACATATGACCTGAGCTTGTTCAAAATCATCTAAATAATCTAGTCCAAATATCTTTGTTATGTTTTTGTTACATGTGCGAGGTTTATTATCGAGGGGACCACATGCACATTTCCCATTTATGAATATGAAGAGATATCAAGTCATGCTATCTATGAAGACTTGGTGAAAGTTGAGGGGTGGTTTGAAGTTCCTTTGCTATAATAGAAGCAACCAGCTAGGGTTTAATCACTCATTCATACAGATCATATACTAAGACTGCTATATCACTCTCTCTATAAACCTCATGTATTAGAATCTGTTGGTTCATTTACGCATTGATCTTTTGATCATATTGTTCTTGTTATTAGTCTGTGCGGCTTGGTTATTATCAATCAATCTCAATGCGGCTATTACCACTGATTCTTGAATAAATTAAAGTTCTTGCTCGTTTATACGGTTGATAAAATGCACATGGTATCAGGCGATAGGCTACGATTCTCTTCAAATCAGCTCTGAGGATTGTTATATTGGGGGTTATTGTTATTGATAACTCCGGCGGTTAAATATCGGGTTAGGCGTCGCATTGAGTCTTTGGGAATCAATTGTTTTCATAATATCGATGCTCAATCAGAATAAATTAGGGTTCGTTCAAAACCCTAATTAATTTTTGATTTGGGGGTTTTGCTTGTAGAGTACTTGGGCCGATATTTACGGGTACTATCGGTTATTAATTCGACATAAATTGGGTTTCTTGAAACTCTAATTATTTTCTTACTTGGGGATTTTTTCTTGGAGTGCTCTCTGGTCTAATTGATCATAATCAACCCTAGACTAAGTGAATCTAGGTTGATTGTGGTGGTCTTCTTCATCATTTCCGCCGCATGCATGTAAAGTTTCTCTCCCTTTCTTGTTTAAGCGGCATTCAAATTTGGGTGCAAACGGGTAGGTTAACACCTTGATCGCCACCTCACGAATGGTGAATACACCTTTCGGCCTACCCAGGTCAAAGGCTTGGTGCCCGTTAAACACCGTGGGTGTGAGTTGCCTTTGTTCTTGTATTTTTTGTTCTTACAGTTGACGGAGGCTAGGACTAGTTAGGTTGGAAGTTGATTTGGGATTATTGCTCTCATTATTTGTGGTTCTTTATTCTTGTCTTTACATTTTATTTTCTGTGTTATCACTATGGCGTGGGTGAGGATGAACAAACTAATAATGAATCTAGATTTCTTGAATCTATGACTAATGAATCTGTGATCAACTCCTCTGAATTAAAACTTGTCTTTGGTGATACTCTCTTCTTGCATCCTAGTGACACTAGTGGTAATCCTATTATATCATTAAACTCACTTGGTTCGAGAAAACTATAAAATATAGAGCATTGCCATGACTTTTGCATTAAGAAACCATAATAAACTTGGCTTTGTTGATGGAACTTGTAAAAAAAGATCTGCTAATGCTAGTCTTGCCAATCAATGGGATATGTGTGACTCTGTTGTCCTTACTTGGATTCTAAACTCTTTAAGTCCAGTTGTTTCTTGGTGCTATATATTCTAAAACGCTTATGAAATGTGGAATGACCTAAAAACCTATGACAAAGTTGATGGATCTGCGTCTTTAACATACATAAAAAATCAACTCTTTGGGTCAAAATGGGTCTCTCTTGCGATTACTACAACAATCTTAATTCATTATGGAAACAATTTGACTCTATAATCAGTCTTCCTACATGTACTTGTGATGCTAGAAAACATTTTGAAAAACATAACCAGCTCATCAAGTTAATGCAGTTTTTAATGGGTCTTGATGACACCTATGTGCCCATCAGAAGCAACATCTTAACCAGGGATCCTTTACCATCTATCAAAGCTTTTTCTATTTGTCAGGAGAAGAATCCCACAGAAACTTCTCCTCACGGTACTGGATCCATTAAACCAAATGTGTCTGCTTTTGCTTCAAAGTTCTTTGATAACAAAAACAACAATTACAAAGGCACAAATGGGAATAACACTTCTGGTAACAGCTCTAACAATAGAGGACCCAATCTCAACTTAAAGTGCTCTAACGTAAAAAACACGGTCACACCATTGATAGATGTTATGATTTAGTTGGGTATCCTGCTGGATATGGAAAAAGGAACTTTATCTAAACCCCACTAGCAACAATGCTTAACTTCTACTACTGATGCCAATCTTGAATGTAGTACTAGAAACTCTCCTGTTTCTCTTTCTAATGAACAGATGGTCGAACTAATGAGTCTTCTAAATGATAGCCCTGCTCACTCCAATATGGCAGGTAAATGTTTTTCAGGAACCTTTTTAATGCAAGTGTCAAATTCAATTTAAAATTTGAAAAACACTTTAATGGAAACACAAATTTTCTAAAGAAAAACATAAGTCTTGGTTGGATTGTTGACTCTGGAGCAAACCAACACATGACTTTGTCTTCAAAACATTTAATCAATCTTGTTGATGTTTCAAAACTTGGCCTCCTTGTTGGACACCCAAATGGTACTCAAGCACTTATAAACGAGATTGGTGACATGAAAATTAACAACAACATTATCTTACATGATGTCTAGTTGTGCTGAGTACACTTTGTCAGTCTGTTATCTGTTCACAAACTTGCTAGAGATAGCAAATTATCTGTTAGTTTTGATGAATCTAAATGTTATATTCAGGTTGTGCAACAAAAAGGAATGTGGGGATTGGTAATCAATCTAATGGCACTGTCTTGATGTTTGACACTAATTGTAAGGCTATCTCTAATAATTGCATTGTCTCTAGAAACATCTGGCATCAAAGGCTTGGTCATCCCTCTGATCAAGTCTTACATGTCCTTAAACCCAGTCTTAACCTTGATAAAACAACTGATTCTACTCATATCTGTGACACTTGCCATAAGGCTAAACAAACCAGGGAACCTTTTCCCTTAAGTGAACATAAGTCAACTAAAATTGGTCAACTTGTCCACCTAGATGTTTGGGGTCCTTATAAAATCACTAGCAGAGATGGCTACAAATACTTTTTAACTATTGTTGATGATTACTCAAAGGTACATGCGGGTTTATATGCTTAAGAACAAAGGAGATGTCTATGATTCCATTGTCAATTTTACTCAAATGTTGTCAAATCAATTTGAAAGTAACATTAAAATCTTTAGAAGTGACAATGATAGTGTGAATTTGTCAATAAGAATGCAACGATTTTTTCATAAGGCATTCTTCATCAAACTTCTTGTGTCTACACACCACAACAAAATGGAATGCGAAGGAAACATAGACATCTTCTCAATGTTGCTAGATCTCTTATGTTTCAGGGGAATTACCTCTTTACTTATGGCCTGAATGTGTTCTTATTGCTGCTTACCTTATCAACAGGTTACCTTCTTCGTGTTTCTGCGGAAAATCTCCTTTCTCTCTCGTGTATGGGCATGACCCTACACTCTCTCATATTAGGGTTTTTGGTTGTCTTTGCATGCTACTATCCTAATAATTCGACAAATTTTCAGGATCTGAAAAAAGTGTTCTTATTGGCTACTCTAATGAAAAAAAGGGTTACAAACTTTTAAGCTTAGAAACAAAACATGTCTTCTTCTCAAGAGATGTCAACTTTTATGAAATTTTTCCCTTTCAAAATGAAAACAATTCTCAAAAACAAGTCTTTGAACGGGTGTGTCAAAAGATTTAAATCACAAAAACTTCTTTGATTCCAAAGATTTAAATCACAAAATTGCTTTTAATACTGACAACCCTAAAAGACCCAATGATGAAGGGAGAGTGTCTTCCAATGATGATGGGACTGAGTTGAATCCTCTCAATAAGGATGGTAACTCAGATGCTTCATCCAATGATGATGGAACTGAGTTGAATCCTCTCAATGAGGATGGCAACTCAGATGCTTCATCCATGGAAAAAATACACACCACGAGGGCACTATTAATTCGATTTAGACTCAAATGAGTCAACTCGAAAAAAGGAGACTTGCCGACCATCACCACGGAAGTCAACCAGACCCACTAGATTGCCCAAAAATCTTAATGATTTTATTGTTGAAGGCAAAGTTAAATATGGTATAGAAAAAGTTGTTAATTATTCTAATCTTAATTTGAAAATTACTTTTTACTTCCAACTTAAATAAAAGTTTTGAACCTACTTGTTATGAGGAAGCCATCCTTGACCCTAACTGGGTTGATGCTATGAATGCTGAAATTGAGGCCTTAAACACTAACAAATCCTGGATCATTACCACTTTACCCTTTAATAGAAAACCCATTAGATACAAATGGATTTGGAAAATCAAGTACAAATCCAATGGTGAAGTGGACAAATACAAAGCCAGGCTTGTTGCCAAAGGCTTTAACCAAGAAGAGGGATAGATTATAATGAAACTTTTTTTCTCTGTTGTAAAATGTCCCTTTGTTAGAATTCTTATTGCCTTAGCTGTTAAAAATAAATGGCCTCTTTTCCAACTAGATGTTAATAATGCTTTTCTTTATGGTGAGCTTGATGAGGACATATACATGACTATTCCAAAAGGTTTTTCAGATGAAAACAACAAAAACATGGTTTGCAAACTTACTAAATCATTGTATGGCCTTAAGCAAGCTCCCAGAAAATGGAATGAGAAACTTGTTGGTGTTCTCAAAGAACATGGCTTTGTTCAATCTGTGAGTGATCATTCTCTATTTACAAAAAATAAAGATAACAAGTTTATTGCCTTACTTGTCTATGTTGATGATATTGTTCTTCCGGCAATTGTGTTGATGAAATTGAACTATTCAAAGTCTTTCTTAAAACTAAATTTAACATAAAAGACTTGGGTACTCTTAAATTCTTTCTAGGTATTGAAGTGATAAAACGGGAATGACATCTGTTCTCGGAGAAATCTGTCTTGAAGTTTTAAAAGAATTTGGTCTTCTTGGATGTAAGCCTGTGTCTACACCCATGGAACCAAACTCTGTCCTTCCTTTTATACCAACACAAGATGACCCATTACTTGATAACATAATTGGGTACCAAAAGCGCTTGAAACTGATTTATCTTACTCATACCAGACCTGACATATCTTATTCATTTTTGTCTAGCACAGCATATGCATACTCCTTTAAAATCTCATTTGGATTCTGCTTTAAATGTGCTAAGATATTTAAAAGGTGCCCCTGGTAAAGGTCTAAAGTATGATCATAGCAGTCTTAATAATGTTCTTGAAGGGTAATGATGTGATTGGGCAAAATGCATTAAAACTAGGAAATCATTCTTGAATCTTGTGTTTTCTTTAATAATTGTTTGATATCATGGAAAAGCAAAAAAACAAAACACTCTCTCAAAATCTTCTCTGAAGCGAGAATCTGATCCATGGCTGCTGCAGCCTGTGAAATTATTTGGGTTCAAAAAATCTTAAAGGATCTGAATGTTGATCTTAATCTTCCTGTGCTTTGTTTGTGATAACAAATCGCTTTACAACTTCTTTGTCAACCCAGTTTTCCATGAGAGATCAAAACATTTTGAAATAGATGTCCATTTCATCAGAGAAAAAATTGCAAAAGGTGTCTTGAGTGCCATCAAAATTGGCTCCTCAAACCAAACTACTGAACATTTTAACCAAACACCTTCCAGTGTACCAACACAAATTTCTTTGTGAAAAATTGAAACTATTTGACATATTTGGAAAGCAGTTAAGGGGAATGTTCAAAATCATCTAAATAATCTAGTCCAAATATCTTTGTTATGTTTGTTACATGTCGAGGTTTATTATCGGGGACCACTTATGCACATTTCCCATTTATGAATATGAAGAGATATCAAGTCATGCTATCTATGAAGACTTGGTGAAAGTTGAAGGGGGTCGGTTGAAGTTCCTTTGCTATAATAGAAGCAACCCTGGCTAGGGTTTTAATCACTCATTCATACATGATCATATACTAAGACTGCTATATCACTCTCTCTATAAACCTCATGTATTAGAATCTGTTGGTTCATTTTGCGCATTGATCTTTTGATCATATTGTTCTTGTTATTAGTGCGGTAACAGCTTGGTTATTATCAATCAATCATGCTTGACTATTTATTTCCCTACTTTGATTCTTGAATAAATTAAAGTTCTTGCTCTGTTTATCTGGTTGATACCGTCGCACACAGACTAAATCCGAGGTTTTAGTGACACTTTAAATTTGTCGGTAAAAAGTTATAACTTTGGTATTTATTGAGTTTCTATAACAAACTGTCTCTTAATATAAAAGTCTGAAAAATAAATCCCACAAATTTTTTTGTGTCGATATAGATAGGTCTTTACCGAAGACACGTTTACATACACTTTTTGAGAGTATGAGACATACATGGTACTTAACAAGTTTGTACTTTAGTGACACCTTTTCAGCTCTTAGTGACACTTTTTTATTTTACTTTAGTGACACTTTATTTACATGTCCAAACCACAATTATCTTGTAGTGTGCTTACTTACACATTATAGATGTGTACGTGTAATTAGCTAAACAATTGGGCTATTAACATTTTACCACAACTTTTATAAATTAGGTAAACAATTAGGCTATTAACTGCTTTGAAATAAGGGTCACTGAAACGAAGTAATCACGACACTTTTGGTCTGTCACTGTACATTAGTCACTAAATAACAGTGAAACTGATATGTTAATATCTTAACATATAGAAGTTCAGTTAGTTCTTAATTTTCCCATAAATTATTATGCATCTGATATATAAATTTTCCTTTTTAGATGTCACACACCAAAAATTAAGGCTTATGGAAATGTTTGGGTGCTGGTGTAAAGATGTGACTATATTGATATCCAAAACAAAGGAAGAAATGATTTTACGCAGAGATATCTACGATAGGGACATGATATTCTCTTGGGGGATAGGACGTGTTACTCTTTTAGGAGACGCTGCTCATCCAATGCAGCCCAATCTTGGGCTAGGTGGTTGCTTAGCAATAGAGGTAACATTTTTACAGATAAATTTTTGATAATAATGAAAACTTGAACACATTGCATTCTCAGGATTGCCACCAAGTGATTCTTGAACTGGAAAAAATAACGAAATGTGGGTCTAACGCTTTCAAGTCACATGAGATTGCCTCAGTGCTAAAGAGGTACCTGAAATCCATTTCATGCATATAGTGATTTAATTTTTTTTGGGCTAGAATCGTATGTTATGGTTGACTTCTTTCCTGTGGCTATGATCTGAAAACACGCATCCTTAAGAATAGATACGAGGAGAAACGATTATTCAGGACAATGATTGTGCTTCAAGTGACCCGCATAGCATCAACATCGCTTAGCTTTTACCAGCCTTTCACAAGATTGGGGATGCTTTCGCTTCCTGTTGGTTTTCCTTACCGATGCTTCTTTAATTTTTTGTATTCCAAATTATAATTTGGTTATGGCTAATGATCAAGTTCTTCTCATTTTACACCCAATCTCCTTCCAAGTTAATGAGTTGATTTTTAATTCAGCTTTGCCTCATTTCATGAACTGGATGCTAACTGGAAACTGGTTATAAGTACATCATCTCGCCTTATGCTTATATACTTTTGTTGCATACATTAGACTATCTAACGATTGATCAGTTTTATCTTCTTTAGTCCTAAAGAAAGGTGAATGATGAAGTTGTTTACTTTCTTCTGTTTTCATATTGAAGTGCTGAATATGTAATGCGACTAGAAGTTTACAAATCCAAAGCGTTTAATTAGTTAAAGCCTATTCTGTCGAGCTTGAATTAATCTCCTGCAGTCTAGTTAATTTCAAGACAAATTACAAGTTTACAAATGTTGCTATAGATGATGGATCCATAAGTGATAATCAAAGTGAAATCAAACAAATTCACTACCTTTATTTTATTTTATTTGTAGAAGTGGTTAAGTTTACATTTCCATCATTATAAGTAACACATATTTACTTCAAAGTAAGTTTTGTTTAAACAATAACTCATTTATATCACCCATTGATCAGATTGTGCGATAATCCAATCAGACTATTCAGTGTATAATGATTTTTTAACTAAGATATAACATGCATAAGATCATTTTACTTTAGTAATAACCACCTTTTAGGTGACAATTATTATTTTTTTCATATAGCGACACATATAAGTACGTGGAGCCAATAAAAGTTTAAAAAAAAATGTCACTATATGAGGAAAAGGAGTCACAAAAGGATGCCACTAGCATTTTCATGTGTTTCTCTTGGGCTCCTCCGTGCAAAAACAATAAGTAAAAATGCGGTCAACCTATGCATAGTGACGCAAAAGTGTGAGAATAGATTTTTCGTCTTGTGGGACACAATTCATAAGAAGTGCCAATAAATCCAAAATTGTAACCTTTTCAATAAAAAGTGTTGATTGTCACACTCATTTTTTTTTTTTTTTTTTTTTTTTTTTTTTTTTTATTTGTACACTCTCTGTACAAACTGGACAAACAATATATAGCCAATGTACCTCTCTATTGCACAATATAGTGTGTGCAAATAAAATGGATGAGTGCCCAAATCATTAGCTTTTAATAAAGTGTAAACGTTGACACTTTCTAAGTCACTAAAATGACACTTTACTATTAACTAGGCGAGTACCCGTGCATAGCAACGAAATTTTCTTGCGGCAAACAACTATGGTTGTGATAAAACGTGAAATAACCAAAATGCTTAGCGACGGGATATCTAGCGGCAAACAACTATATGTGTTTCGTATAACGTTTATACATAAAACGTGAAATAATCAAAATATAATTGCAAAAGATTGTAACATGCGATAATTTAACTCAAAGAAAAAAAAATCTTAAAATATTTCAAAGAACATATAAAAACATTTAGTGAAACTGAAAATAAAACATTACATCAGTTATAAGATATGATAACTAAAGTGCCCATTATTTTCTAATGGTATAACGTTTTATTGATCTATTCCATAATAACAAAGTACAATATATGAGGTTATATAGACTATTCTAGAAACGGGCTTGACCCCGATACCTTGTACACATGAATAATACGGGCTAACATATCCGTCATGTAAAACTTCTCGATATACGACATTAGAGGTGTAGATTCCTTCTCAATTTCCCTAATACCTTTGTAGTCCTACATGATATCCCTCTAAACAACGTAACATAAAACTGACCCCGCGAGAAAACCATCAACAGTATAATACGGATCACAGGTCTATAAATTTAGATAAGTGAGGTGAATATGTATAATACTTATTGATGTGGCGTATTTTTGGACATGGTTACATGTATAGTCGATTGTAAAATGGTAACGATATATAAACATGACGAATGTGGTATATATTATCGTATTCTATTGTTGGAGAAGGTATGCGAGAACTCTGACCTCAATATCATATCATTAACGATTTTTTCGTTATGTTTTTCTTTTATTATATTTTGAGATTTTGCGCTACTTTGGTCTCAGTAATGCATTTGCTAAATACCATATGAAATAGACAAATAGTCATTCTATATGAAAAATCATTAGAAGTGTACGTATGGATAATGGTATTACTGTTTCCTATGTTCGAAAATTTTAGCAATGAACATGAAACCCGCAAAGCAGATCACAAAGCGTGTTCATTTGTGATGCGTAGAGGTAGATCCTTGAAGTCAAAGTTTGTGCTTGATGTTTCAGTGGAAATGCTCTAAGATCAACTAAGTCTAAGCTGGGTGTGCCAATACAAGATGAACAAGATTTCCCTTTTTTGAATAACAAGTTATATATAGCAGTAGCCAAGTGAATAGAATTAAGTTTCTTGCCTAATTAATACGTAGTTAGTATGTGCTATGCACAAGAAGATTAGTATTAACGTAGTATATGGTATCGTAAGGGCTAAAAAAAATGGTATATCGTGTTTACCTCAACGTCAAGAGAAACATTACCAGGTTTGAGAATCGTATCAACGTCGGCCATAGGAGCAAAAGCGACAAGTATTTCAGAGTTAATCTAAAAAATACAAAGAAGATATTAGAACAATGTAATAACTTAAGTTCTTAACAAAAACGAATAAAGAGGTGTACAACATTTACCTCGGTTACAAGAGGAACGGGAACATGGTTAGCCACACCATCAAGATCCATTTGGTCATCAACGGCTTCCATTTCCTAAGTTAGCTAAAGTTAATCAAACAATGATACATATAAAAAGAAACAAGTTGTCGTAAGTTGTATGATAAATATTAACTCTCTTAAGGATACATTGATCAGAATGTTACCGTCGTGTATCCTTGTTCTGGTTCTTATTTTCGTTATCTTTTCTTTTGCAAATGAAACGATGTTGGAAGATTTATACTAATAATACTAATAAGAAGTTTAAAAGGAATGCATGTGCATTATAATGGCAAGTATATGATTTGTGTTTTTTAATTTTATAAACTATGCAAACATGTATCATTTCCATATTCTCTTTGTCAACCATGAAATATAGTGTTTCCAACCTGTTTTCGTGAGCAGCAAAAATATTTGTGTTTCCAGCAAGCGTTGCCTGCAATAGTTTTCACAAAAGTAATACTTGTCTTTCAATTGAATTTTACTTTGAAACGCCAGCATATGAATGAAGTTTCCTTAATTCCTTAATGTAGTTCAAATGCCAGCCTTTCAATGAAGTTTCTTTAGTTAAGATTCAGTTTTTCACTTTTCAATGTTTGAAGGTGTATTTTAATAGTTGACCAATTTTTAAGAGTTCATTTTCAAGATTGACCATACACCTATTATATGTAGTTAAGATTAAGATATATGAGGGAAGAGTACAAGGTCTCACAGTTTTACTTCTTTCATTAATTATAATTTAAACTAAAAAATTTTACATTATAAAACTTTAAATGTTTCAAGCTACTACACATTTCTCTTCCACTTTCTTAAAACTTATATCAAATCGTAAGTGCATGTATTCCTAACATATTTTCAAACCAACCGCACCTTTAATATTGTTTTTGTTTTGTTAGTTTTATATTTGAGTTGCCATCTTGTCAAGTAAATCAACTGTAAATAGTGAATCCCAAACACTTCTAGTACAAAAGACAAAACAAAAATGATAGAAAATTTTGCATTATTTCCTACTATGTATTACGTATATCGAGACCTTATATATCAGTTCTACAAATCTAGACGTTTAATTTGTACCAGTAATTCCCTTCATTTGGATGTCTAGTAGGCGAAGAAAAGGTTTTTGTAAGGTCCTTTTGTACTTTAGCAACCTTCGTATCGCACTTTTGGTAATTTGTAAAAAAGGATTATTGATCGAAGTATGGTTAATTGGTTAGTCTAACAAAAAAAAGAACAGCTAACTGGCTATTAGCTAAACAGGTTGTTTAGGTTTAAGTTCAAGAAAACATATATCCAACTAAAAAATTGATGGTCCGTTTCATGTGCACCCATAAATAATGGCTAGTAACTTAATCTCAAGTTTCAAAACCGGCCTATTGTTGGCAATAATAGGATACACATAGAAACTCACAATAACCGCATTGCAACAAGATCAAATACAAATACCCACCTTGAAATCTCAATTTATGAATTCTCATCCCCGAAAATTTTGGGTAAAGGGCCATCACCCGGTATATTACTAAAAAAAATCAGATAAGTACAATGAAATGTGGTGAGAAGTATCACATTTATCTCAAGCAACAGCTTGAACTACCACTAGATCATTTATTGACACGCCATAAACGAACGACTAGTTACCAACAACTAGAAAAACCAATAAACTATATAAGAATGACATGCCAATCTTATGAACTAACAAAATTAAAGAATTACTTCATAACACGGCCTTGGAGCTTGATATCAAATCGGTCACAAATCACATTCAATTGCCCTGGTAAGTCGTACACCTGAGCCGCATAATCATCAGAAAAATAATTTTGTAGCTCATTACCTCCACCTGTCGAAAAAAATAACTAGTCATAGGATTAAACAACTCATCATCGTCACTATCAGAAACAACCACATTATCTACTTTAAAAAAAGGGTTACCCACCTTAGTTGATAAAGTACAAGTATAGGACGAAAAACTAGGTTTAGTAACCGCATCCCCGCTACCTGAATGATCAACCTTTTTTATAGGATTACCATCATCTTCCACAAGAGTAACTTTTCCATAAATAATTAGATTTTCAAGCTTTCCAATTTTTTCAATAGTAGGAGTGCCCACCTTTTTTCCTTCTTTAACATTCTCCGCAGCCTCATCCCCGAAAATTGTAGACAAAAAAAATCCATTTCGAATCACTTTTGCGCATAATTTTGGTCTAGTAGTATGTGAGTTGCCCACCAACCTTGAGATTGTAGGTTCAAACCTCACCGCTCGGCATTTGTGCAATATTTTGTCAGATAGGTGGTGGTACATAGTATGAAAAAATTGTCGTTCAAAAAAAACTTTAGGGTTAGTATTAGAGTTGTTTAGTGTCTAAGTTACCTAAATTATTATAAATAGAGGTGATAATATATGTATTTGTACATAATTATAATTACATCAATACAATACCTATTGGGGTTTTATATGGTATCAGAGCTTTAGGTACAACCCACTAACAAATTGTTATCCTGGTTTATTGATTTACTTTCACTTTATTATTATTTTTAATCCAACTTATAACCCTAGCCCACAAAGAAAACCCTTAGCCATCATAACAAGCAAAACGAGTGTTGATGTAGCTATCAAATAACTAAAGCCATCATCTTCGTCAACAATACTCTTTAATATGCAAGAGACTGTCATCGTTAAGAACATAGCTGACTGTCAAATTGTCGCTCCTTTATAGAGGAGGAAGCCAAAGCAGAATACAACTTTTCCTCCACGCAAAAAAATAAAAATAAAAAAATAGAGACAAATGAAGAGAAAAGCAAAAGAAGGTCGAAACAAAATAAGAAGGTGGCTTTCAACATTCAAAGTTAAGATTCAAGCTTTATGATGATTGTCCGTCCTTAGCTTGGGAGGGCATATGATACCTAATATAGTTGGGTCGACCTTGTGGGTTGTACCTATTAGGTTTAGGGTTAGGATTAGAGTTGCTTATTGTCTAGGCTAATTCAATATTACAATAGAGGTGGTAAACTATGTATTCGTAGTTTCGTACAAAATTACCAATACAATAGCTATTGAGGTTCTATAATATGATTGCCGAAAACGATATTAATTAGATGGAGAGATCCAGACACCCAGCTGAAGAATATGTCTCTCTTGTATGGGTTTTTGTTAATTATAGGTGAGCGTTTAATGCGGATAATATTTAATAAAGATCAAGTGTAATGAAAAGGGATTATATACTAAATAAAATTAGAAGGGTACTCACGCAATGCGGCGGCGGGTATCTGGTGACTATTTGTGTGGCGTGCAAATGTTTTTCATTTTAAACCTTTCTTATTTCGTCTTCAAACTTTTGCTTAAGAGCTCGGATGGCATTCACGTTGTTGAAGACAAGATAGTTAGAGTTTCTTCCCTGCGACAAACGAAAGGAAGTGAAAGGGTTCTATAGTCCCTTTTTAATTTGTACGACATGAGTATTGGTTTTTTTTTGGGTAAAATGGTTAGCCTCGAAAAGAAAGCACAAAGTCATTTTAAAAATAAACTTAAAAAGTTAATGTTTAGCGAACAAAATTTCATTTCTGCAAAAAATGTCAAAGAAGGTAATTAACTTTATTATTGATTTTGGTGAGTTATAATTTTATAGGGTTCTAAACTGTTAAATCTTGCAACTTTTAATCCTAATTGTCTTAATTCAACTTTTGATATTAGCCGTAGATTTCATCTCAAATGTTATTAGCCGTTAGATGTGTACAAAACTGGAAAAAAAACTGCCATAAACACCCAAACTTTCCATCTGACTTTAACACATGCCCTTTTTTTAGTAATTGCTTCTTTATAACTTCTCTCGCGTCCCTATCATCTTTCTCTCTTCCAAACATTTCATTATCACATCTTTTGTCACACGTCAAAAAACAAACACATCTATCTCAAAATAATTAAATGAGAGACACACAATCCTTTAAAAAACACAGACATCTCTCTCAAAATATCAGCTCTCTTTTACATAACAATCAATTGTTTATACACCATAGTATCTGCACTAATTTCTATTTTTCCTTGCTTTTTCACTTTAAGGACCATCAACCGCCACCACCATCCGTAGTCGCCGGCACAACATCTTCTGAAATCGCCGGTTTATTTTAGATATATGAATATGACTGGTTGGTGGTCTTGGTGGTGTTTTGTTTGGATATGTGGATCTAAGCGGTTTTGAGTTTTACTGATTTTGGAGGCGGTATGATAGTTTTTGTTGATTCTTGATGGTTTTAGTGCTAACAACGAGTTTGGCCATTGATTTCAGTTATGGTTGATTGGGTTTATGTTGGCAAAAAACTTCAGACTTGGTAATGAAATCACGTTTTTATCCGTTATATAGTTTTGGTGTATGGTTGTTTTGGTTTAAGAACAAAAGGGTTTCAGTTATGATTGGTGGTTTCTATTACTCTTGGTTTCATTTTTTTGTTAAAGAACTTTTTAAAATCTGTAAGCAAAATCTCAACAAATAGAAATGTTGCTATCCTCTTTTATTTTCTCTCTCTTTTCCATCCTTTTCAAAATAGAAATGATTCAAAATTAAGTACCAAATGTGTAAAATTTCCAGGCTAAGGAGTATTTCATAACTTTAACAAATCACAAGGACCCTTTCATGTAATTTAGTCTAAAGAATATTTGGATGGATGCGAGGTCCATTGAGCTTGCGCTGCAAGAATGATGTTTGCCAATGGTTGGGTCCCAGTCTATAATATTTATGCAATCTTTTACACCTGGACATTTTTGTTTGGACTTTTAAACGAGACAAATGTAATCTTTCAATTATTGATTATTTCGATTTAAGTATAATTTTAGCTAATACAGTATATTTTGTGAGGGAAGATATCTAGCGAGAAGAGAAAATAAAATGAGAAGAGTGAAAAATATTCTGAGCCACACATTTCAAATGAAAATAAAGAAATTTAAAAGAAGATATCACTTCTAACATAAATTGAATCACGAAATCTGCGATTGTGATTTTATTTTCCTCGCTCTATTTTGTGAAACGATACTGCTAAATGGTTATATAAAAGTAACTATCGCTAGTATAGAAACAGATTTTTTTCTTTACATATTTCTAAATTTAATATTAAAACTTTCTAATTTAAAGTTAGAAATATGTCTCATTTGAGTATCATTAACACAAAACAAAAAGGGGTGATATATATACATTATTTTTTGTGTGCATACATCCCGATCTGTGCAATTTAATGTTGCACAGGGTCTTGTATAGTTTATAAAATGATTTACATGACAAATGGAGATAATTTGTATAATTCAATTTATTTATTTACATTTTTTTTTTTAGAAAGACAACAATATATTATGAATCAAAACAAAGAATGTTACAAAAGAATGGCAACTCACCTTTTTAACAAGACAATTATTCGCATATTTTAATATACAAAAAGTTGAACCATAAGGTGAATATTGTATAAATATTTAATGTATAAATCGGAGTGTCACAAACTCATAGTCAATATTCTCAAAGTCAATATTCAAAGTGAGAGCAAAGATAATAAAAATGAGTAGTGCTACAACCACTCAAGATTCACACAAAAAAATCGATACAAAAAATGTGTTATGTATTGATTGGTTTAGAAAATAGAAGAGAGAGAAAATATATTGACACATCTCTTGTGTGAATTTTTTTGTATGAATCTTGTGTGATTTTAGCATCACTCAATAAAATATGTTCCATTATTGAGAGCAAAGATAATAAAAAGCACATTATTATATGTATCGATTTTATCAAATATATTAAAATAATAACTGCATTAGTCGTTAATCCTTGTTCAGCACGCTCAATCTCAACATTATTAACTAGTCAAACACTTGAAAAGAGTCATGCAATACGTCATCCATCCTTCTCAATATTCACTATATATAAGCTCATTTTCAGGTGAAAGTGAAACACTAAACTCTCTTAAAACTCTCTCTTGACTTACTTCCCGTTTACTTGGATTTTAAGCACACAGAAAAACATGCCTAGCTTCTTATCTAAAGTTTTTTGCTGCTTTGCTCCGTCACAAGTTTCTGAGGAGAACGATATGAAAAAGGCTAAACAAGTAGACTCAGCGTCTCGATCTAGATCACGTGGAGCTCCAATTCCAGTGTCTTACTTTCCTGTTGGCTCAAATGTCTCGCGCTTATGATCACAACAGCAATAGTACCCAATCCTGCCGGAGTGGGGGTAGGGGGACATCGATCTGGCCCTTTTGATAATTTATTTCATTGGGTGAAAATTTAAAGGTCTGCAACGTCTTTTTAAAATCTGTATCTGCCTTGATATCTTTCAAAAAACACATCTAGCTACTTTCAAAATTTTTTCGATCTAGCTAATATGACTTGTTGGTAGTAGATTACCAGGTCACCTTGGCGAAAAATTTGCGCAGTTAGTCCTCTAGGACTAACGACCGTTAGCTAGAAGATAACGACCGTTAAAAAAAATAAAATAAAAAAAAAAATTTTAATTTTTACGTTTTTTTAAAAAAAACATAAAAATTTAAAAAAAAAATAATTTTTTTTAAAATTTTTTTTTAAAAAAAAAACGTAAATTTTTTTTAAAAAAAAAACGTAAAAAATTTTTAAAAAAAAACGTAAAATTTTTTTTAAAAGTTTTAACGGTCGTTATCAACAGATAACGGTCAAGTGCTGATAACTGGCATGTTCAAACTGTTTCTTAGGCAGTCATAACTAGCTAGATCGAAAAATAGAAAGTATGTTAGCTAGATAATGTTTTGAATGCGACATGCATAGTTTTGAAAAATACGGACCGCCTTCTTTTCACCCTATTTCATTTCATAATAAGAGGAACCAGTTTAGTTGTAGATGACTTGGATATTTAGATGATGACACAGAATTAAGATGTCATATAATGCTTCATGTGATCACTTACACATCGTCTATTATATAGTGCATTAAAAAAAAGATGAACCAGTACAGTCACTACCATATATTTGAGTGTGAGGCTGTGCCTAAATGTTACAGTATGATAAATAGACGACTATATAAGGAGTCGTGAAGACCGTTCAAGATGATTACAGAAACAAGATATATAGTGGTGTAACTGTTTATGTTCTTGATATAGTAACTACGCATGTATATTTATCTTCTTTTTTTGTGTAGTAAACTAATGATTTTCTACAATGTTTTGAAAATGTGTGTATGTGGGTATGTTAAGTGCAAAGTTGATAATCATACACTACAAAAAACGTTGGCATTGGAGATACATAAAAAAGATAGTCATTTAAGTCAAAACAATTTCACAAAAGGTATAAAAGTTTCAAGAAAATTGTTAGAAAAAAGCGTGACTAAATTTTTATCCGTTTCTACCGCATTTAAAGGGTTGATCAGTTCATTCGGTCAGGTTGCAAGTTCATTCAGTTATATTGACTAGTTCATTCGGTCATGTGACAAGTACATTTGGTTATGTATATTTGCGACTCTTGGTAAATGTAGTAACTTAATTAGTGTCAAACCGTAAATGTTTAAGTACTTGTATCCATAAGTAAACGAGTAAAATATTTAAGTGAACAAACATATATTCAAGTAAAACGAGACAAGTATTCAAGTAAAAATGTATGTACTCATGTAAAATGAATGATGTATTTAAAGTAAACGAGCATGTATTCTCACCCCAAAGTAGTTCAAAATGAGCAGTAAAATTAGTAAAAGTGGGGCTATGAAACTCACCTCAAGTAAAGCGATAACAAATGATGAAATATAAGACAACGAAAAGCCGAGAAAACCCTAGAAGCAACCAAAATATAATGACGCATTTTAGGTTTTATGAATAATATATGTATGCATGCAAATGGGTTTTATAAAGCTTTTATATCGATTATACCTTTGTACTTAGCGTTTATAAAGTTTTTAACACGATAAAAACTAGTTTTGACAAGTTTAGAAAGTTTAATAAGTTTTAAACTTAAGTACTGATTGGTGTTTATATAATTTATTTGATTTGAAAAGTCAAATTCTCCTATACCGTAAAGAGTTACAACTCGATTTTTACGCTTGTAGAAATATTTTTGAGTCTACTAATCAGATTTGTGTTCCCCACAGTTCCAAAATTATAATAACCTATGTAAAATTACCAATTTATCCTTAAGTGTCAAAGCATGTTTGCTTAAAACACCCTATTAAAATAGTCTTTCTACGACTCTATCAGACCAAAATGGGCGGATTTTTTAAATCTATAAAAACAACCGTTTGGTCAGTTCTTTTCCTCTCAATTCACCATGTTTTGTTTTAAGTTATTTTTTTTTAAGTGTCGGTTCAATTTCACCATGTTTACCTCTACATTTTCTCTTTTTACACACCAACTGTGGGTTCTATACAAAATTTTGAAGCTTTTAGTGATTGAAATCTGGTGTGCAAAAATGTGTTACTTTTTACCATTTATTTTTTAATTAAATCATCGGGTATCGTTAAAGGACGAGCCACCCATCAAATCGAAGATAAGACATAGACCTATAACAAAAAAAATCCCTAAGTCTATAAACCCACTGATTAGAGCAAAAAATTATGTTTATGCGCCTGGTTAAAATTGTCACAGAAACTTATGAACAAAAACAAGTTTTCTTGAGTTTTGTGGGTTTTTTTTTTTTTTTTTTTTTTTTAATCTAAGTACATGGTAATATCTCGTGAAATAAGTTGAATAAACATGCAAGGATGTATAAAAATATGAACATAAAGTTATCCATGTTTTCCTTACAAGATTTTATGGTGAGAAATGAGATAAGAATAAGAACACTAGCCTAGTTTTCTAATCACCAACAAATTTTTACCAAGCGTCTAAAATAAAACCAACCCTTGCAAAACCATTAAAAACTTGTATGAAATAAGGAGTTTAATGTGTGGGTTAAGGTGAAATAAGTTCTTTTATATGATTCCTTTGGTGGTGTAATGAAGGTGGATTGTTGTAGAGATGAACTACAGATGATCTTTGGTGGTAGGTTCTTTAAGTATTTATTAATTTTTTTAGAGTTTTCGGTGGAACCGGTGAACCACGCGATCCGGTTAAATGCGTGGGACATGGTTTCTTTGTAAGATTATTGACATTATAACACCACTTGTGATTAGTGTGTGATTCGTGTGTTTAGAGAGAGAAAGAGATGAGAGAATAGGATGTTAGAGAGAGAAAGAAAAATAGGAAGGTTAGATTCGAATGAACATCCAACCCTCTCCCTTGTGGGGAGAGGGCCCATTATACAAGTACCGTACACCTTCCTTTGGGTTGTGGATCATGTATAAAGTGGGTAAAGACCCGTCCTTCTTCTACGGTGTTACTTATGCTAATATATAACTACTAAATAACATTAAGTCTACGAGCTAACTTATGCTAGACTATAGTTGGGGTGACCGACTTTTCTATATGGATTTACTAAATCCTAAAAATCTCCCCCTAAGGGAGGTCACCACATGAATTATATTTTGAATCCTAGCATTCTATTATTAACTTCATATTCGAGCTTGTAGACTTTGATTCTTCAGAATAGACAACTTTGCATCTTCAGTAGTGTTTCTTGACATGAAGGTTTCTTTGTCATGTGATCACGAGTTTTCTTTGAGATCGTCAGCCACAGTGAATCTCCAGCTCATCCTTTGAAGTATTGCCATCATGTGATGTTGTGACTTATGGACCGTGATGTGCTATTTCATCCTGCTTTTAATATTTATAAAACTTGAATAACTTAGGATAGACACATACTAACGCAGGAGTACCCGCCGGATGTAGTAAAGCCTTAGGTAAATTCGAGTATCGTCCCAAGAGAGATGTGACCTTGAAAAGAACTAAGTTGATTAGATAAAACATAGGTAATATATGGTAGACAAAACTGATGTATTCGATAGGTGTGTAATTATTATACTTACACGACACGAGAAATTTAGGTAAAAGATAAAGATAAACGAAGCTTAATAAAGAAAACAAATATGAATTGAATCCCTATACTAAGATTCAATATAGTGGTTAATTATCACCAGACTCCTTTGGTTGATTCGTCATGGCCTATGGTTCTTAGGTTCCTCACCAAGATGAGCTGGTCACCCGGGATCATTCGGCAACCTAATAGCAGTCATTAAGCACCATATCTACTAGATCTAGGCGGTGGGAACCCGTTACGTTAGGAACTTAGATTCCACTTAACCTCTTAAATACCTCCACTTGATAAGTGATCCTTTGGTCGATTCGCACACGAAGAGTGGTCGTACTATGGCCAATTCCTCCCATACTTCGCTATCTATCAAACTCGGGTCAGTTGGTCATATCTCCCAGCCCTTTAAATACTACCAAGCTTATAACACTACTAAGGTTAGCGTTCTATGAAAAGACTAGCAAATGTCTATAAAGAATTATAGAGAGTAAAAATAACATAAATTCAAACTTTAATTATAACATGAATTCATAATATAAGATCTAGAAAAATATAAAAAGAATCCAAACTCGAATACAAAGGAAATCGTAGGGGAGAACTTCGTTATTCATGCTCCTAAACCATGCTTCTTTCTTACGTGTTTGATCTCCCCAAACCCTAGAAGGTTTGGGAAAGGAGAAGATGCTTAATCTTGTTGAAATCGTTGATTATTTATAGGCTTCAAAATAGTTACTGTAACCTATTAGGTAGTTACGGTAAATTTCTTCAATCTTCGTGCTTATCCATTTTTCTGCACGCGTAACTTTGTTCGGTGTTACGCGTAGTTACTAAATCGGTGTAAGTCATAGTTACTGGTATCTTAAGGTGAGACTACGCGTAGTTTGGTTACTGGCGTAACCTTATCTAAGGATTATCGCCGTAGTCATCAAAATCTTCGATTCGCGTTGTAACTGCGTTACATGGTCACGTCGTAATATGTCTTGAAAATGTCCAATAGTAGCTTCCTTGCTTCCAATGCGTCCTGAAATGAAATATAAAGGAATAAGGAAGTTTTTACTAATAATATATTCAAAATGTGATGATAAAGGGGGAAATTAATGCTTAGAAACTCAGAACTATTTGATGTTATCAGACCGACATGCTCACACTTTGTTGGATCATTGATGCAGGTTTTACTGATCAGGTTTTAATATTTATAAGTGTCTCGTTTACCTATGGTCTACCTTATGCATTAACGGGCAGTGTACCCGATCGTGTGTAGTGTAGTAATCGGTAAAACCGAGGTCGTCCTAAGAGCTATGTGAGCGGATTCTAACTAAGTCTAATGTCACTGGTTTTAATTGGTTTAAAGCTGAAATGATTAATTAACTACTAAAGCAAGAAATAAAAAAAAGCAAATAAAGTCAAGGGTTGTGATCAATAGAGGAGAAGTGTGTTAACCTAGTTACTCATCCTATCATGTTATGTTCGCGTCTAATTACTTCCAGTTGCATCAAGTGGGGTTTAGGTCGCTAGGACAACATTTGGTCAGTTCGTCCTAACCTATCAGCAAAGGTTTCATCGGAGATCAAGCTACTACCCTTGAAAGTCCAGTTGTTTTTAGTCCCCTAAGCCAAGTCATTAAGTACCACTACATGCAAGATTCATAACAATGAGTGCCTGGGCGCTAGCATCTTAGACACTCATCCCTAACTTCTTAAGTTCATCCAAACGGCGGTGATCATTTGGTCAGTTCGCACAAGTGAAGAAGGGTCTTCATTTGGTCAATTCTTACCCTTCCCACTCAGTCTACCTACTTAGGGTCAGTTGGTCAATTCTCCTAAGCAACTAGACACTACCGCCATTCAAACCTACCGAAACAAGGGTAGCTACCAACAAACTATGCATTCATACACTATAAACAATTATATGGAAGTAATGTAAACATAAACATAACAATTAAGGAATCATAACTAGGCTAGCACCAGAGGTGCTTAGCCGATCATATTAAATGAAACAATCAATTCAACGTTTGATATAATGAAATACATGAATTGAAAGTAAAAGAAATGATAGATCGTTAATGCTTATCGTTAGTGAGTGATTTCTCCCTTGAAGATCGCTCTGTATGCTCCTCAAGATCTGCCTTCAGTCCCCTACTCACGTTATCTGCTTTGTGTGTGGAGTGAATGATGTGAAATGCATAATTTAGGGCTGGTATTTATAGGCAAGATCTAGTTACGGCGTAACTTAAGTTGAGGGTTACGCCGTAACCTATATTGATCCGTAATTGCTCTCGTTAAAGCTGGCTACGGCGTAACTTATGGAATGAGTTACGCCGTATCTTCCATACATGATACAAAATCATGATTGCGTGGAACATTATTTAACCTAATTGGTTACGGCGTAATCCTAAGATGGATTTACGCCGTAATATGCTGTTGAGTTGGTCTTCGAGTCGCGCTCTTGTTACTGCAGTAATGTGAGAGAGGAGTTACCGTAATTACTTTGTGGGCATACTATCATATATCTTCAATAAACTCTCCAAATCCGCGTCTCTTTAGCTACAATGCTCGTAAATGACCTGAAAGTGAAATATAGAGAAAAAAAAGCGTAAATCCATATAAATGATATAAAATTCGAGCATTATTCGGGGGAAATTGACACTTAATATTCAGGACTATTTGATGTTATCAATCATGATATTTGCATCAGAGTAGCGGAAGCATTGCTTTAGGTCTTTAGATTATCATGATTTCTTTAAACATGAAAGTGAGGTGTGAGCATGTAGATATGAATTGACGTCTTTTTCGCCATCATCAGCAATCATCGGGAGTTCTTGAAAATGACAGTTAGCAATAAACACACGAAAGTGTCTTTGTTCACTTTCGTTGAATAGGGTTGCAAGAACCACGGTTTTCCGTTGATCAGTATAAATACTGCCTGTGATCAGATAGAATTCCGAAGAATCTCCTTGACATGGTTTCGCAGTTGTACTAGCCGTTCTCAAACCGGAGCATCTCAAAGCAGACAACACGGAGTGAGTGAACCAGCGAATTGACATTCACTGATTGATGAGAAATTGATTTGATAAACAATCGCGTATTCTTTGAATAAAGAGTTTTTGCAATACGACGAAAGTTTTATGAACTAAATCAAGATTCAATCAAAAATACTTTTGTTTGAAAACATTAATGCGCAGTCGATGTGCTAGATAAAACAATTTTTGAGCACATCGAAAGATTTTTCAAAAGTATCCGTCAATCCATTTCCTGGAACAAGGTTGATTCAAATGTGAATCGCCCCATCGTTTCTTTCCAATTGTCACAAGTTTGATCCTTGAAGAATCTCACGTGTCACCTGTTAGGTCACCATATTTGTAACACAAGCATCAATATGTTAGAAGTATAGATAAGAGAGGGCGGATGAACACGATACACACATACACGTTAAGATGAGAGAAAGTTTATGCTTAGGATATATGTGAAAGTGAACAAACAACTCTCAAATGAGAGTTACAAGACTATTTATAGGGGAAGGGAGCTAGGGCAACACATCTAGTCCTTTCCTTTCCTTATTGGGCTTTTGCATAGGCTCATGGGCTTTCTACATGAGCCTAGCTATAATTACTAGCATAAAAGCCTTAATTAAGCTAACTATTACATATTGATTACTAACACCTGAGAAGTAGTTTAGGAGTGATTCCAACAATCTCCCCCTAAGTGTTAGTAATTGATGTCTTCTGTAATCTTGAACAGTTCTTTGGTGCAGATATAATAGTAGCTTTGACGTCTTCTGACATTCTTCTTTCTTGTGAGAAGAAGTGCCTTGATTCCAACAATCTCCCCAGTGTAGGGATCTTGTTTCTTTTGAAGTATTCTGCTTTAACGTCTTTGATTTCTTTGTTCTTAAATTCTTTGTTCTTTGTGGTGGTTGTGATAGTATGTTGTTGTCAGCTACAGGTCAGCTTCGTTGCTCCAGTGTCTCCACATCTTTCTACAACATGCTCACACGCTCATTTGATAGTGAATTCCAGACGTGAAGTAGTTCTCGAGTCTTTATAACTTTGTAGATTCTTTGATTTGATGAAGAATCGTTATGACTTTGTGTTGCCTTTGATATTGAGAGAACTTCTTTTGTGATGTTGTTGGTATGAGCATGTGAAGAATCAGCACGATCTCTTCCTCCCGCGAGCATCCATCAGCAGCAGCATCTCCGGTACAGTCACGAATACCAATTGATCATTGCAATCTTTTCATAAAGAATTGATTACTACAATTGTTCTACTGATGAATGTCTTGATTCCATTCACCTTGGTCGGGCGAATCGGCCTTCCGAATCCCGTAAGGGACAGTTGGCATTACATTGAACGAGTTCAAGTAATGACCCACATATTCAGGACTCGATTCTTGAAAGGAATCTCCTTAGCGGGATTTCAGCACTTACAAGTTTGAACCGAGTGACAACGCATAATGTGAAGACACATCTCTAATTCTAGCAAAGGTTGTTCCTGAAACCGGATACCCTCAAGAAGGCTAACACGATATATGAAGTACATCTACGGTTTAGGTGAGTCGCGAGGTACACGAAGCATCACCTCACGACTGTAGACCGTTTGAGACAACACTAAGCGTAACCCACAAGGAGTTATCGAAGTGACCTGCTGTCAGGGTTGTTTGATGTTGACCCTGGCAGGATTTCCATTCAATCACTGAGGATCACAGATGTGAACCCCTCATAAATGTTCTCGACAGATTGCTAAGATCTGTGAAGGACTCTAGAATGTATCACTTGTGTCCTTATTGTTGAACGACAAGTGATGAAATGTTGAGTGTTCCTAAGAGATCTTTTAATGAATCTCAAGGCTCTAGACTCAATAGTGCGCTTTGGTTTTCCTTATGGAGACTAGGGAGAGGGTCTCCTTCTTCAATACCTGCAATCTCTAAGAGAAAGCCGATAGTTTACGTAGGGTTCCCTGTGAAAATGAAACAAGCTTCTGTTGAGAGAAACTTGAGTGGCTAAGAAGGTTAAGTGCATGCGTCACTGGGTCCATGACGACTTTAATCTTCAATACCGGTGTCATCAAGTGACAACCAGTAGCATATGAATTGAACCCGGTGTCTGCCCTAAGTTGAATAATCTGGAGGGCTATTTATTTTCACCCTTTTCTTTGCTTTTCTTTTTAATTCTTCAACTCCTTCTTTCCCCGATTCTCATTTTCTCCTTTTTATAATCATACCTAAGGACTTCTAAATTCTAACTATTGGTGGTGTCCTTGGGTAGATCCCTCCGGCTCTGGCGGATCATAGGACGGTTATTCCTAACCTTAGTCACCTTATAACTCCATGACTAACCTATGTTGCCATAAAACCATTTTCATGAAAAAATCTCTCAAAGTGGTTATGAGTAAAAACATTTTGAACCACTGAAAGAGTTTTATATTTTTCAGAAATACTCCCCCTCTACACGTGCTTAAGTATTTTGACAGAAATCTGCACGGTGAGAGAAGAGCGCGCACTTTTGAATTGATCAACTCAAGATAGACAATTCCATGCGAGACACGGTTACATCACTGACTAGGTCAGCTTGAAGTTGTAAACACTCCTTGGAGAGGAGGTTTGACCCGTCAAGGTTCATGTTTACCAAAAGTTTCTCGATTGGTACATTCTACTAGGACAAGTCCTTTGCGAGACACGTTTACATCACTAGTGAACTAGCTTGAAATTATTACCCGTCCCGGACAAGTCTTTTCGAGTTACTAATATTTAAGATTTCGTCAATTCAATGGTTAAGTCTTGAGTACGAGGATTCAATAGCAATTCACAACATATTTCTTATCACATAATTTTTCTCCCTCTAAAAAATGGTATATAAATGTTATTTTTGACGAAATTTTGATATCGAATATGTCCATTTCGAGTTTTGTGGGAAGATTGCCACGAAGAACAATTTGAGAACAAATTTTTAAGCAAATACTCCCCCTCAATAAGTGATATAAAATTTTGAGGTTTTGAAAATCATAAGAGGAAGTACTTGTTCTTTTGAGCAAAACTTTGAAAGTGAAAGTTTTGATTAGTTTTACTCAAAAGTAAGAAGCTTTCGCTCTTTTTATAAGGATTGTGGCACTGATGCGTACCACAGGGTCCTTTCATTACAAGTACGGGTTGTACACTGTTATGTGTGCACAAGCCATTTTCAAATATAGATCACACATCCAAATATAATGAAAGAAACAAATCAAGGAGTACCAGGAAGTCCGTAAATAACACCAGGGATTCTTTCTGGACGTTGGTAGCCTGTTAGAGATATGCTTTGACGTCCACCCACGAAACTCTCCAATGTCCTCATCTGATCCCGACGAAACAACCTTTCATCAATCCTGGTAATGATCTTCTTCGCATCCCTCCTTTCCCAAGAGTTCCACCTTTTCTTCGACCCTATGCCTTCATGAATCTCCTTTAATCGATAAGCTAATCCGTCCCGAACCTTCTTTAAAGTGTGATCACAAAACTTGTGAAGCTCCTTGCACGCCATGAAGCAATTGCGGTGAAGTTCACTGCGGTAAACTACCCCAAATGGTTTCTTACTGATGGTGTACTGAGCGAGATGGTTGATATCGGGAAGGTCTAGTTGTGGTTTTGTGAGATTAACACGTTTCTGGTATGATTCCACGGCAAGTTGAATATCTTCGACACGTTCTTGGATAACGATGCTTCCGATGAATATTAGCAATGACTTGATGTACTAGAGCTGGATGTCTGTGGAGAAGTATCGCATTCGACCTTTTACCTTGGCAAGATACATGTCTTCAATGTCGTTTAGTGACAATCTCGGAAAATCCGCTTCAGAAAAGTCATATTCCTGTTCGTCTTGGCGTTTAACTACGATTTTCTTCAAGAATGAATAGCCCCACTTGGTAGACAAGCCAACATACATTATGGCAACGATCCTTTGGTCACTGTACACCTCCTTTTTCAATTTTAGTACCTGGCAGCTTCTGTAGTAGATTCTTCTTCGTTCTGGCCAATGATGAATCCCATACAGTGCATCGAGGTCATACTTTCCCACATTGTCAACAAACATATGTATGGCTTCTTCCTCGATGGCTATGTTGTTTGAGTAGATTGCTGCCGGGAATGGGAAGGTGAGTGAGGTAGCGTATTTAGTGCTAACATCGCTACCGTGTAGAAGAAATTCTAGGTCATTGTTGAAGAAATAACGGTAGGGAATCTTCGGTTGATCAGGTCGGCCAATGGTAGGTAGTGGCTTAGTCCAGTCGGTGTAGTATGGAGCCTTGTCTGGTCTGGTAAAGTAGATATTAGATTCAGGGTTGAGCCAATCAATGTTGTTGGACATGGCTCGTGCTATGTTGTCGAGATGATATTCAACTTCAATTGCACTGTCTGAGCTGTCTTTTAGCAGTTGAAAAGCTTCGTTCTTGATTTGCTTTAACTCTGCTTTCGTCATCTTCTTCTCTTTAAACTTTTCTTGGATGATCTTGACATGCTCCATAGTTTGACCATCTACTGGTTCTTGGCCTTCCGGTAACTGAGGGGTTGCATCAACAAGCTTAGAAAACCAGTCATATTCTTCAGTTTCGTCTTCATCTAGCCATGACACAACTGAAGTTGACTTTTTCTTCTTCGGCTTTGATGATGATGTTGGTTGCTTCGTTGATGTAGAAGAAGGAGGTTGTTGTTGGGGCTCAGGAATCTCCTCATCGTCACCACCAGTGTATTCAAAATGATCACCAGTTTTTTGCGTTAGTGGTGGAGACTCAGAGTCCTGAGGTTTGTCTGTAGCTGGAGGACGTGGAGGAGATCTTCTAGTGGTGGTGGTGGTCCTTTGGGTTGGTGGAGGCATAGAAGATGAATCATCATTTTTCTTCTTGCGTTTTGGCTCAGAATCCTTATCCGCATCATCATCGTCTCTTAGACGCTTAGCCCTTTCAGCTGCCGCTTTGCATGAAGTTTTGAGTTGATATTCCAGCAATGCCTCAAATAGTTTAGCTTCATCAGAAGTAAACGTTGCGGATCTTTTAGACATTTGTAAAACAAGCTTGGAAATCAATTCTGCATCGGAGACAACCGCAGGCTCAATTGGATTGATTTGCATTGCTACAGGAGTAGATTGCATTATATGCTTGACCAATTGCATGAGATTTGGATAAAGTTGTCTGGTGAACATCTCTCTTGTCACTCCAGGGACGGTGTCGAGAAGAAACTTGTGAGTATATTCTCTGATCGTCTTTTCCATTTCCCCTTGGACATCTCTATTTAGAAATTGTTGAATCTGTTCCCTTTCATCTAAAAACTCGTTTATCACCTTCTGAAGTAGATTGATTCTGTCCGCAAGCTGATTCAGTTTCTTGTTGACCACGTTTTTCTTCCTTACTTGCCTGACAACTTTCACAATCTTTGTCTTCGCACGTGATGCCCAAGTATGGTCGGTTTCTTTACAGATCTGGATGCGGATCTGGTGGTAGCATCTTTGGATGGTGGTGGTGAAGAATGAGATGATGAGTCAGACGAAGATGAGTCATGAGAAGGCTCTGGCTCATTTGGTGGCTCAGAAGTTTGTTCCTGGTTATGGACAGGACTATCTAGAAGATAATCATCAACTTCTTCTTCAGCTTTAGCCTATTCTTCAGCTTTAACCCTGGCCTCTTCTTTGGCTCGAGCTTCCTCTTCTTTTATTTCCCTATCATCTTCCTCAATATCTTCATCTGTAATGATTTCATCCTTCTCCTTTTTCTCTTCTTTCTCAAAGTCGAAGATGATATTATCCTCTTGCTACTTTTGTTCAGATTCGTGGGTGGAGGTACCAGTTCCCTTATCGGGTTGATTAACCGCATCGAGAACTGGTGTTTTTTGTGAGCCACCACTTGAACCTCTAGGGCCATGAGTCTGTTGAAGATTAAACTCCTTAGCAACATGTTGTAGCCTGAGATTCTTCAGTTTCTTGCGGTATTGTTTTTCTTCATCCTGTGGCTCTTCTTCTGAACTTTCTTCTTCCTGCTCTTCCACTGGAGTTTTGCCCTTGTCAGATTTGGAACTAGGAGGTGTTTCTACTGTTGTCGTATCGTATGTAATAGTTTCTGAGTAGTGAACCTCTTCATCCGTGTCAGTATCTTCGGAGTCCTCGTCCTCTAATTTTGGTGTCGATTGAGGATTAGGAATAGCAACCTTTGATGGAACTTTCCTTTTGAGAGTATGAGTCCTCTTTGGATACTTTCGGGTACTCTCAGTGCTTGCTGCACTTCCAGCACTGCCTCTCCTGGTCCTTTTAACTGGTTTGGCTGAGGACTTTTCATCTATGAAGCCAACTTTGCCTGATGCTACTGCTTTCTGCTATCGTGAGTATGATTGAAGTTGCTTGATATCATTAGTGAGAAGGCAGTCAGGCAAAACTGCACCTTGTTTCTTTGTTGTTGACTCTTTGAATCTGACAATATTTAGAGTAGGCTCAAACAACGCGGAGTGATGGTTGGGGTCATCAAGTCTCAAGGGAATGTCCAGATTATTCCCGAGTATCCTTTGGATCAACAGCTTGGTGTATCTGATGTAGGGGATCTTGGTGCCAGGCTTCTTGAGGTAAGACATCATGTCTTCCCAAATCAGAGTTGCAAAGTCGATATGCATCATGTTGACCATGCCCCAGAATATCTGTAGTTCCATGAGCTTAGGATGCTCATAACCACTATCACGTCCAGAAACAGATTTGGCAATCATTATGTATAATGTTCTCCACGGCTGAGGGATGTTCTTTAGATCAACTGAAGAATGTTTAGTGATGATCCCAGCAGCTTCATCATATCCAATATTGACCATGAATTGGATAGCAGTCTCTTCCGATGGAGTAGCTACATAGTCAGCAGGCTGGATGGTAGGAAGAAGGAGAATTGCCCTTAAATCAGCAACAGTGATGGTGACTTGTTTGTTGTTGAGTGTCACCGTAACAGCATCTTGACCATCGATCTTCTTCATGGTGTGCCAAAACTGATGAATATAGATCTCTGGTACTGTTGCAGAGTTTGTGAGCATGTTCTTGTAGGGATGAGTCTTCAGAATATCCACAGCAATATGACACGAAGACTCAGAGCACGTGAAGTTATCAGAGTCCACTTTGAGATTGTTCTTTCCAATCTTCATCTGGTAACCGGTAGGGAAAATGTCTTCCACTGTGAGTACATTTGGTGCGTTAACGTTTTCCATTGTGAAGTCCATGTTGTGATCTGAAAGATATTGAGCCAAAAGAACCAACATATCGAAAGACATTATGTTAGTCAAAAGTTTATTTTATTGTCCAATTATTGAATATGTAATGTTGATGAATGTTGCGAGTCCAATGTCACTTATTTGTCCAATAGTCCAAAGTAGTCGTGATAAGTTTCGTGAGTTTATTAATTATGAATTTTTAAAGTCCAAATTTCCACTCATTTACACAACATATTAACCATTATAGCTTATAAGTGACATTTTGGTTTTGTGACGTTATAATTTATTTATTTACAAGTATGTACGCGTAACAATTCATAATTATTGTTAAAATAAGGCTTAAGCGTAAAGTTACAAGCTTATGCGTAAACAAGTGTGACCATACGCGTAAGCATAAGCTTATGCGTAGGAACTCCTCTTACGCGTAAGAAATATTACGCGTAGGAAAAGAGGTCTTGGCATAAGGCTTACGCGTAAGCGTATGTTGGAGCTTATGCGTAAGGTTTACTCGTAAGAGTGAACCTTATGCGTAAGACTCAAGTTTACGCATATCCTTCACAGGATACGTGTAGTCCCCATGTAGAACCTTACGCGTAAAGGTTACGCGTAAGATTTCTCTTACGAGTAACATTCTACGCGTAAGATGATCCTTATGCGTATAGTTCCAATTGTTAACCTTGATTCTGATTTTGCACGCGTAATAACCAGAAACAAATTCATCATAACACTTTAATTAACATATTATTCAATCCCTTTCATTTTCACATGGAATCATAGTCCTAAACAGTTACACGTAAAGATTGCTTATGCGTAAAAGTTAAACCCTTGGGTTTCAATTTTACGAATAAGAAATCTAACCATGGGTTTAGCACCAAATTCAATATGGGATGTCTTAGAGGCCTATTGAGTTGTTTTCAACAAGTTTTAACATTAGAAACTTCAATAATCAGAAGAACCCAATTCTAACGAGTCTTAAACCCTAAACTTTAATTTTGCAAAATTTGAGTTTTTGGGCATGATTCAAGGTGGGTTTTGGTTTATTCAACATGTACTAAACATCATATAAGCAACTAATTATCCAGAAACACTCTCACAGGAAAACCCCTAAATCCACGCACAAACCCTAATTCTTGAAAAACGATTAAAACGTTTTCTGGGTGGATTTAAATGTTAAAAATAGTTAGAGGATAACTATTAGATGTCTTTTAACATACCCATTTCACAACAAACCATTCCACATGTTCATATGATCATACGCATACGCGTAGAACACATAATCACGCGTAGCTTAAAATTTGACCGCTAGATTTGTAAGACATTAAAAACCATTGTTTATAATTACTCAATGAAGCTTAATACACTTACATATTAGGAGTTAAAAGCATGGATTTGCAGATTGAATCTTAGGCGTAGGATTGGTTAGTTGAAATTTAATGTTTGAATTTAATGATTTGGAAAATTAGATGGAGTGGTTTTAATAAAATAAGTTTAAACTTTTAACAACTTTGGTCCCTCCACCTTAATCATTTTCATCCAACGCCCATAACTTCCAATTTGGTTACAGAAAGCAAGATATTTGGAAAGAAACTTGATGACACTCCCCCTCGACTTTTAAAATAGAGAAATTTTACAAATTTGGGTCCGATGAGTGTCAAGAAACAAGAAACGTGTCCACCATTATCAAAGATACTACCAATACAGGGTAACATGCAAGTACAAGGTTTTATGAAACATAAAAATATTTACATTCTCCCCCTCAGCACTTATTCTGAAAATTGTGAAAAGTTTGATAGAACAAAGTGTTAACGGAAGATTTGTACTTGCCATGTTTGAAAGAAATTAGATAGAAGAATATTTTTGAATTTTATAGATTTTTAAATTTTGTATTTTGTTTTTGAGAAAATATGTACAAAAGAGGTTTTGGTGTTTGACTGGTTATAAGAATGTTTCAAAAGTTCGTCCAGTTCCTCTGGAATCAAACACCTCATACCAATCTGGTGGACCAACTCAGTCAACCTAGCAGGAGCTAAGGCTTTGGTGAGAAGGTCTGCTAGTTGGTATTCAGTACCCACAAAATATAATTCAACGGTACCCTTTTCCACATGATCCTTGATGAAATGATATCGAAGATCGATGTGCTTGGACTTCGAATGTTGAACAGAGTTGCACGAGATTGCAATAGCACTTCGATTGTCGCAGTACATCGGGATTCTGTCAAATACGTAACCATAGTCCTTGAGTTGTGTTCTCATCCAAATGACTTGAGAACAACACGCCGACATGGCTACATATTCTGCTTCGGTTGAGGACAACGATGTACAATCCTGCTTCTTCGATTGCCATGACACCAGTTTATCACCAAGAAATTGTAATGCTCCTGAAGTACTTTTCCGTGAATCTAAGCAACCAGCGTGATCAGCGTCTGAAAAAGCTATTTGTTCAAAACCAGAATCCTTCGGATACTAGATCCCCAAGTTAATGGTTCCCTTGATGTATCAGAGGATTCTTTTAGCCTTAGAGAGGTGTGTTTCAGTTGGTCGCGACTGATAACGGGAGCAAAGATATACAGCAAATACAATATCAGTTCTACTGGCTGTTAGATACATGAGAGACCCAATAATACTTCGGTATTTGGTAGGGTCAACCAATTTTCCATGCAAATCAGCGTCCAGTTTCTTGGTATGTACCATTGGTGTGGCATAGGTATCACAGGTTTGCATTCCATGTTTGTTTAAAATTTCAAGGGCATATTTGGACTGACACAAGAAAATACCACAGGGTGATTGATGAACTTGCAGTCCTAGAAAGAACATAAGTTCACCCATCATGGAAATTTCAAAATGTTTTTTCATAAGTTTTGAAAAAGCGTTTGAGTACTTTAGATGTGTTGACCCAAAAATGATGTCATCCACATAAATTTGAACGATTAAAATGTGTTCCCCGTGATATTGTATGAAAAGTGTTGGTTCGACCGAGCTTTTGGTGAAATTATTGGCAATGGGAAAGGATGATATCTTATCATACCATGCCCGAGGGGCTTGTTTGAGACTGTAGAGAGCCTTGTTCAGTTTGTAGACGTGATTAGGGAATTCTAGATCAACAAATCCTTCTGGCTGACTAACATAGACCATTTCCTTCAGTTTACCATTCAGAAAAGCGGTTTTGACATCCATCTGAAAGACCGTGATGTTCATGCGAGCTGCAAATGCCAGAAAGATCCGTACAGCCTCAATTCTAGCAACCGGTGCGAATGATTCCTCGTAGTCAATCCCTTCTTCTTGTCTATAACCCTTAGCCACCAGACGTGACTTATTTCGGATAACCGTACCTTCAGCATCAAACTTATTTTTCCAAATCCATTTTAGACCAATAACATAGACCCCAGTTGGTTTTTCAACCAATTCCCATTCTTCAAGACGTTTAAACTGATTAAGTTCTTCTTGCATGGATTCAATCCAGTTGTCATATGTCATGGCTTCCTTAATATTTTTGGGTTCAGCTTGGCAGACGGTAAGTGCATAAATGCAATGTTCACTGTCAGTCTGAAGGCGTTGTCTAGTTACGACTGGTTGATTCGGGTTTCCAATAATTTTTACAAGAGGATGGTCTTTTGTCCAACGATGTGTGGAGGGTTGATGTTGATATACATTCTGCAGATTAGAAGGATTCAAATGGCTTGTAGAGGATTCCGCAACATCAGGTGTGGCAGTTTCATTAGCAAACGGATTGAAGAACGCATTTGGATCATAATCTGCAGGTTGGGGTACTTCATTGTTCAGAAGAACATAAGCTGGTTCAGTGTCATTGGATGCGGTTTGTTCGGTTGTTGTTGTAGAATTAATTGGAGGTGCTTCGTCAACAGTTGTTGTTGTTTCAGGTGTATCAGGTATTGGATTATTATCAGGTTGAGCAGCGGAAACATTTGATACATTTGGAGCACGTTGATCAATATCATCACTAAACAGAGGATCAAATAGCTGTTCCATTTGTTGACGAGTAAGCTGTAGGCTTGGTTCAGCTGATGATGAGGTTTGGGGGAATTTTAGACGGTTATGTCCGGGTTCCAAGCTGTTATGCTCAGAAGCCATTTCTGTAAGTTCATCGAAATTGGCATGAATCGTTTCCATAATATCCCTTGTACGACGATTCCGGATCCGGTAACCCTTTGAGTTTTTACAGTATCCAACAAATACTCCAATGTCAGCTTTAGCTTTGAGCTTACCAAATTCATCACGATCATTATTTGGATAGCAAAGGGATCCAAAGACATGAAAGTGTTTGAGATTCAGTTTGTGGTTGTGGATAAGCTCATAAGGTGTTTTGTTGTGGCGTTTGTTAATCATTGAACGGTTCTGAGTGTAGCATGCAGTAGATACGGCTTCAGCCCACAAGTAATCTGGAAGTTTTGCATTAATCAACATCGTTCTTGCAGCTTCCACTAACGTTCGGTTTCGTCTTTCAACAACTCCGTTTTGTTCTGGTGTACGTGCAATGGATGTTTGATGCTCAATTCCCACTTTCTCATAATAAGCACGTAGAGTTTGATTTAAAAATTCAGTTCCTTTGTCTATTCTGATTTGTCTGACTGTATTCCGGAGCTGAACTTGAATTTTCATGAGAAAGGTGATGATCATCTGTGGAGCTTGATCTTTACTTCGAAGAAAATAAACCCATGTCCATCTTGAGTAATCATCAACAATTACCAAAATGTAGCGTTTGCCGTTAATCGTTTGTACACGCATCGGGCCACACAAATCCATGTGAAGTAGATGAAGCACATGCTGAGAGTTGTGTTCCACCTTTGAAGAAAAATGAGCACGAGTGCTT
Organism: Chrysanthemum makinoi; assembly: GCA_910596185.1. Taxonomy (NCBI): domain Eukaryota; kingdom Viridiplantae; phylum Streptophyta; class Magnoliopsida; order Asterales; family Asteraceae; genus Chrysanthemum; species Chrysanthemum makinoi. The sequence continues at coordinate 44,563,875 of OU343223.1, forward strand.
TTCCCTTGTTCACAAGCTGAGCATTGATGATCTTTAGTATACCGAAATCTTGGGAGACCTTCAACAAGTTTGTATTGTGCAAGATTGGTTATGGTTTGAAAGTTTAAGTGTGAAAGACGACGGCGCCATAGCCAAAATTTTGTAGATGTTGCCTTTGAAAGGAGACAAATTGGAGATGAAGCAATCATGTCTTGCATTGAGATTGTGTAAAGACTTGATGTGCGTTGACCAGACATAAGATCGTTTCCTTGTAGATCACGAATGAAACAAGTTTTCTCCCTAAAAGCAACTTCCAAATCTCCATCACAAAATTGACCGACTGAGAAGAGATTGTGACCGAGACTTTCTACATAATAAACTCTGCTAATTTCGATGTTTCCATTGATGTAATCTCCGAAGCCCATGATAGAAGTGAAGTGATCATTTCCGAATCTGACAGTGCCAATGAACTTTGAAACAAAGTTTGATAACAGTTTAAGATTTCCTGTCATATGTCGGGAACATCCGCTATCAACAACCCAGAGGATGATCTGTATCACCTGCATTACACGCAAACGACACAGATGGAATAAAAGTAGATGTGGAACCCGAAGAGTTAGAGGGTTCCGATGCAGTTATATTTAAAACACACATGTTTATGATTTTAGGTATCCATTTAAAGCCAAGTGTATTATGTAACCATTTCTGCCATCTCCAACTAGTCTTAGCTTTGATCTTAGTGAATGCACTAGGTGATAAGTTCTTCCTAGGAGGTGAAGGGGGTTCTATGGGTACATCAATGATCGTAGACGGAACACTAGAGGGTGGTTTACCTAGCACGGACTTAGAAGCATTAGTGGGCCTCGAGGTATTCTATTTTCTATTGTTCTGCTTAAGAGATAAGATAGCATTAGCAACACATTTATCATGACAACCAGAAAACATGCTTTTACGACAACCAACACAAGAAGCTTCAAACATAACATTTAAAGTACTTAAAGATTCAGCATTCGTTACATTACTTTTTCTACTACATTTGTCTAACGCAATGTCTAAAGTGGGTGCAACTTGAGTCTTATTCAAAGTCCTAAGGTGTTCTTCTACTTCAGAGGTCTTTATTGTTCTTTTCTTACGTCGCAACTTCCTATTCTTCCTTGATGTGCTCTTAAGCTGTGAAGTGCTAGCTTTGGGAAAAGAGGAAACTATTCCTGTTTCAGTAGAGGGAAGCACGTTAGTTTCTTGTGATGTGGCATTAGGCAGTCTAAGAATTGCTGGTGCAATAACGTTTGTGTTACTATTCCTATCTTTCTTAAGTGTTACCAACTCTGCTTTTAGATCATGGATAGTATGTAACAAATCTTGATTTTCAGAACGAGTGTTTCCATTTTGTCGTAAAACATCTTTGGTATATGCAAGATGATCATCAATATCTTTTGACGCTTGAGCATGAGTCTTTTTGAGTAAATCAAATATGACACCATATTCCGTTTTAACTTTTGAAATTTCTTGTTCATATTTTGAAATTTGACACTTTAAAGACACGTTTTCATCATCCAGTTGCTCAAGTTTTGGATTAAGAGTTTTGGTATGCAACTGGTTGATTTTGTTTTGCAAAGAGAGTTCTCGATTTTGACAATCTTTTTGACACCATTGAAGACGACGTTTTGCATTTGAAAGCTCGTTTAACAATCGCTCATTTTCAACTTTTAAAGACTTGATTTGTGACATAGTATCAGTATTCTCAACATTTTCAACAAAATCAACAGAATCAGCAGAGATATAATCAAATGCATATGCACCAGAATGTAATAACACAACATTTATGGTATCAGCATAGAGAAAATCATCCAAGAGTCGATCAACATCTTTTCTTAATATTTTCTTTTTACGTTTAGAATTTGAAATCGATGTTTCTGTTTGTTCGAAAACTCTTTTCATAAGTCCAAGTCCTTGTGAAAATCCCTTTCCCAATATATAGCACACATTTTCAAATTTTGGACATGAGGTAAAATTCTTTTCTGAAAAATATCTCTTTGTGCTCGCGCTTGAGGCGATTGAAAATGTTCAACTTTTATTTCAGAATTGATTTCAATTTCACGTTCCAAAAGTTTGATGTCCGATAAGAATGTTTCAAAATATTTAATAACTTGACATTGTTCGGCTAATGGCTTTATTTCATTTAATGAAGGTAAAGGACCATTAACTTGTGCAGTATTGGAAAGGGGACCCTCATTAGAAGACTCAGAAGTAGGTGTGAGAACCCAAGGTGTGTTAGAGTGATCCTGTTGTGGGATGAAAGTTACGGCTTTTGAATAGTTAAATGGTTTGTTATAAACAACATTTTCCAATTTTGACCGACTCTCGTCTTCAGCATCTAATTCCTCCATGCGATTATATTCAACAACAGTCATAATGGAATCATCAATTATGTGTTCTGCACTATAAACTTGAGGATTTGGTTTGAATGCCCTATGTGAAAACTTAGGTTTGTAATCAGCAAGATTCGGTCCATATCCATTTGGATTTGGTTTAAAAGTAAACTTTTGAATAGTTGTGATTGACTCACCATGTTTGTAAACAACATTTCGAAACTCTTTGATTTTGTTTTGTAAGTCGACAATTTCTTCAAGGTAGTCATCTATTTGTTTCCTTGAATGCTTTTTGTACTCACAGAACTGTTTTTGACAAGTTAACAGCTCAGACTTGGCTTTTTGATTTTTCGAAGTGAGAGCGTTAAGTTGTTGTTTATGATCATATTTCAGTTGTTCTATTTGAGACAACAAAGCATTCTTAGATGCAACTAGATCACATATCTGTTTTTTCCAAAGATTTTTCATTTTGGTAGGATTTAGCAAAAGCGACTTCAAAACCTTTTTCACGTTTTTCTTGTGTTTGAAAAATGCTGAGTTGGAATTTTAAGCATTCATTATCCTTAGTTAGCAGTGCATTTTTATCCTTTAATTGCTGATTGATGTCAAGGCATTTTTCCATTCGAGATTTTTGGTCCGTAATTAAGGTCATGAGCTCAATATCTGGATTAGACACAGGTTCAGTTTGTTCAACGTGAGTCTCAACATGATCATTATTTAGATCCTCAAATATAACCATGGAGTCAACTTGATTATCAATATTAACCATAAGGTCATCTTGATCGTCAAATATAACTACTGGACCTATTTGATTATCATCGGAATGAGTTGTAGATGGCTCATGTTGAACACTCTGACCCTTGTCGGATGCAGATGTTGGCGGAGATATCAGATCAGTAATGAATGTAGTTTGATCCGGTACTTGAGACAAGCCGTCAGTGTCATACACTGGGCATGTGTCACTCATGTGGAGCTCTTGCATGTTTGCCATTAACATCACAGCTGCATTAGCCTGCAAGTCTTCCATATCATCATCTGAATCTGCATTTACCATGAAGCTCTGTTCCTTGTTGGTAAGAGTTCCACCAGCCTCATCCTTGAGAGCCAAGAGTAAAGCCTCTTTGTGATAAGCGCTTCCTCTGGTCCTCGGCTTTGGGCATGCATTAGCCAGATGACCCTTTTCATTACAGTTATAACAACGAAGACCATTAACCCCAGTCTGAGCATTTCCCTGTTCAACCACATGAGCTCGTTGTTGTGGAGCACCCATGTTATTCCTTCCATTAGCATTAAACCCTTGACCACTACCCATCTGACGAAAATTACCACGATTCTAAACTTCAACACGTCCATTGTTAACAACAGCTTGATTCCTTGTGTTTGATGAGGTACGAATGCGATTGTTGGATTTGTTGGAATATCGGCCGGAGGCTCTAGCAATCATGACAAACCCTTGTTGCAATACATCGAAAGCTTCTGCATCCTCATTAGATTCACTGTAAAGTTCTTGATCATTGTTGTTGTATGGAACCAATTGAGTTTCTTGGGATTGCTGCTGTGATGGATCATATGGGGTAATTGTTTCAGTTGGTTGTGGAGGATTTGTGAAGACAATTTGTAAGGTTGGAAATTAAGGATAACAAGCTTGATCCCACAATGCAAGAGTTTGATTATCCGGGAGTAAAGGTGAAACAAGAGCTCCATGGATGACTCTTTCTCTGTCAACTTCCTTTTGGTGGGGCTTCAAATAGTCATACAGTAATCCGTATGTAGCATGATGAAGATTCTTCGCTTGACGGATGAAAATAACATACTTTTCCCAATCAGGACCAAGGCTACTGAGGAACTTAGTGTTGACTGCAATTCTTGGCATAATGATGTTATGTTTTTCCAAGTCATTGATGATGTCTGAGAATTGATGATGATATGACTCTAATGTCTCCCCTGGTTCAATCATGAAGTGTTCATATGCTAGGTAGATTTTTGATTCCATATCCTCTTGATTGAGTTATGTGCCTTCCATGACAAGATGAATATGCTCCCACATTGCATTAGAAGTCTTTTGAGCATCAACACTATGAAGTATCGGATTGGGTAATCCCAAAAGGATATATTGCATTGCCAGTTCATCAGCTTCTAAGTGAAGAAGTTGATCAATACCGACAATGTTGGTGATATCATCTCTCGGTGTAACAGCATTCGGATCTCCGGGTACAGTGAGAGTAGGCATCTAAAATGGACCTTCAAGGATGACCTTCTTCAAGAACTTTCCATGTGGCTTCTTTAGATCACAAAACCTAAAGAAACTTATCACCCATTGATCGTAGTTTCCGGGAGTGAGCATTGGAGGTCTATCAAGTGATCCAACTTCATGAATGGATTGTTTGCTACTTAAAGCTTCACACATCTTTGCAAACCAAGACGGTTCCTTCATAGCATACTTGGATGGATGCTGATTTTGAAAATTTTTGTAAGGTTGTACTTGTAGACTAGGTGGTGGTTGAATCATTTGTAGTGGAATTGCTCCGTGAGGAAATTGTTGTTGAAATTGATGTTGTTGTTGATGGAGTTGTTGTTGTTGATGGAGTTGTTGTTGTTGTTGTTGAGGATACATATGAGGAAAGTAGCTAGAGTATGGTGGTTGAGACATCTTAAAACTTGTGTTGATGATGGATCTTTGTAGTCGAATGAAACTTTGTTGATGAAATATCCTTATGCATAGAAAACCAGCTTATGCAAGGAAAATACTTTATGCGTAAAAACACCAACTTACGCGTAACAATAGAGAGTACGCGTAGTAATAGCTTACGCGTATAGTTGAGAAAGACTTAGCTTAGGCGTAAACCAAAGGCTTAGTAGTAGAATGCTTATGCGTAAGAATTGTTTATGCGTAAGACTAGGCTTAGGCGTAAGACAATGCTTAGGCGTAAAGGATTCTACGCGTAAGTGATTAGCTTAGGCGTAAAACTAGGGTTTTACCCAAAAATCCTTTACACTTATTCCAGTGTAAAAGATATCCAAAGTCGAAGTGTTTTCAGGCTTATCCAAGCTAGAAAAACACTGAGTAAACCAATAGCACTGAAGATCAAACGTTGAGGAGCTTATGCGTAGACTTTTAATTCTTACGAGTAAAACTAGGGTTTTACTAAGCATAGGAATATCCAAAATTTGCCAAAACTGATTTTTAAGTGCAAAAGAGTTTAGAAACCTGATTTTCTGGATGATGTAGCTTCAAAATCACCAAAATAACAAGAAATTTGAAAACTTGATGATCCAAACTAAATTTTACCCTTACGCGTAGAAATGACTACACGAATGAAACCAAGCTAAAAAACAATGTAACACGCGTAAAGTTTCAAACTTTATGCCAAAAACTTAAACTTTATCACCAAATAACCTTTAAAGTAAAAGAATCTTGAGTTTTAAAGTGTAAAAATTTGAGTTCTGAAGCGTATGAAAGTTGTATTACCGAAACCCACGCGTATACTTTTTAAAAAGACCTTCAAAAACAAAATGTTTCACCCAACTAGATGGCGAATGATACCACTGTTAGGTCACCATATTTTTAACACAAGCATCAATATGTTAGAAGTATAGATAAGAGAGGGTGGATTAACACGATACACACACACACGTTAAGATGAGAGAAAGTTTATGCTTAGGATATATGTGAAAGTGAACAACCAACTCTCAAATGAGAGTTACAAGACTATTTATAGGGGAAGGGAGCTAGGGCAACACATCTAGTCCCTTCCTTTTCTTATTGGGCTTTTGCATAGGCTCATAGGCTTTCTACATAAGTCTAGCCTTAATTACTAACATAAAAGCCTTAATTAAGCTAACTATTACATATTGATTACTAACACTTGAGAAGTAGTTTAGGAGTGATTTCAACATCACCCACCAAGAGCTTGTTTGATGTTGGCTCTAGAAGGATTTCCATCTTCATTGTGAATACTTTAAGTATCACTCAGATGTTCTGGCAGTACCACAAGGATAATGCGTAGGACTCTCAATATATATATTCTTACTTTTCATATTGTGTGAAACAAAAAATCTTCATGAATGTGTGTCCTAATGAGATTTTGTGGATGATCTCTTGGCTCTAGACTCAATAGTGCATTTTTGTTTCCAATGCGGAGACTAGGGAGAGGGTCTCCTTTTTCAATATCAACAACCTCTAAGAGAAAGTCGATAGATTATATAGGTTCCCTGTGAGAATGAAACAAGTCCTTTTAAGAGAACTTGAGTAGCTGGGAAGTTTAGTGCAGTGCGTCACTGGGTCCATGATGTCTTGTCTTCAATACTGGCGTTACCTTAGTAGCTACCAGTAGCATATGTATTGAACCCGGTTTTTGCCCTAAGGTTGAATTATTGGAGGGCTATTTCTTTTCACCCTTTCACTTTTCATTTCCTTTTCATTCTTCAACCCCTTCAGTGCTTACCGAGATTTCATCACTAGAACCTTATTGCGTTTGTTCCAGTCCTAGCTCTATCTCAGTCGGCACTCTTCCCTTATTCTTTCTTTTCTCCTTTTTTTTCATCATACCTAAGGACTTCTACACTATCTAGTGGATTGTCCCTGGGTAGATCCCTCCGGCTCTGTCGGGATCGTGGGAACAATTTCCAAACCTTATCATCCTTATACCTTCGGTAAGTTAAATACAAGGTCAGTCTTTGAAGTACTTCCACGATCACAATTGCCATAGAAAACCATTTGAAAATCAATCAAGGTACTTATGATAAAAACATTGATGCCTTTGTACCTCGATTGTTTAGAAGATTTTGAAATGCTCCCCCTCAATATGTGCATCAATTTATGTAAAAGTTTATCACATATGGGAGACCAGCCTATACTTTGAGTCATAAAAGATCACATTTTATCAGATTTCATATTTATATGCATTCTCTCCCCTGATCAAAAATTTCAAATCCTTTGAGACTTTGGATCCCAAGTGATTTAAATATGGTGTTTAGAAAAACTTGGGAGAAAATGTGGTCTGATTCAACATTTTCTGATAAGAAACATTACTATGCTCCCGCTCAATTCAAGAGGGAGTTTACTAATCACTATCATACTACTACTGTTCACTGCAAAGTTTTTATATATATACATATTACAACGGCACACCACATAAAATTTCTAATTATTACAGAGATGATGTGATCATTCGGTTCTCTGTAGCAGTTTGTAGTTTCCTTCACGAACTCTTCAACCTACAAAACTTTCCAAGCTGCGGAAGATCCTCCTTATCTTGAGCCTCTTCCTGATAGCAAATACGAAAGCCTCATTCATTTCCACGTCCTTTTCTGTCCAGAACATAGTACGCGTCCCTGGTCTCATCCCGATCTTATATTCTTTCACTCTGTAATCCAAGGCTTTTTCAATCTGGCGTAGAGTACCATCGCTGAACTTGTGTAGCTCATTAAACCTCATGATCATCTGAATCCCGTATTTATCACAAAAGATAATAGCTTTTGGAGACTCGATCACTGAGTAGTCATGTTTGAATTCAAATCCTTTAGCTTCCCACCGAGGCTTAGTAAGGTTGACTTGAGTCTGGTAGCTCTCAATCCCAAGCTGAAAGTCTCCAACTCTTTGTCTGATGACTAAACCTCTCATCCATAAGTTGACTGCTGCAGCTAGAGTCTTCTTGTCATGTGGGGATAGATGATCTAGATGACCTTGGAGGTTCAACAAGTAAAGGTCTTCAAAGTCATTGGGATACAAGTTCATGAAGTCGTTTTCCTCTATGACATGTTCTTTCTGATCAGCTCTGCGAAGGACAATTTTCTTCAAGTAGTCGTACCTGTACATTTGGAAGATCTCTACACTAACCACACTTAAGATACACATGTTCGTTCATACAGCCCTTCGACTCACTTCGGCACCGTGTTTGTCAATGTATAAGTGTTTTTTGTGAAACCACCAGCGTGAGATCCCATATGAAGCAGCGATGTCATACTCGTACTCTTTTTCAGCCCAAAATTGATCAAGAACCATCTGCTCTAAACCTGTATCAGGGTAATGTGCAGCCTTCATCTTGGAGATTGAGAGTGCAGGCCTGCTACCCTTGTTGCCGACGCGCAAATATTCTAGATCCTTGTTGAAGAAGAAGTCAGATTGTATAGTGACTTGACCTGGTGGACCTCCTAGTGGGAGAGGTTTGCTGACATTGTACTTGAGCACATTATCGTACATTTGATTTGTCACTAGCTTGTAACACTCTTCCATCTGGTTTTGCAAGTGAACCACGTCCGGATGGAAAGCCTTGACAATTTCATAGGCAGGGCCCTCCAGATCTTTAGGTGTAAGCTTTGTGATCCCTTTCTTCTCACAGTACCATTTGATGAAGCTTCCCATATCACCGGTAATGTTCAGCAGTGAGTCCTCTGGTGGGGTGACATGGTTGGCAACAATGGCACTTGCCCAGTTGTGGTCAGGAGTATTCAAATCAGACGCAAGGATGGACCATGTTGGTTCTAGAGTGGCAGTTCGTTCTTCCTTCCACCATCCTTGAGTCATTGCTTTAGTAGGAGTAGACCAGATTGATTCAGAAATTTCAGCACTGTCTTCTCCCATGAATGTCTTCCACCAGTCTTTGTTTCGATTCACTTTTGGAATATGTTTGTTATAAATATCTTCTTTTTCTAAATCAGAATCCCGGTTAAGAGTCGATTCCTCATTCATTTCACGATCTTTAGGAATTGGAGAGAATGATGGTGTGTATCTTGAGTCAATTGTTGTCCAGGCAGCATGTTCTATAGATTTGGCTGACTTAGAAGAGCTTTGGCCAGCTGAAGATCCTGGTTGACTCGATGATGGTAGAGGAGGAGATGGTGGATTTTCCTTGGTTGCATTAGAAGTACCAGAAGTTCCACTGGCTCCTGATGAACCTGCAGCACCGGAAGGTGGAGGAGGAGGTGGCGGTGGAGGATACCCAGATGGTGGTCTTGGGGAATCATGTCTTCTCCTCTTCTTTCGTTTTCGTTCACTGATATCCTTCAAGTACTGATCATAGTTATCAAGAACCATGGACTTTTTGCAGAGCTTCATACAACTGATTGTGTTCATCATGCTCCTTGTATTCTTCTGTCTCATACATGCATTGCTGGAGAATCTCTTTCATGTCGGAGGTTGGGAGATCTCTGAACCTTGCATACAGAGGAGCTTTCATTGCCCATTTGACTGCCTCTTTAACATGTTCTTCAATTGCATTAGTCACCTCATAGTCGAAATTAAGACTTTCCAGCTTGGACAGATGAATATCATGATGTTTAACTCTGTTCAGCAAGTTTTGTTTTTCCAAAGCTTCAATTCGTTTTAGAGATTCTTCTAGTTGCAGCTCTACCTTCGTGTTTGTAGGTGGTGGTGGTGAGATTGCGGTTGTAAGGATGGTTGTTGTTTTAGCAGAGGTAGTTACGGGAGGTGGGATTGCAGTTGATGGTGTTGTTGTTGAGGGTCTTAGTGTAGGAACTGACATTGGTTAAATTGTAGATGAATCTTGTTGAATCGTGACTGAAACCATGGAGATGACCTCTTTCTCGTCCCTCTACTTATCAGCTTCAGCATCAGAGGGTCTATCATCAATGAATTGGTATCCAAAGTTGAGATCAAGTTCAAGATTCTGATAAGATGACAGGGTTCCAGTAGAGTTGTTAGGTTCCTCCAGGTGAGTTTGGTCATCTGTTCTCTGCTTGAGGTTTTCCTGAATGTTTGGGTAGGCGGTTTCCACAAAATCATCTGCAACAAAACCGCTATCTCGAGAAGCAACCTCCTTTTTTGTACTTCCCAACCTAGACTCTTCAATGGTACCAGCTTCTGAGTGAGTCTTGGTCTTTTCAACAATACCGACCTAGTGTATGTCTCAGTCTGTAATTCCGACAAATTCAAATCTACATTATCACCCTCAGTATCCTGAAATTCTGACTCAGTGTCACTAGACTCGACATTGACTTCAGGATTTTATGAATGTTCCTCTTCAGCTCCACTTGACTCCTTAGCTTGTGATGTATCTGTGCTTCGCTTCTGGAGTATGTATTGGCTTGTGGTTTTGTGAGCTGGAGAGGAGATGGTTAACAGCGTCTGAGCAACCTGCTCAACTTCCTCAATTCCCTTACCCTTACCTTCAACTTCTGGAAGGGAGTGACGTTTCCCGAAGTCAGGTTCTTGTATGGTCACACCTTTCCTAGGACGTCTTTCCAGTGAGGCGCAAGTTTAGAATGGTGGTGATTGCCCTCCATGGCTGATACATTTCATTGGTGATTATTGTGGATATCATGTTGACTACACACGGATACCCCAAGTCATTGACAAACTTGATTAATTCGTCTGTAGTTGGTGGAGGGGTGAAAGGGTTGTTAACATCCACTGGTGTGATTTTTAGGGCATCTCGAATGGTGTCCTTTGATAGTACATACCATGCTTCATCCAGCTGACAACTGTAAATTGTTGTGATCTTATCCTATTTAACTGTATCCCAAAACTGCTGAAGATAGATTGAGGGGATCGTGGCACATGAAGTGAATGCACTGAAGAAGTTCGTATGCTTTAAGATGTCCACCACAATTTTGTAGATGGGATTTGGCTGATACTTTGCCATATCTACGTAGCAATTACTTTTCCCCATAGGATCCCATTCGGTAAAAGGAAGAATCTCTCCATCAGTACGAGTGGGTGGTGGGATAGAAGTAGCTTGGTCAATTGGTGTAGTCATTTCAACCATTATATCTGTACAAACACATTCACAATGAGAGACATATGTAGAATGGTTACATTAGATGAGATATAGCTTTGACGCTTTGGACATGCATGACCAAAAACCAAGACATTGGGAATCATGAGACATAATTATAGAATTAAAGCACTTAATGAGACATGGCACAATCTTGGGATAATGTCACTTTGATCAACATTATAAGTTAGAAAAAACTCTGTTTTGACAATTTGTGATGATCAAGTCTCAATTGACAAATCTCAAGAGGACAAGTCGCAACTTAGTTAAGGCACCAGGGATAAAACGAAACATGACAAAACACAAAGATCAAACCTAAATCATTCCATACCACACATGACAAAACGCACCAGATAAATCGCATAACACAACAAAACGCAATGAGGGCAAGTCGCATTGGCTTAAGTCTCAATTGGTCAAAAACGCAGCAGACAAAACGCAAGTGACAAAACGCAGAACCATTAGACGAATCGCAGCAATAAAAAATTTGGGCATGTTGGGTCCTACAATTTATAATAAAATGTTCTTCACTTAACAAAATGCAGGAGTTGCGATTTGACACAAAACGCATCTCATGTTGGCCAGACAAAACACAATATTTAAACAAGTCGCAACATCAAATGTATAGACAAAACGCATCTTAATAAATCCTATCAAATTGCAACTTATAGCAGTCTATCAAAACATAACAAAGAATAAATTACAAAAATCGCATCTAAGAGCAAGTCGTCAAATCGCAATCAGAATATGTCAAACCGCACATAAGAACATGATGACAAAACGCAGTCAAGAACAATTTCACCAACTCGCAACCAGGAAAAATATTAACCATAAAACGCAACTAAGAACATTATGACAAAACGCTTTCAAGAACATTTAAAAAAAATCAAGAATCCAACCCAGAACACCTAACTGCCAACAGATCACATACAAACAACGCAAACCAAACACATATCAAATAAAGATAACCCAAATGCGTTCTAGGCCTAATCAAACAACATTTCCTTGGGAAGGCACCACAGGATCAATAAGGTTGTACCACAAATCAATCGGGCATAATCAAAATCAAAGGGAGATCATCAAGCGTCAACACGCGTGTAATCAACAACATCTATTGATAACAAATCGAGCATGTTATACGATATGGACAACTAACCTAAGAGAAGATTCTGATTTGGCACGAAAACCCAATCAAACAATCAACAAACGAGTCTTAGGGGCATGGTGATGAATTAACTAAAATCTTACTCATAAAATGAGCCAATGATTCATCACATACCTAGAATGCAAGCACACAAGTACCAAAGTGGACAAGTTTCAACGAAGAAATAGAGAAAGTAGGTATGAAGGCTAGACATATTTGGTAAATCTTTGACCGGTCAAAACACAATGCTTTTATACTACCATACTTAATTTTCACTTATTGGCAACTTTGGTCCCTTAGTTTATCAAATCGCATACAAGCTTCGTTTATCAAATTGCAATACTATATGCCCTACAAGGTTCATCAATTGTCAAATTTGGTCCCTCATACTTCATAAGATTTATAGGTATCATGTTTGATGAAATTGGTCTCACATATTTCATAATCTGAACACTTAGCGATACGAGAGACACTAGAGAGTGGATCAAGATAGATAAAAATACGAATAGACCTCAAAAATATAAGAAATTCAAGGCTTGCAGTTATTTCAGACTGTAACCCGCGCTTAACCATGGCTTGCTATTATTTCCGATAGCAACCCGTTTTTTAAAGAAGGAAAGTGCTACGCTTAAACGATTTTCAAAAATTTCGTACACTTATCCTAAAACATATTGAGGAAAGTATGTCGAAGGACCGCTGTTCCTACACAAATGTTTTTCCGTCTAAAATTCTTCAGAAAAATATTTGTTGTTCAAAATGGTGGAAAATGAGTTGTTTGAAAAATCAATCAGAATAAGAGATTTTATAAAATTTTCAAACTCAATCAATGACCTCAACGCTTTTAAACTTTTCAGAAAATGAGTCATTGATTGAGGGGGAGAATGTTTTCAAACTTATATAATCTAACGGGCTTATCTAATTATCCTATATGCTTCAATGTAAAACATGTTTACCTACGTCGAAGGACTAGGTGGCTAGGATATGATTATTATGATTAGATGATTAGAGTTTGATAAATACATTATTCCCATGCTTTATATGATCTGATTGATATGTTGAATTGACTTTTATTAGTCGATTGTTGTTTGGGTGATGTCGACCACCATATATCTGTTTGTGTTGACTAACGTATGCAGATAAGATGGTTATACGAATGTTCCTGATCCGGATCCCACAATTGAAGATGATTGGATGCCGAAAGGAAAGGGTAACTATATCTTGGGTTGATAAATGAAGAAACAGAGCTTAATTTGACCTCTATGGAGAGTTGGCATGAAAAAATGCAACGTAAGAGGTCTCACTGCATCAGCAGATGGTTTTCTTCATCATCAAATAAAGAAACGGAGCTTAATTTGACCTCTATGGAGAGTTGGCATGAAAAAATGTTAGTAAGAGGTCTCACTGCATCAGCAGATGGTTTTCTTCCAAACCTCCAGCAACAACAACAAAAGCAGCTCAACCACCTAATGTATCTTTGTGCAGGGATAATAGTGATGATATCATTTTTAAAACAATTTTTGAAAAATATTGTTTTGAAAATAAATTGGACTAAATTTTAGAAATCACCGGACTTTATTTTATCAAAACTTAAGTCACTCAATCAACAACTTCGGTCATCAATTGAGGGAGAGAGTGATTTAAAATAATATATTTTCAAACAATATCTCTTCATAAAAGTTCCGGTTTGTACGTAATAAAGTGGTGATCTAAAGATTTAATGTTATGTCATGGTATGATTTTCTTTAAAACTCAAAGATCTTCTTAAATAATCTTTTTTTCTGTTCTTGTTTGATTGTGAAATTGTTTTATTTTACTTAAAGATCTCTTAAAACTATCATACCTGACACTAACAATCTTTAATGTCTAAAATTGATCCTTATCGATCATTTTTCAAAATTAAATTTTGCCACGTCTTTCCCCAAAATTTTCCAAATGATTTAAATCAATCGGGATCCAAAATCTCTGATACCATTTGTAACATACTGGATTTCACATACACATCAAACCATGTTTATATGGGGCGTACACCTTAGGGATTTTGGAGAGAGAAAGTTTAGAGGTTTAGGGAACTTAGAGAGAGAAAGAAAAATCTTATTATGAGCTCCAACCCTCTACCTTGGGAGGTAGAGGGTATTTATAGTACCTTACACAAAATACCACCTACGGGCTGTGGATCAGGCTTACAGTGGGTAAAGACCTGTCCGTCCTCCACGGTGTTACTTAACTAAATACTAGTTAACATTAAATAACTACGACTACGAGCTTTCTAACGATTACATATACTTGAGGTGACCGACACTTTAACCACTGGATTTTCTAAATCCTAACATATGAGATACACACCCCATCAAATATGGGATCCAGGATAATGCACAATGAGTTAAAGCAGCTTGACAGATGATCATAAATTTTGAACATTACTCTCGCCTCAATCAAGGAACCGATTTCAAGTAAAAAAGTGTAGTCATTGATTGAGTATAAAAAATTTATGCACACTTGACTCCAATTGATTTAAAGACATCCTTTAAGAACCACGTGAAAAACAAATACTTTTCTGAAAAATCTTTTACGAAAAAATATTTGTATAGGCATGTTTTGAAAAACACATATGAACTTCTGCTCGAACTTCATCTAAAGACCCGTGTCATTATTGAATGACATTTCTAGGACCGTAGATGTTATCGATACCAGAAGACATGCCTTGGAAACTATTTTTGGTATTTTTTGGTTTTTCAAATATTTATGGATTTTTAATGATTAAGATATGTACAACGTGGAAAACTGTGTAGAGTATACCAGTGGTGAATATACTCTCAAATGAGGTTTGTTAAAGCACGTTTCATGAGCAGAAGTGTTCAGGAATCATAGTACATGCACATCAATTTTGGCATTCCGGAGCTCCTGAACCAAGAGACTTCTGTTGTTTAGGCACCCAGATCACGAGTCTTTTCTTGATAGAATTGATCAATGTACCTGCAATTGAGTGAGGAACACATGCACTAACATCACAAGTATGTTTGTATTTATGTGGGTTAGCAACAACAGTATCCAGACTCTTGGGAATTTCACAATCAACCTTGGTGTTGCCATCAGTGGTCAATTTGCTGGTAGGAATCCATATGAGTCCAAAATTCTTAAAAATTCTACCAGTTGGTATCCACTTAAGGCAAGATCTAGGATTGTTTGACTTCTTAGGCACAATGGAAGATGTATCCTTATTCCTAGTTTATGAGGCTTTATCATTAAGTGTTTTCCTAGGAGAGGGATTAGTTTTATGAGACTTCTTATGTGCACTAGAAAACTTTTTCTTATTCCTAGTCTTAGAAGGTTGAGCCATAGCATGAGCATTTTCTTTCCCTTTCTTGGGATTAGCTTGTGAAGTGACTGGTTTTGACAAAACTTCTATCTCATCAACTTGGGAGGCAAATCTTGTTTTTGAAAATTTTGGTCGTTCAGATATAAACGCAGTCGGTTGTCTAACAACAGACCGGTTCTTATTGGGATGTAAAACTGGTTTCCCCAAGATTGATGGTTTTGCAAACTTTGTGTTCACACTTTTCCTTGCAGTTTTCCTAAGCTCGTTCTTTAAAGCTACTATTGTGAAACTCTTATCCTGAAGTTGAGCTTTGAATTCATCAATTTTAACCATCAAAGATGTTGTTTGTTATAAAGTTTTAGACCTAATTTCTTTGATTGAGTAATCTAGATTCATTTGATGTCTTTTCAAAGACTCATTTTCCTTGAGTAATTTAGCCATATAAATTGTGAGTTCAATATTTCTTGTCTTAATTGCATTACTGTCTTGATTAGTTCTGACTAAATTAATTTTCTCATTTATATCAGAGATATGTTTCTTCAGGTTGTTGGTTGTCGAGTTTTTGGCTTGAAGTTGAGCTTTTAACTCGTTGATTTCAAAAAATTCATGAAATTCAAGTAATTCCGAATTATTACTTGGTTTCTTAGTTTGTAAACTTCCTTCCTTTCTTTGTATTGCGATTTCAAGAGAAATGCAATGTTTTTCAAGTTTTGAGAATTTGTTTGAAAGTTCATTAAAAGTTTCTTTATCAACCATGTCATTTGTTTTGAAATAATTAGTCTCAACTTCAGCCAAAGAACATTATTCAGATCAAGTTCAGCACCATGATCATTTTGTGCAAGTATATTAGTAGATGTATCGTGTTGAACAGTTAAGAGTACCTCGGTACTTGACACTTGTTCATTTACCGTTCTGATAGCTGCATCCACATCTTGTGTGACAGGAGTTACTGAACAACTGATTGTATCAATCTTAACTGTCTTTGATCTTCTGCATTCAGCAACACCTGATCCTTCAACTGATGGTTTACCCAACTCAACACTGCTATCTCTTGATTTCACCCGACACTCATTCACTTTGTCATCATACTATGCTCTTTCCTCAATGTACCTTTTAACATTATCCTTATGTTGGATCAATGTTTCTCTGAACACATCAGCTTACATTTCAGTGTGACTCGTAAAGCACCTTTCAGTCATATGATCATCGTAATCCCAAGTGTATTCACCATTGAAGAATGACTGAAATTATTTGTTGATCGCCTGAAGTGCAGCTTAGGATCCGGCTTCTCGAAAATTTTCTCTGGTAAGTTGTTGTTCAAGTTGTCCTAAGTTCAAGAACAATGTGCCCGTGAATGTTGATACATCTTGAAGGAAAAGTGCATTAAATGCTCGTTCGAATCCCATTGTGATTCTGTTTTCTGTTAGAAGTACTGAGAGGTGTGAATGAAGTTGTCGAAATGGTTCAATGCAACTCTCCTTTGCATGAACATGTTGTTGATGTGACTTGTGCACTTCTGTCTTTTCTAAATCCGAGCACGAAGATCTCACATTATCATTGGCTGATTCAATCATGTTTAACCGTTCTATATAGTTAGGACTCTTATGGTTATCAATAGCATCGTACAATATAAGTACTTCAGATATCACTGAATCAGGAGTGTAAGGCATGATGTTGTTGTTAATGAATTTTTGCAAAATCAGTAAGAGACCGTGAAATGTTGTTAAGTTGAATGTGTTATGATAACAGTTAGATCAATTCAATGATTAGTGATTGTATGTTAAAAGGGATACTAGAGTGTTTGGATTAGGTGAAATGTTGTGTAATTGTGATTTGGTAAAGTTTGAATCAAATTACATTCCAGATAAAGTTTTGGGCAGGGTGTCTCCTAGACAAAACTCAAGATTTGTCTTCAAATAACTCAAATCGCAACCCTTCAAATCATAGACTCTCAAATCGCATTTGTAGTCAAATCGCAACAATCAAACCGTAGAAAACCCAAAACGCAACCTTCAAACTGCAGACACAAACCGCAAGTATCAAACCACAAGTAGAGACAAACTGCAAATTGTCAAGTCTCAGGAAACAAATCACAAAATACTCAAAACGCAACTTATCAAAACGCAGTCAGCACAAATCGCAACCTGTCAACTCACAATATATCAAAACGAAAGAACACAAACCGCAACACTTGACAAGCAAGGACAAAATGCAGCAGAACCAGACAAACCGCAAGTCACTATCAATCAGGTACAAGTGTCACTATCATCCTTTTTGTCCTTCAGCTAGTTGTCAAAACGTAATCTTTGTCTTTTTCTAACAAATTGAAACACGATAATAATATAATAATCAAATCGCAGCACCAAACCAGATAAATCGCAGCATAGATCAGACAACTCGCAACCAAAAACAGATAAATCGCAACGGTGAACAGTATCCGAGAGACAAATTGCAGTGAAGAACAAAGTTACTTTTTCACCTAAAACCACGTAAATTCACCCTTTTGAACGTCTTTACTTGGTTTCTTTTGCACAACTTGATCCTTGAAGGTTATAACTACTTTAGAAACACTTACTTTAACACTACAAACGTGAGAATCAAAGGAAGCCAAATATAAGACCAAAAACCTTCCAAAACCAACTTTTCAATCTAAAACAACCAAGAAAACGCACATACAACCTAGCTAATCAAACCATGGGCTCTGATACCAATTGTAAGATTATTGATATCATAACACCACTTGTGATTAGTGTATGATTCGTGTGTTTAGAGAGAGAAAGAGATGAGAGAATGGGATGTTAGAGAGAGAAAGAAAAATAGGTAGGTTAGATTCAAATGAACATCCAACCCTCTCCCTTATGGGGAGAGGGATAATTATACAAGTATCTCACACCCTCCTTCGGGCCAGGGATCAGGCATATAGTGGGTAAAGACATGTCCTTCTTCCACGGTGTTACTTATGCTAATATATAACTACTAATTAACGTTAAGTCTACGAGCTAACTTATGCTAGAAAATAGTTAGGGTGAGCGAATATTCTATATGGATTTACTAAATCCTAACATTCTAATTCTTGTTCTATAAATTTCGTACGTAGATAGTTAGTTGCTCTAACTAGTTTTTCAGTTGGGTACTTCTTTCCCAAGAAGTGCAGCAAGTACTTTAGGAATTTGGTGTCTTTCTTCTGGAGGAACTACTTCGTTAGGATTGAGGAAAAAGTCAGGGCTAGCCCGACCTTTTTTTTTGGATGAAGATGATGTGGTTGTGGTGGTGGTGTTGGTGTTGAAATACCAAAAGGAGAGAAAAAGAGTGTTTATTTATCTTATGTGTGTGTAAAATGAAGAGAAAATTGTTTTGTGAGGTTTATATATGATTTAGGATTAGATGAGAAGTATCATAGAAATTTACAAGTGTATATGATGTGTTTAGGTTGTTTGTAGGAGGTGTTAAAGTATGTAAGCATGAGGTGTCGTTTAGATGAGCTAGACATGTGGCTAGTTTTTGTGCAAAATTTTGTATAAACTAGTTGTTTTGATAATTAACTAAAACGCGAAGTCTTAAACACGTAAAACGTATTAATCGGGTAACGCAAATATTTAAACTTACAATAAGTTTTCAAACAAATAACTTTAGTATTTTTTATTTTATTTATTTATTGTAATGACATGAGCATATTATTGATGTAGACTAAACGTAGTCTAGAGTTGATTTCTAGTTTAATGTACATTTATAAGTTAAAATGTAAGTTATTTGAAATTAATGAATCTGAATGAAATAATTATTTAACTGATTATGAATAGACTAAATATTTGTCTAGTGTGATGTAAAATGTCTAAAGGTGGTTTGTTATGCATGGGATAACCTTACGGTTATACGTAAAGTTAAAAATTTACGCGATTTGAATAAAACGTTCGAGTTTAATGGTAAAAGTTAACATAAAATTTCTGGTTGTTACACTATGCTTAAAAACTGCCCTAACCATCAAGTACTCTTCTTGGGGTTCTAACTTGATATCATGCTTGGGTCATCCACAAAGGATGCATATAGTATGTTAAGCACGGGTCATCCACAAAGGATGCTACTAAGGGAGTTTTACATCGTGAATTTCTTAGGCACTCTAAACTTATCAATGATGCTTCTTGTAAGCATACTAACAATGATTTGTTTCGGATTTCTTTGAAATCTTTCTCAAGTTCTAACATCATGTTTAATCTATTAACATGAAGCTAATACACCATTACTCACCTCTAGGTCTTGTTTAGCGTTTTGTAAGCTTCCTACGAGCACCTACTCACATGATAACCATTTTGATGCTATTAGAACTTGTTAACACATTTATCTAACATGTATTGAGTCTAAACATATTACACATGATCACATATGGTGCTATTTCATCATTAAACGCACTTTTACAAAAACACTTTAAGTGCATGATTTCCTTGGTTGCTGCTGTATTTTGTACTTTACTCCAATTTAACTTTCAAACGAGCCAAAAATTAAAGCATAACAATTAAATTAGACTCAAAGGGTTACAACTTTCATTTAGACATCATCTTAATCCGAAGAACGGTTTATTCTCTACGGCCCTTCTAAGTCTGCACATTTTCTGAAAAACCTTGTTGTCCCAAATTTAAATATCACCAAAACGACCCAAAACTCATGATAAGATATTCCACTTATTACCAAACTTATATTACAACTTATTTGACATGTTAAGATCATATTTCATCAGACCCATAAGCTATCTTGCTAAATTAAGTATTTCATAAGCTATCTTGCTAAATTAAGCATTTAATAAGCTTGTACCAAACACTCCTTATCTTAACATAAATTAACATAACATCAAAACAATAACATGAATTCTTACTAGTCTTTACCTATTTTAATGGTTGTTAGTTTCTATCGTTATATTCTTTGCACCGTTAGTCCTTTCTATTAACTATTTTACATTATAATCCTTGTTTCTATAAATTACTAACATAAAGTCTTTTCTAACATCAATATAAAAGTCTATTTCTAAAACTTATAAAATGTCGGCTATTACAACCTCCCCTACTGAAATTTTTCATGTCCTCACGAACACCTTTAGAAACTATTCTGCTTAGTTTATGCATATCCAATATGTCTCCCTATTGCACTTATTCTAACACTAAAACTAATTTTATTTCTAATAATTCTAAATCTTATCTTACATAATTATAAACATATATTTAAAGTACCTGAGCCTTTACCGGATTCATTCTTAACTTCTTCTACCGGCATCATGTATGCTCGACCTTGTGCTCTTGCATCACTTGACCCTATTCTTTCTACATTCTTGATCTGCCTATCAGGTTGTATCGTGGGTTTCGCTCTTGGGAAATCCCTACTATCATGACCAGTTCACGACACACCTCATAAACCCTCACCGATCTTCCACAATCCCTACTAAAATGACCAACCTGTCTACTACAAAAACACTCATTCCTGCTTGCTCGACATTCTTCAAGATGTATCTTCTTACAAATTCTGCAAACCAGATAGTCATATTTTTTATTACTATCTCTTTCCGATCTTGGCCTATTTGAACTTTCTGTTCTGGTTCTTTTTGCACGGAAGTCTTCTTGATCAATTCTTCTTCTTGAAAAACTGGGTACATCTTTCATGGTATCTTGCTCCCTATCTAACACAACATTAGTCAACTCTTGAAACTTTTGGTAACTCCTCATAGAAACAAACTCTCGGATGTCTTTCCTTAACAATGCTATATAGTGTTCCATCATCTGTTTCTCATTACCCGCATAATCAAGATGAAAGTGTGCTCGATCAACAAACTTACCCATGAACTCACACACATACTCAGTAGTTTGATGCATAGCCAAAAACTCCTGTATAATCTTCTTTACTGCAGCCTCTGGAGAAAAGTACTTAAGGAACATATCTTTAAACTCATTCCACCCCATGCTATTCACCGTCTCTAAACTACTAGCACCCTTATTCAAATCCCACCAATCTTTAGCCCTATATCGTAACAGATGAGAAACATACTTAACTTAAAATTTTGAAGGACATCCAGTAATGTTAAAGGTTGCTTCCATGTCTAAAAGCCACATGTAACTGATTATCAGATCTTGCTGCTCATGCAACTTCGGAGGGTTACTCACTACAAAATCCTTATACTTGAACTGATTCTCTAAGTCCTTATTTCTCTCAACCTTATTTCCTGTCCCAACCACTATGGGCGCTCCATTAATGGGCCCTTCCACTGAGTCCATGACCTATACTTTCATAAATCTTTTGAACAAATGACGACATTGTTGTATCTAGTGCCTGAACGACTTCACCCGATACTAACCCTTTTAGTATTGCTTTAACTGCATCACTGACTTGTTTCCTTTCTAACTCATTGGTTTCTTGAGTATTTTCTCTTTCTGCACTAGACACACTTGTTTCTACATTCACGGGTCGGCGCTTCTCTGTGTTCATTTATAGGTTATCTTCAATACTTGTCATTTCTACTCAACTGAAAATTAAACACTATAACATGTAAGTTTCAACTATTTCTATGTATAACCTCTATTCATACTTCTATAATCACATGCTATCTATTTAACTTCTAATACTCACACATGACATTCTATAAGTCGGTGCTCTACATGTCTGCCTATTCGTGTTTTAGAAGTTTCCCGTATCCTATGATCTCAATAAATCCAAGTTATATGACGTAACTATTATCACGTTGGCCAAGCGTCATAATATTTGCGTCATATGAACATGTCATTATAACTATTATCACGTTGGCTAAATGTCATAATACCTGCGTCATATAAACATGTCATTATTGCTATCATATTCCATCCCGAGTCATAACTAAAATGACCTATCTATCATCATACTATTAATGTATTCCTACACGCGTTCTACCGGACATGACAATTTTATACATGCTAAGTTTAACTAATAATGGCAAAAACTTGGTTATTAATCATATATAAACATGGTTCTAATCAATTCTATATAGCATATAATAAGGTCTACATGTTCTACGGTCAATACCGAGCTATGGTTTAAGTCTAAGTACCCTTCTACTAATGGCGAACACTTAAATCCCTCAAACCAATGCTCTGATACCAACTTATAACGCCCGAAACTAAACTGGGTTGTTGTTTTTTAACTATTAAGTCAATACGCCATATCCAAAGTCTTGGATACGCAGTATTGGTTGTACGATGAAATACTCCGTATACACAAACTGGAATACATAGTATGCGCTTTAAACTAAATTAACATAAAATCGAACATGTATTTACTTCATAAAAAACTGTACATATCATATACTAATCATTTAGACCCGTACATAACCAAAATGGGTCATTTTGGGCTATGGCTTTATGCCAAACACCCCCTTATACGACCATTACTACATTACTTGATCGTAGACTAATAAAATGACTTGAAATTGATTATAAATTTTTCTAACACTAATGTTAGACTTTAAAAGACATATGGGGCAT
This sequence comes from Chrysanthemum makinoi, assembly GCA_910596185.1. Taxonomy (NCBI): domain Eukaryota; kingdom Viridiplantae; phylum Streptophyta; class Magnoliopsida; order Asterales; family Asteraceae; genus Chrysanthemum; species Chrysanthemum makinoi. The sequence continues at coordinate 44,586,911 of OU343223.1, forward strand.
TACAAGAAAGATCAAAGTGCTTAAATGAGTCGCTCATAACCTATACCCGAGTGTATCCGTTAATTTCCCAAAATGCACGCATACTTGCTATCTACAAGCCCCATCGCCTAGCTTCATATACCTACATGAAACAAGAGCTAAGAACAGTAAGTCCTTGTGACTTAGTGAGTAAATGGAATAATTAGTAAACGGAACAATAAGTCCCTAGATATGTTGGTGTATGTCTGACTTGTTGTATATTATGTTAGTCATTTAGCTCTGTTTCTGTAACCACTGAGGATGTTCCATTGGTGAACCTAAAGCCCCTGGGTAATTGAAAATGATAACTCTTCGTCTATGTGGCATTAGTTGAAAAGTCTAAACCTATTTAGTTGGGAATATGTTTGCATATGTATAGATGCATGATAATATAGGGGGTCGCATTTATAAGTTAGAACATTTGTTCCTACTTGGTTTGTTATGGTTACTTTGCTTGTCATTTCACACCATATGTGTTTGAACTTGGATTGCATATTCGAAGTTGTATGTCTGGTGTGTTTGGATCAACTGTTTATCTATATTGATATATGTGCTTTGAGCCATATCATGGTAGCATGAAATTTCTTTATATATTTTCTACATTATCTGCTTGAGAGATCAATTCAAATTTAGGTCATCAATAAAAGTAGGCAAGAAAAATTAGGTTTGGTCTAGGTTTGTTAATGTTTAGTTTTATCTCAGTCCAATTTGTGTTCAAGAAGAATGCATGTTTCGACTTTTGTGGTTGACTAAAAAACCTTAAATGTGAATCTGATATGAGTTTTCATAAGAGTGTAGAGTTGCTTATGAACTTTTCTTAGAAAGTGAAAAACTCATTGGTTTCAAAGTTGCATATTCAGTTTTATTAAATGTCTCTTTATTTAGGGAGGAGTCTGAATTGAAGAATTTACTAGAAAGAATTTGCGGGCAAGTTTAGTCATGTTTTATCTAATCGAAACCAACTTTTTCATCGACTTTAACGAAAGTCAATTACAACAACTTTTTTTTTCCGGTTTTCTCTTTATAGACTCTAACACAGTCAATTGATTTTTAGTCTATTACTTTTTATTCCACTCTTGTTTTTAGTCTAATATTTTTTTAGTCGATTGTTTCTTTTCTTTTTTCTCACTGCCACAACCCTTGAAAAGTCCACAATGATAATAATTTGTAAAAGTCAACTCCAAGTTACCTTTAATGTTTTTTTCCCACTGTTATCCTTTAACACAGCCCATGATTACTTTTTAGTCAATTATCCAAAATTTAGTCGACTCTCTTAAAAAGTCGACTATTATCTTTCCGGTTTTCCTCTAGTCACATCAACCCTCGTTCTTAATGACGAATGATGCTCTTCACACTTTCAAAAAAAGAGGTTCATTTGATCGTGTTTGGTTTAAAGTAATCATTTGATTTAATTTTTGGTTTGATTAGTGATTGTATTGGTTGAAGAAAGAATTAAGTTTGGTTGTTTTTCGTTTGTTTTGTTTGTTTAAAATCCTTCACGTTTTTTTTCCTTTACACCTAAAGTCGACTAAACATAGACCAGTCTTCATCTAAAGTCCACCTAAAATTGACTAAAGATCAATAATTCGTGTTACTTCTTCAATATGTCGCTTGGTGTTACTTCAAGAGTTCGTACGAGGCCGTCCGGTTAACGTGCTTCTTCCGGAAACCAATCGGTAGATATCGCTTTTTTGTCTTTTAGAATCATATTATGTAATATGATGCATGTATACATCATATTCCTTATTCTCTTCATACTTTACAGTCGTGCGGGATTGGCTAATATAGCCAAGTTTTTCTTTAGACTACAAAACACTCGTTCCAACATCTTTCCTTGCCTACGGTATTCGCTTGTGGTTATTGTTGCCCCAATTTGAAATCTACTTAACAAGTGTCACCCTTTCCGGATATATCTCGTCAACAAGATGATATCCCCATCTGTAAGTCAAGTCGTTAGCCACAAACGAAATCTTTGGATCGTTCAATAAAGGGGATTGATGTATAGTTGTTCGCCCCAGAAACACCAAAGAAAGCATGCCATATCCATAAGTCTTGTGGCGCAACAGCTTCTAGCAAAATGAATGGATTCATTAACATGATCACTTATGCGTTCGGACAATCAAACTATTCCAAATCTTTACAATCAAGGCTTTCAAACATTTCCAGAAACCCATGCTTTTCTTTGTGAAAAGCATATAGCTTTTCAACATCAGTGATAGTAGGTCTTCGCAAAAACTCTGCTCCAAAAAATTTCACAACAGACTTACAAAACTTATCAAGAGATAGACGAGAAGTTGCTTCGCCCATTTGCAAATATTCATCAAGGGCGCCAGGAGCGGTGCCGTATGCCAATTGACAATTTGCGAAGGTGCACTTTTTCAGTGGGGAAATGCCTTCTCTTCAGGTAAAACCAATATTATCATGAAAGTATGCAGAATGAAGAGTTACTTCTTCAACTATGCTTGTGAATAGTTCTCGACTCATTCGCAACCTCTTCCGGAAACGATATGCATCGTACATCTGATCAGCACTAAAATAGGCATCGACTAAATGATCATGAGCACCATAACGATTCCGGATTAAGTGGTAACTCGTCAGTCGAGCAGCTTGTCGTCTATTATTAATAAACGACGTTGGTCTTCTAAAAATAATTCAAGTCCCGACTAGTAACTTCTTCTTCTTCCGATGTGTTTGTGAACATGAACGTTTCAGAATTCATTTGGATACTGATGAATGATAAATATTTTGTTTGAGTTGTTTATATATTGAGTAAAATTATGTTTGAAGTTGTGTACAAATATGATGGGATACGGGGGTATTTATTAGGGGTGAAAACGAGTTGAGCCCGAACCTGCCAGAGCTTGAGATCGATTATTAAATGAGCTCAAACTTAGGATCGAATTCAGGCTCGAGCTCGTTTAGACTCAGCTCGTCCGAGCTTTTTAGGTATCTGATCCTGAGCTTTTGACAAACCGCTCGGCTCGTTTTCACCTCTAGTATTTAGGTGTCGTTTGGTTTGCTGCATAGAATCGTTATCACTTAGACTTGATAGTAGGTTAGAACTGAAATGGATATTGAATGTGACACCGATTCCAATATCACTATTTGGTTAACTAGTTTTAGATATCAAAAGTAGAAGGGGATTTTTTAAAAAGAGATGATGAAAGTGAAATGAGGTGGACTCACATGTATGAGTTTAAAAAGGATATCTTTTAGCTAGTTATGATGTATGGCTAATTTTCAACTATAATATCTAAATTTTTGAAAGTCATACCAATTAAACAAACATCTTTAATGACAATGAAAGTATTCCATGATTATGATTATTACATACCAAACACACCTTTAGCTATTTATGAGTTTTTTAGTTGACCATAGTATTTTAAAATTTTATTTAACAAAATGAGCACTTTCAAATTTATTTAGGATAATACGGTAGTTTTGAATGATTCATTGTTCATCCCAGCACAAACGCAATTACATAAGTTTATGAAATTTAAGATGGTCTAGATAATCACTTGCTTGTCAATGTCTTGCTCAAGTATCGGTTTCAATAATACAAATTATTTCGTTAAAAAAAATAAAGCCAAAATTTGAGTTGTTCATGTTCAGCTTTATTATACACTGAACGAAGAATATCTAAAGGGCAACAATGAACAACCTTCTTCCACCAATGTCATGAATCATGACTATGTAATTTACTCAACCGTAGCATGACAGTGACAACCATGAACAACCTTCTTCCACCAATGTCATAACTCATGGCCTCATTTTTTTCTGAACGAAATAACTTGTATTACTAAAAAGGAAACTTGAGCAAGACACTGTGAAGATTATATGAAGGACCATTTTGTACATAAGTAGAAGTGTTGTGTTGGTTATTTCATTGTATTGTAAATAATAGAAAGTAAAAGGACCACATTGTAAATAGTTTAGTAGAATAGTTTTCCCCCTTTTATAAACGGTTATGTAATCATTTTCATTTGAATTCTAAGAAATAATAATCATTTTCTCTCTAATCTTGTTCCGCTTATATGGTATCAGAGCACACCAAGCTCTAATTTTAGGTCATTTTGCCTAATTTTCTTTATGCTTCATGTTCTATAACACAAATTGATCGATTCTATTGCATCTGTTTGCTTCAATTTGATATTTGACAGGAATCGAGTTTTAGAACGTTTGAATTGCATAATTAAGGTTTTGACCGTTAATTGATTGCTTCTGTTAAGATTGTTCACAAATTGTTAAAATGGTGAATTCTGATTCTAATTCGAGCAACAGTGGTGTTAATTTGAATGTTAATGGTAGGATTAATTCAATCAATTATCCATTGTATATTGGGAATTCAGATCATCCTGGTATGGTGCTTACTAATACACCATTTAATGGAACTAATTTTTTGGGGTGGAGTTGTACAGTTAAGATGGCTCTAGGTGCAAAACTCAAATTAGGGTTCATAAATGGGACATGTATTAGACCACCAGTTACTGATCATGAGAATTTACAGAGATGGATTAGGTGTGACTATATGGTTACCTGTTGGTTGTTGAATTCTATGTTAGTAGAATTGTCTGAGGCATTTTTATATGCACAATCTGCTTTTGAATTGTGGAAGGAATTAGCTGAGAGGTATGGCCAGAGTAATTGACCACTCATATATCAGCTTCAAAGGGAATTGAATAATGTGAGTGAGGGTAGTTTGACCATTGCTGCATATTTCAACAAGCTTAAGAAATGTTGGGATGAATTGCATAATCTGAATGGTGTCCTTGTATGTTCCTGTAGAAAGATGCAAGAGTGTACTTGCAACCTTGTTGATAAGTTTTTGGAGATTGGGGGAGATCAAAGTTAGTACAGTTTCTTATGAAGTTGAATCATGATTATGAGTCAGTGAGAAGCGAAATACTAGCTATGGACCCTTTGCCTAATGTCAACAAGGCCTAATATATAGTACAACAAGTTGAGAAACAAGAACATGTGACTAACCATGTAGCTGATCCCATGGCATTTTTTGCTAACATGAACCAGAATAGGAATGTGAAAAGAGATAACAGGAATGGAAAATTTGATCCAAGAAGTGATACTAAGGGGTTTAGGCATTGCACACACTGTGATCAGGATGGGCATAGTGTTGATCAATGCTTTGAGAAAATAGGATATCCTGATTGGTATAAAGGGAAGAAGAATAAGAAAGTTGGAAAATTGGCAGCTCATGTTAATTTTGAGCCAGAGACACCTTTTGACATGGGGTATAAGAATGAATTGCAGGGTAAACAAAACAATCCAGGTTTGGATCAAAAGTTGGTTGCAGTAGTTTGTCAAGAGACGATGAAGATGCTCAATGGAAAGAATCCTATGGCTAACAATGGAGGGGTTTCTACTTCTATGCACCATGCAGGTATGTTACTCCATGTCAGGACCTTTGCATTATCATCACAGAGCAATACTATTAAGATTAATGAGTGGATAATAGATACAGGTGCTTCAGACAATATGTGTCCCCATATTACCCTGTTCAAAACCACATATATTCTCAAGAATCTAATAACTGTTCACCTGCCTGATGGTACAACAAAACTTGTTAACATAACAGGCCAAATTCAATTAACTCCTACTCTAATGATCTTGGATGTCCTCTATGTTCCTGAATTCAAATTTAATCTGTTGTCCGTTGGCAAACTCTTAAACACACAAAATTATTTTGCTCAATTCTTCCCTTCCTATTGTGTGTTCCAGGACCTTTCAACTAAAGAGGTTGTGGCCATTGGAAAAGGTTCCAGATGCTTGTACACCTGCACATCTTTGGATCCTTTTACATCTCAAAGTCCATCTGTTAATACCATCAATGTTTTTTATTTCCATGAGTTTGTTCCTGTTAATTCTTTTCTGAATAAAAATGTAACTGATCTGCATACTTTACACGCTAGACTTGGTCATCTTTATTTATCCAAAATGGCGCATGTTGATGAATGTAAAAGGCTCAATACTTCTGATTTTGTTTGTGACAGTTTTTTACATGAAAATTTTCATAGATTACCTTTCCCTAAAAGTTCAATTTCTTCACAAAAACCTTTTGAGTTGATTCATGTTGACTTATGGGGACCATATAAAGTACCTGCTTTGAATGGGGCTCATTATTTCTATACAATAGTAGATGATAAGAGTAGAGTTACCTGGACATACCTCATACACAGTAAAGATCAAGTTTTGACAATCTTGTCTAGTTTTCTTAAGTATGCAGAAACTCATTTCAATACTAAAACCAAGTTTTTAAGGTCTGACAATGGCACTGAGGTAGTAAATCACAAGGTTTTAGAATTATTGAGGTCTAAGGGTATAGTTCACCAAAGATCAATGGCTTATACCCCACAAAAAAATTGGGTAGTGGAGAGGAAACACAGACATCTGTTAGAGACTGCTAGAACTGTAAGATTGCATGCTAGTTTGCCAAAGAAATTCTGGGGTGATTTCATTTTAGCAGCTACTTACTTGATTAATAAAATGCCAATCAAACATTTATCTTGGAAGACACCTTTTGAGGTACTTCATGGTACACCTCCCTATTATGAAACCCTCAAAACCATTAGATGTTTATGCTATGCAGCCTCCTTAGGACCTCACAAAGATAAATTTGATCCAAAGGGAATCAAATGTATCCTTATTGGCTATCCACCAGGGCAAAAGGGTTACAAACTGTACAACATGGCAACCCATGAGGTTTTTCATAGCAGAAATGTCTTAGTCATGGAAGATGTTTTTCCTTTTAAAGACACTGCCATTCCTTTAACCTCTTCTAATCCTACACCTAACCAACCTTTTCATAGTCATGATCCTATATCTGATGAAGATGATGTTATACCAGTACCTATACCAACTGATTCAGTTTCACCGTTAACTGAGACCACTACTGATATGCCAAACCAAAATGATGAAACAAACATCCCTGATCCACTTCACCATCTTAGACTGCACCTTTAAAAAGGTCTAGTAGAAGTGTTACTGCCCCAAGATGGCTTGAAGATTTTGTGGGACGAAAGAGATCAGCTTATGCAGTTTATCATCAGCCTAAATGTCCCTTGTTCACATCCAAAGACTTCAAAAACATTCCTCAAACTCACATTGCTTTCTTAGCTAATGTTTTTGACACAATTGAACCTGTTACATATTCTCAAGCCTCAAAACATAAAGGATGGGTAGATGCCATGAATAAAGAATTGTTTGCTTTGGAGGAAAATAATACTTGGGAGCTTACTACTTTACCCACAGGTCAAAAACCCATTACCCCAAAATGGGTGTTCAAAATTAAGTACAAACCTGATGGGACAGTAGAAAAATTAAAGGCAAGGCTTGTTGTCAGGGGTTACAGTCAAAAGGAGGGCCATGATTACAAGCACACTTTTGCATATGTTGCCAAACTTGCTACAGTTATGGTCCTCATTGCTTTAGCTACAGCAAAGGAATGGTCAACAACTGAATGCGAATAATGCTTTCCTCCATGGATACATTGACGAGGAAATTTATATGCTTCAACCAGAAGGCTATACCAAAGCAAAACCAAACCAAGTATGCAAGCTGGTTAGGTCTCTTTATGGCTTAAAGCAAGCTTCTAGGCAGTGGAACCAAGAATTGACCAAATTCATTTGCAGTTTGGGATTTGTACAGTCCAAACATGATTATTAATTGTTTATTAAGAATACACCTGGTCATTTCCTAGCTATTTTATTGTATGTGGATGACATCTTGGTTACTGGTGAATGTACTGCTGATATTATTGAGGTAAAGAAGGCATTGGATCAGAAGTTTACAATCAAGGATTTGGATGATGCAAAATATTTTCTGGGTGTTGAGATTTGCAGAACAAAGGTTGGAACTCACCTTAATCAAAGGAAGTATATTTTAGATCTGCAACAAGAATCAGGTCTAACTGCTTGCAAGCCTGTTTTATCTCCTCTTCCAACCAACTTACATTTATCCTTGAATAAAGGAACTTCCTTATCTGATGCTGGTATTTATAGAAGATTAATAGGAATGTTATTATATCTGACCATGACAAGGCCAGATATATCCTATGTTGTTAAGCATTTAAGCCAATTTGTATCTGATCCAAAAGACACTCATATTCAAGCTGCTACATACCTTCTCAGATATCTTAAAGGCACAGTTTCCAAAGGTCTGTTTTACCCTGTTTAGTCTCAGTTAAAGGTCACTGGTTTCACTGATGCAGACTGGGCAAACTGTCTAATGACAAGGAGGTCTCTGGCAGGCTATTGTATATTCATTGGACATTCTTTGGTTTCCTGGAAAACAAAGAAACAACCTACTGTTTCTAGATCCTCTACTGAGGCAGAATATAAAAGCATGGCAGCCACTACATGTGAACTTATTTGGCTCAGTTTTGTTCTTAAGGACTTGAGGATCAATGTGCATTTTCCTATTACACCTTTCTGTGACAATAAGGCTGCTCAGATGTTGGCTGCAAATCCTTGTTATCATGACAGGTCCAAACATGATGACATTGACTGTCATTTCACAAGAGAAAAGATACAAGATGGTTTCTTTCAAACTGCACATATTCCCTCTCAATTTCAGCTAGCAGACATAATGGCCAAAGCTTTAAACAAGGTCAAGCACTCCACTTTAGCCTCCAAGTTGGGGCTCTTAGATCCTCCACCTTGAGGGGGGATGAATATTATATGAAGGACCATTTTGTACATAAGTAGAAGTGTTGTGCTAGTTATTTCATTGTATTGTAAATAATAAAAAGTAAAAGGACCACATCGTAAATAGTTTAGTAGAATAGTTTTCCCCCTTTTATAAACGGTTATGTAATCATTTTCATTTGATTTTCAAGAAATAATAATCATTTTCTCTCTAATCTTGTTCCGCTTATACACTGACAAGCAAGTAATTATCCAGATCATCCTAAATTTCATAAATTTGTGTCATTGCGTTTGTGATGGGATGGGCAATTGAACAGTAAAAAAATAGGGCTAATAACCTATTAAAGCATCATACTTTTCACAAATGTCAGTTAGACGTAGCGAACAAAAAAAATACCTCTTTTAGACATTAAACTTGACATTTTTGTCTTCAATTGAGTATTATGACTATTTTACCCTTCTAAATTACATAAATAGTCCCTGTGGGTTTGCGAAAATTGTATCCATCATCCCTAGGCTAAATTACAAAAATAGACCCTGTCGTTTGAAAAAATTGCGTCCATCGTCCCTTTTTTTCAAAAATTTTGTTCCATTTAACCCTTTCATTAAACACTATACATAACCAATAATCTGTCAAAGCATGGGTCGACATTAAATGCATCAGATACCCCAGATCTAATCTAGAAAAGTCATTCCTTACATCTGATAAAAACAGGTCACCCAAAACGATTCCATGTAATAAATTTCTACATATACGAACGGATGAAGAACGGCGGATAGTTTTTTCTACATATTAACTGGATGAAGAACGGCGGATAGTTTTTTCCACGGTGTACCGCGGTGTATTGTCAAAAACGAGGATTCTGAAGTGGGTTTGTGATAAAAATTTGATCTGTTAATTGTTTTGGGGGTGAAATTTGATTTCACTTTTGATGGGGTTTTATGAAATTGATTTAAATTAATAAAATTGGTATATGGGTTATGTTAATTGATAATGCTACACGCGTCGTTCGGGGTCAAATGAACTTCCTTTTCGTCGAGCAAGTTTTTCAACACCCTAGGCAGTGAACTTAATCGTTGTAGTGTAGTATTAGGGTAAGCCACGAGAATTGATATCATTCTATAGGGGAATAGGAATGCTAGTGAGAAGTTACTATGCTAAGGTTGAGGTTGAGGAAGATTATTTTTTATCTTTTTATGTTTTTTAGGAATGGAAAGGTACGAATCTCGGGGTTTGGATTTGGGGGGTTGGTATTTCTACCGATTACTCTACTTATCTAATTATCTAATCTAGTGGTGTATGTAGTCTATGTCTAATTATTGTGTGCTCGTATGATGATTTAAAGATGTGTTTACTTAGGTTTTATTACTCCTTAATTATCTCCTATTGATGGTTGAATTGTCACGTCCTTATTCTTAATCGCGTTGTGTGTCTAAGGTCGTAGGGTATGCGTTTATCCTTAACTCTTTGAAACTACCAAAGGTTATTGCCTACAAAATCTCTAGGATTTATAAACTTAACACAAAGGTACTCTTCGGATGGTTTCGCCTACAATGACTCTAGGTACTATAAGCTAAGGTTCATAAAGATTAATCAAGCATTAACTACACAACGGATGACCTATCGCAATACTAGATCATTAACAATTAAGATAAGAGACAACCAATCAATATGTAGGACTCTACTAAACTAAGATAAAATGCTTGTGGATTGGATGTTTACAGAATTTATGGAAAATTAAGACCTGGAAAATTCCAAAAATTTATAAGTAGCTCAGAAAACGAGAAAAAGTAATCAGTTGTTTCTGCTCCTTCCTGACTCCGTCATGTTGCGATCCTGACGCCGTCAGGTTATCCTGACAAAAACTGGTATGCGATTTTCTGGAAAAAAATTCTGGAAAATTTACATCTTTAGAATCTGGAAAAATTTCCTGCAAAGCATCCATTATGACTCGATACAAGCATTTGACTCGAACAAACACACATGTATATCTTTCAAGTAATTGAAATTCTCATGTTTACGTTCCTTTTGAAAACGTGTGTAATCCTCCCTACACTTATCCCTTATGTAAAATACCTTTATATGTAATTAAGACGAGGTTAAAGACAAAATAAAGCATTTTTACAAATTTAAACATGACAATAAACAATCAATAAAAGATAAACGACACAAACAAGCAAACAATTAAGCATGGGTTGCCTCCCACGAAGCGATTTTCTTTATTTATGAGTCTTGTAGCTAGACTCGAAGTCGTGCCCCTACGTTTTCCTTCTCTTAGAGGCCCATTCTATTATCTTAACTCTATTCTCATCAGGAATATACTCGGGGCCCAACTCTAGACAAGCGGTATAGCGAATCTTGTCTTCCCAATCAACTTCAAAGGCCAGAATGTTGTCTACATCAAGATCGTCAATACCCTCAACCTTCTTATTTTTGTAGGGCATTATATACTTAACACATTCGGTCCCATTTGAGAATTTGACTATTCCTTTCTCTTGATCATAAACCATCATAGATTCCTCAATAAATGGTCTCCCAAGTATCACATCACCTAAAACTCCATCGATAATGCCCTTAACATTTTCTAGGATCATGAAATCGCACCTATATGTGAAGTTTCCTACGAAGACATGTAATCCTTTAACCCTCCCAACATAGTTACTCACCTTCCTAGGGTAAAAGGAGTACCTCATAGGTCCTAAATTTTCACTCATGATCCAATTGTAGTAGAGCCTAGACATTATGTTCATGGGTGCTTTATAATCTATATAAGTGCGATCCCTATATAAGTACCCAATCATGCACGGTATTTTGATATTTTTAGGGTCACCACTTTTTATGCATGGTTCGAAAGGCGGTCGCGGAAAGTTAACTACATTATAGTGATAAGCAGTTTCCTTCCCATTAGGGTATGAATCGAAATACTCCCTAAGTTCCTCCTCCTCCTTACTTCCATCCATAATCTCCAAAACCTTATAATCTCCTTCCACAATTTCATCTTCCGAATCACTTGAGGTTGAATCACTATCTAAGGTACTAGTGGATTCCTCAAGGGCTTTCTCAAGTGCGCTTTCAATTATCCTATTTAGTTTCTTAAGTTCTCCAATTTCACTAACAATGCGAGCTCGGAGTTGGTTGGCAAAAGTGGGATCGAGTGGTGGGTATTTGTTTGATGCTTGAATTGTCACGTCCTTATTCTTAATAGCGTTGTGTGTCTAAGGTCGTAGGGTATGCGTTTATCCCTAACTCTTTGAAACTACTAAAGGTTATTGCCTACAAAATCTTTAGGATTTATAAACTTAACACTAAGGTACTCTTCGGATAGTTTAGCCTACAATGACTCTAGGTACTATAAGCTAAGGTTCACAAAGATTAATCAAGCATTAACTACACAACGGATGACCTATCGCAATACTAGATCATTAACAACTAAGACAAGAGACAACCAATCAATATTCAATAATTAAGTTTCATATTCCCTAAGCAAACATACAAGTAAATTAGCCGGACATGGGAAACATGCAAGCATACACACAATTAATTGAAGACATAATTAAATTAATGAAGTAAAACACTTATCTTGATGTAAGATAGGGTATGGAACCCTAAAATACTGTACAAGACATCCTTGGTTCGGTTTAAGTTTTTACTCCAAAGACTACACACCGAAAACTAAAAAATTCGGATTCTATAAATAAGATTACAAATGCGACGGCGTCACCCTTTGATTTGTGACGCCGTCAGGTCGCCGTTATTAGGGTTTCGTCTTTGTCACGTTAGTCTTGCGACGGCGTCACCTTATGCTTGTGACGCCGTCCCCTTCAGTCTCTGACGTCGTCTGAATCAAATCTAGGCCATCTGAGTTGCGATGCCCTACTCTTTTAAAACCTGAAGCCGTCACTTGTAAATGGGCAATTTGGCTACTGAGCCGTCACAAAAGTTGTCCAACGGCGTCGCTAGTTTGTGCCTGACGCCGTCCCTTTCAGTTCCAGCAGCCTGAGTGTCTCGATTCTTGACTTTGGCCATTTTCTTCGTATATTCACGCCTTTTCGTCCGAATAAGTGTCATTCCGGTATTTTGCCTTCAAGATACCTAAAAGGTGAAAAGGAACGATATTAAGTAATAACGGATACAAAAGTGATCAAATAAGGGCTTAAACGACCCCTCAAAAAGGTACATTTTAAAACCTTATTAAATATCCCTACACTTGGTATTTGCTTGTCCTCAAGCAAATGTGCTTTTAGCCAATCAATTTATTAGTTAGAGGTCATGAAGCATTAGTTTAGAATGATTCACAACACATATAAGCCCCGCAAAAGTCATAACAAGCACGGAAATTACATACTAGCACCTCATAAGGGGTGTTTGGATACTCACATCTCTCGGGTGTATATGAAATATGACAAGTTGGAAATAGAAGATAAACACTCATTAACCGGTCCTAGTACATAGATTACCATAGGCTTGAGACTAGATCAAACCTCCATCGCTTTGGCGTAAGCACCTAGGAAAGACTATCCAAGAGGTCTTTTAAAGGGTTATAATGATAGGCTTACGGTAGGGAAACAAAGGGTTTGGTGGGATAGACTATTTAGTGGTGGCAAGTCAAAAATCTTTATGTTACAAGCAAGCGAAGAATGGCGTTGCTAAGCCAAGACTCGACACTCTAGACTCTAGATAACTGAAATAAACATACATAAATTTAAAAATAGATGTAGGATGGTAGCCCGGTTTTTTTTTTTTTTTTTTTTTACTCTACCATCCTCTACGATAACATCAAAATGATAGGGATTTATAGGCACATCCCTACACTTGAGTTTTTATTACTCTAACACTAATTTGACCCGAATTGAAAAGATCAAAACACTTGGAGTACATTATTACGCAAATAAAGAGAATTTGAATTTAATGTTCCCTTCCCGTCATCTCATAAAATTTAACTTTTCCCATGAGTCCCAATCGTCCCAAAACTGTGTACAAATGATATGACTCGACTTAGCAACTTATGCAAGCAACTAGATAATTGAACTAAGGGTTTAGTGTGATAACAATAATGCACTAAAAGTGAGTGCATACAAGGTAGGGTAAGGCGATTTGGGTGTACATTTGGGGGTGGGGTGTAAACAATGCTCTTCATTGATATTCCGGAAAATCAAAACATCACGCGAACCGCGAAAAGGATAGGCTCTTAGGGGTTAACTAGGGGTATCGTGTACTAAAGATGAGTACAACGCAAAGGTGTGGGGGAATTACTCAACCGATGTGGAAGAAGTAATTATATTACGGGTATCAAACAAGGGTTATCCTAATGCCTCTTATCATTTAGTTATTCCTAACTACACAAGTGTAGTCTTACTAGCGATCTCGAAATGCATCACAAAACAAATTCTAGAATCTATTATATTACCGGTTCACACAAGCATCAAAGATGAATGCTTTAATTCCTACTAATCTAAGGGCGATCCTTACATTTTGGGTGGAATTTAAGTGGTAAAGGATTTTTGTGCTAGTCATATAATTTCCTATCCATGAGACGCTTTATTAAGACTAATGGCCCACTCCTATATGTTATGAAAAATTTTAAATTTGGTGCCAAAATTACCCTAACCGACATTTTCTCATGGTTTATTACGCAAATTCAATTTGACAAAGCAAATATTCAAGGATAAGCATAGTTTCAAAGTTCCCGTTTTATTTTCCCTCCCTACACTTAAACTGAACATTGTCCCCAATGTTCCCCGAGAGTATCAAAGTTATGATAATGGAAGGTAATTAACAACGAAAGAAACTAGTACTCCCCTGATTAGCTCGGTAGGATCCGTGTAAAGTGGTGGTTACATCTTTCTTCAAGAAGAATGTTTGCGTGAAAAGCTCCTTCTCATCTTATGTATCTTCTTCTTGGTAAATTAAACCTGGACACTAAAAGAAAACAGACGAAACCTTCACGTAAAATCGGCGGTAATAATATATATAAGACTCTACTAAACTAGGATAAAATGCTTGTGGATTGGATGTTTACAGAATTTCTAGAAAATTAAGACCTGGAAAATTCCAAAAATTTATAAGTAGCTGAGAAAACGAGAAAAAGTAATCAGTTGTTTCTGCTCCTTCCTGACGCCGTCAGGTTGCGATCCTGACGCCGTCAGGTTATCCTGACAAAAACTGGTCTGCAATTTTCTGAAAAAAATTCTGGAAAATTTACATCTTTAGAATCTGGAAATATTTCCTGCAAAGCATCCATTATGACTCGATACAAGCATTTGACTCGAACAAACACACATGTATATCTTTCAAGTAATTGAAATTCTCATGTTTACGTTCCTTTTGAAAACGTGTGTAATCCTCCCTACACTTATCCCTTATGTAAAATACCTTTATATGTAATTAAGACGAGGTTAAAGACAAAATAAAGCATTTTTATAAATTTAAACATGAGAATAAACAATCAATAAAGGATAAATGACACAAACAAGCAAACAATTAAGCATGGGTTGCCTCCCACGAAGCGCTTTTCTTTATTTATGAGTCTTGTAGCTAGACTCGAAGTCGTGCCCCTACGTTTTCCTTCTCTTAGAGGCCCATTCTATTATCTTAACTCTATTCTCATCACGAATATACTCGGGGCCCAACTCTAGAAAAGCGGTATAGCGAATCTTGTCTTCCCAATCAACTTCAAAGGCCGGAATGCTGTCTACATCAAGATCATCAATACCCTCAAACTTCTTATTTTTGTAGGGCATTATATACTTAACACATTCGGTCCCATTTGAGAATTTGACTATTCCTTTCTCTTGATCATAAACCATCATAGATTCCTCAATAAATGGTCTCCCAAGTATCACATCACCTAAAACTCCATCGATAATGCCCTTAACATTTTCTAGGATCATGAAATCGCACCTATATGTGAAGTTTCCTACGAAGACATGTAATCCTTTAACCCTCCCAACATAGTTACTCACCTTCCTAGGGTAAAAGGGGTCCCTCATAGGTCCTAAATTTTCACTCATGATCCAATTGTAGTAGAGCCTAGACATTATGTTCATGGGTGCTTTATAATCTATATAAGTGTGATCCCTATATAAGTACCCAATCATGCACGGTATTTTGATAGTTTTAGGGTCACCACTTTTTATGCATGGTTCGAAAGGCGGTCGCGGAAAGTTAACCACATTATAGTAATAAGTAGTTTCCTTCCCATTAGGGTATGAATCGAAATACTCCCTAAGTTCCTCTTCCTCCTTACTTCTTCTATCCATAATCTCCAAAACCTTATAATCTCCTTCCACAATTTCATCTTCCGAATCACTTAAGGTTGAATCACTATCTAAGGTACTAGTGGATTCCTCAAGGGCTTTCTCAAGTGCGCTTTCAATTATCCTATTTAGTTTCTTAAGTTCTCCAATTTCACTAACAATGCGAGCTCGGAGTTGGTTGGCAAAATTTGGATCGAGTGGTGGGTATTTGTTTGATGGGGAATTGTTGTTTGGTGGGTTATCACCTTCCATGATGAAAAGTGATGTGGTTATGAACAAAGGTCACGAAGAAGGGGGATAGACTACGAGGAAGCTAAAAATTGGGAAAAAAAAGCTTACTTGATAGGAATCAAGCAAGGAAACCTAAACGAGGGGGACTCCTAACTAGCTATTCTATTCCCCGGCAGCGGCGCCAAAAACTTGATAACGCTACACGCGTCGTTCGGGGTCAAAGGAACTTCCTTTTCGATGAGCAAGTTTTTCAACACCCTAGGCAGTGAACCTAATCGTTGTAGTGTAGTATTAGGGTAAGCCACGGGAATTGATATCGTTCTCTAGGAGAATAGGAATGCTAGTGAGAAGTTACTATGCTAAGGTTGGGGTTGAGGAAGATTATTTTTTATCTTTTTATGTTTTTTTTAGGAAATGGAAAGGTACGAATCTCGGGGTTTGGATTTGGGGGGTTGGTATTTCTACCGATTACTCTACTTATCTAATTATCTAATCTAGTGGTGTATGTAGTCTATGTCTAATTATTGTGTGCTCGTATGATGATTTAAAGATGTGTTTACTTAGGTTTTATTACTCCTTAATTATCTCCTATTGATGGTTGAATTGTCACGTCCTTATTCTTAATAGCGTTGTGTGTCTAAGGTCGTAGGGTATGCGTTTATCCCAAACTCTTTGAAACTACCAAAGGTTATTGCCTACAAAATCTCTAGGATTTATAAACTTAACACTAAGGTACTCTTCGGATGGTTTAGCCTACAATGACTCTAGGTACTATAAGCTAAGGTTCATAAAGATTAATCAAGCATTAACTACACAACGGATGACCTATCGCAATACTAGATCATTAACAATTAAGATAAGAGACAACCAATCAATATTCAATAATTAAGTTTCATATTCCCTAAGCAAACACACAAGTAAATTAGCCGGACATGGGAAACATGCAAGCATACACACAATTAATTGACGACATAATTAAATTAATGAAGTAAAACACTTATCTTGGCCACGTTAGTCTTGCGACGACGTCACCTTATGCTTGTGACGCCGTCCCCTTCAGTCTCTGACGTCGTCTGGATCAAATCTAGGCCGTCTGAGTTGCGACGCCCTACTCTTTTAAAACCTGAAGCCGTCACTTGTAAATGGGCAATTTGGCTACTGAGCCGTCACAAAAGTTGTCCGACGGCGTCGCTAGTTTGTGCCTGACGCCGTCCCCTTCAGTTCCAGCAGCCTGAGTGTCTCGATTCTTGACTTTGGCCATTTTCTTCGTATATTCGCGCATTTTCGTCCGTATAAGTGTCATTCCAGCATTTTGCCTTCAAGATATCTAAAAAGTGAAAAGGAACGATATTAAGTAATAACGGATACAAAAGTGATCAAATAAGAGCTTAAACGACCCCTCAAAAAGATACATTTTAAAACCTTATCATTAATTAAGGTGAATGTGAAGTGGGGTTGAGATAAAGTTTGGATCTTTCACTGTTTTGGGTTACCAACCGACATGAATCGGTGGAAGATTTGCTGGATCATAAAACTTGGGACATTGATTATTAGATTTGTGTTGTGTGGAAGATCTACAGTGGAAGATCATAAAACTTGCGAGTATGCTTAAAAAAAACTCAAAATTGTACTGTATAAGTTTAAAATGGACATATTTCACAATTCCCGAGAGGGGTCACTCGTGAGGGTTCCTCTAAACCCTAAATCTCGAGAACATAAACGAAGGTAGAAGTTTTCTCTCTTCTCCTTTACCCTTCTCTTTCCTTCCTCACTTTTCTTTCCCATCTCCTAAACACTAAACTCACTTTTTTCCTTTAGCATGAGCCACCATACGCTGTGTTCTAAAAAGCAACCTGTAGCCCAACAAAAGCTCCTACAATAGTTTCAAGAAAGAAAGAGCAAACCACATCATTAATTCAAAACAAATCCCACACACACACATAAAGCTACATTCTGCATAACGAAACAACCGGATCAAATGCAATACTCTATCGATTTGCATTTAGCAATCCTTCAAACATCGTTTCCTTGGTGTAACCCTTTTTCTCTTGTTGTGACTACGAGGCATGGAAGCAGAACCAAGTCAACCAACCTCCGATAGAAATGTATTTTTCTTTGTAGACATGGTGGTTGTGATAACCAAAGGTTTGATAAATCATTTATAAAGTTCATATTTTATTGTTAACTTTGTACAATCTTTAAGATGTGTGTTTTATATTTGCTTATTTTAGACCTTATCAGGTTTATATGCTAATTGTTTTAGGTCAAATTGTAGACTACCCATTATGTCATGACTTTAACATTTAAAATGCATATCCAGACACTGCTCATTTTGTGATTACTATCTTGACCAAGAGATGTTGACGGTACCCGGGAGCTTCTTTTGGCTCTGATGTACGCGGCCAAACTTGTATTCGCGTGGCCATTTGATGACTTTTCGTTGGCCATCCTAAGATGTTCACTCAACTAGGTGTTTGAACCCGGGTCTTATCTAAGACCTTAGAGCCACCTTAAGTGTAATGGTACGAAGCAAGACTTATAAAATAGTTAAGAGTTAAGACATTAAGTTTATGTAGTTTGATGTAAGTTTTCTTGTTATACACATACATAACGAGATTGTTTTTGTTCTTGATGTGTGTCTACCAAACATGTTGATTCGTACTCCCGGAATTTGATTAATTTATTTATTGTATCACATGCTGAATGATTAAAACTTGACCTTGTTTTTGATTACGTATGGTATTAGTACCCCATCTCCCCGAGGCTATTCATTAGGAAGAACTAGGGTCCGTGATTGATTGACTATGAAATGTCTCTAGGAATAGTGACTCGTGTAGAGCTTCTTAATCCAGGGTCGGTTATGCAATATCTTTTTATTAGGCGAAATCAATTTGTTTACATGTACTACTAAAAGGTCATTTTTTGTTTAGATGGTTAGCACATACATTGAATGATTATCAATGAGTTATGGAGCCGTTGCGCAGTTAGATTTGAGATATCTAGTTTGTACTTTTGTGACAAACATATGTGTACTTATGTGATCCTCTTTGATAGGTAGACTCGTGTTTTATGTCCTCCGTGTAGGTCATGGGACAGTTGGCGAGGGCGCCCAAAGATGACCTTGGAAAGACACCCGATGAGTTTGTGTATTAGAAATTGGTCTCTTTTTCATGTTTTTACATATAAAAGTGTTTACACGTAAGAATTGAGAGGTACATAGGCATGGAATTCATGGTAAACGTGCTATGCAAATAAATGTTAAATCTAGGCATCAAAGTTTATAAAGCTAGTGAAGAATAGACATGTACCAAGTTATTAAGGATGTATCTCTGCATACAATGTGATTGTCATATTAACTCTATTTAAGGTCTTCATTAAACTTGATATCTACCTTTCTTTCCCAATTAGTGTAAATATAAACAAATTCTCCTCAGGAAGAGTGTAGAACGATAAAGAAAAGTCTAATCATATAAGACCTTTTATGTTGTTGGGTTCGACTAGCCCATTTATATCCTAGAACGATGAGTGGCGTGAATGTGGCCCGTGAGGGACATTTTGGTCTTTTTACCAAAAGAGGAGGGATTTGAAATTTGAAAATTAGTATTTTTTTAGTAAGCATTAATGGCTAAATGTGAAATTTATGATATATATTAACATAGACTAGAGAGAGTAAATGCGATAAAACCAGAGGCGGACTAACCTAGGTTAACCTGAAATCGTGAGTGCTGTTTTTATTCCGGTGTGAAGAAAGGTTGGTTTCCTTCTACTAGAAAATCGATCAAAATTTTATTTGTCTTTGTACTTTGCAAGATTGGTGCCGTTTCTTGATTTTCTTTCTGTTTCTTGGTTGTACGATGCTTACATCACCGTCACTTATTTTTATTACCTTGATTCTCTTATGTGCTATGGATCTTCATGTTTTGACTCTGTTGACAATCAATAGCGCGGAAAATACTGTTTGAATACACTATTGGATATGCGTTTTAATGCTCTATCTAATACTTGACTTGTTTACCAGTTTCTGTGTTCAGCATGCGTTTAATTGTTTTAGATTGTTTATTTATTACACTGTTACGGAGAGAATTTTGACGGAGCAGTATTTTGTGAATCAGCTCTGAATACAAACACTTGATTGCTTTAATATATCTAATTGCAGATGAAAACTGGGTATTTTGTGTAAAGAATCTAATTACTGTATTAATCAAGCAATCTAAAAAGTTGATCGATTTTTAAGCTGTTTCCAAAGAAGGATCTAAAAACCTCAACTCAACTAATGGGTTATGGGTGTTTGGGCATGCCTTTAAAAATCAGTTTAGTGGTATTTAAAGAATTTCAGGTATGATTTGATTTTCTGATTAATTGAGGCGAAATAATAATATTATTGGAAGCATGTAATGAACTACCCAAGAAAACTGATAACCAATATACATCCCGCTTGTCTGGTTATCTGATTCTCATTCTTCAAGTTGCTATAATCACTTGGAAAACGTGCAACTCTTTTAACTATAAGCATAACGTATTCTTCTATTTTAGTCCCTACGAGATTCTAACTGGATTTACTTTACTTTTCTTTTTGAGGTTCTTAGCAATGGAGAAGTCAAGGTTTGTTCCTTCTGATCCAAGCGTCCATGAAGTGATGCGACGCCTGATGTTTGAGTTGACCCAAAGGTCAAACAGAGGGCAACCCCTTGTTCCAACTAGTCTAAGAAGGAGTGAACTGCAATATGACCTGTTTATCCCTAGATACGAGGTATGTGCAAAAGTTGGTTTAGGGAAAATTTTCAAAATGTATTGTTTCGATGTGTGATTATAATGTTTAAGTTTGATAGTTGGGTGTACTGTATGTATTCTATCCACTGTCATGAGGTTTGTTCAGATTTTAAAATGATATTGCGTGATGACTTATTTCATTAAAAGATCAAAAATTAATACATAGATATTTGTTTATTGTATAATCTTTTTTTTATGTGTAGATTCAGCACCCATCATCAGTTTCTATTTCTATGGCTGATCATCTGAAAATATTAGGGTAACTTTACATCACTTTCATTACAATTCTTATATTTTCTGTACACTTTTGTCCTTTTTTTATTTTTTTACGAGATACTTATATTTATTCATGATGATGTAGGTTTGTAGGTGGAATTTTCACCCAGATGTTTGTTAGAGACAAAAGGGTAAGCGTGAGTCATTTCTCTTAAGTTAGGTTCCATAATTTTATATAATGAAAAATTCGTAGTCTATCAAATAGCTATAAGAAAAGGGAAGTATCTTTGATGATATTTATACGCTACATAGGTCATGTCTTGCTGATGTCGCTTTTAAAAAAAATATATATATATTTGTAGGTTCAACTTCCTCGCAAGTTATCCTTTAAATTGGGGCGTTCCTTGTTCAACAAAGTGGGTACCGGGAAAGATCAGGTTATTTTCGTGACAAGTGTCTGTGTATCTCTTAAATCTGTATGACCTTATCTGTTAGAAACTCATAATTTAAATGTATGACTTAATTGACAGTGTGCGTCTAGCAGCATGGAAAATATGCAAAAGGTTTTTTTTTTTTTTTTTTTTTTTTCTCTGTAAGTTTGTTTATTGAACTCTTTTTAAATGACGATGATTTGACTTTTCACATCTCTGTCTTCAGAAAAATGATGATGTTTTTTTGCCATCTAGATATCTCAATGAATATAGCAGGTATGTGTATTTTCAATCTTACTAGAGGGGTATTTGAGTTTTCTTTTAATGCTAATGGGTCAATCAGGCAAAATAGACTTTTCAAAAAGAAAAAGAGGCTAGTTAGAAAAAACTTGGCTAAAAAGATGCGCCCCAAACATTAAGTAAGGGAATAATTAAGTGTGTATGACTTCTTAGTTGTATTATTCACACACACACACAAATGTTATTTTAATATTTGTTTTTACAGATTTAAAAATGAAATTGTTAAGCCATTTACTTATGAATGAACTGATTTAGCGGGGGTTGGTCAAAAATCCTTTTGGTTGTAATGATTAGATATAAAGGGAACAAGTCAAATGGGTCAAAGAGCTAGTTGAAAGCCGTTACAAAATTAATCATCTGTTGAACAAAGTGCGCCTTCTAATTCTAATTTCTATCCGAAAAATGTGACAGTCAAAGCGACATGCTCCTTCAATTTCTGCTAAAAGATGAACCGTTTCAACCTGAATGTTATGACCCGTCAGTCCGTCACCCAAACTGCGTGACCCGCCCATCTTTCTACCTATAAGTTTTTCACAAATTTGTTCTTTTTGTTTGCAGTGTTGCTGAAACAAGGCTTAGAAAGTTGCAATTGGAGGTTGGTTCTGCTTCCATGCCTCGTAGTCACAACAAGAGAAAAAGGGTTACACCAAGGAAACGATGTTTGAAAGATTACTAAATGCAAATCGATAGAGTATTGCATTTGATCCGGTTGTTTCATTATGCAGCATGTAGCTTTATGTGTGTGTGTGGGATTTGTTTTGAATTATGTGGTTTGCTCTTTCTTTCTTGAAACTATTGTAGGAGCTTTTTGTTGCGCTACAGGTTGCTTTTTATGTTTTATATGAAACTTAAATAGTATTTAAAGTACTTGGGTTATGATTGTTGTGTTGCTGCTTATCGTATTGAGCTTAAAAAATTGGCTCTTACTAAATAAAGCTTTTCAAGTAAAATTTAACTCAAACGATACTTCAAATACCGTATAAATAAGCTTCAATTTTACATTAGAGCTCTACAGGGTTAACTTTTGGCATTGGGTTGGTCAAAAATCCTTTTGGTTGTAATGATTTTAAAGAACATATCGTATGATTTCAAAGAGCTAGTTATTACAAAAATTAATCTATCTTTTGAACAAAGTGCTTTAGGGTGCGTTTCTTTTTCCCTTATGGGAAGGAAATGGTAGGCCCCCATATTTAATAGTATTACTTTATTGAGTTGGACCCACATAGTTTTATTACTTCGTCTTTAACACAAGCTCAAAATATATGAAGCCTTCCCCATTAAGGGGCTCTACTAAACGTGGGACCCACATATTATATAAGACTCTTAATGTGGAAATAAAAAGAAACAAGGCCGGGTTATTGTGCTCTAATTAACAGTTGGGGTGAGTCTTCACTTGTTTGGCCTAGCTTGGCTCTGTTTTACATGTTTGTTTCTTAGATAAATGTTCCGATATAGAGCTCGAATAAGCTAAAGTTGCCACCCTACTAAGAACTCTTATTATGAAGTAGATTTAAAGCTTAATTTGGTTCTCTTATTAGATTCACAAAACCTTGCTACTACAGCTGGCTGTCGGGTTCTAACAGCGAAAGGATGTGAACTTAATCTATACTACTTATAATAGAGGAATGAATCTCTCTCCTCATGGTCTTAAAATTAAGACTTACAAAATGCAAAGCCTATTGTACAATACATAATGCTCTATTAATGATCTTTCTCATCACTCTTAATTTTAAGACTTACAAGTCTTAAAGCTTAATATACGAAATACAAAGCACTATTAATGTGGTCAAGATATTTAATGTAGTTAATTAATTAACTGGTTAATAAATACAATTAATGCAGTTATTAAAACACCCCTTACACAAGAAATACAAATTATCAAGCATATTGTACAACCAACTTAAACATAATTCCTGCATTAAAATGTCACTAATACAAATAATAAAGAAAATTATACAAATATTCAAGCCCGAACGGGCAACGGTCCAAATGAGCCCGAGCCCGAACGGGTACGATCCAAACGGGCACGGGCCAAACGGGGTCGAGCCCGAGTGGGCACGGGCCAAACGGGCTCGAGCCCGATGGGCACGAGCTAAACAAAATTTTTGAAATCCGTAAATTTATTATCAAAAAGAACATAATAAACTAAAATACATGATTCATCGGAAAATTTTATTTCAGGGTATCCACCACCGCAACGCGCGGGAACCTTGCATTAACTGTCACTGATACAAATAATAAAGCACATTATACGGATATTCAAGCCCGAACGGTCAATGGGCAAAATGGGCTTAAGCCCGAACTGGTGCGGGCCAAACAAGCTCGAGCCCGAACGAGCATGGGCCAAATAGGCACGAACCAACGGGCTCAAGCCCTAACGGGCACGGGCTAAACGAAATTCTTGATATCCGTAACTTTATTGTCAAAAATAACATAATAAACTAAAATACATGACTCACCGGAAAATTTTATTTCAGGGTAACCGCCGCCGCAACGCGCGGGTACCCTGTTAGTCTATATTAAAGGTAGATTATAGGGATTTATATTTGTGAGTATACTCTTAGATTCTGATTAGCCATTTAGTAATCTTCCAGAATATAAATTAGTTGCGCGTAAAAGATATGTCATCATCGTACTTTTGATCGAGTCTTCATCTTTAGTTTTTGGTACACATGTATATTGAACTCAAAAATCAAGATAAGATACTTGGTCCATAGCCTTGTTGCCTTTAGTTTACTATTGGAATCATTTTATTTGCTACAATCTTGATATTTAGTGAGAAATTAAATATGCTGCCCGTGCAACAAGTTTAGCAGAAACTGATCTAGTAGTTAGCTTCAGGGCAAGTGAAAGTACTTGATGCATCATCAAAAGCATAGCTATAAGAATGAGGACACTCGTTCTTGAAATATTGTGAGTATTTTGTCGTCTTGCAGGTGTTAGGATTTTGAAATTTCCCGGTGCAACAATACTCAGGTGCATCCAATAAAATGTCTTGGGTTGCTTGGAAAAAGGTGTGTTCACCTCGCAAATGTGGGGGTCTTGGCATTGGGTCCCTTCAAGCCTCTAACCTCGTCATGCTAACAAAATGGTGGTGGCGTTTCCACACACGGATTCAAACTCACTTTGGAAACAAATAATTACCTCTATATATGGAAACGAAGGAGGGTTTGGGGCTGTTTCACACCCTACCACTCGCCTTTCTTGCAGCCCTTGGGCAACGATTATTGGTCTTAAGAAATCGTTGTCTACTGTTAACATTAACTTAGAGAATGTTTTTAGAAGGAAAGTTGGTGATGGCTCCACTTTCGAGTTCTGGAATGATACATGGCTCGATACTTCCCCCCTCAAATCTGTCTTTAATAGATTGTTCATGCTGGAGACTTCCAAAATATGCTCATTAAAATATCGGTGTCAATTAGTTAATGGTTCAACCAATTATAATTGGTGCTGGCGTCGGCCCATTAGAGATGGCATTGAAATGGATCAACTCATAGACTTGGTGGGCCTTCTTAACAACTTCATCCCATCTGATGCGCCTGACTCTTGGACCTTCACACTTGACAACTCTAATATATTCACTGTCCACTCCATGCGTAGACACATTGAAGGAAACACTCTGTTATCCCAAGTCGACACCATCATATGGAATGCTACTCTTCCCATCAAAGTGAACATACATACTTGGCGAACTACTATGGATCGGCTTCCCACCCGCTACAATCTTGATGCCCGGGGTATCGACCTCGATTCTCCTATATGTCGTGTTTGTGATGGTTGCGTTGAGACAGCTCAACACCTCTTTATAGATTGTACGGTTGCTCGCGACTTATGGAAGATGATCTCTAACTGGTGGAAGTTGGGAGACTACCCTAAGGTTCTCAACAACTTGTTGTCATGGAGTGATTCAATGGATATCCAAAACTTGGCAAAATAGGGTCTCAATGTTGTGATCCAAACAACCATTTGGATCATTTGGCGATACCGTAATCGTGTTTGCTTTGACTCTAAACCACCGCGTAAAGATACCCTTGGAGAAGACATTATGATCCACTCTCATTCATGGATGAAACATAGGAATAAGAACATTAATCCTATTTGGTTAGATTGGATTGCCGACCCAATTGCGGCTTGTACTAATCGCTTGTAACTGCCTTGCTTCTTTCTTTTGCCCTCTAGTCTCTTGCTAGTCGGAGCTTAATAATATTGTTGTTCAAAAAAAAACTCAGCTGCATGATAAGCGGTGCATCCACTCTTACACGCCACAATCTCACCATCATTCCCTTTAACTTGCAAATCAGAGGGGCAATTTTGGTTCAAGTTTGCGTCACAGACAACACTTTGGCATAGACCTACGTCATCATATGGCGATATTGATATAGGAATATACCACCGGTGCTTTGAAACTCGGTTCGACCATACCAGTTGAACCGCTTTTGGCTGAAAAAAGGGCCAAAATGAACTGGTTTTTCGAGGCTTCAAAACTGAGTTTTACCCACCGAATTTCATGTGACCCAAGTCAACACGGTTCACCAAAGTTGGCCGGATTTGATATTTTTTCTTTTAATTTTATGTTAAAAATTATATATGATAAGTTTGTATTGATTGTGGTGATGGACAATGCTGTTTTTGGGTTTAAAACTTTTATTCTTGTTGAACTGTATGTGTTTGGTATTGTATAATATATGTTATATAAACCTATTATGTTTATGTGATGGGTATTGAAATTTTTAGGTTTTATGTATGTTTGATATTAAATGTTAAAGGTTTTATAATTGTTTGCTGGTTGAAATATTGTAATTTACATAAATGGAAACCTGGGTTAACCCGGCGGTTGAACGGTGACCCAGTGACTCGACCGGGTCGATTCAAAACCTGATTTTTAAAATATTGACCAGCACCTCAGCAATATAGCTCACTTCCACAATCTCCAATTTCCCAAGTTCCCTCACCATTAACACCAGAGCAAAACTAATTTGAAACTAAAAAATGATAGGTTACTTTACAATAATACTTTCTATGCACCCGCTCCTTGTAGTAACCGATGTGTTTTTACTTGATTTTGATGTCCTTTTTCATAGAAAGTAAGTAAAAGGAAAAAAATAGTGTTATACAAGATTTTAAAACATCTATCCGACATATAAGTTACTTCTCATTGCGGTCACAAATGTCAAAAGCCATAGTTACTTAAAAACAATGTTCATTTCTAAGATGTACATAATTTTATAATAAAAAAAATAAACATTATATCTTATGCTAATATCATGTCGATCGATATTAAAAAAATGTTAAAATTAAAAAAATGGAATATATTTTGGGACAAAAAACATAAAATAGTAAACTCCAAAATACATTCTTGTGGTTTACCCCCATATCATACCATACATCCCTCACTGATAAGTTGAGACATATACATCCCCTGTCAATAAACGTTAACCACCATACATTCCTCCCTTAGTACGAGGACTAACGGTGCAAATTATTTCTCCATTATCTTCTAATGTGAGAGAAAATATTTGCACCGTTAGTCCTAAGGACTAACGACATTTTTCTTAGATAAACTAAAAAGGAGCATGGCTCGAATTTGGGTCTTTTGCCTCACGAAGGGACACCTCAACCACTGGATTAATGCTATGTTCTCAAGTCTAAAATTTAAAGAATGGAAGGGGATTGGATGGGAAGGGCAAAGTAGGGGGATGACATAGTGAAGAAAGTGGTTATTTATTTATTTTTTAACTTTTTAATTTTTTTAAAGTAGCAAGGAAAGAAAAGAAAGCTACACAAATTACCAATATACCCTCCTATTACCAATATGCTACTTCACAAAGATAAGAAACTAATACATATGCTTATATTCAATCCAACGAATCTGCACAAAAACTGTTTATGCTTATATTAATAATGTGTAAACAGATTTTACAAACAATATACTTGTATTGGAGCATTTTTTATGTGATTACTGTGACAAGAAATATCAGTAACACAACTAGAATTAGTTAAGCAACCGGTTGTGAGGTAAACTTAAATTTATTTTGGCAATTAGTTTTAGCAGCAACTCTTTATGTAGTTTTCTAAAGAGCACATGCTTTGACTCCAAACAATCAACAACAAAAAAAGATACACTTTATAAAAATATCAGAAGCATAGATCCGATGCAGGTTTACTCTATTACCATTCACTAGCAGGGTACCCGCACGTTGCAGCGGCGGGTACCCTGAAATAAAATTTCCCGGTTAATCATGTATTTAGTTTATTATGTTCTTTTTGACAATAAGTTTACGGATATCAAGAATTTCGTTTATCTCGTTCCCGTTCAGGGTCGAGCCCGTTTGACCCGTGCCCGTTCGGGCTCGAGCCAGTTTGGCCGATGCCCATTCGGATTTGAATATTTGAATAATGTGTTTTATTATTTGTATTAGTGACATTTACAAATTGTGTTTGAGTATGTTGTACAATATGCTTGATAATTTGTATTTTTTATGTAATAGATGTTTTAATAACTGCATTAATTGTATTTATTGACCAGTTAATTAATGTACTACATTAAATGTATTGACCACAATAATGTCTTGTTTATTTCTTATTATAGAAATGTTTTTTGTCTTAACTTTTTAAGACTTCTAAATATAAATGTCCTAAATATAATATAAAGTAGTATAGATATACATATTCTTATGAATAAGGGCATTTAACAGTTTAGCAGTTACAATAGAAAACTAATCACGGGGTAATTCAAACAGTAACATACCAAGAAGGGGGCTTATAGATCATGCATGAAAATTAAAGATAATATTGTAATTTAACAAGACCCATGATGTTTAATACTAGTTTCCCTTCCCAATCCGCCCAAAATTAGCCGGAACAAAAAAACACTCAAAAGCCCATCTCTTCCCTCCCTCCCACCTCTCCGTCCCCTACCTTTCCATCTTAAAAAAACTCAAGAACGCCCCTTTTTTTTATTTCCCTTCCCCTCCCCTTCCATTACTTTTAAAAAAAACTCAAGAACAGAGCGTAAGCGTCTAGTGGTGTACATACAATTTTATATTTCTTTTAACATTTTTTTCATTGGATTTAATATACGTTTTTATACGTTTTGTCCGTTTTATACGTCTCGTCCGTTTTTTATATGTTTTCATACGTTTTGTCCGTTTTTATATGTTTCGTCCGTTTTTATACGTTTTCATCCGTTTTTATACATTTTCGTCTGCATTTCTTACGGTTTTCAAAAGTTTTTATCCGTTTTAACCTTTTTATACGTTTACTTACGTTTTTATACGTTTTCGTCCGTTTTTATACGTTTAGTTCATTTTTCTTACGTTTTCATACGTCTTTATCCCTTTTTATTTGTTTTCCTACATTTTCATCCATTTTATCTGTTGTTTGTGTTTATATGTTTCCACTCGTTTTTATACGTTTTCATCCGTTTTTATACGTTTTGTCCATTTTTCTTACGTTTTCATCCGTTTTTCTACGTTTTTGTATGTTTTTCTTACGTTTTTATCCGTTTTTATTCGTTTTCATTTGTTTACTTACGTTTCCATACTTACAATACGAATAAAAACGTATAAAAATGTACAAAACTGTATAAACTTACAAAAATGTAAAAGAACGTACACAAACGGATAAAAACATAAAAAAACGTAAGAAAAATGGACGAAAATGTATAAAGAAGGAAAAAAATGGGCGAAAACATATAAAAACAAACACAAATGTATAAAAAATAGATGAAAACGGATAAAAACGTAAGAAAAACGGACGAAAAAATATAAAAACGGATGAAAACATATAAAAACAGACGAAAACGTATAAAAATGGACAAAAACGTATAAAAACGTATAATGACGGATAAAATGGAAAAAGTATATGAAAACGTAAGAAAAGCGGATGAAAATGTATAAAAAATGACAAAAACGTATAAAAATTGACGAAAACGTATAAAATTGGATAAAAACGAACGAAAAGGTATAAAAACGGATATTAAATCCAATGAAAAAAAAGGTTAAAATAAATATGAAATGGCATATTTACACCACTGGAAGCTTAGTCCAGTGGTTGGGGCGTTGCTTTATAAGACAAAAGACCTGAGTTCGAGCCTTGCCCCTTTTTAATTTATTTACAAAAGTTTGTCCTTAGTCCTAAGGACTAACGGTGCAAAAGGATTTTGCACGAGGAATAAAGGTGCAAATATTTTCTCTCGCGTTAGAGATAACGGAGAAATAATTTGCACTGTTAGTCCTCATACTAAAGGAAGGATGTATGGTAGTTAACGTTTAGTCCTCATACTAACGGCGAAATAATTTGCACTGTTAGTCCCGACTAGTAAATTCTTCTTCTTCCGATGTGTCTGTTAACATGAAAGTTTCAAAATTTATTTGGATAATAATGAATGATAAATATTTTGTTTGAGCTGTTTATATATTGAGTAAAATTATGTTTGAAGTTGAGTGAAAAAATGATGGAATATGACGTTATTTATTAGGGGTGAAAATGAGCCGAGCCCGAACGTGTCAGAGCTCGAGCTCGATTATTAAATGAGCTCAAACTTAGGATTGAGCTCGTTTAGGCTCAGCTCGTCTAAGCTTTTTATGTATCTGATCCTGAGCTTTTCACAAACGGCTCAGATCATTTTCACCTCTAGCATTTAGGTGTCGTTGGGTTTGCTGCATGGAATTGTTATCACTATAGATTTGATAGTAGGTTAGAATTGAAATGGATATTGAATGTGATATCGATTCTAATATCAATGTTTGGGTTTATATTTAGTTTTAGATATAAAAAATAGAAGGAATTTTTTTTAAAATAAATGATGAAAGGGAAATAGGGGGACCCACATGTATGAGTTTGAAAAGATATTTTTTAGCTAGTTATAATGAATTGCTAATTTTCAAGTATCATATCTAAAATTTTGAAAGTCATATCAATTAAACAAACATCTTTAATGACAATGAAAGTATTCCATGATTTTGATTTTTACATACCAAACATCCTTAGGGTACTGGCAATGGGAGCGGTATGGGAAAGGTTTCAACCCATGTCGAGCGTCAACACCGCCGCCACCAGTGAGGCATGGACTCCCACGGCATGTATTGCCGTTGAGGCATGAAAGAGTGGAAGTGAGTTTGTGAAATGATTTGTGTTTGGATTACGTGAGGCATGAGATCATGGTTGTAACTAAAAAACTATGGTGAGGCATTAATGAGGTGGAATGATATTATTAGTAGGTGGTGAGACATGAGTGAGACATGGGATCATCTGACACCACCGCTATCTTTACTATCTAAAATGGAAAAATGATCAAAGAGGAAAAGTGAAAACTTGAAAATTGAATGTTGAAAGTCAATATTCTTGAAACACTTTGTTGAATGTTGAAATTGTTGAAAAAATTAAATTGTTGAAAATGGTTCATGAATTTAAAATTTGAAAATGTTGAAAATGGTTCACGAAATTACTGTGAAATGGTAGGCCAATAAAATTTGAAAACATTATGCATGTCAACTATCATACCATATATAACATGCATGCCAACTCTCATACCATTTATAACACATATTAGGCCAATGAAATTTGAAAACATTATGCATGCCAACTCTCATATCATATATAACACATATCAATACCTATATAAAGAACACTCTATATGGCAACGATTCAATACGCAAAACAACATGGCAACGATTCAATATGTAAAACAACCTCTTTAAACCATGACGAGAAATTGAAAAATTGTGTTCGTCTCTTCATTTCAAAACTTCAAACATTATATATGCCAAGGGTTTTCCGAAGGCCTATATAAAGAACACTAATTTATTGATTTTGTTCATCTTGTTTACTTTCATTTGCATAGACATGGCAATGCAGAACGAAAAGAATATTCACGTATCTTTGCATTCGAGGTTGGTTATACGCGTATCATCTTGTTTACTAATAAGTTTTTTTTCCTGCAGCTTCATCCCCCCTTCTAACCATGCTCCACATCCTCCGTTTTACAACCCTAACTTGATAAACGGAATTGGGATGACGTTATTGTCATCTCAAGCGATGACGATGATGATGAAGAAGAGGAAGAAATTCCAACACCAACGGTTTAGCCTCGTGTAATCGGTCGGAAAAATGGTGTATAGTTTGATTGATGAAAGTGACACCGATGAAGAATAGAGTTTATGTTTTCATTTTAAGTATCCATGTCGTTTGTTTCTTGTTATAACATCTTGTTTAGACTAGAAATATAAACGATGATGCCTTTGTTTCCTTAATTGGTTTATTGTTTTATATATCAAAATAACAATGCAAAACGAAAAGAATAATATTTTTTTTCTCACAGCAGCATTTGCTTTAGAAATTTTTGTCACTTTGGCGTTTTCTTAGAAGCTTGAAAAAGAAATTCGTTTATAACTTTGCAGTTGAAAATGAGTCTCATTGACCTCAAAAGTCAACATGTATTGACCTTATTTAGCATTTTGAATTGTGCTTACAGAAAGAATTACCAATAATTTAGTACAAACTAATGTATGTTTATGTGTAATAAGTTTTACTCTATAAACTTACTTTGTCTTTGAATTTAAGTTGTGATATATGAACGTTTACATTAAGTATGGTTGTGATTATTTAGATGTGAGTATATATAACAACCAAATTTTGATAAGAAAAGACAAAACTTGGCCATTGTTCGAACTATCAAATATGTTGAGTGTCTACAAAGGTGAAACATATCCATACTTACACATGGGAATTTTATCCCATTTACGTATTAAAAAATAAATTGATTTATGTTTTTTTTATCTCGAATGAGTCAAAGTTGTAATATTAGTCAATTCAACACATGACAAGAATCATTTTATTCAAAGATGATGTTTACCTTGTAGTAAAGATTGTTTTTGTAATCATAAGAAACGTATATAATTTATTTAGAAAAATAAATTGAAGAATCAATACACTTTCGACGACAAGAAGATACATATCAAAACTAATTTAGGATAATATTGGGTATACGTGTTGTCATTTTGAATATTAGCCAATTTAATGCATGACAAGAACCATTTTATGCAAAGATTTTCTTTACCTTGTAGTAATATTGTTTTTGAATCATAACATATGTATAAAATTTAATAGAAAACTAAATTAAAGAATCAAGACACATTCGTGTACAAGAAGACATGTTCCCTTTCAAACTAATAAGAACACAATTCCTTATTCACCTTAGCTTTGCGATGACTATCAATAAAGCTCAAGGCCAAACAATTCCAAATGTGGATGGCTATTTGCCCGACTCTGTTTTCTCGCATTGTTAGCTTTATGTTGCTTTGTCTAGAGGGATATCACGTAGAACTACAAAGGTCTTGGTGAAGCCAGTCAAAGAGGAGTCTACACCTCAAATGTCGTCTACCAAGAAGTTTTGCGTGACGAGTAACATGCATTGTACGTTATTATCTCATAATTGATGTAATGTTTTCTTTTTCAGTCTTACAAAATATTTTTATAGTTTGTTTGATACTACATGTTACGAATTTTTGCTAAAATTGAATTATTACATGTTACAACCGTTTGCAATTACATTTTGATCTTTTCACGTTCTATTTTGAACATTATACGAAACACTTACCATAATATCACATATCGTTAATCGTCTGCCGCTATAAACCGACGCCGCTAGTCACGGGTACTCGCCTAGTTTATAAATAAATAAAATTGTACTATATAAATTTGAAATGAACTTATTTCACAATTCCCGAGAGGGGTCAATCGTGATGGTCCCAATCCCCAAAACCCTAAATCTTGAGAACATAAACGAAAGTAGCAGTTTTCTCTCTTCTCCTTTACCCTTCTCTTTCCTTCCTCACTTTTCTTTCCCATCTCCTAAACCCTAACGCCTAAACTCACTTTTTTACTTTAGCATGAGCCACCATACGCGGTGTTCTAAAAAGCAACCTGGAGCCCAACAAAAGCTCCTACAATAGTTTCAAGCACGAAAGAGCAAACCACATAATTCAAAACAAATCCCACACACACACATAAAGCTACATTCTGCATAATGAAACAACCATATCAACAACAATACTCTCTATCGATTTGCATTTAGCAATCCTTCAAACATCGTTTCCTTGGTGTAACCCTTTTTCTCTTGTTCTCACTACGAGGCATGGAAGCAGAACCAAGTCAACCAACCTTCGATTGAAATGTATTTTTCTTTGTAGACATGGTGGTCGTGATAACCAAAGGTTTGATATATCATTTATAAAGTTCATATTTACTATTAACTTTGCACAATCTTTTAGATGAGTGTTTTTATATTTGCTTATTTTAGACCTTATCCGTTTTATATGCTAATTGTTTTAGATCAAATTGTAGACTACCCATTTTGTCATGACTTTAAAATTTAAAATGCGTATCCAGACACTGCCCATTTTGTGATTACTATCTTGACCAAGTGATGTTGAGGCTACCCGGGAGCTTCTTTTGGCTCTGATGTACGCGTCGCGTGGCCATTTTTGGACTTTTCGTTGGCCATCCTAAGATGTTTGAATCCGGTTCTCTTCTAAGACGTTAGAGCAACCTTAAGTGATGCTACGAAGCAAGACTTATAAATAGCTTAGAGTCAAGACATTAAGTTTATGTAGTTTTTTCTTGCTATACACATACATAACGAGATTGTTTTTGTTCTTGATGTGTGTCTACCAAACATGTTGATTCGTACTCCCGGAAATTGATTAATTTATTTATTCTATCACATGCTGAATAATTAAAACTTGACCTTGTTTCTGATTATGTATGGTATTAGTACCCCATCTCCCCGAGGCTATTCATTAGGTAGAACTTAGGGTCCGTGAGTGATTGAGTATGAAATGTCTCTAGGAATAGTGACTCAGTGTAGAGCTTCTTACTCCGGGCTTAGTTATGCGATACCTTTTTATTAGGCGAAATCAATTTGTTTACTTTTAAAAAGCTGTCTTTTTGCTTAGATGGTAGCACATATATTAAATGATGGTCAGTGAGCCGTTGTGCAGTTAGATTCGAGATATCTGGTTTGTACTTCTGTTACAAACATGTGTGCACTTATGTGATCTTTGATAGGTAGACTCATGTGTTTTATGTCCTCCATGTTGGTCATGGGACAGTTGGCGAGGGCGCCCAAAGATGAGTTCGAAAAGACACCCGATGAGTTTGTGTATTATAGCTTGGTCTCTTTTTCATGTTTTTACATAAAAAAGTGTTTACACGCAAGAATTGAGAGGTACATAGGTATGGAATTCATAACGTGCTATGTTAATAAATGCTAAATTTAAGCATAACTTTCTAAAGCTAATGAAGAACAGCTAGACATGTGGCACATGTAACTGCAATCAGTTAAGGATGTATCTCTGCATACAATGTGATTGTCATAGTAATCGTATTTAAGGTATTCATTAAACATGATATTTACCTTGCTTTCCCGATAAGTGTAAGTATAAACAAGTTCTCCTTATGAAGAGGGCAGAACTATAAAGAAAAGTCAAATCTTATAAGAGAAGTTCCTTAGCCTTTTATGTTGTTGGGTTCGACTAGCCCATTTATATCCTAGAACAATGAGTGGCGTGAGTGTGGCTCGTGAGGGACATTTTGGTCTTTTTACCAAAAGAAGAGGGATTTGAAATTTGAAAATCAGTAATTTTTTTAGTAAGCATTAATGGCTAAATGTGAAATTTATGATATATATATTAACATAGACTAGAGAGAGTAAAGGCGATAAAACCAGAGGCGAATTAACCTAGGTTAATCTGAAATCGTGAGTGCTGTTTTCATTCCGGCGAAAAGAAAGGTTGGTTTCCTTCTACTAGAAAATCGATCAAAATTGTATTTGTCTTTGTACTTTGCAAGATCGGTGCCGATTCTTGATTTTCTTTCTGTTTCTTGGTTGTAAGTATGATGCTTACATCACTGTCACTTATTTTATTACCTTGATTCTCTTATGTGCTATGGATCCTCATGTTTTGACTCTTTTGACTATCAATAGCATGAAAAATATTGTTTTAATACACTATTGGATATGCGTTTTAATGCTCTATCTAATACCTGACTTGTTTAGCAGATTATGTGTCAGCATGCGTTTAAATGTTTTAGATTGCTTATTTATTGCTGTTCTTGATTGGGTATGCTGTTGTTGTATTGCTGGTCTGGAGAGAATTTTGATGGAACAATGTTTTGTGAATGTTTTCCGAACATAAACCCTTTATTGTTCTGATCTTCCCATTTGAAGATGAAAAGGGGGGATTTTGTGTATAGAATCTAGTTACTATTAATCAAGCAATTTAAAACATTTGATCGGTATTTTAGCTGTTTTTAATGGAGGAACTGGAAACCTCCACTCAACCAATGGATTATGGGTGTTTGGGTGTGCCTTTAAAAATCAGTTTATGAGTGTTTGGAGAATTTTGGCTATGATTTGATTTTCTGATTAATTGAGGCGAAATAATAATATTGGAACTTGGAAGAATGTTGAACTAGCCAAGAAAAATGATAACCAATATTCATGGAAATTTATCTAGGTAAACTAATTTTAACATCCCGCTTGTCTGGTTATCTGATTCTCATTCTTCAAGTTGCTAGAATCACATGAAAAACGTGCAACACATTTGCGTTTTACGGGTGACTATAAGCATAACATATCCTTTTATTTTATTCCCAACGAGACTCTAACTAGATTTACTTTACTTTTCTTTTTGAGGTTCTTAGAAATGGAGAAGTCAAGGTTTGTTCGTTATGATCCAAGTGTCTATGAAGTGTTGCGACACCTAATGTCTGAGTTGACTCAAAGGTCAAAAAGAGGGCAACTCGTTCCAACTAGTCTAAGAAGGAGTGAACTGCAATATGAATTATATATCCCTAGATACGAGGTATGTGCAAAAGTTGGTTTGGGGAAAGTTTTCAAAATGTATTGTTTCGAGTGTGTGAGTATAATCTTTAAGTTTGATAGTTAAGTGTACTTTATGTATTCTATCCACTGTCATGAGCTAAAGGCCATCTTTTGCAATGATATTGCGCGATGACATATTTTATTAAAAGATCCAAAATTAATATATAGATATTTCTTTGTTGTATAATCTTTCTTTTATGTGTAGATTCCGCGCCATCATCAGTTTCTAATTCTATGGCTGCTCATCTGAAAATTTTAGGGTAACTTTACATCACTTAATAACAATTGTTATAGTTTGTTTACACTTTTGTCTTTGTTTTATTTTTTTACGAGATACTTATATTTATTCATAATGATGTAGGTTCGTAGGTGGAAATTTTACCCAGATGTTTATTAGAGACAAAAAGGTAAACGTGCGTCATTTCTCTTAAGTTAGGTTTAATAGTTTTATATTATGAAAAAATCGTAGTCTATCAAATAGCTATAAGAAAAGGGAAGTATCTTTGATGATCTTAAGTTAGGTTATGTCTTGCTGATGTCGCTTTTTTTTTTCCCCTCAAAAATCTTTGTAGGTTCAACTTCCTCGCAAGTTATCCTATAAATTGGGCAGTTCCTTGTTCAAAAAAGTGGGTACTGGGAAAGATCAGGTTATTTTCGTGATAAGTGTATGTGTATCTCATAAATCTGTATGACTGTATTTGTTATAAACTCATAATTTAACTGTATGCCTTAATTGACAGTGTGCGTCTAGCAGCACGGAAATTGTGCTAAAGGTATTTTTGTTTTCTCTTTAAGTTTGTTCATTGAAGTCTTTTTAAATGACGATGATTTGACTTTTTACATTTTTGTCTTCAGAAAACTGGTGATGATTTTGTGCCAGCTAGATATCTCAATGAATATAGCAGGTATGTATATTTTCATGCTTTAGTGAATACCGAGTAGTGTGTGGCATGATGATGATACGACTTTTCACATCTTGGGGTATATGAGTTTGTTGATTTGAGTTTTCTTTTAAAGTTAATGGCTCAATTAGGCAAAATAGACTTCTCAAAAAGAAAAAGAGGCAAGATAGAAGAAACTTGGCTAATGAAAAACACCCCGAACATGTTCAAAGTAAAGGACATTATTAAGTGTATACGACTTTTAGAATTGTAATATTCACACACGCAAAAAAAAATATTTCACTATTTGTTTTTACATATTTATGGATGAAGTTATGAAAAGAGATGAAGCTGGGCAAGCCAAATGGGTCAAAACAGGTTAAAAGCCGTCCAGCATCCATTGTTGTTGCGTAGGGGTGTCCAAAAGAACCAAAAGAACCGAGGAACCGTACCGGTACCGTACCAGAACCGAACCGTATATTAGAACCATGGTACGGTTCTTGGTTCCTATAATTCCAAATTTTTGGTTCTCGGGACGGTTCGGGTCGAAACCGTCCGGTTCCGGTACTTTCCCGAAAGAACCGACTACTTTGAAAATATGAAATTTTATAGGGTTTATTTGAGACATTGTGTAATGTGTATAGCCTTTTAAGAAGAAAAAAAAACACTACTTATTATTA
The DNA here is from genome assembly GCA_910596185.1 of Chrysanthemum makinoi. Lineage (NCBI taxonomy): Eukaryota > Viridiplantae > Streptophyta > Magnoliopsida > Asterales > Asteraceae > Chrysanthemum > Chrysanthemum makinoi. The sequence continues at coordinate 44,625,242 of OU343223.1, forward strand.
AACTGTAACATAAAAAATCTAAAACTTAAAAAGACATAATAATTTGATAGTAATAATATTGCAATATGTGACTCATCCATAGTTAACGTGTACTGATCACAATCGTAGTGATATAATATTATAATGGGTTGTCATTTGTTATGTGATATTGGATGTATGAATGCATGTTTTGTCGTGAGTTTATATTGGTATACTTCATGCTTTTCGATTCAATTATGATGCGCAGAATGTGATGTTGTTTAAGTATACAATGTATGATCATTGGTAATGTACGCATACTATATCTAAAATGTATGATGTTTTAAGTCTACAATATTTAATTATGTACTTTAGTTAAATACCGTATGTCAGTAATGGTTCGATCTTGATTTATCCAATGATCAATCATTCTAATAATTTTGTAGGTCAATCATTTTGAAGCAGTATATAAACTCACAAAGTTGTATCTTAGGAGATAATATAGCATTTGGAATGGTTTGCATTGTTGGAGACACTTTTGTGTGTGTTTGTATTGTTATAGCATTATTAGCATGTCTTTTATGAATGATCGATTATGAAAAAATAAATTATTTAAACACTTAGGTACTTGTGGGAATTACCGAAAATTCCCGTACCGGAACCGAGTACCGTACCAGAACCGAACCGAAGAACTTGGGACGGTTCTTGGTTCCACTTTTTCCATATTTTCGGTTCTCGGTTCTTTCGGTTCCGGTTCCGGTTCCGGTTCGGGACGGTTCCAGTACCATGTTGCATGCGCCCTCCTAATTCTAAATTTTTATTCGAAAAATGTAACAGTGACATGCTTCTTCAGTTTGTGCTAAAAAATGACCTGTTTTAACCTGATCATGTTATGACCCGTTACCCAAACCGCCTGACCCGTCCATCCCACAAATTTTTTCTCTTTGTTTGCAGAGTTGCTGAAACAAGTTGTAGAAAGTTGCAATTGGAGGTTGGTTCAGCTTCCGTGCCTCGTAGTGAGAACAAAAGAAAAAGGGTTGCACCAAGGAAACGATGTTTGAAGGATTGGTAAATGCAAATCGATAGAGTATTGCATTTGATCCGGTTGTTTCATTATGCAGAATGTAGCTTTATGTGCGTGTGTGGGATTTGTTTTGAATTATGTGGTTTGCTCTTTCTTTCTTGAAACTATTGTAGGAGCTTTTATTGCGCTACAGGTTGCTTTTTATGTTTTATATGAAACTTAATTAGCATTTAAAGTACTTGGGTTATGATTGTTGTGTTGCTACTTATCGTATTGAGCATAAAAAATAGGCTCTTACTAAATAAAGCTTTTCAATTAAAATTTAACTCAAACGATAAGCTACTTCAAATAGTTTATAAAGCTTCAGTTTTACATTATTGGGTTGGGTCAAAAATCCTTTTGTTTAAAGTTAGATAATATAAAACATGATTTCAAAGAACATATCGTATGATTTCAAAAAGCTAATTATTACAAAAATTAATCGATCTTTTGAGCAAAGTGCTTTAGAAGGTTATTGTGCTCTAGTTAACAATTGGGGTGATTCTTGACTAGTTTGGCCTAGCTTGGCTCTATTTAACATATTTGTTTCTTAGATAAATGTTCCGATATAGAGCTCGAATCTGCTAATTCCTAAGTAAATAACTTTGAGTTGCCACCCTACTAAGAACTCTTATTATGAAGTAGTTTTAAAGCTTTATTTGGTTCTCTTATTAGATTACTCGACCTTGCTACTACAACTGGGCTTTGCATGTCGGGTTCTAACAGATCTACATTAAATGTAGAATATAGGGATTTATATTTGTGAGTATACTCTTAGATTCTGATTAGCCATTTAGTAATCTCCCAGAATATAATTTAGTTACGCATGAAGGATATGTCATTGTACTTTTGCTCGAGTCTTCATCTGTAGTTTTTTGTACACATGTACATACGTGGTCCATAGCCTTGTTGCCTTTAGTTTACTATTGGAATCATTTTATTTGCTACAACTTGATATCTAGTGAGAAATCAAAGATGCAATTGTTGGTATGTTATGAGCATTTTGTGGTTGTCGGCAACTTGTGGATAGTGACCACATTTTGGTCTCCAATCAACCAAAATAGTGACTGCCATTTGGTCTCTGGCAGATTTAGTGACAAGATGTTTGGTCACCAATGGTTTAAAGTTGTATCTACCCTCATCCAATCAGTAACGATGTTTTGGTCACTATTCAGTGACAAAAATGCGTCGAGTCTCTAATTGTAATTAGTGACGACCTATAGTGACCACCCAAATTTGGTCACTAATCTGGTTTAGTGACGAGATTGGTACTGTTTGTGACGAAAATTTCTGGTTACTAAACACACTTTTTCTTGTAGTGTAGGTTCAACCCACCACAACTAGTTGTTCTCCGGTTATCGGCTACTTGCCGATGATGTAATCCTGATTAATTTACTTTATTTCGCTTTGTATTTTTGTTTTTTTATCTAATCCAAATCAACTTTTTCATCAACTCTAACAAAAGTAAATTACAATAACCTTTTTTTTTTTTTTTTTTTTTTCAGTTTTCTCTTTATTGACTTTAACACAGTCGATTGATTTTTAGTCTATTACTTTTTAGTCCACTCTTATCTTTTTAGTCTAATATTTTTTGGTCGATTGTTTCTTTTCTTTTTTCTCACTACCACAACCCTTTAAAAGTTCACAACGACAATAATTTGTAAAAGTCAACTCCAAGTTACCTTTAATATTTTTTTCCCACTGTTATCCTTTAACACATTACATGATTACTTTTTAGTCTTACTTTTAGTCGATTATCCAAAATTAGTCGGCTTTCTTAAAAAGTCTCTTGTTATCTTTTCGGTTTTCCTCTAGTCACATCAACCCTCATTCATAATGATGAATGATGCTCTTTACACTTTCAAAAAAAGAGGTTCATTTGATCGTGTTTGGTTTAAAGAAACCGTTTGTTTTAATTTTTGATTTAATTGAAGATTTGTTTTAATTTGGTATTGGTTGAAGAAAGAATTAAGTTGAGTTGTTTTTTTGTTTGTTTTTTTTCTTTAAAATGCTTCACATTTTTTCCTTTACACCTAAACTTGACTAAAGATCGACCAGTCTTCTTCTAAAGTCCACCAAAATTCGACTAAAGCTCGATAATTGGTGTTACTTTTTCAATATGCCGCTTGATGTTACTTCATGGGGTCGTACGAGGTCGTCCACTTAATATGCTTTCTCCGGATACCAATCGGTATATATCACCTTTTTTTGTCTTTTCGAATCATATTATGCAATACGATGCATGCATAGATCATCTTCCTTATTATTTTAATACTTTACGGTCGTGCGGGATTGGCTAATATAGCCATTTTTTTTCTTTAGAACACCAAACAATCGTTCCCACATCTTTCCTTGCTAACGGTATTCGCTTGTAGTCATCGTTGCCCGGATTTGAAATCTACTAAACAAGTGTCACCCATTCCGGATATATCGCGTCAACAAGATGATATCCCCATATGTAAGTTAAGCCGCTAGCCAAAAACAGAATATTTGGATCGTTGAGTAAAGGGGATTGATGTATAGCATTGATGTCGGTGTTCACCCCAGAAACAACAAAGAAAGTATGTCATATCAATAAGTCTTGTGGCGCAACAACTTCCAACAAAATGAATGCATTCATTACCATGATCACGTTTACAATATTGCCCTTTATATGCGTTCGGACAACCAAACCACTCAAAATATTTACATTCAAGACTTTCAAACATTTCCGAAAACCCGTGCTTTTTTTTTGTGAAATGCGTATATCTTTTCAGCATCAATGATAGTAAGTTATCGCAAAAACTCTGCTCACAAAAGTTCCATAACATACTTACAAGACTTATCAAGAGATAGACGAGAAGTTTCTTCGCCCATTTGCAATATTCATCAAGGGCGCCAGGAACGACGCCATATGCCAATTGACAATTTGCGGAGGCGGACTTTATCAGTGAGGAAATACCTTCTCTTCAGGTACGGTCAGTATTATCATGAAAATATGTAGAATGAAGAGTTACTTGTGAATAGCTCTCGACTCATTCGCAACTTCTTCCGGAAACGATATGCATCGTACATTGGATCCACACTAAAATAGGCGGCGACTAAACGATCATGAGGACCATAACGATTTCGACTTACGATGTATCTCGTCGGTCGAGCAGCTCATCGTTTATTCTTAATAAACGACACTAGTCTTCTAAAAAAATTCAAGTCTCTACTAGTAACTTCTTCTTCTTCCGATGTGTATGTGAACATGAATGTTTCAGAATTAATTTGGATAATGATGAATGATAAATATTTTGTTTGAGTTGTTTAAATTGAGTAAAATTATACTTGAAATTGTACAAAAATGATGGGATATGAAAGTATTTATTAGGTGTGAAAACGAGCCGAACCCGAACCTATCAGAGCTAGAACTCGATTATTAAATGAGCTAAAACTTAGGATCGAACTTAGGATCGAACTCAGGCTCGAGCTCGTTTAAGCTCAGCTCGTCCGAGCTTTTTACTATCCATCCTGAGCTTTTCACAAATGACTCGGCTCGTTTTTACCTCTAATATTTAGCTATTTATAAGTAAATCGAGGTGCGATCCTTTAAAAAGTGAAACAAAATAAAAAGTCTAGAAAGCCAATCAGGTAGTGTCACATGTCATCCATTCACTTTTTCCTTTTTTTCTTTAATATTTTTAGTTAGAGGGTATATTGGTCATTTGACCAATTTTTTTAATTTCACCCTAAATTTCAATCGTAAATAACTTTCAAACGACAAACTTTTACAAAATAACCGATTTCACCATAATTTTTAAAATTTAATTCTCTTTAATTTGGTATGCATTTTGATATATGAATCGCAATTCTTTTTTTAACTTTTTAAGTGGGTGTTGATTTTTCTTGAAATTTTCGGTATTTTCGGCTCTAATTTTGTCTAGTTTAGAGACCGAATTATGCAAAACTTACAACATGAAAGTTGTAGCTTTTTGGCCATTCTTTACTCAGGATTTTAAATCACTCAAATCCGATACGATATGAGTGAGATATCGCACGTTAAAGATGACGTATTAGTCATGTTTAGTGCACATAAAGTGTTTGATAAAATGCCTAAAATAAATTTTTCGTATAAAAGTACATTTAAATGCACTAATTGGTGTACCACAATACATCTTTTGTTATTTTTAGCTTTTTATTAACCGATGAACAATAATCAACTGATAAACAATGTGATCATAACTGATGAATATTTCGATGAACAAGATTAACTGATGAACAACACTAACCGATGAACAATATTATACATCAGCTTGTATTGTTCGTCAATTTGTATTGTTCATCAGTGATAAACTGATGAATAATGTGACCATAAATGATGAACATTTCGATGAACAAGATTAACTGATGAAAAATACTGTTCATCAGTTATTATTGTTCATCAGTTAGTGTTGTTCATCGGTGACAAACTGATGAACAACACTAACTGATGAACATTTCGATGAACAAGATTAACTGATGAACAATATTGTTCATCAGTTAGTGTTGTTCATCAGTTAGTGTTGTTCTTCGGTGACAAACTGATGAACAACACTAACTGATGAACAATACTAACTGATGAATTGCATAATCTGAATGGTGTCCCTGTATGTTCCTGTGGAAACATGTAAGAGTGTACTTGCAATCTTATTGATAAGTTTTTAGAGATTGAGGGGAAATCAAAGTTAGTACAGTTTCTTATGAAGTTGAATGATGATTATGAGTCAGTGAGAAACCAAATACTAGCTATGGACCCTTTGCCTAATGTCAACAAGGCCTACTATATAGTACAACAAGTTGAGAAACAAAAACAGGTGACTAACCATGTAGCTGATCCCATGGAATTTTTTGCTAACATGAACCAGAATAGGAATGTGAAAAGAGATAATAGGAATGGAAAAGTTGATCTAAGAAGTGATACTAAGGGGTTTAGGCATTGCACACACTGTGATCAGGATGGGCATAGTGTTGATCAATGCTTTGAGAAAATAGGATATCCTGATTGGTACAAAGGAAAGAAGAATAAGAAAGTTGGAAAATTGGCAGCTCATGTTAATTTTGGGCCAGAGACACCTTTTGACATGGGGTATGAGAATGAATTGCAGGGTGAACAGAACAATCCAGGTTTGGATCAAAAGTTGGTTGCAGCAGTTTGTCAAGAGATGATGAAGATGCTCAATGGAAAGAATCCTATGGCTAACAATGGAGGGGCTTCAACTTCTATGCACCATGCAGGTATGTCACTCCATGTCAGGACCTTTGCATTATCATTACAGAGAAATACTATTAAGATTAATGAGTGGATAATAGATACAAGTGCTTCAGAAAATATGTGTCCCCATATTACCCTGTTCAAAACCATATATATTCTCAAAAATCCAATAACTATTTACTTGCCTGATGGTACAACAAAACTTGTTACCACAACAGGCCAAATCCAATTAACTCCTACTCTAATGCTTTTGGATGTCTTATATGTCCCTGAATTCAAATTTAACCTATTGTCAGTTGGAAAACTCTTAAACACACAAAATTACTTTGCTCAATTCTTCCCTTCCTATTGTGTGTTCGGGACCTTTCAACTAAAGAGGTTGTGGCAATTGGAAAAGGTTCGGATGCTTGTACACTGCACATCTTTGGATCCTTTTACATCTCAAAGTCCATCTGTTAATACCATCAATGTTTTTTATTTCCATGACTCTATTCTGTTAATTACGTTGATAAACATGTAACTGATTTACATACTTTACATGCTAGACTTGGTCATTTGTCTTTATCCAAAATGGTGCATGTTGATGAGTGTAAAAGACTCAATACTTCTGTTTTTGTTTGTGACAGTTGTTTACTTGCAAAATTTCATAGATTACCTTTCCCTAAAAGTTCAATTTCGTCACAAAAACCTTTTGAGTTGATTCATGTTGACCTATGGGGACTATATAAAGTACCTGCTCTGAATGGGGCTCATTATTTCTATACAATAGTAGATGATAAGAGTAGAGCTACCTGGACATACCTGGTACACAGTAAAGATCAAGTTTTGACAATCTTGTCTAGTTTTCTTAAGTATGCAAAAACTCATTTCAATGCTAAAACCAAGTTTTTAAGGTCTGACAATGGCACTGAGGTAGTAAATCACAAGGTTTTAGAATTATTGAGGTCTAGGGGTATAGTTCACCAAAGATCAATGGCTTATAACCCACAAAAAATGGGGTAGTGGAGAGGAAACACAGACATCTGTTAGAGACTGCTAGAACTCTAAGATTGCATGCTGGTTTGCCAAAGAAATTCTGGGGTGATTTCATTTTAGCAGCTACTTACTTGATTAATAAGATGCCAATGAAACAGTTATCTTGGAAGACACCTTTTGAGGTACTTCATGGTACACCTCCCTATTATGAAACCCTCAAAACCATTGGATGTTTATGCTATGCAGCCTCCTTAGGACCTCACAAAGATAAATTTGATCCAAAGGGAATCAAATGTATCCTTATTGGCTATCCACCAGGGCAAAAGGGTTACAAACTGTACAACATGGCAACCCATGAGGTTTTTCATAGCAGAGATGTCTTATTCATTGAAGATGTTTTTCCTTTTAAATATACTGCCATTCCTTTAACCTCTTCTAATCCTACACCTCACCAACCTTTTCATAGTCATGATCCTATATCTGATGAAGATGATGTTATACCAGTACCTATACCAACTGATTCAGTTTCACCCTCAACTGAGACCACTACTGATATGCCAAACCAAAATGATGAAACAAACATCTCTGATCCACCTCCACCATCTCAGACTGCACCTTTAAGAAGATCTAGTAGAAGTGTTACTGCCCCAAGGTGGCTTGAAGATTTTGTGGGACCAAAGAGATCAGCTAATGTAGTTTATCATCAGCCTAAATATCTCTTGTTCACATCCAAAGACTTCAAAAACATTCCTCAAACCCACATTGCTTTCTTATCTAATGTTTTTGACACAGTTGAACCTGTTACATATTCTCAAGCCTCAAAACATAAAGGATGGGTAGATGCCATGAATAAAGAATTGTTTGCTTTGGAAGAAAATAATACTTGGGAGCTTACTACTTTACCCACAAGTCATAAACTCATTACCCTAAAATGGGTGTTCAAAATTAAGTACAAACCTGATGGGACAGTAGAAAAATTAAAGGAAAGGCTTGTTGTCGGGGGTTACAGTCAAAAGGAGGGCCATGATTACAAGCACACTTTTGCATATGTTGCCAAACTTGCTACAGTTAGGGTCCTCATTGCTTTAGCTACAGCAAAGGAATGGTCACCAACTGAATGTGAATAATGCTTTCCTCCATGGATACATTGATGAGGAAATTTATATGCTTCCACCAGAAGGCTATACCAAAGCAAAACCAAACCTAGTATGCAAGCTGGTTAGGTATCTTTATGGCTTAAAGCAAGCTTCTAGGCAGTGGAGCCAAGAATTGACCAAATTCATTTGCAGTTTGGGATTTGTACAGTCCAAACATGATTATTCATTGTTTATTAAGAATACACCTGGTCATTTCCTAGCTATTTTAGTGTATGTGGATGACATCTTGGTTACTGGTGAATGTACTGCTGATATTATTGAGGTAAAGAAGGCATTGGATCAAAAGTTTACAATCAAGGATTTGGGTGATGCAAAATATTTTCTGGGTGTTGAGATTTGCAGAACAAAGGTTGGAACTCACCTTAATCAAAGGAAGTATATTTTAGATCAGCTACAAGACTCAGGTCTAACTGCTTGCAAGCCTGTTTTATCTCCTCTTCCAACCAACTTACATTTATCCTTGAATAAAGGAACTCCCTTATCTGATGTTGGTGTTTATAGAAGATTAATAGGAATGTTATTATATCTGACCATGACAAGGCCAGATATATCCTATGCTGTTAAGCATTTAAGCCAATTTGTATCTGATCCAAAAGACACTCATATTCAAGTTGCTACATACCTTCTCAGATATCTTAAAGGCACAGTTTCCAAAGGTCTGTTTTACCATGTTTAGTCTCAGTAAAAGGTCACTGGTTTTACTGATGTAGACTGGGCAAACTATCTAATGACAAGGAGGTCTTTGACAGGCTATTGTATATTCATTGGACATTCTTTGGTTTCTTGGAAAACAAAGAAACAACCTAATGTTTCTAGATCCTCTATTGAGGCAGAATATAGAAGCATGGCAGCCACTACATGTGAACTTCTTTGGCTCAGTTTTATTCTTAAAGACTTGGGGATCAATGTGCATTTTCTTATTACACTTTTCTGTGACAATAAGGCTGCTCAGATGTTGGCTGCAAATCCTTGTTATCATGACAGGTCCAAACATGTTGACATTGACTGTCATTTCACAAGAGAAAAGATACAAGATGGTTTCTTGCAGACTGTACATATTCCCTCTCAATTTCAGCTAGCAGACATAATGACCAAAGCTTTAAACAAGGTCAAGCACTCCACTTTAGCCTCCAAGTTGGGGCTCTCAGATCCTCCACCTTGAGGGGGGATGAAGATTATATGAAGGACCATTTTGTACATAAGTAGAAGTGTTGTGCTAGTTATTTCATGGTATTGTAAATAATAAAAAGTAAAAGGACCACATTGTAAATAGTTTAGTAGAATAGTTTTCCTGCCTTTTATAAATGGTTATGTAATCATTTTCATTTGATTTTCAAGAAATAATAATCATTTTCTCTCTAATCTTGTTTCGCTTATAGACTGACAAGCAAGTAATTATCCAGATCATCCTAAATTTCATAAAATTGTGTCATTGCGTTTGTGATGGGATGGGCAATTGAACAATAAAAAAATAGGGCTAATAACCTATTAAAGCATCATACTTGTCACAAATTTCAGTTCGACGTAGCGAACAAAAAAAATACCTCTTTTAGACATTAAACTTGACATTTTTGTCTTCAATTGAGTATTATGACCATTTTACCCTTCCAAATTACATAAATAGTCCCTGTGGGTTTGCGAAAATTGTATCCATCGTCCCTAGGCTAAATTACAAAAATAGTCCCTGTCGTTTGAAAAAATTGCGTCCATCGTCCCTTTTTTTCAAAATTTTTGTTCCATTTAACCCTTTCATTAAACACTATACATATCCAATAATCTGTCAAAGCATGGGTCGACATTAAATGCATCAGATACCCCAGATCTAATCAAGAAGCATGGGTTGCCTCCCACGAAGCGCTTTTCTTTATTTATGAGTCTTGTAGCTAGACTCGAAGTCGTGCCCCTACGTTTTCCTTCTCTTAGAGGCCCATTCTATTATCTTAACTCTATTCTCATCACGAATATACTCGGGGCCCAACTCTAGACAAGCGATATAGCGAATCTTGTCTTCCCAATCAACTTCAAAGGCCGAAATGCTGTTTACATCAAGATCATCAATACCCTCAAACTTCTTATTTTTGTAGGGCATTATATACTTAACACATTAGGTCCCATTTGAGAATTTGACTATTCCTTTCTCTTGATCATAAACCATCATAGATTCCTCAATAAATGGTCTCCCAAGTATCACATCACCTAAAACTCCATCGATAATGCCCTTAACATTTTCTAGGATCATGAAATCACACCTATATGTGAAGTTTCCTACGAAGACATGTAATCCTTTAACCCTCCCAACATAGTTACTCACCTTCCTAGGGTAAAAGGGGTCCCTCATAGGTCCTAAATTTTCACTCATGATCCAATTGTAGTAGAGCCTAGACATTATGTTCATGGGTGCTTTATAATCTATATAAGTGTGATCCCTATATAAGTACCCAATCATGCACGGTATTTTGATATTTTTAGGGTCACCACTTTTTATGCATGGTTCGAAAGGCGGTCGCGGGAAGTTAACTACATTATAGTGATAAGCGGTTTCCTTCCCATTAGGGTATGAATCGAAATACTCCCTAAGTTCCTCCTCCTCCTTACTTCCATCCATAATCTCCAAAACCTTATAATCTCCTTCCACAATTTCATCTTCCGAATCACTTGAGGTTGAATCACTATCTAAGGTACTAGTGGATTCCTCAAGGGCTTTCTCAAGTGCGCTTTCAATTATCCTATTTAGTTTCTTAAGTTCTACAATTTCACTAACAATGCGAGCTCGGATTTGGTTGGCAAACGTGGGATCGAGTGGTGGGTATTTGTTTGATGGGGAATTGTTGTTTGGTGGATTATCACCTTCCATGATGAAAAGTGATGTGGTTACGAACAAAGGTCACGAAGAAGGGGGATAGACTACGAGGAAGCTAAAAATTGGGAAAAAAAGCTTACTTGATAGGAATCAAGCAAGGAAACCTAAACGAGGTGGACTCCTAACTAGCTATTCTATTCCCCGGCAACGGCGCCAAAAACTTGATAACGCTACACGCGTCGTTTGGGGTCAAAGGAACTTCCTTTTCGTCGAGCAAGTTTTTCAACACCCAAGGCAGTGAACCTAATCGTTGTAGTGTAGTATTAGGGTAAGCCACGGTGTAGGATCGTAATATTTATTGTGTTGATGATTCGGGTGGTCTTGGATGATGGAAATATATGTTTGCCATAGTTTAGAGAGAGAAAGAATGCGAGGGTGTTCTACTTAGAGACTTGCTTTGCAAAATATGAAAGGTTAGATTATAAAACACCACCCCTTCCATGGATGGAAGGGGTATTTATAGTTACAGACATAACGACCTCCTAACGGCCTGTGGATCAGGTATACAGAGGGTAAAGACCCGTCCTTCCTCCACGGTGTTACACTAAACTATTCTACGCTACAAACTAACTAATAAACTACTTAATAACGTAAATAACTATAAGTCTACGAGCTAAACTATGTTAGACCATAATTGGGGTGACCGACACTTTAACATGGAATTTCCAATTCCTAACAATCTCCCCCTAAGGGAGGTCACCCCATGAAGTACATTTTGCATCCTAGTATTCTTTCTTTATCTTTGTTCTTGAGCTCGTAGACTTCAATTCTTCAATTCCGCAATCTTTGTGCTTTAGTAGCGATTCTTCAAAGTCCGCATTGATTTGTACTTTAAGTGGAGGCCTTTAAACTGATTCACATCTTTGATGATCTTTGACCTTTCTTTGAGATCATCAGCCACAGTAAATCTCTCTGGATCATCCATAGTTGTGTTGCCTTCATGTGAAGTTGTGACTTTTGGACCAACATGCTCACACTTTCAGGATCATGACATCTTTCCATCAGAGTAGCGGAAGCTTTACTGGTTCATGATATTTGCAGCAGCGTAGCGAAGCACGATAAAAATATCAGAACCAGGTTATGTAGATATGCACCAGTCATGATTTCTTCAATTAAGTACGGATGCTGTGAGCATGCGGCTTTGGATTGACTCCTCAATTCTGATCAGCTGCAACCGTCCAAATGTACCTGCAAACAACAGTTAGCAATAAAACACACGAAAGTGTCTTTGATCACTTTTGTTGAATTGAGGTACACGGCCCACGGTTCCCTGTTGATCAGTACAAGTACTGTCTGTGATCAGGTAGAATTCCGAAGAATCTCCTTGACAGGGTTTAGCTTGTTTCTAGCCGTTCTCAAACCGGAAAGTCTCAAAGAAGACAACACGGAGTGAGTGAACCAGGGAATTGAGATTCACTGATTGATGAAAATTGATTTGAAAACAATTGTGTATTGCATAGAAGAAAGAGTTTTGCAATACGATGAAGGTTTTATAATAAAGATCAATTTTCAATCAAAAATACTTTTTGTATTTGAAAGGAGTACACATTCGATGTGCTAGAGAAAAGAAGATTTGCACATCGAACGATTTTTCCAAAGGTATTTTTTCAATCAGAGATACTTTTTGTGTTTGCAATATGAATACACATTCGATGTGCTAGAGAAAAGAAGATTTGCACATCGAACGGTTTTTCCAAAAGTATTCGTCAATTCATTTCCTGGACCAAGGTTGATTCAAGATTGAATCTCCCCATCGTTTCTATCCAATTGTCACAAGCTTGATCTTACGAGAAGATCTCACGTGTCACCCACCAAGAGCTTGTTTGATGTTGGCTCTAGAAGGATTTCCATCTTCATTGTGAATATTTTTACATATCACTCGGATGTTCTGGCAATACCACAGGGATAATGCGTAGGACTCTTAATATATGCTTACTTTCCACATTGTGTGAAACAACAAGTCTTCATTAATATAGTGTCCTAATGAGATATTGTGGATGATCTCTTGGCTCTAGACTCAATAGTGCACATTTGGTTCCTATGCCGGAGACTAGGGAGAGGGTCTCCTTCTTCAATATCAATAATCTCTAAGAGAAAGTCGATAGATTATGTCGGTTCCCTGTGAGAATGAAACAAGCCCTTTAAAGAGGAACTTGAGTAGCTTGGGAAGTTTAGTGCAGTGCATCACTGGGTCCATGACGTCTTGTCTTCAATACCAGTGTTACCTTAGTAACCACCAGTAGCATATGAATTGAACCCGGTTTCTGCCCTAAGGTTGAATTATTGGAGGGCTATTTCTTTTCACCCTTTTTACATTCATTTCTTTTTCATTCTTCAACCCCTTCAGTGCTTACCGAGACTTCATAAATAGAACCTTGTTGGGTTTATTCTAGTTCTAGCTCTATCTCAGTCCGCACTCTTCCCATATCTCACTTTTCTCCTTTTTTCATCATACCTAAGGACTCTACACTATCTAGTGGATTGTCCCTGGGTAGATCCCTCCGGATCTGGCGGGATCGTGGGAACGAATACCTAACCTAACCATCCTTATATCACCATGCATAAAGTAAATTGGTCGGTCTTTTGGTATTGTTCTTTCTTCCTTGAAACCAATTGAAAAATCAATCAAGGTACTTGTGATACGAGATCAAAGCATTTTGTACCTTAATAGTTTTGATCATTTAGAAATGCTCCCCCTCAACATGTGCATATGATTTTATAAATTGTTTAGCACATTGAGGCAAGAGTTCTTTTGAAATAAATTCTTGATCACAATTTCTATGGAAAAAGCCATTTGATTTTCTTTGGTAAATTCTCCCCCTCAATATGTGCATAGGATATTTGAAATCCTTTTATCACATAGAGGAAAGAGTTCTTTTGAAGTACTTTTCACGATTGCCAATATAAACCATTCGCTCCCCCTCAATATGTGCATCGATATACGAAAGAGTTTGGCACATATTAGAGAGAACTTGCACTTTGAATCAAAACATTCATCTTTTATCAAATTTCATAATTAAATCACAAATTCTCCCCCGATCAAAAATATCAAACCCTTTGAGATTTTGGATCCCAAGTGATTTAATTAGGTTTAGAAAACATGGGAGAATATGTGGCCAAGTTTAAATACTCATCTTGTTTTTGGATAAATCCTCCTCCTCAACATGTGCATTGTGTATTTGAATTCGTTTGGCACATGGAGGCAGGAGTGCCTATAAAGGACTAAAACCGATTCCATTAAAAAATATTTGAGATTTAAATCACGATCTCTCCCCCGATCAAAAAAATTCAAACCAATTGAGATTCTGGATCCCGATTGATTTAAATCATTTAGAAAATTTTGGGGAAAGACGTGGCAAACTTTAATTATGAAAAATAATTGATAACGATCAATTTTAGACATTAAAGATTGTTAGTGTCAGGTATGATTGTTTTTAAGAGATCTTTAAGTAAAATAAAACAATTTCATAATCAAACAAGAACAGAAAAAAATTCATTTTGTAAGATCTTTGAGTTTTAAAGAAAATCATACCATGACATAACATTAAATCTTTAGATCACCACTTTATGTTGTACAAATCGGACTTTTTGTGAAGAAATATCGATTGAAAATATTTTATTTTAAATCACTCTCCCCCTCAATCGATAACCATAGTCGATCAGTGAGTGACTTATAGTTTTGATAAAATGAAGTCCGGCGATTTTCAAAATTTAGTCCAGTTTATTTTCAAAACCAATATTTTTCCATTTTTCAAAACAATATTATTTGAAAATTGTTTAAAAAATGGTATCAAATTTCCTGCACAAAGATACGTTAGGTGGTTGAGAAGCTTATGTTGTTGCTGTAGGGCTTGGAAGAAAAACTGTCTGCTGATGTAGTGAGACTTCATACGTTGCATTTTAATGCCAACTGAGGTCAAATTAAGCTCCGTTTCTTCATTTCTTTGATGAAGAAAACCATCTGTTGATGTAGTGAGACCTCTTACGTTGCATTTTTCCATGCCAACTCTCCATAGAAGTCCAATTTAGCTCTGTTTCTTCATTTGTCAACCCAAGATATAGTTACCCTTTCCTTTCGGCATCCAATCATCTTCAATTGTGGGATCCGGATCGGGAACATTCTTATATACCATGATATCTGCATATGTTAGTGGACACAAATAAATATATGGTGGTCGATGATGCAGGTTTTACTGACCAGGTCTTAATATTTATAGTGTCTCGCTATACCTATGGTCCACCCTAATGCACTAACGGGCAGTGTACCCGGTCGTGTGTAGTGTAGTAAATGGTAAAGCCAAGGTCATCCCAAGAGCTATGTGTGTCGGATAATTACTAAGTCTAATTGTCACAGAATATTAATGGTTTGATAGGGTTTTAATTAATTAAACTACTAATGCAGAATATAAAAGCAAATAAATGGTAGAAGTGAAATCAATAGAGGAATAGTGGTGCTAACCTAGTTAATCCTCCTAACTAGTTATGTCTACGTCTACCTACTTCCAATTGCTTCAGGTGGGGTCAAATTCGAGAGGACAACATTTGGTCAATTCGCCCTAACCTATCAGCAAAGATGCCACCACAGGAGAAATCAGGCGCACCGTCATAAGTCTTGTTGTTCCTGGTCCCCTAAGCCGAGTCATTAAGTACCGCTACATTCTAGATTCTAAATAGTGAGTGCCCGGCCATTAGGAACTTAGACACTACACCCCCCAATTCTTAAGTTCATCCAAACGATAGGTGATCAGTTGGTCAAATCGCACAAGTAGAAAGGGTCGTCATTTGGTCATATCTTACCCTTCCCGTCTCAGTCCGCTCACCTAGGGTCAGTTGGTCATATCTCCTAGGCAATTGGCCTCTATCGCCATTCAAAACTACCGAACCAAGGGTGACCGCCAAAGAACTATGCATGCATACACTTAGAAATAATTGTACGGAAGTAAAGGTAAATGTAAACAAAACAATTAAGGAATCATAACTAGTCTAGCACCAAAGGGTGCTTAGCCGCTCATATTAATCATGCACATCAATTCAATATCCAAAGGTACAAAATACATGAATTGAAAGTAAAAGAAATAATAAACGCTAAAGCTTATCGTAATGGTGTGACTTCTCCCTTGGAAACAGCTCCGTATGCTTCCCTAGACCTCCCTTGAGCTTTTTCCCACGTTCTCAGAGTGTTGTGTGTGGAATGGGATGCTTTGAAATGCTGGAATTGGTGGGGTATTTATAGGCCAGGTCGGGTTACGCGTAACAAAAGATAAGTTACGCCGTAACCTTCTATTTCTCCGTAAATACACTAGATCTGCTAGTTACGGCGTAACCTTATAAGTGGTTACGCCGTAGTCTTCAATAAATACAGTTACGTCGTAAGTGATGTAGTAGTTACGGCATAAGTATCAGCGGCGTGGAACCTCATTTGACCTAATGGAGTTACGTCGTAACCTTTGGAAGGAGTTACGCTGTAACCTCTTGATAAGTTGGACTTCTGGGTCACGCAATAGTTACGGCGTAATGTGAGAGATGAGTTACGCCGTAACTTCTTCAAAATAAGCATACTGTGATAAATCCTTAGTAACGTTTCCATTTCCGCGTCTCTTTAGCTCCAATGCTCGTAATTTACCTGAAAGTGTAAAACAATGGAAAACAAGCGTAAATCCATACAAATGATATAAATAACGAGCATTAACGGGGGAAATTGACACTTAATATTCAGGACTATTTGATGTTATCAAATATCCCCCCACTTGAACTCTACTTGCCTTCAAGTAGACCTTATTAGATAGATTCCTAAAAAGATATCTTCCAAAACCTGGAAAATATGAGTTTACAAATCCCTTATGCTAGAATAAAACAAAGCCGAACACCTCACGAAAGGGGAACAAACACTCAAATCTCTCAACTATTCTAAGTGTCAATTTCGGGGCGATCACTCAATCGCACAATCATAGCATGTATTCTATCATAATCTTGGCGGCTACACAAATCTCCACCACTAGAGTTAAGGGCTAAACAATTCTTGAAGGCAATATGGGTAGACACGACAAAGGTTAAGGGGTGACTCGTCATTACTAACATGTCACGGCGAAGTGGACAAAATCAATGATACTTGACCAAATCCATGGCCAAGACACCAAAGATTGCTCGTTGTATAACCTAGACACGCATCATGACTAAAGGGTAGGATAAGACATGGCATACATTATTGGTGTAAAATGAAAAACAAGCAGGTAGTCTATATCTATAACTAAATCATCACCACTTACCGTCCGCCCAAAGTTCAAGCTTAGAAGTCCAGAGACCGGATCATGAAATGTAAGGTAGATGTGTCATTAGAGGACGTCGTGATGGGCACACTACCTTTTCTTCTTCAGTTGGTATAACTCCAACTCCAATCTTCAAATGTGACCGAGGTGGCCTCCTCGATACTAAACAATAAAGCTCATACTATAGTGCTTATAACATCGCACTTTACAAAATCATAACTCAATCAACAATTTTTTTTTAACATAACATGATAACATAACATCCCCCCACTTGAGATGAACAATGGGAATTCGGGGGGTCTTCAATGATCTTCATAATTGTTGTCAATGAAAGCGTGATTTCCAAACCTTTCCACTCGAACCTTGAACTAAGGCAAATGATGACTTCCCAATTACAAATAAAGACTACAGGGTAGTCTAAGGTGTAAGGGTGTAACGAAAAAATATATTGGGGTGACAAAATGAAAATAATGGCTCAGAATGGTGTATCTAGGGGTATCTTGCACTAAAGGGGAGTGCAACAAAAGGGTTTCACATGGGGGTCGAAAAGTCGAGGTGACTAATCGATAGACTCACAATGGTAGGCTGTTTGGGTGATAATCCTATAATACTGCCTTCTAAAACTGAAAAGTCCAAATACATCGAGCTAACTCAACATACCTCGTCTATGGTCTCGAAATGATGCAAAGGCCAAGTTCTAAAGTTTACAAGCTACCGGCACACTCATAATTTGGTGGATTTGGGGTAAAATATAGGAAACGGATAAGGCTAATCTCACCATGTAATATCAAGGGTTGTATGTGCTCGGCTAAGGTCTAATCTAGTTAGGTTCGGAAAAACATGTCAAAATTTTAAAATGGCATAATTTTTCAAAATAAACTAGAAAAATGAGGGCGAAATAATGTTTAAGAGATAATTCTACTCCCGTCCCCCCACTTGAATTGTACAAAGTCCCTTTTGTACTAGGCATTAAAATAAAGGTGAAGAGAAAGGTATAATTAGAGCGAGAACTTCCCTGAAATTTGCTCCAAAGAGAAGAAGGCCCACGAGAAAGGATCGTGCCTTTGTTTAAGCGTCATGAACAAACTTCAATCCCTGAAATCACAATATCGACAAGCATAATTCTAAAAAGAAAAAATAAAATGAAAAATAAACCTAACTCGCTTTCGTAGGAATCACGGTTGCATTTAACGAATGCAACAAGCCTTTTAAACCACTTGGTGTCCCAAGTGGATGAGTGAAGTCTCGTGAGGGTTTACAGGGAACACACCCACAAAGTTCATTTAAAAACTAATACAAGGTTACTGTGTTTTAAAATGAAAGAATTAAAGCAGAGGAGAGTTACGTAGTAACTCCTATGAGAGAGTTACGGCGTAACTGGCAAAACCTGGTATGAGCTGTGAAGCGAATAGTTACGGCGTAGCCACAGAGATGGCATTACGCCGTAATTGGTAATGCGTCAAGGATTCTGCTGCTAAAATGTTGGTTACGGCGTAATCACCAAGATGAGTTACGCCGTAACTCTGTTCATATCAACAATGCAGCAGTAATTACTTCATTGTCTCCTGCAAAAATGGTTAGAAAACACAAACCCAACAGAAAGGAAATAAAAACAAAAGAAATGGATAATTCGGGTAGTCTCCCGAAAGAGCATTTTTCTTTATTAACGAGTTTTTAAGTTAGACTCAGAGCCGCGGGGCTCCTATGGGGGTCTTAGAACTTTCCCTACTTCCATCATTCATTGGTGTTCATTCATCAAATTATCAAGCCCTTTTTTTCTCGTAGAATTATTGAGCCCAAATGTTCCCAACTTATGTGAAAGCCATTTATCACATGATTCTCTATGATCATTATCTTCAGTAATGCTGATGTTTGATCTTGTTCCGCCTATGATGTCAGTGATATGGTTGCATCCATACTGCTTGATCAGTTCCTTAATCAATTTCGAGCTTCTAAGTTTTAATTTGTACCAATCTTCCAATGCTAATTCAACATCATGTTTCTCTCCCTTATGAGGGTAAATCCATTCATTAGCTTTTCTTTCACATTTTTGAGGACGAGTAAATGGTGGCCATGCCGATTTGCATTCTTTGGTTGACATCGAGTTGCAAAAATGTTTGTTAGGACTCAAAGTTTCCTCAATGCTATGAATAGTTTCATCCTGTTTCTGCTTACAATGATCAATACTTTCTTTACGATTATCAGTATTAGGCTTAGAGTGTAGAGTGGGGTTTAGTGATTGAACATTATTAGAATGCTCATTCATACTAAAAGTTATTCGTTCCATTTCGGTCCCCAAGGAAATTTGTTTTTCAAAAACCATAATTTGAGCTCTACAAGTGGCCAGAAAAGGTCTTCCAACAATCAAGTTGTAAGCCTACCGCTTTCCCATGTCAATAACTACAAAATCGGTGGGGAGGAAAATTTTTCCAATTTTCAAAAGCACATTGTTCACAATCCCCTCGCATGTACACCTTAGAGGAGTCCGCCATTTCAATCATAATAGTTGTTTCTTTTAGATTGGTAAGTTTGATTTTTTCGAATAAAGTAGTTGAGATGAGGTTAACCCCAGCCCCTAAATCAGCTAATGCGAGAATCTTAATGTTACCAATAGTGCAAGGGAGAAGAAAACTTTCCTGGTACTGCAGCTTCTCAGGAAGTTGGCTTGGTAGGAACTTGTCGTCATCAGCTTTATCATCCTCTCTTAGGTAGTTAATCCCGGAGAGATCATTAGTGATAGAGGGTGTGCATTGCTCCTTTTTTGCTTTATCCTGCGCAAATATGGCTTTGCAGGAAGTGGCTTTAGCATTACTTGTTGCGAGGTTCTTAGCTAATTGCCCAATTTGTGTTTCGAGGTTCTTAATTGCAGCATCTTGTTACGTAGGTTCATATTGGTGTCCTCCTTTACTTTGCCCATCCATTCCTTGAGCTTATATTCCTTTTTTGTCGATTCTTCAATGTGTCGGTGCATTATTTCTTCAAGGCTAGGTTTAGGAAGATTATTGTTGATTTTTGTGTAGAACCCAGGGGATTTTTCACGGTACCTAGGTCCGTAATTATTGTAGCTTTTGAAAGGGAATTCTTTTCCATAGTTTACTTCACCGATCCTTTTAACTTCTTCATTGGAGGAATATTCTTTAGAAGGACGAGCCCCATCTCGCTCCACTTGAATGGAATGCACATTTTCCTTGAGCTTCTTCATTTCTCTTCCAAGGATTTCTAATTTGTTGTTTATTGCTGCAAGGCCCTCAATATCATTATTTTTACTACGGTTTCTTCCTCCATTATGCCATTTGTGAGAGTGGTCTGCCATTTTTTGAATAGTTTCCAAAGCCATGGTGGGTGTCATACTAGGAATAGGTCCTTGAGAATCAATCATTTGTCTTGAAGAGATGTTCAGTCCCTTGTAAAAGACGTTCACTTTTTGTTGGCTGTTAAGATCGTGAGTACGGCATTTGTATAACAATTCATTGTATCTTTCCAAAGCTTGGTATAATGTTTCATCACCCTCTTGCTTGAAGTTATGAATTTCTTCCATTTGCTTGGCCGTCTTTGATGGAGGACAATATCTCTGAATGAAATATTTTTTTAAGATAGGCCAAGTGTTGACAGTCCCTGCAGTTAATCGATCGACCCATCTTTTTGCAGCTCCCGTAAGAGAAATAGGGAATACTCGTAGCATTATAGCATCGTGTGAGACTCTGGGGATTTTGAATAGGCTGACAATGTACTCGACGTTGTCTACATGTTCATGGGCGTCATCGGCGATGCTTCCAGAGAAGGGATTTGCACGTAATTCCCTCATGAATTGAGGTTTGATTTTGAATTGAGCATCTTCTGCAATGGCTGGCCTTACAATTCCTGGCCCTTGTTCATCTCTTGTCAATGCCAAATATTCCTCAAGAGTGAAGTTATCGATGTTAATGGCTTCTATGGTACCTGAAAACTAGAAATATGATCGTGAGAAATGTTTAAAAATGAAATGAAAGACTTAATATTAATCCTAATATAGCTCCCCGGCAGCAGCGCCAAAAACTTGATGCAGGTTTTACTGACCAGGTCTTAATATTTATAGTGTCTCGCTATACCTATGGTCCACCCTAATGCACTAACGGGCAGTGTACCCGGTCGTGTGTAGTGTAGTAAATGGTAAAGCCGAGGTCGTCCCAAGAGCTATGCGTGTCGGATAATTACTAAGTCTAATTGTCACAGAATATTAATTGTTTGATAGGGTTTTAATTAATTAAACTACTAATGCAGAATATAAAAACAAATAAATGGTAGAAGGGAAATCAATAGAGGAATAGTGGTGCTAACCTAGTTAATCATCCTAACTAGTTATGTCTACGTCTACCTACTTCTAATTACTTCAAGTGGGGTCAAATTCGAGAGGACAACATTTGGTCAATTCGCCCTAACCTATCAACAAAGATGCCACCACAGGAGAAATCAGGCGCACCGTCATAAGTTCTGTTGTTCCTGGTCCCCTAAGCCGAATCATTAAGTACCGCTACATGCTAGATTCTAAATAGTGAGTGCCCGGCCGTTAGGAACTTAGACACTACACCCCCAAATTCTTAAGTTCATCCAAACGATAGGTGATCAGTTGGTCAAATCGCACAAGTTGAAAGGGTCGTCAGTTGGTCATATCTTACCCTTCCCGTCTCAGTCCGCTCACCTAGGGTCAGTTGGTCATATCTTCTAGGCAATTGGCCTCTATCGCCATTCAAAACTACCGAACCAAGGGTGACTACCAAAGAACTATGCATGCATACACTTAGAAATAATTGTACGGAAGTAAAGGTAAACGTAAACAAAACAATTAAGGAATCATAACTAGGCTAGCACCAAAGGGTGCTTAGCCGCTCATATTAATCATGCACATCAATTCAATATTCAAAGGTACGAAATACATGAATTGAAAGTAAAAGAAATAATAAACGCTAAAGCTTATCGTAATGGTATGACTTCTCCCTTGGAAACAGCTCCGTATGCTTCCCTAGACCTCCCTTGAGCTTTTTCCCACGTTCTCAGAGTGTTGTGTATGGAATGGGTTGCTTTGAAATGCTGGAATTCGTGGGGTATTTATAGGCCGGGTCTGGGTTACAGCGTAACCAAAAGATGAGTTACACCGTAACCTTCTATTTCTTCGTAAATACACTAGATCTGCTAGTTACGGCGTAACCTTATAAGTGGTTACGCCGTAGTCTTCAATAAACACGGTTACATCGTAAGTGATGCAGTAGTTACGGCGTAAGTATCAGCGACGTGGAACCTCTTTTGACCTAATGGAGTTACGTCGTAACCTTTGGAAGGAGTTACGCCGTAACCTCTTGATAAGTTGGACTTCTGGGTCACGCAATAGTTACGGCGTAATGTGAGAGATGAGTTACGCCGTAACTTCTTCAAAATAAGCATACTGTGATAAATCCTTAGTAACGTTTCCATTTCCGCGTCTCTTTAGCTCCAATGCTCGCAATTTACCTGAAAGTGTAAAACAATGGAAAACAAGCGTAAATCCATATAAATGATATAAATAACGAGCATTAACGGGGGAAATTGACACTTAATATTCAGGACTATTTGATGTTATCAGTCGACATCACCCAGACAGAAATCGACTAATAAAAGTCAATCCAATATGTCAATCAATTCATATATTGCATGGGAATAATGTGTTTATCAAACTCTAATCATCTAAATCTAACAATCATATCCTAGGCACCTAGTCCTTCAACGTAGGTTAACATCATTTTCAATTAAGCATATAGGATAATTAGATAATCTCGTTAGATGATATAGATTTGAAAACATTCTCCCCCTCAATCAATGACTTATTTGTCTAAAAAGTTTAAAAGCGCTGAAGTCATTGATTGAGTTTTCAATTTTTTACAAAAACTCTGAATCTGATTGATTTTACAAGCGACTCATTTACCACCATTTTGAAATACAACAAATATTTTTCTGAAGAATTTTAGACGGAAAAACATTTGTGTAGGAACAGCAGTCCTTCGACATACTTTCCTCATTATGATTTTAGGATAAGTGCACGAAATTCATGAAAATTGTTTTAGCGCAACACTTTCCTTTCTTTGAAGAACGGGTTGCTATCAGAAATAATAGCAAGCCATTGTTAAGCACGGGTTACAATCTGAAATAATTGTAAGCCATATTTTGAGACATGTTTTGGAAAAGAATTTTTACACCTCCTGCTCGAACTTCATCTATGGTCCCGTGCCATTTTTGAATGACATTTCTAAGACCGCAGATGTTATCGATACAAGAAGACATGTCTTTGAAAAACAATATTTTTGGTATTTTCTGATTTTTCAAACTTTTATGGATTTTTGTTGATTTTATATTTTTCTATTTCTTTTTGTTGGTTTTATATTTTTCTATTTTGTTTTTGATAAATATTTACAAAGATAGAGTAGATGATATAGTTTAAGAAGATGATGATACGAGTACCGAGATAAGGATATCGAGCAGCCCCGTTGTAGAAGATAGAAGTCATCATCCCTAAAACTTTCATCACCAAAGCTTTCGAGGCTCCTGTGTTGAGAGAAATTGAACCATCTGAAAGTGAGGCTTTGGCAGCTTCCCCCCAAACCGAAAATCCTTTAGATGAGCAGATTCGAAGCTCTATTTCAAGCTTGCCTTAGCCAGGTGCACAAAGAAGCACACCATTATCATAAATCCTGCTGCTCCTTTTAAGAACGAAAGTCGAGAATCTTCGTTCGGGGTTATATCATCAACAAGAACAACAACGTATCATCCCACTCTTTAAATTTCTTTTCATATTTCATTACCACTGAAGTCTAACGCGATCCATTCCAAAAGGTATCAAGAGAACACTTCACCCAAGTAGTTGAATTGATGCAGTCAGTCTCTTAGACTAGAGCTCACGAACCCGAATACACATATACCCGAAAACAGAGAAACTTATACCATCGAAGTAGCAGATTAAGTCCAATAGCCAAAGAATAACCCCGATGAATACTTTTCTCTCCCCTGATGATAGTGTATGAAGCTCAAGAACCCGAATGACCAAAGAGAGAATAACCGATAACATTGAAGTAGCAGGCCGAATCACTGATTATCTCTGCGGATGACAATCTCTGCGGATGTCCACTCCGGAATAAGTGATTATATCTCTGAATCACTGATTAAGCTCTCAAGTAAAACAACTGAGCATCCCCAATGTACATAACTCTCTCTCCCCTGATGATTGCGATAACATCGAAATCATCACACATTTGTGTGCCTCTTTTTATCTTCAGAAACTTTCTATTACATCACTTCCCC
The DNA here is from genome assembly GCA_910596185.1 of Chrysanthemum makinoi. Classification (NCBI taxonomy): domain Eukaryota; kingdom Viridiplantae; phylum Streptophyta; class Magnoliopsida; order Asterales; family Asteraceae; genus Chrysanthemum; species Chrysanthemum makinoi. Next base: position 44,650,041 of record OU343223.1, read on the forward strand.
CACGTAGTTGGAATGATAACACTAAAAGCCTTGATGAGTAAAACCTTGATTTTCTCTGCGGTAATGACAATAGTCTTCCCGGGATATCTTCAATCACTTAGAAGTATTAAGCTCATCAAGATTACTCGCGTTTAGATACGTGTCTCCTTCCCCCCATATACTCGAAATCATTTGAGAAGAACCTTAGAAGTCTTTGTGAGAATCAACTTGCTGAAGAATATGAGCAAGTCTAATTGGAGATTGAATCAGACATTTCACCCTCCCCCAATTAGTGCTCTCCCCTAAACCGACAATCTGTTTGATAAATGCCTAGAATAAGAAGAAGTCTTTAGATCGTTAAATGCAACTCGTCTTTAGTCTTCTAACATGTAGCAGAAAATGTAGAACCGACTGTAGACTCGACCTTCTTCAAGATTGTCCAATTGGGGATTAGATAGTTAACATCTTCAACTCACCAAATGCATTCCCATTAACTTTGAAATAGAAAATCCCCTTAACTAAAATCCCTCTTAATCAAACAAGAACAGAAAGATGTTCATTAAGGAAATCAGCCCCGCAACTGGAAGCACTTTGTCATTAAACAAATCAGCCCGTGTGAAGATGTCAACCAATGGCTCTTAGAAGAAACTCCATGTAAAGATGACCAGATAAGAAGAAGCTTGGTTCTTACATGAGTTTGGAGCCGTTTGACCATTTATTCTCATAAATCAATCAACCATGCAGTAAATTCACACTTCTTCTCCCCCTCAAGAATTGCATACGGAGTTGCCATTCTTGATTGAATAAGTGAATATCTTCAACAAATGTAGTCTATTCACACTTCTACCCCGCAAAATTAGCACATGATGTCGCCATCGTCATTATAGTTGAACAAATGGAATAAGAGAACAATCAACAGTAGTCCGGTTCACTTGATGACTGAAGCGCATGGAAAAAGCATGAAGCATGTTGATGAGAATGGTCATAAATAAGAAGATTTCTCTTCTTCAGAAGATAAAGCGCACTGACACGTACACTTTTCTTTTCTTTAGAGAACGAGGCATGAACTGTAGTGTTCATACGTCATAATCTCTCGCTTTTCATCATCTCTTGGCAAAACATGTAATCACCCATTATCATTCAGTAGGCTCTTTGTAGTAACAACTGATGGAGAAAACCCAATATAATGAATTTGACCCTGAAGTAAACTAACCCGAGCGGTGCCGAGACTTCATTCTTCATTGAATCTCTACGTACTCTATACTCTTCATCCAACCAACCATCAAGTATAAGACGTACTTCACCTCTTGAAAATCCACAATTGAATGCGACACTCAGCACTACAACGTAACTCCTTAAAGTGATAGTTATTTTGTGGTGGTAAGAGCCCAATTCCCCCAAGTGTTAAAAGAAAAGGTAAAAGACACCCAACTATAACTAGCTTTCCAAGTCTTTGTTTTTGATAATAAGCTGGAACAAGGATCATGAAGAATCTTCATCCAACCATCCCCGATACCTTCAGATACTAAGTACACTTGCCCGTGATATTTCACATCAACCTCAAATAAATAATACTGAATTAACTCCGTTGTCACATCTTTTGGTTAACTGCTCAAATCTAGCCTTCTTTGACATTTAAATGAACTTTGATAATGGTTTCATCCCGACCATGGTTAAAAGCACATAACGCCGTAAAACCTTGTAATAACCAAACTGCCCTGAATACAATCCAAACAAAAACCCAATTCATGAAGTACACCCTTTTATCCCTTCTTTGAAGCAGAAACCGTAGCACCAGCATCAGATAAGATCCCGAAATACACTTTCCTTTCTCCAGGATGGTTCCATCATTACGGGATTTTACAATTCTATGGTTTAAACCGAGAAATAGTTTCTTTCGCGGGATTTTACAAAAACAAGAATAAACCGTAAGATAGATCCGGAAATGCACTTTACTATTACTAGGATGTTTCCATTGCCACGGGATTTTACAAGTCTATGATTTAAACCGAGAAATAGATTCTTTCGCGGGATTTTACAAAATCAAGACAAAACCGTAAACAATCTCAACTTGAATGTGTTATGACAACTTTGGTTTCGGTGAATATCTGTTTTAGGGGTATATGCAGTGGTTCATCAACGGTTCATTAACCAACATCAACAATATCATCAACCATCCAATAAACACTTTTGTAAACACATCATTCACGCATTCTGTCGGCTAATGTTGTAACCTCCTGGAGAAGTAAACCCGATATACCAAACTTGATCATGAAGTAAAATTCCCCAGATTTGTTACTTAAACTTGTACTAATCCTTGTGAAGAAGAAACGGTGTACCCAATGTACAAAACCTCTTGACGTATCCTCAACTGCGTGAGACACCAAAGTGATAGTTACGTTGTGGGTTAATCGAGAAAGAATCACAACCGTAACTAAATAGCCATGTCTTTATCACACTCAATAAACGCCCAAACAAGTAATCTTCGCGGAAGGGGTAGAAAGAAAGAAGACGAAATAAGTAAACGCGCCCGGAGAACCTCACTTCAAATCCAAATAGGAGATACCGTACAACCAACTCCGTAGTCAACCTTAATCAATTCAAGCCAAGCCGTGACATAATAATCATCGTGAAAATGTATATACCAAAGTATCAACCCTCATACAACAACAACAATCATACCAAATTTCCAAGCCTCATAACGAATCTCATCATTTCATCAACTCACAACATCAAATCTCCTTATCTCATCATATAACCAATCAAATCTCATAACACACCATATCTCATCGACAAATCGCATCATCAAATTGCACCTCTCATTTCATATCATAAATTAACTCTCATAAAATCCAAATCTTGAGAAGTCCATCTGACCCTATCATGCCAACGGCCCAAACTTGGTTACTTGTACAAATCGATGTCCAGTCTATGAAAGTCAATCTAATCATCCAAGTCATATCGGTCAAGAACCTCGAACACATTCAATAATTCAAGCCGTGAACAAATATCCCTTGTGAAAATTTATATCAAAGTACCACTCTTAGCCAAATGAAATCAATAATTTTTTTTTATATCCAATATTTTTCTAAATAAAAATGCTCGGATATCATCATTTCATTGTTAGTTCATATTTTAACCAATTATGGATACAAAGTAGTTTAACACAAGTTCAGCTCAATAATATCCGAATATTCTCAATCCAGTGACCACTCGATCGAATGTTACTCTGAGTGGTATATCAATGATCGACCCACATCAGCCCATATTCAATTTAAACTCAAAGCCCATGAATGAGTTCAAGTATTAAAGCCCACAATTTAAATTATAAATGTAAAACCCAATGATCATTCACATTACTCGGCCCAAATAACTTAAAAACCCACGTCCAACTTAAATGCTCAGATCCATTAGTCATGTGCCCTAAAAAGAAACGGGTATAAACCACAATCACAAGTAACTCACCTCTACCCTAATACTCCGTATTACACAACATAATCTCAGCCCCCATGCTCAGTAGTTACTCACACATCTCATAACAAACCCTAGCATCAAAAAATAAATCCGCCCCTCACGTTGGATTATTACTTGAAAGATGATTACTCCATGGAACATAGCACTCAACTGAGTATGTTTGTAATCCAACAAGTGACTTTGAGAACTCCACAGGGATGGAATGAAGTTCGTCACCAAGAAAGGTAATTCGATTCACTCATGTTAATAGAGATTAAAACGAATCAAGATAACAACATTTAACATTCTTCTTGTTATTTGTTAATCTTAAAGATTCGGATATTTCAAAGGAGTGAAACTCCTAAATAGATCAATGAGGCACAAGCTCGTTTGTATATAGATCCTTTGAGATCTATGTGTTTGAAGAAACCACACACAAAACGAGCAAGGCTGAGATCGGGCTTTCTTAAAATAATTATAATTCATTGATGTATTTGATTCTCGTTCGTTTTTAATCATGTTTGAAACAAATAAACATTGAATCTGAGACATCTTTTTTCCATTGGATGTTTCGAATGTTATTTGTTATAATGGTAGATGAATCGGATCTGTGATGATTACTTGATTTCGTGCTTAAGACTTTATGGTCTTGATGTAACCCATGAGTTCCATGAAATTAACTAAGCTGAGATCATTTGTTTTTGATATGAGTCTTTGAACATGAACCAGTGATGTATTATTGAAACTGAGGTCGTGAGTTCATTTAGCTTTGATTCGGGTCTGAGATTCGTTTATGAAAATGTTTGGAACGAGAGTGAAAATGATGATTCAGTTTGTGTAGCGACTGTTGTGATATAGAATATGGTTTGTGGTCAAGTGGTCACTCTTCTTCTTCCTTTATTTCTATCAAATCGCTAGTGTAATTTGGAGTCAAGTCGCTAGATCTCATGTAGCAACAAGTCGGTATGATATCTTTCACAAGTCGCTAACATTTCAGTTTGACTCAAAAGTCAAACTGTCACCAAGTCGCTTCATTTTGGGATCACAAGTCGCTAACTTGTTAACAAACAAGTTGCTAGCACAACTCGCTTCTTGATGTTGTGACAAGTCGCTAATGACCTGAGTTGACTCAAGAGTCAACTCGCCACCAAAATGAAACAACAAATCCAGAAACATCAAACCCAACAAGTCGCCACCAAGAATGCCAAAACGTACAAAACCAGAAAACAAACCCAAACCCAGAAAAAACCAGAAGAAATTGCATCATATTAACCCTTTTGACCATGAAAAACATACCAGTTTGACCACTTATTGACCATTTAAGACCATTTGTTTTCACAGTTAGTACCAAAAGTCTAAAAAGATGAAAATACAAATATCAGTTTTGGACATAGATGACACAAAGACAGATATTGTTCACATGTAAAGACCAGGACTTTTAATATTTGACCAAACAAAAAGGATACAATACTTGTTAACAAACTGTTTTACCAAACATACAAAACAGAAAATAATCCGACCATTAAAAGTACAAAAACAGTTTTACCAAGGTACAAAAAAACCAAAACAAATCAACACAACACAATAACCTTGGCTCTGGTACCATTTGTAGGATCGTAATATTTATTGTGTTGATGATTCGGGTGGTCTTGGATGATGGAAATATATGTTTGCCATAGTTTAGAGAGAGAAAGAATGAGAGAGTGTTCTACTTAGAGACTTGCTTTGCAAAATATGAAAGGTTAGATTAGAAAACACCACCCCTTCCATGGATGGAAGGGGTATTTATAGTTACAGACATAACAAACTCCTAACGGCCTGTGGATCAGGTATACAGTGGGTAAAGTCCCGTCCTTCCTCCACGGTGTTACACTAAACTATTCTACAGTACAAACTAACTAATAAACAACTTAATAACGTAAATAACTATAAGTCTACGAGCTAAACTATGCTAGACCATAATTGGGGTGACCGACACTTTAACATGGAATTTCCAATTCCTAACACACGGGAATTGATATCGTTCTCTAGGGGAATAGGAATGCTAGTGATAAGTTACTACGCTAAGGTTGGGGTTGAGGAAGATTATTTTTTTATCTTTTTATGTTTTTTAGGAAATGGAAAGGTACGAATCTCGGGGTTTGGATTTGGGGGTTGGTATTTCTACCGATTACTCTACTTATCTAATTATTTAATCTAGTGGTGTATGTAGTCTATGTCTAATCATTGTGTGCTTCTATGATGATTTAAAGATGTGTTTACTTAGGTTTTATTACTCCTTAATTATCTCCTATTGATGGTTGAATTGTCACGTCCTTATTCTTAATAGCATTGTGTGTCTAAGGTCGTAGGGTATGCATTTATCCCTAACTCTTTGAAACTACCAAAGGTTATTGCCTACAAAATCTGTAGGATTTATAAACTTAACACTAAGGTACTCTTCGGATAGTTTAGCCTGCAATGACTTTAGGTACTATAAGCTAAGGTTCACAAAGATTAATCAAGCATTAACTACACAACGGATGACCTATCGCAATACTAGATCATTAACAATTAAGATAAGAGACAACCAATCAATATTCAATAATTAAGTTTCATATTTCCTTAGCAAACACACAAGTAAATTAGCCGGATATGGGAAACATCCAAGCATACACACAATTAATTGAAGACATAATTAAATTAATTAAGTAAAACACTTATCTTGATGTAAGATAGGGTATGGAACCCTAAAATACTGTACAAGACAGCCTTGGTTCGGTTTAGGTTTTTACTCTAAAGACTACACATCGAAGACAAAAAAATTCGGATTCTATATATAAGATTACAAATGCGACGGCGTCACCCTTTGATTTGTGACGCCGTCGGGTAGCCGTTATTAGGGTTTCGTGTTGGCCACGTTAGTCTTGCGACGGCGTCACCTTATGCTTGTGACGACGTCCCCTTCAGTCTCTAACGTCGTCTGGATCAAATCTAGGCCGTCTAAGTTGCGACGCCCTACTCTTTTAAAACCTGAAGCCGTCACTTGTAAATGGGCAATTTGGCTACTGAGCCGTCACAAAAGTTGTCCGACGGCGTCGCTAGTTTGTACCTGACACCGTCCCCTTCAGTTCCAGCAGCCTGAGTGTCTCGATTCTTGACTTTGGCCATTTTCTTCGTATATTCGCGCCTTTTCGTCCGAATAAGTGTCATTCCAGCATTTTGCCTTCAAGATACCTAAAAAGTGAAAAGGAACGATATTAAGTAATAACGGATACAAAAGTGATCAAATAAGGGCTTAAACGACCCCTCAAAAAGGTACATTTTAAAACCTTATCATTAATTAAGGTGAATGTGAAGTGGGGTTGTGATAAAGTTTGGATCTTTCACTGTTTTGGGGTTACCAACCGACATGAATCGGTGGAAGATCTGCTGGATCATAAAACTTGGGACATTGATTATTAGATTTGTGTTGTGTGGAAGATCTACAGTGGAAGATCATAAAACTTGCGACATGAATAGGTGGAAGATCTACATGAATCGATTGAAGATCTACAGTGGAAGATCATAAAACTTGGGACATGAATCGATGGATTATTAGATTTGTGTTGTGTAGAAGATTTGTGTTGTGCTGGATCATAAAACTTGGGACATGAATCGGTGGAAGATCTACAGTGGAAGATCTTTCACTGCAGCGAACGTAAGAAAGTTGAGACACTAAGAAAGTCAAACACTAATCTTTGGAAGATCTATACAGTGGAAGATTTGTTAGCGGTTGGCTATGGTTGACTTTGTTAGAAAGTTTCTTGGGACAATAGATGCAATTTTAAAAAATTCAAGGGTAAAATGGTTATCACAATTTTTTTTTACTCAATTGATGACAAAAATGTAACATTAATGTCTTAAAGAGATATTTTTTTAGTTCGCTACGCAAAACTGTCATTTTTGACAAGTATAGTGCTTTAATAGGTTATTAGCCCTAAAAAATAACACATTATCTTAAATAAATTTGAAAGAATTTATAAATACTACATCCGTCCCAAAATATAAGTCCGCTTTTGACTTTTCAAAGTCTTTCTCTTCATATTTTGACTGTGATTATTTTTTTTCGTGTTATATAATAATTTGTGCAAACTATATAAATAGATTCGTGTTTCAAATGTATTTTCGTTGGTATGCTTTTCATCAAGTATCATATAGTACGAAAAAAAATAATTTCGGTCAAAGTAAGAAAAAAAAGACTTTAAAAAGTCAAATATAGACTTGTATTTTGGGACGGAGGGAGTAGTATGCTTAAACAAAAAAAAAACTCAAAATCGTACTGTATAAGTTTAAAATGGACATATTTCACAATTCCCGAGAGGGGTCACTCGTGAGGTTTCCTCTAAACCCTAAATCTCGAGAACATAAACGAAGGTAGAAGTTTTCTCTCTTCTCCTTTACCCTTCTCTTTCCTTCCTCACTTTTCTTTCCCATCTCCTAAAACCTAAACTCACTTTTTTTCTTTAGCATGAGCCACCATACGCTGTGTTCTAAAAAGCAACCTGTAGCCCAACAAAAGCTCCTACAATAGTTTCAAGAAAGAAAGAGCAAACCACATCATTAATTCAAAACAAATCCCACACACACACATAAAGCTACATTCTGCATAATGAAACAACCGGATCAAATGCAATACTCTATCGATTTGCATTTAGCAATCCTTCAAACATCGTTTCCTTGGTGTAACCCTTTTTCTCTTGTTGTGACTACGAGGCATGGAATCAGAACCAAGTCAACCAACCTCCGATAGAAATGTATTTTTCTTTGTAGACATGGTGGTCGTGATAACCAAAGGTTTGATAAATCATTTATAAAGTTCATATTTTATAGTTAACTTTGTACAATCTTTAAGATGTGTGTTTTATATTTGCTTATTTTAGACCTTATCAGGTTTATATGCTAATTGTTTTAGATCAAATTGTAGACTACCCATTATGTCATGACTTTAACATTTAAAATGCATATCCAGACACTGCTCATTTTGTGATTACTATCTTGACCAAGTGATGTTGAGGTTACCTGGGAGCTTCTTTTGGCTCTGATGTACGCGGCCTAACTTGTATTCGCGTGGCCATTTGTTGAATTTTCGTTGGCCATCCTAAGATGTTCACTCAACTAGGTGTTTGAACCCGGGTCTTATCTAAGACCTTAGAGCCACCTTAAGTGTAATGGTACGAAGCAAGACTTATAAAATAGTTAAGAGTTAAGACATTAAGTTTATGTAGTTTGATGTAAGTTTTCTTGTTATACACATACATAACGAGATTGTTTTTGTTCTTGATGTGTGTCTACCAAACATGTTGATTCGTACTCCCGGAATTTGATTAATTTATTTATTGTATCACATGCTGAATGATTAAAACTTGACCTTGTTTTTGATTACGTATGGTATTAGTACCCCATCTCCCCGAGGCTATTCATTAGGAAGAACTAGGGTCCGTGATTGATTGATTATGAAATGTCTCTAGGAATAGTGACTAGTTTAGAGCTTCTTAATCCAGGGTCGGTTATGCAATATCTTTTTATTAGGCGAAATAAATTTGTTTACATGTACTACTAAAAGGTCATTTTTTGTTTAGATGGTTAGCACATACGTTGAATGATTATCATTGAGTTATGGAGCCGTTGCGCAGTTAGATTTGAGATATCTAGTTTGTACTTTTGTGACAAACATATGTGTACTTATGTGATCCTCTTTGATAGGTAGACTCGTGTTTTATGTCCTCCGTGTAGGTCATGGGACAGTTGGCGAGGGCGCCCAAAGATGACTTTGGAAAGGCACCCGATGAGTTTGTGTATTAGAAATTGGTCTCTTTTTCATGTTTTTACAATTAAAAGTGTTTACACGTAAGAACTGAGAGGTACATAGGCATGGAATTCATGGTAAACGTGCTATGCAGATAAATGTTAAATCTAGGCATCAAAGTTTTTAAAGCTAGTGAAGAATAGACATGTACCAAGTTATTAAGGATGTATCTATGCATACAATGTGATTGTCATATTAACTGTATTTAAGGTCTTCATTAAACTTGATATCTACCTTTCTTTTCCGATTAGTGTAAATATAAACAAATTATCCTCAGGAAGAGTGCAGAACGATAAACAAAAGTCTAATCATATAAGAGAAGTTCCTTAGCTTTTTATGTTGTTGGGTTCGACTAGCCCATTTATATCCTAGAACGATGAGTGGCGTGAGTGTGGCCCGTGAGGGACATTTTGGTCTTTTTACCAAAAGAGGAGGGATTTGAAATTTGAAAATTAGTATTTTTTTAGGAAGCATTAATGGCTAAATGTGAAATTTATGATATATATATTAACATAGACTAGAGAGTAAATGCGATAAAACCAGAGGAGGACTAACCTAGGTTAACCTGAAATCGTGAGTGCTGTTTTTATTCCGGTGTGAAGAAAGGTTGGTTTCCTTCTACTAGAAAATCGATCAAAATTTTATCTGTCTTTGTACTTTGCAAGATTGGTGCCGTTTCTTGATTTTCTTTCTGTTTCTTGGTTGTACGATGCTTACATCACCGTCACTTATTTTTATTACCTTGATTCTCTTATGTGCTATGGATCTTCATGTTTTGTCTCTTTTGACAATCAATAGCGCGGAAAATACAGTTTGAATACACTATTGGATATGCGTTTTAATGCTCTATCTAATACTTGACTTGTTTACCAGTTTCTGTGTTCAGCATGCGTTTAATTGTTTTAGATTGTTTATTTATTACACTGTTACGGAGAGAATTTTGACGGAGCAGTATTTTGTGAATCAGCTCTGAATACAAACGCTTTATTGTTTTAATATATCTAATTGCAGATGAAAACTGGGTATTTTGTGTAAAGAATCTGATTACTGTATTAATCAAGCAATCTAAACAGTTGATTCATTTTTAAGCTGTTTCCAAAGAAGGATCTAAAAACCTCAACTCAACTAATGGGTTATGGGTGTTTGGGCATGCCTTTAAAAATCAGTTTAGTGGTATTTAAAGAATTTCAGGTATGATTTGATTTTCTGATTAATTGAGGCGAAATAATAATATTATTGGAAGCATGTAATGAACTACCCAAGAAAACTGATAACCAATATACATGGAAATTTATCTAGGTACACTAATTTTAACATCCCGCTTGTCTGGTTATCTGATTCTCATTCTTCAAGTTGCTATAATCACTTCGAAAACGTGCAACTCTTTTAACTATAAGCATAACGTATTCTTCTATTTTAGTCCCTACGAGATTCTAACTGGATTTACTTTACTTTTCTTTTTGAGGTACTTAGCAATGGAGAAGTCAAGGTTTGTTCCTTCTGATCCAAGCGTCCATGAAGTGATGCGACGCCTGATGTTTGAGTTGACCCAAAGGTCAAACAGAGGGCAACCCCTTGTTCCAACTAGTCTAAGAAGGAGTGAACTGCAATATGACCTGTTTATCCCTAGATACGAGGTATGTGCAAAAGTTGGTTTAGGGAAAATTTTCAAAATGTATTGTTTCGATGTGTGATTATAATGTTTAAGTTTGATAGTTGGGTGTACTGTATGTATTCTATCCGCTGTCATGAGGTTTGTTCAGATTTTAAAATGATATTGCGTGATGACTTATTTCATTAAAAGATCAAAAATTAATACATAGATATTTGTTTATTGTATAATCTTTTTTTTATGTGTAGATTCAGCACCCATCATCAGTTTCTATTTCTATGGCTGATCATCTGAAAATATTAGGGTAACTTTACATCACTTTCATTACAATTCTTATATTTTCTTTACACTATTGTCCTTTTTTTATTTTTTTACGAGATACTTATATTTATTCATGATGATGTAGGTTTGTAGGTGGAATTTTCACCCAGATGTTTGTTAGAGACAAAAGGGTAAGCGTGAGTCATTTCTCTTAAGTTAGGTTCCATAATTTTATATAATGAAAAATTCGTTGTCTATCAAATAGCTATAAGAAAAGGGAAGTATCTTTGATTATATTTATACGCTACATAGGTCATGTCTTGCTGATGTCATTTTTTTTTTTTTTTTTTTTTTAAATATTTGTAGGTTCAACTTCCTCGCAAGTTATCCTTTAAATTGGGGCGTTCCTTGTTCAACAAAGTGGGTACCGGGAAAGATCAGGTTATTTTCGTGACAAGTGTCTGTGTATCTCTTAAATCTGTATGACCTTATCTGTTAGAAACTCATAATTTAAATCTATGACTTAATTGACAGTGTGCGTCTAGCAGCATGGAAAATATGCAAAAGGTTTTTTTTTTTTTTTTTTTTTTTTTCTTTCTCTGGAAGTTTGTTTATTTTACTCTTTTTAAATGACGATGATTTGACATTTCACATCTCTGTCTTCAGAAAAATGATGATGATTTTTTGCCATCTAGATATCTCAATGAATATAGCAGGTATGTGTATTTTCAATCTTACTAGAGGGGTATTTGAGTTTTCTTTTAATGCTAATGGGTCAATCAGGCAAAATAGACTTTTCAAAAAGAAAAAGAGGCTAGTTAGAAAAAACTTGGCTAAAAAGAAGCGCCCCAAACATTAAGTAAGGGCATAATTAAGTGTGTATGACTTCTTAATTGTATTATTCACACACACACACAAATGTTTTTTAATATTTGTTTTTACAGATTTATAAATGAAATTGTTAAGCCATTTACTTATGAACGAACTGATTTAGCGGGGGTTAACGGGTCGAATCGAAAGATTAGATATAACGGGAAAAAGTCAAATGGGTCAAAACAGGTTGAAAGCCGTTCAAAATTCATTGTTGCATGCGCCTTCCTAATTCTAATTTCTATCCGAAAAATGTGACAGTCAAAGCGACATGCTCCTTCAATTTCTGCTAAAAGATGAACCGTTTCAACCTGAATGTTATGACCCGTCAGTCCGTCACCCAAACTGCGTGACCCGCCCATCTTTCCACCTATAAGTTTTTCACAAATTTGTTCTTTTTGTTTGCAGTGTTGCTGAAACAAGGCTTAAAAAGTTGCAATTGGAGGTTGGTTCTGCTTCCATGCCTCGTAGTCACAACAAGAGAAAAAGGGTTACACCAAGGAAGCGATGTTTGAAAGATTACTAAATGCAAATCGATAGAGTATTGCATTTGATCCGGTTGTTTCATTATGCAGCATGTAGCTTTATGTGCGTGTGTGGGATTTGTTTTGAATTATGTGGTTTGCTCTTTCTTTCTTGAAACTTTTGTAGGAGCTTTTGTTGCGCTACAGGTTTTATATGAAACTTAATTAGGATTTAAAGTACTTGGGTTATGATTGTTGTGTTGCTGCTTATCGTATTGAGCTTAAAAAATAGGCTCTTACTAAATAAAGCTTTTCAAGTAAAATTTAACTCAAACGATACTTCAAATACCGTATAAATAAGCTTCAGTTTTACATTAGAGCTCTACAGGGTTAACTTTTGGCATTGGGTTGGTCAAAAATCCTTTTGGTTGTAATGATTTTAAAGAACATATCGTATGATTTCAAAGAGCTAGTTATTACAAAAATTAATCTATCTTTTGAACAAAGTGCTTTAGGGTGCGTTTCTTTTTCCCTTACGGGAAGGAAATTGTAGGCCCCCATATTTAATACGTAGTAGTATTACTTTATTGAGTTGGACCCACATAGTTTTATTACTTCGTCTTTAACACAAGCTCAAAATATATGAAGCCTTCTCCAATAAGGGGCTCTACTAAACGTGGGACCCACATATTATATAAGACTCTTAATGTGGAAATAAAAAGAAACAAGGCCGGGTTATTGTGCTCTAATTAACAGTTGGGGTGAGTCTTCACTTGTTTGGCCTAGCTTGGCTCTGTTTTACATGTTTGTTTCTTAGATAAATGTTCCGATATAGAGCTCGAATAAGCTAAAGTTGCCACCCTACTAAGAACTCTTATTATGAAGTAGATTTAAAGCTTAATTTGGTTCTCTTATTAGATTCACAAAACCTTGCTACTACAGCTGGCTGTCGGGTTCTAACAGCGAAAGGATGTGAACTTAATCTATACTACTTATAATAGAGGAATGAATCTCTCTCCTCATGGTCTTAAAATTAAGACTTATAAAATACAAAGCCTATTGTACAATACATAATGCTCTATTAATGATCTTTCTCATCACTCTTAATTTTAAGACTTACAAGTCTTAAAGCTTAATATACGAAATACAAAGCACTATTAATGTGGTCAAGATATTTAATGTAGTTAATTAATTAACTGGTTAATAAATACAATTAATGCAGTTATTAAAACACCCCTTACACAAGAAATACAAATTATCAAGCATATTGTACAATCAACTTAAACATAATTCCTGCATTAAAATGTCACTAATACAAATAATAAAGAACATTATACAAATATTCAAGCCCGAACGGGCAACGGTCCAAATGAGCCCGAGCCCGAACGGGTACGATCCAAACGGGCACGGGCCAAACCGGGTCGAGCCCGAGTGGGCACGGGCCAAACGGGCTCGAGCCCGACGGGCACGAGCTAAACGAAATTTTTGAAATCCGTAAATTTATTATCAAAAAGAACATAATAAACTAAAATACATGATTCATCAGAAAATTTTATTTCAGGGTATCCACTACCGCAACGCGCGGGAACCCTGCATTAACTGTCACTGATACAAATAATAAAGCACATTATACGGATATTCAAGCCCGAACGGTCAATGGGCAAAATGGGCTTAAGCCCGAACTGGTGCGGGCCAAACAGGCTCGAGCCCGAACGAGCATGGGCCAAATAGGCACGAACCAACGGGCTCAAGCCCGAACGGGCACGGGCTAAACGAAATTCTTGATATCCGTAACTTTATTGTCAAAAAGAACATAATAAACTAAAATACATGACTCACCGGAAAACTTTATTTAAAGGTAGATTATAGGGATTTATATTTGTGAGTATACTCTTAGATTCTGATTAGCCATTTAGTAATCTTCCAGAATATAAATTAGTTGCGCGTAAAAGATATGTCATCATCGTACTTTTGATCGAGTCTTCATCTTTAGTTTTTGGTACACATGTATATTGAACTCAAAAATCAAGATAAGATACTTGGTCCATAGCCTTGTTGCCTTTAGTTTACTATTGGAATCATTTTATTTGCTACAATCTTGATATTTAGTGAGAAATTAAATATGCTGCCCGTGCAACAAGTTTAGCAGAAACTGATCTAGTAGTTAGCTTCATGGCAAGTGAAAGTACTTGATGCATCATCAAAAGCATAGCTATAAGAATGAAGACACTCGTTCTTGAAATATTGTGAGTATTTTGTCGTCTTGCAGGTGTTAGGATTTTGAAACTTCCCGGTGCAACAATACTCAGGTGCATCCAATAAAATGTCTTGGGTTGCTTGGAAAAAGGTGTGTTCACCTCGCAAATGTGGGGGTCTTGGCATTGGGTCCCTTCAAGCCTCTAACCTCGCCATGCTAACAAAATGGTGGTGGCGTTTCCAAACACGGATTCAAATTCACTTTGGAAAAAAATAATTACCTCTATATATGGAAACGAAGGAGGGTTAGGGGCTGTTTCACACCCTACCACTCGCCTTTCTTGCAGCCCTTGGGCAACGATTATTGGTCTTAAGAAATCGTTGTCTACTGTTAACATTAACTTAGAAATGTTTTTAGAAGGAAAGTTGGTGATGGCTCCACTTTCGAGTTCTGGAATGATACATGGCTCGATACTTCCCCCCTCAAATCTGTCTTTAATAGATTGTTCATGCTGGAGACTTCCAAAATATGCTCATTAAAAGATCTGTGTCAATTAATTAATGGTTCAACCAATTATAATTGTTGCTGGCGTCGGCCCATTAGAGATGGCATTGAAATGGATCAACTCATAGACTTGGTGGGCCTTCTTAACAACTTCATCCCATCTGATGCGCCTGACTCTTGGACCTTCACACTTGACAACTCTAATATATTCACTGTCCACTCCATGCGTAGACACATTGAAGGAAACACTCTGTTATCCCAAGCCGACACCATCATAGGGAATGCTACTCTTCCCATCAAAGTGAACATACATACTTGGCGAACTACTATGGATCGGCTTCCCACCAGCTACAATCTTGATGCCCGGGGTATCGACCTCGATTCTGCTAGATGTCGTGTTTGTGATGGTTGCGTTGAGACAGCTCAACACCTCTTTATAGATTGTACGGTTGCTCGCGGCTTATGGAAGATGATCTCAAACTGGTGGAAGTTGGGAGACTACCCTAAGGTTCTCAACAACTTGTTGTCATGGAGTGATTCAATGGATATCCATAACTTGGCAAAATAAGGTCTTGATGTTGTGATCCAAACAACCATTTGGATCATTTGGCGATACCGTAATCGTGTTTCCTTTGACTCTAAACCACCGCGTAAAGATACCCTTTGAGAAGACATTATGATCCACTCTCATTCATGGATGAAACATAGGAATAAGAACATTAATCCTATTTGGTTAGATTGGATTGCCGACCCAATTGCGGCTTGTACTAATCGGTTGTAACTGCCTTGCTTCTTTCTTTTGCCCTCTAGTCTTTTGCTAGTCGGAGCTTAATAATATTGTTGTTCAAAAAAAAAACTTAGCTGCATGATAAGCGGTGCATCCACTCTTACACGCCACAATCTCACCATCATTCCCTTTAACTTGCAAATCAGAGGGGCAATTTTGGTTCAAGTTTGCGTCACAGACAACACTTTGGCATAGACCTACGTCATCATATGGCGATATTGATATAGGAATATACCACCGGTGCTTTGAAACTCGGTTCGACCATACCAGTTGAACCGCTTTAGGTTGAAAAAAGGGCCAAAATGAACCGGTTTTTCGAGGCTTCAAAACTGAGTTTTACCCACCGAATTTCATGTGACCCAAGTCAACACGGTTCACCAAAGTTGGCCGGATTTGATATTTTTTCTTTTAATTTTATGTTAAAAATTATATATGATAAGTTTGTATTGATTGTGGTGATGGATAATGCTGTTTTTGGGTTTAAAACTTTTATGCTTGTTGAACTGTATGTGTTTGGTATTGTATAATATAGAGTTAACTACATTTTTTGTCCTTGTGGTTGTACCTGGATTCCACTTTTGGTCCATTTGTTCAAAAAGTTGCGATTTTAGTCCAAAATGCATAGTTTGGTTCCACTTTTGGTCCATTTTCTAACGGTTAGTTCAGCTTAGTTAAGTCGTTAAACGTTAGTCCTTTATAACGGTCATTTGCAACGTTAGTCCTTTATACCAAAGATCTTTTGCAACATTTGCAACGTTAGTCCTTCGTTAGTTAACTTTAAAAAATTCTAAAAAAATTCAGAAAAAAATTTAAAAAATTATAATTTTTTTCTAAAATAAAATTGATAAAAATTTAAATATATTCTAAAAGAAAATTTTTTCCGAAAAATTCTAAAGAAACTTTTTCAAAAATAATTTTTCCTAAATTTTTGAAAAATTTCAATATATTCTAAAAACTTTTTTTCCAAAAATTAAATATATATATTAAAAAAACTTTTTTCCTCAAAAAATTTCAAAATATACTCTAATTTTTTAAAATGTATATACATTGAAAAACAAGTTTTAAAATGTATATACATTGAAAAACGTTTTAAATGTATATACATTTTTCTAGAATATATTTCGAAATTTTTTCAATGTATATAATTTTAAAAAAACGTCAATGTATATACATTTTAAAAAAGTTTTTAGAATATATTTCGAAATTTTTCGGAAAAAAAGTTTTTTAGAATATATTTTTGAATTTTTTCGAAAAAAGTTTTTTAGAATATTTTTCGAAATTTTTCGAAAAAAAGTTTTAAAAAAGTTTCTTTTAGAATTTTTTCGAAAAAAAGTTTTTTTTAGAATATATTTGAATTTTACAATGTATATACATTTTAAAAAAACGCTTTTTTCAATGTATATACATTTTAAAAAAATTTAGAATATATTTTGAAATTTTTTCAAAAAAAGTTTTTTTTTTTAGAATATATTTTTAGAATTTTTTTCGGAAAAAAAAGTTTTTTTTAGAATATATTTCGAAATTTTTTTCGGAAAAAAAATTTTTTTAAAAAAATTTTTTCAAAAAGTTATTTTTAAAAAGTTTTTTTAGAATTTTTTTCGGAAAAAAAGAAGTTTTCTTTTTAGAATATATTTCAAATTTTTTTCGAAATTTATTTTAGAAAAAAAAATTATAATTTTTTTTCTAAATTTTTTTTTCCGATTTTTTTTTTTTAGAATTTTTTTTAAAGGACTAACTAACTGAAAGGACTAACGTTGCAAATGTTGCAAAGATCTTGGTATAAAGGACTTACGTGCAAACGACCGTTATAAAGGACTAACGCTGCAAACGACTTAACTAACTGAACTAACTTCGTTAGAAAATGGACCAAAAGTGGAACCAAACTATGCATTTTGGACTAAAATCGCAACTTTTTGAACAAATGGACCAAAAGTGGAATTCAGGTACAACCACAAGGACCAAAAATGTAGTTAACTCTGTAATATATGTTATATAAACCTATTATGTTTATGTGATGGGTATTGAAATTTTTAGGTTTTATGTATGTTTGATATTAAATGTTAAAGGTTTTATAATTGTTTGCTGGTTGAAATATTGTAATCTACTTAAATGGAAACCTGGGTTAACCCGGCGGTTGAACGGTGACCCAGTGACTCGACCGGGTCGATTCAAGACCTGATTTTTAAAATATTGACCACACCTCACAATATAGCTCACTTCCACAATCTCCAATTTCCCAAGTTCCCTCACCATTAACACCAGAGCAAAACTAATTTGAAACTAAAAAATGATAGGTTACTTTACAATAATACTTTCTATGCACCCGCTCCTTGTAGTAACCGATGTGTTTTTACTTGATTTTGATGTCCTTTTTCATAGAAAGTAAGTAAAAGGAAAAAAATAGTGTTATACAAGATTTTAAAACATCTATCCGACATATAAGTTACTTCTCATTGGTGAGTTCAAACCTCATAAATTAGTCGGTCACAAATGTCAAAAGCCATAGTTACTTAAAAACAATGTTCATTTCTAAGATGTACATAATTTTATAATAAAAAAAATAAACATTATATCTTATGCTAATATCATGTCGATCGATATTAAAAAAATGTTAAAATTAAAAAAATAGAATATATTTTGGGACAAAAAACATAAAAGAGTAAACTCCAAAATACATTCTTGTGGTTTACCCCCATCTCATACCATACATCCCTCACTGATAAGTTGAGACATATACATCCCCTGTCAATAAACGTTAACCACCATACATTCCTCCCTTAGTACGAGGACTAACGGTGGAAATTATTTCTCCATTATCTTCTAATGTGAGAGAAAATAATTATTTCTCCATTATCTTCTAATGTGAGAGAAAATATTTGCACCGTTAGTCCTAAGGAGAAATAATTTGCACTGTTAGTCCTCATACTAAAGGAAGGATGTATGGTAGTTAACGTTTAGTCCTCATACTAACGGAGAAATAATTTGCACTGTTAGTCCCGACTAGTAAATTCTTCTTCTTCCGATGTGTCTGTGAACATGAAAGTTTTAGAATTTATTTGGATAATAATGAATGATAAATATTTTGTTTGAGTGCTTTACATATTGAGTAAAATTATGTTTGAAGTTGTGTGCAAACATGATGGAATATGACGTTATTTATTAGGGGTGAAAATGAGCCGAGCTCAACGTGTCGAGCTCGAGCTCGATTATTAAATGAGGTCAAACTTAGGATCGAGCTCGTTTAGGCTCAGCTTCGTAAGCTTTTTACGATCTGATCCGAGCTTTTCACAAACGGCTCGACTCGTTTTCACCTCTAGCATTTAGGTGTCGTTGGGTTTGCTGCATGGAATTGTTATCACTATAGATTTGATAGTAGGTTAGAATTGAAATGGATATTGAATGTGATATCGATTCTAATATCAGTGTTTGGGTTTATAATTAGTTTTAGATATAAAAAGTAGAAGGAATTTTTTTTAAAATAAATGATGAAAGGAAATGGGGAACCCACATGTATGAGTTTGAAAAGATATTTTTTAGCTAGTTATAATGAATTGCTAATTTTCAAGTATCATATCTAAAATTTTGAAAGTCATATCAATTAAACAAACATCTTTAATGACAATGAAAGTATTCCATGAATTTGATTTTTACATACCAAACATCCTTAGAGTACTGGCAATGGGAGCGGTATGGGCAAGGTTTCAACCCATGCCGAAAGGCCAACACCAGGCATGGACTCCACAAAGATGTATTGCCATTGAGGCATGAAAGAGTGGAAGTGGGTTTGTGAAATGATTTGTGTTTGGATTACGTGAGACATGAGATCATGGTTGCAACTAAAAAACTATGGTGAGACATTAATGAGGTGGAATGATATTATTAGTAGGTGGTGAGACATGAGTGAGACATGAGATCATCAGCCACCACCGCTATTTATAAATAGAGTTAATACATAATGAATCGAAATGAAATGAAAATTTTATTGTTCTAAACTTTTATGATTTGATCCCTATGGTTTTGATTCTGATGATTTAATTGACACATTTTCAGTAGTTGATCACAAATAAGTGTTGAAGGTCGAAATGACAAAAATACCCCGTATGTGTTTCATGAATGGTCCCCTGGTTTGTCGATTATAACAAATTAGTCCCCTATATTTTATAATTTTTTTGACAATTTTTTCCCAAAATAATATTTTCACAATTTTAAAAAATTTTGCCTAAAATTTATAAAGTTTTACCCAAAATTTTATAAAACATCCCGCCAAAATTTTGGGAAAAAAAGAAAAAGAAAAAATTTTTTAAAAACATTCCGTAAAAATTTATTAAATCTGGTAAAAAATTGTTTTTATATCTTTTTTTACTTAAAATTTTATAAAAAACTGACAAGAAATTTTCTTTTTCTTTTATATTTTTGACGGAATTTTTATAAAATTTTGCCCAAAATTTTATAAAATTTTGACGGATTTTTGACAAATTTTTTCTTTAAAAAAAGAATATTTTGACAAAATTCCGAAATTTTTATAAAAAATTAAAAAACTCCAAAATTTTATAAAAATTCGAAAATTTATAAAAACTTTTATAAAAAATTTCCGATAAAATATATATAAAAAATATTTTATCAAAATTTTATATAAATTCCTAAAATTATATGAAAAATCTATAAAATTTCAAAATTTTATAAAACTTTATAACAAATTCAAAATTTATGAAAATTTTATTAAAATTCAAAATTTTATAAAATTTTTTTAAATAATTTTGGAATTTTTAATATACTTTTTTATAAAATTTTCAGATTTTTTAATAAAAATTTTTATAAAATTTTCGGAATTTGTTATAAAATTTTTGAATTTTTATAGATTTTTCATATAATTTTCGAATTTTTTATAAAATTTTCGATAAAAAATATTTTTTATAAATATTTTATCGAATTTTTATAAAAGTTTTTATAAAATTTTCGAATTTTTATAAAATTTTCGGAGTTTTTTTAATTTTTTTTATAAAATTGAATTTTGTCAAAATTATTCTTTTTAAAAAAAGAAAATTTGTCAAAAAAATCCGTTGTAAAATTTTATAAAATTTTGGGCAAAATTTTATAAAAAAATTCCAATAAAAAGTATTAAAAAGAAAAAGAAAATTTCTGCTTAAATTTTTATAAAATTTTGAATTTGTTATAAAATTTTATAAAATTTTTTGAATTTTTATAGATTTTTTCATATAATTTTCGGTTTTTTTTATAAAATTTTCGATAAACTGATTTTTATATAAATAAAAACAAAAATAAAAATTTAAGGACTAATCAATGATAACCTACAAAACCATAATCCATTCATGAAACACATACGTGGTATTTTTGTCATTTCACTTCCAAACACTTATTCGACGGTCAACTAACAAAATGTGGTCAAGTGACCAAATCAAGAATGAATCAAAACCTATAGGGATCAAATCCGCAAAAAAAAAGTTTAGGGACCAAATCCGTAATTTTCGACAAACCAAAGGGACCATTTATGTAATTAACTCTTATAAATAAATAAAATTGTACTATATAAATTTAAAATGGACATATTTCACAATTCCGGAGACGGGTCAATCGTGGGTCCCAATCCCCAAAACCCTAAATCTTGAGAACATAAACGAAAGTAGCAGTTTTCTCTCTTCTCCTTTACCCTTCTCTTTCCTTCCTCACTTTTCTTTCCCATCTCCTAAACCATAAGGCCTAAACTCACTTTTTTACTTTAGCATGAGCCACCATACGCGGTGTTCTAAAAAGCAACCTGTAGCCCAACAAAAGCTCCTACAATAGTTTCAAGCACGAAAGAGCAAACCACATAATTCAAAACAAATCCCACACACACACATAAAGCTACATTCTGCATAATGAAACAACCATATCAACAACAATACTCTCTATCGATTTGCATTTAGCAATCCTTCAAACATCGTTTCCTTGGTGTAACCTTTTTTCTCTTGTTCTCACTACGAGGCACGGAAGCAGAACCAAGTCAACCAACCTTCGATTGAAATGTATTTTTCTTTGTAGACATGGTGGTCGTGATAACCAAAGGTTTGATATATCATTTATAAAGTTCATATTTATTATTAACTTTGCACAATCTTTTAGATGAGTGTTTTTATATTTGCTTATTTTAGACCTTATCAGGTTTATATGCTAATTGTTTTAGATCAAATTGTAGACTACCCATTTTGTCATGACTTTAAAATTTAAAATGCGTATCCAGACACTGCCCATTTTGTGATTACTATCTTGACCAAGTGATGTTGAGGCTACCCGGGAGCTTCTTTTGGCTCTGATGTACGCGTCGCGTGGCCATTTGTGGACTTTTCGTTGGCCATCCTAAGATGTTTGAATCCGGTTCTCTTCTAAGACGTTAGAGCAACCTTAAGTGATGCTACGAAGCAAGACTTATAAATAGCTTAGAGTCAAGACATTAAGTTTATGTAGTTTGATGTAAGGTTTCTTGTTATACACATACATAACGAGATTGTTTTTGTTCTTGATGTGTGTCTACCAAACATGTTGATTCGTACTCCCGGAATTTGATTAATTTATTTATTGTATCACATGCTGAATGATTAAAACTTGACCTTGTTTTTGATTATGTATGGTATTAGTACCCAATCTCCCCGAGGCTATTCATTAGAAGAACTAGGGTCCGTGATTGATTGATTATGAAATGTCTCTAGGAATAGTGACTCGTGAAGAGCTTCTTAATCCAGGGTCGGTTATGCTATATCTTTTTATTAGGCGAAATCAATTTGTTTACATGTACTACTAAAAGGTCGTTTTTTGTTTAGATGGTTAGCACATACATTGAATGATTATCATTGAGTTATGGAGCCGTTGCGCAGTTAGATTTGAGATATCTAGTTTGTACTTTTGTGACAAACATATGTGTACTTATGTGATCCTCTTTGATAGGTAGGCTCGTGTTTTATGTCCTCCGTGTAGGTCATGGGACAGTTTGAGGGGCCAAAGATGACTTTGGAAAGGCACCCGATGAGTTTGTGTATTAGAAATTGGTCTCTTTTTCATGTTTTTACATTTAAAAGTGTTTACACGTAAGAACTGAGAGGTACATAGGCATGGAATTCATGGTAAACGTGCTATGCAAATAAATTTTAAATCTAGGCATCAAAGTTTTTAAAGCTAGTGAAGAATAGATATGTACCAAGTTATTAAGGATGTATCTCTGCATACAATGTGATTGTCATATTAACTCTATTTAAGGTATCTACCTTTCTTTCCCGATTAGTGTAAATATAAAAAAATTCTCCTCAGGAAGAGTGTAGAACGATAAAGAAAAGTCTAATCATATAAGAGAAGTTCCTTAGCCTTTTAGGTTGTTGGGTTCGACAAGCCCATTTATATCCTAGAACGATGAGTGGCGTGAGTGTGGCCCGTGAGGGACATTTTGGTCTTTTTACCAAAAGAGGAGGGATTTGAAATTTGAAAATTAGTATTTTTTTAGTAAGCATTAATGGCTAAATGTGAAATTTATGATATATATTAACATAGACTAGAGAGAGTAAATGCGATAAAACCAGAGGCGGACTAACCTAGGTTAACCTGAAATCGTGAGTGCTGTTTTTATTCGGGTGTGAAGAAAGGTTGGTTTCCTTCTACTAGAAAATCGATCAAAATTTTATCTGTCTTTGTACTTTGCAAGATTGGTGCCGTTTCTTGATTTTCTTTCTGTTTCTTGGTTGTACGATGCTTACATCACCGTCACTTATTTTTATTACCTTGATTCTCTTATGTGCTATGGATCTTCATGTTTTGACTCTGTTGACAATCAATAGCGCTGAAAAATACCTTTTGAATACACTATTGGATATGCGTTTTAATGCTCTATCTAATACTTGACTTGTTTACCAGTTTCTGTGTTCAGCATGCGTTTAATTGTTTTAGATTGTTTATTTATTACACTGTTACGGAGAGAATTTTGACGGAGCAGTATTTTGTGAATCAGCTCTGAATACAAACGCTTTATTGTTTTAATATATCTAATTGCAGATGAAAACTGGGTATTTTGTGTAAAGAATCTGATTACTGTATTAATCAAGCAATCTAAACAGTTGATCGATTTTTAAGCTGTTTTCAAAGAAGGATCTAAAAACCTCAACTCAACTAATGGGTTATGGGGTGTTTGGGCATGCCTTTAAAAATCAGTTTAGCGGTATTTAAAGAATTTCAGGTATGATTTGATTTTCTGATTAATTGAGGCGAAATAATAATATTATTGGAAGCATGTAATGAACTACCCAAGAAAACTGATAACCAATATACATGGAAATTTATCTAGGTACACTAATTTTAACATCCCGCTTGTCTGGCTATCTGATTCTCATTCTTCAAGTTGCTATAATCACTTGGAAAACGTGAGCATAACGTATTCTTCTATTTTAGTCCCTACGAGATTCTAACTGGATTTACTTTACTTTTCTTTTTCAGGTTCTTAGCAATGGAGAAGTCAAGGTTTGTTCGTTCTGATCCAAGCGTCCATGAAGTGATGCGACGCCTGATGTTTGAGTTGACCCAAAGGTCAAACAGAGGGCAACCCCTTGTTCCAACTAGTCTAAGAAGGAGTGAACTGCAATATGACCTGTTTATCCCTAGATACGAGGTATGTGCAAAAGTTGGTTTAGGGAAAATTTTCAAAATGTATTGTTTCGATGTGTGATTATAATGTTTAAGTTTGATAGTTGGGTGTACTGTATGTATTCTATCCGCTGTCATGAGGTTTGTTCAGATTTTAAAATGATATTGCGTGATGACTTATTTCATTAGAAGATCAAAAATTAATACATAGATATTTGTTTATTGTATAATCTTTTTTTTATGTGTTGATTCAGCACCCATCATCAGTTTCTATTTCTATGGCTGATCATCTGAAAATATTAGGGTAACTTTACATCACTTTCATTACAATTCTTATATTTTCTTTACACTATTGTCCTTTTTTTATTTTTTTACGAGATACTTATATTTATTCATGATGATGTAGGTTTGTAGGTGGAATTTTCACCCAGATGTTTGTTAAAGGGTAAGCGTGAGTCATTTTTCTTAAGTTAGGTTCCATAATTTTATATAATGAAAAATTCGTAGTCTATCAAATAGCTATAAGAAAATGGAAGTATCTTTGATGATATTTATACGCTACATAGGTCATGTCTTGCTGATGTCGCTTTTTTTTTTTTTATTTTTTTTTTATTTTTTTTTTATTTTTTTTAAATATTTGTAGGTTCAACTTCCTCACAAGTTATCCTTTAAATTGGGCCGTTCCTTGTTCAACAAAGTGGGTACCGGGAAAGATCAGGTTATTTTCGTGACAAGTGTCTGTGTATCTCTTAAATCTGTATGACCTTATCTGTTAGAAACTCATAATTTAAATGTATGACTTAATTGACAGTGTGAGTCTAGCAGCATGGAAAATATGCAAAAGGTAATTTTGTTTCTCTCTTAAGTTTGTTTATTGAACTCTTTTTAAATGACGATGATTTGACTTTTCACATCTCTGTCTTCAGAAAAATGATGATGATTTTTTGCCATCTAGATATCTCAATGAATATAGCAGGTATGTGTATTTTCATACTTGGCATTATGATGATACACAGTTATACAATCTTACTAGAAGGGTATTTGAGTTTTCTTTTAATGCTAATGGGTCAATCAGGCAAAATAGACTTTTAAAAAAGAAAAAGAGGCTAGTTAGAAAAAACTTGTTAAAAAGAAGCTTCCCAAACATTAAGTAAGGGCGCATAATTAAGTGTGTAAGACTTCTAATTGTATTATTCACACAC
>OU343223.1:44675918-44850935 GCA_910596185.1 Chrysanthemum makinoi
CCCAATTGGCAGATCTTCTCACCAAAGCTTCCTTGCCTCCGCTAGGTTTAATGAGTTGGTCCACCGGATTGGTATGAGGTGTTTGACCCAAGAGGAATTGATGAACCCTAAAACAGTCTTAAAAACCTGTCAAACACCAAAATCTCTTTTGTAAATAATTTTTCAAAACAAAATACAAAAATATAAAACCTGATAAAACAACAAAAATATTCTTCTTCTAATCTAATTTTCTTCAACATGGCAAGTACGTGTTAGTTCGCCAACACTCTAATCTTTCAAAATTTAGTATTTTTTCGATCAAGTGTTGAGGGGGAGAAAATTAATACTTAACCGCTTCAAAACATCCGTACTTGCATGTTATCATATCCTCGGTTTCTTTTATCAATGGTGGTAAATTTTAGTTCAATGACACTCCTGACTAAAATTTATAACCTTTCATCATTTCTTAAGTCGTGGGGAGTGTCAAAGTTTCTTTCTAAAAATCTTTGTTTGGTAACCAAAATGGAAGTTAAATGGCGTTGTTTGAAAAAGGAAAAGGTGGAGGGACCAAAACTGTCAAAATGTTAAAGTTATTTTAAAAAAAACATCCTCCACCTAACATTACCCCTCACATTTAATACTTCTTAACCTAAAAGATCCTACTAATATTCATTCAAGAAACTGCTTTAGATCATCATATTGTAAGTGTTTTCATGATCTTAACGATAATACAAGCTAAGGTTTTGAATTTCAAGCAAATCCTACGCTAAAACTTTTAGCCACGCGTGATTATGTGTTCCACGAGCAAAGTGTATGAACACATAATCATTGTGTGTGTGTTTGTGGTTAAATGGATAGTGTCAAAACGTTCCTAATACATAGATGATAACATTTTAACCATCAAAACCCACCCGTAAACACTAATTGATGATTTTGAAAACTAGGGTTTATGAGTCGATTTGGGTGTTTACAAATGTGAAGGTTTTGGTCAAAAGGATTGTTGTGTGATGGGTCATATCATGTTAAATTAATGATTTCCGTGCCCTATAACTACCCGAAACACTAATTTAATCGTAATTAGGAATTAGGGTTTAATGTTCTTGAGTTTGGGTATTTTTGATTCACCACGATTTAGATGTTATAACTTGTTTATAGACTTTCACAACATCTTAGAACTACTTAAATTGTTTGGTGCAAATCCCATGGCTAGAAAGTTTATGAGTAATTCTTAACCCTTAGGGTTTTGACTCAACGCAGTATGACTTTTCACGTAACTATTTAACAAATGATTCATGCCATGATCTGTTGATAAAATGAATTCTTGTGTTAATATTGATGTGTTGATGAATTTATTTCAGGCTTTGCTACGCTTAATATTCAGAATCAAGGTCATTTGAATCTCTACGATAAGGATTACCTACGCCAGTAGTCGTTATATGTAAGAAAAATCCTACGCATAACTATTACGCCGAAGGTTCTACAATGAGACTACGCTATATCTCAGAAGGATATACGTAAACAAAGTGACCCTTACGCATAAGGTCTACTCTTACAGTAAGCCTTTACGCCGTAAGGTATAAATACGCCCCACGAAGCTCCCACGCGATAAGGTCCCCTTTCCTACGCTAACATTTTACGCCAGTTAAGATCCTACGCATAAGCTTTCGCTCACGGTATGTCATTATCAAGCACGCTTAACTTTGCCAATTCTACGCCTATGCCTTGATTGACCTTCATTATGAATTGTTACGAGTACAAACTTGTTAATAAACTTATCATAACGCCAATTAATCCAATAATGTCACTAATAAACTTAAACGTTTGATATGTTGTGATAAATAAGTGATAACATAAACTTTAAAACTTAAAGTTAACTAACTCACGAAACATTTCACGACGCCATTGGACTATTGGACAAACAAGTGACTTAGGACTCGTATCATTCATTGGCAATCATATTCAATAACTAGACAATAAGACCTTCTGTTGACTAACATTATGTCTTTCTATATGTTGGTTCTTTTGGCTAATGTTATTTCGCATCACGACATGGTCGAACAAATGAATGTGGATGCATCGAAGTTCTTACAATTGCCATATCTTTCCAAAGGGTTATCCGAGAAAGATTAGAAAGAACAACCTTAGGGTTGACTTTGACACCCTCACATGCTCGTAATCTTCTTGTCTCATAGTAAATGGATATTCTCGAATCATCCCTACCGTAACATGCTCACACACTCACAAGGCTCCCAGGTCTACATTCAACAATTCTGGGATTCTATGCAGAGGATCACTGGTCAAAGTGCAGTGAATGAAACACTTAATCACAAACAAGTCACTATCACCCCACTTACTTGCTGTTCTCATCATTCCGCATATTTTTCCAACCCACTTCTTTGCTACCCCTAATGGAAGAGACGCCCCGAAATTTTTGATAGATATTGGTTATGATGAAGCTTCAGAATCATTACTAAGCTCTCACGAGAGTCAAGAACATTCCTCAACCATGGAGAACACTCTACATGATCATCACCAAATCGGCTCCTCCGGCGACAACAGGCTATGAGCATCCCAAGCTCATGGAATCGCAAATTTTCTCGTCGTTAATCAACAAGAAGGACATTGAATCGGCACCGATATGGGAGGACATGATGCTATTTCACAAGAAGCTTGGCTCCAAGATTCCTATGTCAGATACACCAAACTGTTGATCCAGAGAGCACTTGGACTTCATCCCGACATCCCCATGAGGCTCAATGACCCATAATCACGACATATTGATCAACCCATATTATCTGTCGTAATCAAAGAATCGCCAACAAAGAAACAGGGTACGGTATTACCCGATCACCTTCGATCACCAAATCAAAAAGCTTGAAACATACAAAAGGTATCGGTTAGTCGTAAAAGAAGGCAAAGTTGGTCATCTTGATGAAAAATCTTCTTCGTACACCTACCGAGGACCGTAGATGGCCGAAGTGTCACAAGTACAGATATTTATAGGAAGCTTCCCAAAAGGAATCCTCCTCAGTAAAAGGATTGTTCCCGTGAAAGGAATCAACCTATTCCCACACCCAAACCGAAAGAAAGCTTGTAGACGAAAGCTCTAAAGGTAATCGACACGATGAAGAGATTACCTACACTCAAACTACAAAGGATGACAATCCTTCAAGCACCAAAACCTCCAAGTCCTCAAGCCGATAAAAAAAGGGAAGACTCTCGACTTGTACCTTATGATGAAAGCTCGGAGAGTGATAAAGAGCCACCGAAAAATGTTTACAAGAAGACGATCAAATTCCTTAGACACCAACACAAAGTCAAGAATTTGCTAAAGACCAAATGGGTGGTCCCGAGGATCAAGTGGTGTCGCCACTCAACCATCTCCCCGATGCGTTAATCAACCCGACATGGAGCCGGTGCCACCACTTCTGGTAACAACAAAGCTTGTGGAGGATACTATCGTAATATGAGTTTGAGGAACCGGAACCGAGAAGTCCTAAAAGATAAAGATGTTGATTATGATACGTTTCTTCTAGATAGTCCTGCACGATCAAAGGAAGAAACCTCGAACCTCCTGGGATCCAGAGTCTCCTCATATCTCTTCATCATCGATTCGCCTTCACCTCTTCACCACCACCATCAAAAAGATCAACAAAATCATCATCCAGACGCTGAAGAAGCCACCCTCGATCTTGGATTTCGCACTCATAAAAGAATTGTGAAAGCTGCCAAACAAGTCGAAGAAAGACGCGCTCAACAAGAAGTTGAATTTTTGCCGATCACATACAACATCTCAGATACGAATGAAAAGATGCGAGAAAGGAAGTTTGTTCAGAATTCATGAAAATCACCGCCAAGAGGAACTGAATCGAAATGATCAAGGATACCTAAAAGTACCTTCGGAGTACATTCCTAAAGTCACAAAGGAGCCGTTCACCAAACAAATTTATCCAAATCTTATGCGCATCGCCAAGCAAACTATTCGACAACACTTAACCGCCACAATCAATCCGACCATCCGGTAGTTTTCTAATAATGAAATGGCCAAGCTTGTAACACAAATGTCGCTACGACAAGAATGTAGATTCGAAGCATTGCCGACTACCAACTTCAAGAAGCTTGTAGATTCGAAGTTTAAAAGTCTAAACGCCCTAGAGACGATGAAGACAAGGATAAGGATAAAGACTCTCGCGCCTAAACGCCGTAAGCCTGGTGAATCTTCTTTGATGCAACCTCCTCCACAACGCCTCCTCGTCTCAACAAAAATCTCCTCCTCGCTCTTCTACTGAAAAACCTCGGACGATTCCGAAGTTACCACCCCCTACTTTAAAACCGATGATCACTATGAGTATACGGGTGGTGACGATGAAGAGGTCCTTGAGCCCCTACAACAACCCACCTCTCCCAAACAAGTTCGGAAACCGTAATCATCATCTAGGCCTTCAAAAAGAAGAAGAAGAAGACGCTCAGACGACGTCAGATCATGGCTAGATGACGATAAAACAAAGGAATTTGAATGGTTTGCTAACCTTGTTAACAACACTCCCACCTCAAGAAGGTCGATTTGGTAGACGGTGCTACATTGGAGCATGCTAAAATTCTGCAAGAAAAGTTCCATGTGAAGAAAATGACGAAATCGGAGTTGAAGCGAATCAAGAATGAAGCTGCTTTCAACTTCTAAAAGACAGCTGAAAGTGCCTCGAGGTCTAATATCACCTTGAAAACATTGCTCGAGCTATGTATAACAACATGGATTGGCTCAACCCGAAAGCAAACATTGACTTCACACAAAGGGACAACCCTCCATACTACATCGATTGGACCAAACCTCTACCAACAATTGGCCAACCACCGAACCAAGGATTCCTTCGGATATTTCTTCAACAAAGACTTGATTTTCTTTCTACACGGTGGCGATGATTCAAGAAAATACGCTACATCGCTGACACTTCCATTCCGCCAGCTGCCTACTCAAACTGCATAGCCATTGAGGAACGTGCCAATCACTTGTTCTCCAACACACTGGAAGCATACGACCGAGATGCATTGTAGGGATTCATCACCGCCGTAACGCCGACGAATCTACTACGTAAGCCGTTCGTAAGTCTCAACATGTTGTGTATAGTTCTAAGGATATCGCGCCATCGACACGCTGACCTTCGTCTAAGTGGGACTACACATTCTAAAGAAGATCGTAGTCAAACGACAAGATGAACGGACTATGCTTTCTCGAAGTCGACTTTGAGAATTTGTCTCTCAATGACATCGAAGACATGTACCTTGCCAAAGTACAGAGTCGCATGAGACAATTCTCAATCAGCATAACGCGAATTTATCAAGTCACTTCTCATCTTCATAAGACGCATTGTCATCAAGGAACGGTAGAAGATCTCAACCGGCCGTTGAATCTTATCGACGCGTCAACTTCACTCCTCCAAAGCTTGATCTTCCCATATCAACCGCCTATCTCAATATACACTCATCGCCGAAACCTTTCGGCGTTGTTTACCGAGTGAACTTCAAAGAAACCGCTAATGGCTGTAGCTTAACTCCACAAGTTCGGGATCATACTTTGAAGTCGGTTAGTGGAATGGCATACGTGAGTGTGAAGGATACGCCGTAAAATTGGGTCTCCTAAGCCGGAATTCTCGGAAAGGAGGGATGTGAGACGGATCATCACAATGATTGATGAACGGTTGTTTCAAGGGATCGGCCGTGACGCATTGGAGAGTTATGTCGCGGCTCAACCGTGATTAACATAACCGCTTTCAACGCCCGCACACTCCCTGAACATCATCGACTCCTGGTACCCCTTGACTTTCTTCCTTCATATAATTTTGGATGTTTGATTGATTATGTTTATGGCTTGTGCACACATTGCTGTACAACCCGTACTTGTAAATAAAGGACCCCGTGGTACGCTTCAGTGCCACAATCCTTATAAAAGGAGGAAAAGCTTCTTACTTTTGAGTAAAACCTATCAAACCTTTCACTTTTCAAGGTTTTGCTCAAAAGAACAAGTACTTTCCCTTATGATTTTCAAAACCTCAACCGCTTATATCACTCTGAGGGGAGTACTTGATTAAAACTTTGTTCAAACATTGTTCACGTGGTCATTCTTCCCAACATTCCGAAATGGTCATATTTATGCTCAACTTTTCAAAAATAACATCACATATGCCATTTTTGAGGGGGAGAAAATACGTGATAAGAAATATGTTGTGTAAAAGCAAATGAATCATTGTACTATAGACTTAACCCATGAATTGACGAGATCTTAACTGTTAGTAACTCGAAAAGACTTGTCCGGGACGGGTAATAATTTCAAGCTAGTTCGCTAGTGATGTAAACGTGTTCCCGAAGGACTTGTTCGAGTAGAATGTACCATTCGAGAAACTCTTGGTAGACATGAACTCGACGGTTTGACAATCTTTCAAGGCTTGTACACACCTTCAAGATAGTTATTAGAGCTAGTTGTCACCTAAAAGCTGACAATGCAACTCTTAACTATGCCACGTAACCGTGTCTCGCGGGGGATTGTCTATCTTGAGTGAATCAATTCAAAATGTGCCTTTTTCCTCACTGTGCATTTTAACCGCTAAAACTCTTAAGCACATGTGGATGGGGAGTATTTATGCAAAATCTTATCTCAACAAGTGGTACTAAAATGTTTTTCATTCACAAACACTTTGAGAGATTTTTCACAACAAGGGTTTTTATGGCAACATAGGTTAGTCATGGAGTTATAAGGTGACTAAGGTTAGAATAACCGTCCTATGATCCGGCCAGAGGAGAGGGATCTACCCAAAGACACCACAAATAGTTAGTATTTAGAAGTCCTTAGGTATGATTATAAAAAGGAGAAAATGAGAATTGAAGAAAGAAGGAGTTGAAGAATTAAAAAGAAATGCAAAGAAAAGGGTGAAAAGAAATAGCCCTCCGGATTATTCAACTTAGGCGCATAACGGGTTCAATTCATATGCTACTGGTTGTCACTTAGTGACTGTATTGAAGATTAAAGTCGTCATGGACCCGGACGCATGCACTAAACCTTTTATCCACTCAAGTTTCTCTCACAGTAAGCTTGTTTCATTCTCGTGGAACCCTAAGTAAACTATCGCTTAGAGATTGCTGGTATTGAAGAAGGAGACCCTCTCCCTAGTCTCCACTTAGGAAAACCAAAACGCACTATTGAGTCTAGAGCCACGAGATTCATCAAAAGGTCTCTTAGGTACACTTGACATTTTATCACTTGATATTCAACAATAAGAATTTCAGTGGTACATTATCGAGTCCTTCACAGATCTTAGCAATCTGTCGAGAACATTTATGAGAGGTTCACATTTATGATCCTCGCGATTGAATGGAAACTCCCCGCCAGGTCAACATCAAACGCCTGACAGAAGTGTCGCTTCTCGAACTCCCCGTGGATTGCGCTTAGTGGTCTCAAACGGCCTCTACCGTGAGGTGATGCTTCGGTGTACCTCGTGGACTCATCTCAATCGTAGGTGTACTTCGGTACATCGTGTTATCTCACTTGTGAGACTCATTCAGAACGCCTTTGTAAGAATTAGAGTTGTGTTTTCACCGTTAACACTCTCGGTTCAAACTTGTAAGTGCCGAACCGCTTATTACTAACCGCTTAAATGTTTTCTTCTTATGGAAGCTCGAGCCGAATGATCGCGGCAGATTCTTCTCATGCTCACGCCAACATCATCACTAATGGAAGCTCTATCCAAAATCAACACAACAAATGTAATGATTCTTCTCGCTCATACGAGAATCTACAAAGTTAAAGACTTAAAGAACTCCATCAAGATCAATTAACGCCAAAAGAGCGTGTGAGCATGTTGAAGAATGACGGGAGACACCGGAGCAAATGGGCGCACTGAAGTAATATGATGCATAACAACATACTATCATGCTCATCACAAAGAACAATGATCAAAGAACAAAGTTAATGATGACGCCAAGCATAACCGCTCAAAGTAAACTATCTCTATACACGGGATATTGTTCAAATCAAGGCAATTATTTTCACAAGAAAGAAGAATGTCGACGACGCCAAAGCTACTATTACATCAACGCCTTCACCGCTTTTCATCACCAACACTTGAGTGTTTGTTACTCATATGTAATAACACTTGAGGGGAGATTGTTGGAATCACTCCTAAACCTTATTCAAGTGTTAGTTACTCATATGTAATAGTTAGCTTATTATGGCCTTTATGTTTGTTATTTGCCTTAAGCTTATGTAGAAGGCCCATGAGCTTAGGCCCAAGCCCATAGGAGAAAGGATGGGAACTAGGAGTGTTGCCCTAGCTTCCCTCCTATAAATACCTTATGTAAAACCCTCACTTGAGGTTGTTCAAGTTTCTTCACTACACCTCTACGCCTAAACCGTCTTTACTCATACGTGTGTGTGTGTGTGTGTACAACTTGTTCAATCGCCTCTCTATCTCTCATATAAGCTTGTGTGGTAAACCTTGTGACCTAACACGTGGTTTCTGGTTTATTCCAAACATGATTTTGGTCAAGTAACCTTGTAAACAAAATCATATGACAATCTTTTTAACCAATAACACTCAACATTGAAAATCCCCAAACTTTCGCATAAACCCTAAAATCAAAAATCAATCAATTGTGATTTAGGTGTGATTTAATGATGAAAAATGGAATCTTTATGTTATAGAAACGTTTGACACAATCATTTTCACCACAAACACACAATCTGATTATGTGTTCTTACGCTTATGCTGAGAACACAAAATCACTTCTAGAAAAAAATCTAGCCGTTGGATTTCAAAACAATTTAAAACCAATGCTTAGATGTTTACAAAGAACATGTTTTCACTTACAAATTGATGATCAAAGGTCCGGATTTGTAAAACAAATATGGATCGTGGATGAGGTTTGGTGAGATATTAAATGTTATGAGTAAATGAGTTTAGAAAAAAATTAGGTGGAGTGTTTTGTTAAGAATACTTTGAGGTTTTTGACATAATTAGTCCCTCCACCTATACCATTTACATCTCATGTCCATAACTTCCATTTTGGTTACCAAACGAAGGATATTAGGAAAGAACTTTGACGACACTCCCCTTCGACTTAAGAAATAATGAAAGGTTATAAATTTAGTCCGAGGAGTGTCAAGAAACCGTAAATGTGACCACCATTATTAAAGAAACAACCGTGATAAGGTAACATGCAAGTACAATGTTTTATTAAATAAAAATATTTATTTTCTCCCCTCAACACTTGATCAAAAAATACTGAATTTTGAAAGATTAGAGTGTTGACGGAAGATTTGTACTTGCCATGTTAAAAGAAAATTAGATAGAAGAATATTTTTGTTGTTTTATCAGATTTTATATTTTTGTATTTTGTTTTGAAAATATTTACAAAAGATGTGTTGGTGTTTGACCGTTTTAAGAATGTTTTAAGAGTTCATCCAGCCTCTTCGCCAAACACCGCATACCAATCCGTGGACCAACTCATTAAACCTAGCGTGAACTAAGGCTTTGGGAGAGAGATCCGCCAATTGGTATTCGTATCCACAAAGTATAATTCAACACTTGCTCCACGTGGTCCTTGATGAAATGATATCGAAGATCGATGTGCTTTGATTTTCAATGTTGAACGGAGTTGCACGAGATCGCAATAGCACTCGATTGTCGCAAGACATCGGATTTCAAATACATAACCATAGTCTTTGAGTTGTGCTCATCCAAATGACTTGAGCACAACACCATTATGGCTACATATTCTCGCCTCTAAGGAGGACAACGATGTACAATCCCTCTTCTTCGATTGCCATGACACCGCTTGTCACCAAGAAATTGTAACGCCCCGAAGTACTTTTCTCAGAATCTAAGCATCCCGCGGGTCGACCGCCCCAAAAGCTATTAGTTCAAAACCGTAATCCTCCTGGATACTAGATTCCCAAATTAATGGTTCCCTTTAATGTATCGGAGGATTTTAGCCTTAGAGAGCCGGGTTTCAGCTTGGTCTCGACCGATAACGGAGCAGAGATATACGAAAAACAATGTCAGCCGCTGGCCGTTAGATACATGAGAGACCCAATGATACTTCGGATTTAAGGTCCACCAATTTCCCATGTAAATACTGCCTAACTTCTTGGTATGATCCATTGGTGTGGCATAGGTGTCACATGTTTGCATTCCAAATTTGTTAAGAATTTCAAGGGCATATTTGGACTGACTCAAGAAAATACCACGGGTTGATTGATGAACTTGCAGTCCTAGAAAGAACGTAAGTTCACCCATCATGGACATTTCAAAATGTTTCTTCATTAGTTTTGCAAAAACGATTGAGTACTTTTTATGTGTTGACCCAAAAATGATGTCATCCACGTAATTTGAACAATTAAGATATGTGCCCCGATATTGTATGAAAAAAGTTGGGTCGACCGAACCTTTGGTAAAATTATTGGCAATGAGAAAGGATGATAACTTATTGTACCACGCCTCAGAGCTTGTTTGAGTTCGTACAGAGCTTTGTTCGCTTTGTAGACATGGTTCGAGAACTCGATCAACGTAATCCTTCGGCCGGTCGACATATACCGCTTTTCAGCTTGACCATTCAAAAGCAGCTTTTATCCATCCGAAAGACCGTTATATTAATATGAGATGCGAACGCTGAGAAAGATCCGAATCATTTCAAGACGAGCAACCGAGCTAATGATTCTTCAAAGTCATACCCTTTTCCGTCTTATAACCCTTAGCCACCAGACGGACTTTCTGATTACGCTCCCTTCAAAGATCTAATTTGTTCTTCCAAATCCATTTGAGACCAATGACGAGACCCTGTTGGTCTTTCAACCAGCTCCATACTGCCAAGACGCTTGAATTGGTTGAGTTCTTCTTGCACGGATTCAATCCAGCTTGTCTTTGTCATTGCATCTTTAATGTTTTAGGTTCGTATGGCACGCGAGCATAAATTCAATGTTCACCGCTCGTGTGAAGACGCTGTCTTGTTACTACCGGTTGATTCGTTGCCAATTATGTTTACAAGAGGATGGTCTTTTGTCCAACGATGTGTAGAGGGTTGATGTTGGTATACATTGTGAAGATTTTGAGGATTCAAATGGCTTGTAGATGATTCCGTAACATCGTGTGCAGCCCATTGGCAAACGGGTTAAAAACGATTGGATCCGCAGTGGGGGTACTTCATTAAGAACATCATCACCGTTCGCCGTTTGATGCGATTTGTTCAACTGTTGTTGTGGAGTCAACTGGTGGTGCTTGTTCAACCGTAGTTGTTGTAGCAGTGTAATGTATTGGAATATGATCGTTGTGCAAATGGAAACATCGATACACTGAGCAGTGTTCATCAATGTCATCACCAACCGGAGCAAATAACTTTTCCATTTGTTGACGAGTAAGTCAGCTTGTATCACCGATGATGGGATTTGAGGGAAGTTTAAACGGTTGTGACCGGTTCCAAGTTTATGCTTAAGCCATTTCCGTAAGCTCATCAAAATTAGCATGAATTGCTTCCATAACCCGCTTTGTACGACGATTCCGATCCAAGAACCTTTAGAGTTCTCACAAAGATCCAATAAAGACTCCAATGTTAGCTTTGGCTTTGAGTTTAAAAGTCATCACATCATTATTTGGTAGCAAAGGGATCCAAATACATGAAAGTGTTTGAGGTTCGGTTTTCTATTGTGGATAAGCTCAAAAGGTGTTTTGTTATGGCTTTTAATCATTGAACGTTCTAGTGTAGCATGTTGAGACAGCCTTCACCCACAAGTATCCCGAAGTTTAGCATTGATTAACATCGCTCGGCAGCCTTCCACTAACGCATGCTGCCTTCAACAACTCCGCTTTGTTCTGGGTACGCGCAATGGATGTTTGATGCTTAATTCCCACTTTCATAATATTCCCCGGTTGATTCACAAATTCGCCTTTGTCTGCTCGAATTAATCTGCGGTTCCCGGAGTCAATTTGAATTTTCATGAGAAAGGTGATGATCATCCGTGGAGCTTGATCTTTACTTCGAAGAAAATAAACCCAAGTCCATCTTGAGTAGTCATCAACAATTACCAAGATGTAGTGTTTGCCATTAATCGCCTACACACGCATCGGGCCACACAAATCCATGTGAAGAAGATGAAGCACATGCCGAGAGTTGTGTTCCACCTTTGAAGGAAAATGAGCACGAGTGCTTTTTCCTTGTTCACAGTCGGTAAGAGGTGATCTATAGAATAACGGAATCTCGGGAGACCTTCTACAAGTTTGTGTCAAGCAAGGTTGGTGATGGTTTGAAAGTTTAGATGTGAGACGACTACGTGCCATAGCCAAGATTTTGTAGATGAAGCCTTTGAGAGTAGACAGATGGGAGATGAAGCAACCATGTCTTGCATTGAGATTGTGTACAGACTAGAATTGTGAGAGCCGCATATAAGATCGCTTCCTTGTAGATCACTTAATGAAACAAGTTTTCTCCCTAAAGCAACTTCCAAATATCCATCACATAATTGACCACGAAAAGAGATTGTGACCGAGGCCTTCCACATAATAAACCCTCTAATTTCGACATATGCCATTGATATAATCTCCATAGCCCATGATAGATGCGGCGATCATTCCCGATCTGACAGGCCAATGAACTTTGCAACAAAGTTTGTTAACAGCTTTAAGGTTGCTCGTCATGTGTCGGGAACATCCGCTATCAATAATCCAAAGGATGATCTCAGACACCGTGATACACACGCATCGACACATATGGAATAGAAGTAGATGTGGAACCCGAGTTAGAGGGTTCCTCGGCAGCTATAGTAGAAATACATACATAAATGATTTTAGGCATCCATTTAAATCCTAGTGTATTATGTATCCATTTCTCCCATCTCCAACTAGTCTTAGCTTTAGTCTTAGTGAATGCACTAGGTGGTACTACATTCCTGGAGGTGAAACGGAGCTGTGGACCTCAATGCGCTTATTAGAATCTAAAGAGGTCGGTTTACCAAGCACAGACTTAGAAGCAGTAGTGGGCCTAGAGGTATTCCCGTTCTTAGGATTCCTAAACGACAAGATAGCTCTAGCAACACATTTGCATGACAATCAAAGCATACTTTTACTAACAAATAACAAAGAAGCATCGATCTAATATAAAAGTACTTAAAGGTTTATCATTCGTTACAACACTTTTTCCATTACATTTGTCGGACGCAATATCTAAAGTGGTGCAATCGAGTCTTATTCAAAGTCCTAGGGTGTTCTTTTCTACTCGATTCTTTATTGTTCTTGTCTTAGGTCGCAACTTCCTATTCTTCCTTGTATTGCTCCTAGGTTGTGAAGTGCGGACATTTGGAAAAGAGGCAACTATTCATGTTTTGAGTAGAGGGAAGCACATTAGTATCTTGTGGTTTATCAGTAGGCATTATGGGTTCACGCTAAGTGTTACGTGTTCAATTTTCTTAATGATGCTAGGCTGAACTTGTTCATACTTTCCTAACATCTCACTTAACTTAATAATAGTGTGCACCAAATCTTGATTTTCAGAACAAAGATTTCCAACAAAATTCATGACTTCTTTAGTGTGTGCAAGATAATGATCAAGTTCATTTGATGCTTCATCACGAGTCTGTTTGAGTAAATAAAATATGACACCATATTCCTTTTTCACTTTTACAAGTTCTTGTTCATATTTTGAGATTTGACATTTTAAAGACGCTGTTTTGATCATCCGCTTGCTCAATTTTTGGATTAAAAGTTTTGGATTGCAACTGATTGATTTTGTTTTGCAAAGCAAGTTCACGATTTTGTCAATCTTTTTGACACCATTGAAGACGACGCTGAATTTGAAAGCTCGCTTAACGCCGCTATTTTCAACTTTTAAAGACTCGACCATGCACATTATCGATTCTCAACAATATCAACATAATCACAGAATCGCCAGAGATATGATCGATGCATATGCAATGTGATTGTAATAACACATGATTATTGATATCAGCACAGATAACATCTTTCAAGAGTCGATCAACATCTTTCTCAACAATTTTTACGCCTAGTATTTGAAATCGATGTTTCGCTTTCAAAACTTTCATGAGACCAAGTTCCTTATGAAAATCCCTTTTCCAATATAGTGCACAAGTTTTCAAATTTTTGACATGGGGTAAAATTCTTTTATGAAGAATATCTCTTTGTTCTCGCCATTGGCGATTGAAAATGTTGAACTTTTATTTCAGAATGAAATTCAATCTCACGCTCCAAAATTTTGAGGTCGATAGGAAAGTGTCAAAATATTTGATAACGCCGACAACTTTCGGCTTTAGTTTTACTCACCAAGTGAGGGTAAAGGACCATTAATTTGTGCACCATTGTGTTGGGACTAACTTTAAACTGTGTGATAACCAAAGGTTTGTTAGAAGTATCTTGTTGTGTGACAAAAGTTACGGCTTTTGAATACTTAAATGGTTTGTTATAAACGACATTTTCCATTTTGACCGACTCTCGCCATCAAAGATCTAATTCCTCCATGCGCATTATATTCAACAACAATCATAATTGAATAATCAATTCTATGTTCTCAAGATCAGAACTTCAGGATTTGGTTTGAATGCTCGCTTGAAAACTTAGGTTTGTAATCAGTAAGATTCGGTCCATATCCATTTGGATTTGGTTTAAAAGTAAACTTTTGAATAGTTGTAATTGACTCACCATGTTTATAAACAACATTTCAAAACTCTTTGATTTTGTTTTGTAAGTCGAAAATTTCTTCAAGATAGTTATCTATTCGCTTGAATGCTTTTTGTACCTCGAGAACCGTTTTGACAAGTTAACAACTCAGCCTTTTGAGTTTCCAAAGTAAGAGCGTTAATTTGTTGTTTATGTTCATGTTTCAATTGTTCTATTTGAGACAACAAAGCATTCTTGGATGCGGCTAGATCATGTATCTGTCGTTCTAATGATTTTTCGTTTTGATGAGATTTAGCAAAAGCGACTTCAAAACCTTTTTCACGCTTTTTGAGTTTTAAAAACGTTGATTTGTCCTGATTAAGCATTCATTATCCCTATTAATGCTTGCATTTTTATCTTTTTAGTTGCCAAATTTCCAAACGAGATTCTTGGTCTTTAATTAGGTTTAAGCTCAATTTCTCTATTAGACAGAAGCTCATCTTGTTCAACGTGAGTATCAATATGATCATTATTTAGATCCTCAAATATAACCACGGAGTCAACTTGATTATCAATATTAACCATAAGGTTATCTTGATCGCCAAATATAACTACGGATCTATTTGATAATCATCGAATGAGATGTAGATGGCTCATGTTGAACTCTCTCATCCTTGTCTGATGGAGAAATTGGCGGAGATCGATCATGAATGAGTGTATTATGTTCTCGATACCGAGACAAGCCATCAGTCATACACCGGGCTCGTGTCACTCATGTAGAGCTTGCATTTGTACCATCAACATCACTGCTGCATTAGCTTGCAAGTCCTCCATATCATCATCGAATCGCGAATCGCCATAAAGCTCGTCCTTGTTGGTAAGAGTTCCACCGCCATCCTTGAGAGCCAAGAGCAAAGCCTCTTTGAAATAAGCACGCCTCTTGTCCTCTTGGGCATGCATTAGCCGATGACCCTTCTCATTACAGCTTATAACAACGAAGACCATTAACCCCATTCTCAGCATTCTCCTCTGCTCAACCACTTGAGTCCTTTGTTGTTGCAGAGCACCCATGTTATGCCTTCCCATAGCATTAAACCCTTGACCACCTCCCATCTCGACCTAACATTACCACGATTTCAACTTCAACTCGCCCATTGTTAACCACACCGATTCCTTGTGTTTGATGAGGTACAATGCGATTGTTGATTCATTAAAATATCAGCCGAAGGCTCTAGCAATCATGACAAATCCTTGCTGCAGGGCATCAAAAGCTTCAAGATCCTCATTTAATTCAATTAAAAGTGCTTGATCGTTGTTGTTGTTGTATGGAACCAATTGAGTTTCTTGAGATTGTTGCCGTGACGGATTATATGGTGTAATTGTTGCGCTGGTTGAGGAGCGGGTGTTGAGGAGGAACACTAGTTTGAGCCCACAAAGCAAGTTGTTGATTGTCCGAAGTGACTGTGGAGCCGCGGAGTCCACGATAGCCCTTTCTTTGTCAACTTATTTTTGGTGAGGATTCAAATAGTCGTAAAACAATCCGTATGTAGCATGATGAAGATTCTTAGCTTCACGGAGAAAAATGACATACTTCTCCCATTCGCACTACCAAGACTACTTAGGAACTTAGTGTTGACAAAGAATTTGTGGCATGATGATATTGTGTTTGTCCAAATCATTGATGATGTCAAAAGTTTATGATGATATGAATCTAATGTCTCTCCCGGTTCAATCATGAAGTGTTCATAAGCCAAGTAGATTTTGGATTCCATGACTTATTGATTGAGTGTTGTGCCTTCCATAAGAAGATGAATATGTTCCCACATTGCTTTACTGCCTTTAGCATCAACACTTCGTAGGATCGGATTGGGTAATCCCAAAAGGATGTATTGCATTGCTAGTTCATCGCCTTCAAAATGTAGAAGTTCATCACCGTGAGGTCCGAGATAGTTGTAATGTTGGTGACAAAGATCTTTGGTGGATTGGCATTAGATTCATGTGTGACAACAGAGGCATCTCAAATGGACCTTCCAAGATAACCTTCTTTAAGAACTTTCCATGTGGCTTCTTTAGATCACATAACCTAAAGAACCTTATCACCCATTGATCATAATTCCCGAGAGTGAGCATTGGAGGTCTATCAAGTGAGCCACCTTCATGAATTGATTGTTGGCTACTTAAGGCTTCACACATCTTGCCAAACCATGACGGTTCCTTCATAGTATTTCTTGATGGATGTTGATTGTAGAAGTTTGTGTAAGGTTGTACTTGAAGACTAGGTGGTGGTTGAACCATTTGTGAAGTATGTTGTTGATTAAATTGTTGTTGATAAATTTGTTGTTGTTGATTAAATTGTTGATGTTGTGGACTTAGTTGTTGTTGTTGTTGTTGATTATAAGTGTAAGGAAAATAGCTAGAGTATGGTGGTTCCTACATGTTGAAAACTTGTGTTGTTAAATGGATCTTTGTAGTCGAATGAAACGCTGTTGATGAAGTATCCTTAGGCGTAGAAACCAAGTGTAGGCAAAAGTAAAGCTTAAAAACACCAAACTTACGCTAAAAGTGATAGTTACGGTGAGGATTAGCTTACGCAGAAGAATTGAGAAACACTAAAGTTGCGCGAACAAAAGTTAGCGTAGAAAACTTACGATAGGATTTGCTTATGCAGTAAGTTTGGAGTAAGAAAATCTTATGCGAAAGAGTTTCACGAAGATTTGAGCTTATGCGAAAAATAGGGTTTTCTTGCTAAAAATCTTTTACACTATCACGTTGTAAAGGATATCCAAAGTCGAAGTGTTTTTCAAGCTTATCCAAGCAAGAAAACACGAGTAAACCACTAAATCAATATCAAATCACGATGAGTTACGTAGAATAGGGTTTTCTTAACGTAAAGCAACCAAAATTGATTTTCTGCCCAAAGATGTTTCTAAGCAAGATTTTTGCGATGAAACAGCTTCAATATCACCAAAATAACATAAAAGTGTGAAACTTGATGATCTGTTGGAATCACTCCTAAACCTTAATCAAGTGTTAGTGATTCACATGTAATAGTTAGCTTAATTATGGCCTTTATGTTTGTTTTTAGCCTTAGGCTTATGTAGAAGGCCCATAAGCCTAGGCCTAGTCCAATAAGTAAAAAGAAGGGACTAAGAGTGTTGCCCTAGCTCCCTCTCCTATAAATACTCTTGTAAACCCTCACTTGAGGGTTGGTTGTTCAATTTATTTCCTTTCACTCATACTCTACGCATAACCATTTACTTATATCGTGTGTGTGTTTGGTTTATTGTTCAATCGCTTTTATCTCTTTCTATTAAGCTTGTGTTGTAAATCTAGTGACCTAACAAAGGGTATCAATCGCCTACTAGTTGGGTGAATCGCTGTGTTTTTGAAGGGTTTTAGGTCCTACGCGTAAAACAACGGTTTGATACTTTGGGTTCTCTTAAAAACGTATTTTTCACACTTTTGAATCCAAGATTCTTGTACTTTCATTGTTTTAAGGTGTTAAAATAATTTTAGCAAAAGTTTCAAACTTTATGGATCATAGTTTTAAGCTTGTTTTGTTCGAGGGTGTCGCCTAACGCTAACCTTTAGTAGCCTTTGATCCATCAAGTTTCACACTTTTGTGTTATTTTGGTGATATTGAAGCTATTCCATAACAAAAATCTGGTTTAGAAACAACTTTGGGCAAAATCACTATTTTAGTAAAGCTACGCCGTATGAAAACCCTAGTTTTACGCTAGTAACTTACCCTTAGTTTGATCTTCGCTTAGGTTTACTCCGTGTTTTCTTGCTTGGATAAGCCTGAAAATACGTCAACTTTGGATATCTTTTGCAATCGTGATAGTGTAAAAGATCATTTGGGCAAAACCCTAAACTATTCATAAGCATAAAGCTTACGCAGTAGAAATCCTACGATAAGATTC
Source organism: Chrysanthemum makinoi (assembly GCA_910596185.1). NCBI lineage: Eukaryota > Viridiplantae > Streptophyta > Magnoliopsida > Asterales > Asteraceae > Chrysanthemum > Chrysanthemum makinoi. Next base: position 44,694,469 of record OU343223.1, read on the forward strand.
ATCTTATGCCTAAGCCTAGTCTTACGCATAAGGTAATCCTACGCATAAGTTTCTACGCCTAACTTTGTGTCTACGAATAACTTTAGTGTCTTTTCCCTACTTACGCATAAGCTAAAACTACGCGTAACTCTCATTGTTACGCGTAACTTTGGTGTTTTTAAGCATAAGTCCTACTTGGTTTCTTGTGATTTCTACGCCTAAGGACACTTCATCAACAAAGGTTCATTCGACTACAAAGATCCATTTTACCAACACAAGTTTTCAACATGTCACAACCACCATACTCTAACTATTTCCTTTACACTTATTCTCAACGTCAACAATAACTAAGTCCACAACATCAACAATGGAATCAACAACAAGCAATTTATCAACAACAATTTAATCAACAACACACTCCACAACTTGTCAGCAATTCCACAACCGCAAATGGTTCAACCACCACCAAGTCTTCAAGTTCAACCCTACACAAATGACTTCAATCAACATCCATCAAGGAACACTATGAAAGAACCTACTTGGTTTGCAAAGATGTGTGAAGCTTTAAGCACCCAACAATCAATTCATGAGGCTGGATCACTTGATAGACCTCCAATGCTCACTCCAGAAACTACGATCAATGGGTGATTAGGTTCTTTAGGTTTTGTGATCTAAAGAAGCCACATGGAAATTTCTTAAAGAAGGTTATCTTGGAAGGTCCATTTCAGATGCTCTCTTATCATTGTACCAGATCCAAATGCTAATCCACCAAGAGATGAACAATCAAACATTGCTATCAAGGTCGACCGAATGCGAGGAACTTCTACACTTTGAAGCTGATGAGCTTGCAATGCAATATATCCTCTTAGGATTACCTAACCCAATTCTTCAAAGTGTTGATGCTCAAAAGACTACAAAGGCGATGTGGGAACATATTCATCTTCTTATGGAAGGATCTGCACTCAATCAAGAGGATATGGAATCCAAAATTTACTTGGCTTATGAACACTTCATGATTGAACCTCGAGAGACACTAGAGTCTTATCATCATCGATTCTCAGATATCATAAATGATTTGGACAAACACAACATCATCATGCCAAGAATTGCAGCAATACTAAGTTCCCGAGTAGTCTTGGTCCTCGAATGGGAGAAGTATGTCATTTTTCTCCTCGCAGCGAAGAACATGCATCATTCTACATATGGATTGTTGTACGGTTACTTGAAGCCTCATGAAAAGGAAGTTGATAGGGAAAGGATTCTCCGTGCTCAAATTGCTTCACCTTCACATCCGAAAATCAACAACTTGCCTTATATGCTCAAAACAGCTTATTCTCTCTCAACAGAACTCAACCAAAGAATTCAACCAACGCCACAATCACACCATATGATCCTTCACAACCTCAATCTTAACAAACTCAATTGGTTCCATACAACAACAACAATGCTCAAGCACTTGTCGTGAAGCTAATGAGGAATCGATCCATTCAAGCATTGCAACAAGTATTTGCTATGATTGCTAATGCCTTTAGCCGTTATACCAACAAATCCAACAACCGTATTCGCTCCTCATCTAACACAAGGAATCAAGCTGTTGTGAACAATGGACGAAGTTGAATATCGAATCGTGGTTATGGTCGTTAGATGGGCGGTGGTCAAGGGTTTAATGATGTGGGTAGGAATAACAATCGAGCTCTCGTGGTGGAACAGGAAATGCTCGAATGGGTTGAATGGTCTTCGATGCTACAACTGCAATGAGAAAGGACACCTGGCTAATGCATGCCCAATGCCGGGACAAGGGGCGCTTATCACAAAGAGGCTCTTCTTTGGCTCTTAAGGATGAAGTGTGGAACTCTCACGCACAAAGAACGAGCTTTATGGCAAATGCGCACTCAGATGATGATATGGAGGATTTAGTGCCAATGCCGCCTTATGTTGATGGCTAATATGCATGAGTTACATATGAGTGACACAGCCCGCCAGGTGACACCGATGGCTTGTCTCGTGTACCAACAAACCATATTCATCTCGATCTATATCTCCACCAACATCTGATCCGGCAAGGCTCGAATGTTCAAAATGAGTCGTCCACATCTCATTCCGACGATTTTCAACTAGACCTCGTAGTTATATTTGACGATCAAGATGACCAAATGGTTTCCCTTGATAATCAAATTGACTTCGTGGTTATACTTGAGGATCTCAATAATGATCATGTTGTGACTCACGTTGAACACGCCGAACTTTGCCTCATCCGCATTTTGCTCGTTTAATACAAGACCAACAAACCATAGTGGAAGAATGTCATGCAATTAATCGTGACTTGAAAGTAAAAATGCACTGTTAACCAAGGATTTTGAATGTTTACAAAAGCAACTCAACTTTTTCAAAACTCAAGAAAAACGCGAAAAAGGTTTTGAAGCAGCCTTTGCTAAATCTCATCAAAACGAAAAATATTTAGAGAGGCAGATGCGATCTAGCCGCTTCAAGAATGCTTTGTCTGTTCAAATAGAACAACTAAACATGAACATAAAAAGCAAATTAACGCTATCACCTTTGAAAATCAAAAGCTAAGGATGAGTTGTTAACTTGTCCAAAACAGTTCTCTGCATACAAAAAGCATTCAACGAAACGAATAGATGATCATCTTGAAGAAATCATCGGCTTGCAAAAAAACTTAAAGAGTTTAAAACTGTTGTTTACAAACATGGCGAGTCGGTCACAACTATTGAAAAGTTTACTTTAAAACCAAATCCAAATGGCTATGGACCGAATCTTGCCGATTACAAACCTAAGCTTTCAACCAAAGCATTCAAACCAAATCCTGAAGTTTCCGCGTAATATAAAATTGATAATTTCGTTATGAGTGTTGTTGAATATCATCGACAAGAGGAATTAGATGCAAAAGACGAGAGTCGATCAAAATTAGAAAATGTTGTTTACAACAAACCTTTTAACTATTCAAAAGCGTCACTTTCGTCACACCAACGGATTCTTCTAACACACCGGATTATCATAAAACATCCGAGTCTTCTAATGTTAATCCCAAACCAGATTATGCATAAACTTATGGTCCTTTACCTTCCATCGCTGAAGTAAACTCAAAACCCAAAATCGCAAAATTCTCAAATATTTTGACCTTTTCATGGCTGACCTCAAAACTTTACAACATGAGATAGAATATCATTCGAAAATCAAAGTTCAACATTTTCAATCGCTTAGCGCGAGAACAAAGAGATTTTTCAGAAAAATCTTTTACCAAATGTTAAAATTTGAAAAGTTGTGCATTGTCTTGGGAAAGGGACTTTCATAAGGAACTTGGATTGATGAAGTCATTTTCAGAAAACGAAACATCTATTTCTAATACTAAACGTAAAAGAAAATGTTGAGAAAAGATGTTGATCGACTCTTGGAAGATGTCATATGTGATGATATCCATAATGTTGTGTTATTGAATTCTTTGTCATATGCATTTGATTATATCTCTCTGCGATATCGTTGATTCTGTGGTAAATGTTGAGAACACTGATAATGTGCTCCAGATCGAGTCCTTAAAAGTTGAAAATAAACGATTGTCAAACGAATTTTCAAATGCAATACGCCGTCTTAATTGGTGTCAAAAAGATATTCACGATCAACAACTTGCTTTTCAACACAAAATCGCCCGATTGCGGCAAAATCTTCGATCCTAAAATTGAGCAACTGGATGATCAAAACGTCTTTTAAGTGTCAAATCTCAAAATATGAACAAGAACTTGTAAAAGTTAAAAGGAATATGGTGTCATATTTGATTTACTCAAAAGACTCGTGATGAAGCATCAAATGAACTTGATCATTATCTTGCACACACTAAAGAAGTTATGCATTTTGTCGAAATATTCGTCCGAAAATCAAGATCTGATTCACACTATCATAAAGTTAAGAGAAATGTTAGGAAAGTATGAACAACCACACCGTGATTAAGAGAATAGCCTAACACTTAGTAATCATGAACCTAGAATCCCTACTGCCAAATCACAAGTTGCTAACGTGCTTCCCTTCCAAACAAGAATAGTTGCCTCTTTTCCAAATGTCCGCACTTCACAGCCTAGGAGCAATACAAGGAAGAATAGGAAGTTACGACCTAAGAAAAGAACAATAATCTAATGATGAAGTAAGATCACACTAGGACTATGAATAAGACTCACGCTGCTTCCACTATAGATATTGCGTCCGGCAAATGTAATAGAAATAGTGATGTAACGAATGCTAAACCGTTAAGCACTTTTGATATTCACCGATGCACCTTGTGTTATTTGTCGAAAAGTATGAATTCTGATTGTCATGATAAATGTGTTGCTAAAGCTATCATCTCGCGTTTAAGGAATCCTAAGAACCGAATACCTTTAGGCCCACTAATCTTTCTAAGTCCTGTGCTTGGTAGACCGCCTCTTTAGATTCTAAGAAACGATGTTGCCCCTCAGAGCTCCGCTTTCACCTCCTAGAATGTAGTACCACCTAGTGCATTCACTAAGACTAAAGCAAATACTAGTTGGAGATGGCGGAAATGGATATATAACACACTTGGATTTAAATGGATACCTAAAGCTATTGATGTGTGTATATGTCTACTATAATCTGCTCGAACCTCAACATTTCGGGTTCCACATCTACTTCTATTCCATCTGTGTCGCTCAGGTGTAATGCGTGTGATACGATCATTCTCTGGATTGTTGATAGCGGATGTTCCCCTAACATGACATAACCTTAAACCGTTATCAAACTTTATTGCAAAGTTCATTGGCACTGTCAGATTCGGGAATGATCACTTCGCAGCTATAATGGGCTACGGAGACTACATCAATGGTAACATCGAAATTAGCAGGGTTTATTATGTGGAAGGTCTCTGGTCACATCTGCTTCGAGGGTCGGCTTCTGTGATGGAGATTGGGAGGTTGCTTTCAGGGAGAAATCTTGTTTCATTCGTGATCTACAAGGAAACGACCTTATGTCCGCTCGCAATCTCAAGTCTTTACACTATATATATGCAAGACATGGTTGCTTCATCTCCCATTTGCTTACTTTCAAAGGCAACATCAACAAAATCCTGGCTATGGCACCGCCGCCTCTCACATCTAAACTTTCAAACCATCACCAACCTCGCTAGACACAAACTAGTTGAAGGACTCCCACGATTTAGGTATTCTAAAGATCACCTTTGCTCGCCTTGTGAACAAGGAAAAGCACTCGTGCTCATTGTCCTTCAAAGGTGGAACACGCTCTCAAAGATGTGCTTCATCTTCTTCACATGGATTTGTGTGGCCCGACGCGCTGCAAACAATTAATGTCAAACGCTACATCTTAGTAATTGTTGATGACTATTCACGCTGGACTTGGGTCTACTTTCTTCGAAGCAAAGATCAAGCTCCACAAATGATCATCACCTTTCACACGAAAATACAAGTTCAACTTCAAACACCGTCCGACAAATCGAACGATGAGAGGAACTCGAATTTGTTAACCAAACTCTTCGTGAATTTTATGAGAAAGTGGGGATTCAAAGATCGACATCTATTGCACGCACACCGAACAAAACGGAGTTGTTGAAAGACTAAACCCAACGCTAGTGGAAGCCGCAAGAACAATGTTAATCAATGCTAAACTCCAGATTACTTATGGGCGTAAGTCAGATCTACGCATGCTATACTCAAAAACGATCTATGATTACAAAATGCCACAACAAAACACCTTTCGAGCTTGTCCACAACAGAAAACCTTTCATGTATTTGGATCTCTTTGCTATCCGAATAATGATCGTGATGACTTTGGAAAGCTCAAACCAAAGTCGACATTGGAGTCTTTATTGATATTGTGATAATTCTAAAGGTTTCCAACTGAATCGTCGAACAAAGGAGGTTATGGAAACGATTCATGCTCATTTTGATGAACTTACGGAAATGGCTTCTGAGTATAATAGCTTGGAACCCGGTCACAACCGCTTAAACTTCCCCCAAACCCCATCATCACCGATACAAGCCCTCGACTACTGCCAACAAATGGAAAGACTATTTGCCCTCTGCTCGTGATCGATATTGATGAACGCTCCTGTGTGTATCCACTGCTCGCCGCTAACCTCGATAATACTCTAATACCGATACACTGCTACAACAACCATCAAGATGCACCACCAGTTGACTCCACTTCAACCGTTGAACAAACCGCTTCCAACAATGATGAACCGGCCGACGATATGTTCTTAATGAAGTACCCCCACCGCAGATTTTAATCCAAATGCGTTTTTAACCCGCTTTGCTAATGAAACTGCCGCACCGATGTAGCGAATCATCAACAAACTATTTGAATCCTCAAAATCTGCACAATGTATACCAACATCAACCCTCTACACATAGATGGACAAAAGACCATCCTCTGGAAAATATTATTGGCAACCCGATCAACCAACGTTATTTAGACAACGCTTCACAATGACGTGAACATTGCATTTATGCACTCACCGCCAACTGAACCCAAAAATATTAAGGATGCAATGACAAAAGATAACTGGATTGAATCCATGCAAGAAGAACTCAACCAATTCAAATGCCTTGAAGTATGGGAACCGTTGAAAGACCAACAGGGTCTACGCCATTGGTCTAAAATGTATTTGGAAGAACAAAGGACACCGAATGGAATGTCATCGAAACAAGTCACGCCTGTGGCTAAGGGTTATAGACAGAAGAGGTATTGACTTTGAAGAATCATTTTGCCCGCTCGCCTTGAGGTCGTTCGGATATTTCTGCCGCAGCCTCATATGAACATCACAGTCTTCGTGATGGATGTCAAAACCGCTTCTAAATGGTCAACTAAAGAAACAGTTTATGTCACCGGCGATTCGTTGATCCCGCTGCCCAACCATGTTTACAAACTAAACAAAGCTCTGATGGTCTCAAACAAGCTCGGCATGACGCCAACTCACGCAGGATGCTTAGACTCTCTGGGAAAAGTACTTCGTGAGCACTACAATTTCTTGTGACAAACCGGTATTCTGGCAATCGCTGTGCTGGATCAAGTATTGACGCCTGCCATCAACCGAAGCGAATATGTAGCCATGTCGGTGTTGTGCTCAAGTCATTTGGATGAGAACACAACTCAAAGACTATGGTTATAAGATTTGACGTAATCCCCGATGTATCATGGACATCGGTGCTATTAGTGCATCTCGCGGCAAATCAGCTTCAACACTCAAAGTCAAAGCACATCGATCTTATATCACTTCATCAAGGACCACGCGGAACAGGTACTGTTGAATTATACTTGGGCCAGTAATACCATTGGCGTATCTTCTCACCAAAGCCTTAGCTCCTGCTAGGTTTAATGAGTTGGTCAACCGAATTGGTATGAGGTGTTTGACTCAAGAGAACCGGATGAACTCTTAAAATATTCTAAAAACCAACAAACACCAAAACCCTTTTGTAAATATTTTTAAAAACAAAATACAAAAATATAAAATCAGATAAAACAACAAAAATATTCTTCTATCTATATTTCTCTTAACATTTCAAGTACATCCCTTCCGTCAACACTCAAATCTTTCAAAATTCAAGTTTTTACGATCAAGTGTGAGGGGAGAAAATAAATTTTTAACGGTTTCAAAATAACCGTAATTGCATGTTACCTTTTCCCATTGTTTTTATGGTGGTAAATTTTGGTTCAATGACACTCTGACTAAAATTTATAACTTTTCATTATTTCTTAAGTCGAGGGGGAGTGTCGTCAAAGTTATTTCCAAATATTCTTCTTTTGGAAACCAAAATGGAAGTTAAAAGGCTTTGGATGAACATGGAAAAGGTGGAGGGGCTAAAACTGCCAAAATCTCAAAGTCATTTTTCATAAAAACACTTCACCTAACTTTCACCTCACATTTATTACTCAAAACCAACCAAATCCTACGCACAAAAATCGTCCAACAAATCTGTGTTTTTGATCATCATAGTGTAAGTGTTTTCATAATCTTAACGTAATTTCAAGCAAGGGTTTTGATTTTTATGCAAATCCAACGTAAAAAACACGATATGCGTGATTATGTTCTACGATAGCGTATGAACACAATAATTGGTGTGTTTTGTGATTAAAAGGATAGTGTCAAAACGCTTTAACATCAATGATACTATGTTTATATCAAAATCCACCTCGTAAACACGAATTGATTGTTTTTCAAAATTGGGTTTATGCTGGTTTGGGTAATTTCAAATGTGAAGGTTTTTGGTCAAAAAGATAGTTGTGTGATGTTGTTATCATGATGTATTGATGATATCTAGGCCTTAGATCAACCCAGAAACACAAATTGTTTGAGAATTAGAGATTAAGGTTTAATGTTCTTGAGAATTGGGTATTGTTGATTCACTGCGAATTGGATGTTAATACTTGGTAATATCACTCACATAACTTCTTAGAACTACCAGAAAAACTTTGGTGCTAATCCTATGGCTAGAAATCATATGCGTAATTCTTGAACTATTAGGGTTTTAGTCTTACGCGTAAGAATCTTACGCGTAAACTGTTTGATATGCTTTCATGCCATGATCTGTTGTAGAATGAATGTTAATGTTAATTTAGATGTTATGGTGATTTTATTTCAGGCTTGCTACTTCAAAACCGTAATCAAGGTTATTGAAACTCTACGCATAAGGATCACCCTACGCGTAGAAAGTTATGCGTAAGAGAAATCTTACGCTTAACTGCTACCAAGGTTCTACAAAGGGACTACGCGTATCTCGTGAAGGATATGCGTAAACAATGACCCTACGCGATAAGGTCTACTCGGTAAGCCTTACGCATAGGTTTTATATACGCCACGCTGCAGTTTCCACGCATAAGGTTACCTTTTCCTACGCTGTAACATTTCTTACGCCAGTAGTCGATTCCTACGATAAGCTTGTGTCTACGCCGTATAACTCCTGTGCTACGATGCTACCATTTCTACGCTTAAGCCTTGATCAAACCTTCATTATGAATTGTTACGCGTGCAAACTTGTAAATAAATAAATCATAATGTCACGAAACCAATAATGTCACTAATAAGCTTAAACGTTCAATATGTTGTGATTAATAAGTGATAACATAAACTTTAAAATTTAAAGTTAACTAACTCACGAAACTTTTCACGACGTCATTGGACTATTAGACATACAAGTGACTTTGGACTCGTAACAACCATTGACATTATACGTTCAATAATTAGACAATAAAACCTTCTGTTGACTAACATTATGTCTTTCAATATGTTGGTTCTTTTGGCTAATGCTATTTCAGATCACGACATGGCTACTCAAATGAATGTGGATGCACCTGAGGTTCTCACAATTGCGGATATCTTCCCTAATGGTTATCCAAGGAAGATTGGAAAGAACAATCTAAGAGTTGACTTTGAAACTCTTTCATGCTCAGAGTCTTCCTCGCTGATTGTGTGGATGTTCTAAAGAATCATCCATACCGTAACATGCTCTCACACTCGCCATCGCTCCGAGATCTACATTCAACAATTTCGAATTCAATGCAAAGGATCAAAGGTCAAAGTGCGTGATGTGACGCCAATCACAAACAAATCACCATCACACATGCATCTACGAGCTGTTCTTCTAATTCCTCGAATCGAGCCAACCGACTTCTATGCCACACCTACTCAAGAGACAATTTCGAAATTCTGATTGATATTGGCTATGATGAAGCTTCATGAATAATCACTAAGCACTCTCATGTGGAGCTTAAGAACATTCCTCAACCGTGGAGAACCCTCTACATCATCATTAGCAAATTGTCCGTCGTGATAGTGGCTATGAGCATCCCAAGCTCATAGAACTACAAATATTCCGGTCATTAATCAACAAAAAGGACATCGAAATTGAAGCACTGTTATGGGAAGACATGATGTCATTCACAAGAAACTTGGCTCAAAGATTCCCTATATCGATACACAAAACTATTGATCCGAGAGCACTTGGACTTCATCCCGATATTCCCCAAGAGGCTCAATGACCCGAAATCACGATATGTTGACCGAGCCTACTATCCCGATCGAGAATCAAGGAATCGTCAACAAAGAAACGGTGGTTACCGATCACCTTCGACTAATGAAATCAAAAGCTTGAGACATACAAAAGGTATCCGGTAGCGATAAGAGAAGGAAAAGTTGGTCATCTCGATGAGAATTCTTCTGGTACACCTATAAGGAAAACCGTAAGAGGAAGTGGAGAAGTGTTGCAAGTACTGAGAGTCTTTATAGAAGGACGTTCCCGAAGGAATCCTCCACGCAAGAAGGCAGTTCCGCCAAGGAAGCGTTCCTATTCCCATCTAAGCCTGAACAAAGACTAAGAGAAGCGAGGACTCTGAGGGTACTACATCGGATGAAGAGACTTTCTACTCTGGCTGCTAAAGATGACACTACATTATCTAAACCTCCTAGTCCTCGGTGATCAAGGAAAAGGGAATACTCCAGTACTTGTGCCTTATGAAGAAAGCTCAAGCTCAGATGAAGAGCAACTGGATAAATCATACAGGAAGAAGTTCAAATTCGTTAGACTTCAACGCGTTGCACAACAATTTGCTCAAGAACAAATGGGTGGCCCCGGAGGGTCGAGTGGTGGAGCTCAACCTTCACCAGGTCCTGATGCGGTTAATCAACCCGATAAGGGATCTGGTGCCACCACTTTGGTACAACAACAAACACGTGTGGAGGACACTCTTGAATATGACTTTGAAGAACCAGAATCTGAGAAGTTAGAGAAGGTAAAAGCTGATGAAGAAGCTCTGACCAAAGCCAAAGGCTGATGAAAAAGCTATGTCTGGAAATGAAGAAGATGTTGAGTATGATAAGTTTCTTCTAGATAGTCCTGCACGATCAAAGGAAGAAACTTCTGAGCCACCAAAGGACCCAGAGTCTCCTCACATCTCATCATCATCGGATTCATCTTCTCACTCTTCACCACCACCATCAAAGAAATCAACCAAATCATCATCTAAATCAGTAAAGAAGCCAACTCCATCTTGGATCTCTCAATCAAAGAATCGAATCATTAAATCTGCAAAACGAGTCAGAAAGAAAGATATTCTCTATAGAAAGTTGAATTTCCTTGCTGACCAAATACAGCATCTTCATGATGAGCAAGACGAGATGAAAGTTGAAAGGGAGTATGTACAGAAGCTTATGAAGGATGATCTTCAAGGAAGCATGGACGAGATGATCAAAGGATAAGTTCCTTATGGAGGTCGTTCCGAAACTAACAAAGGATATGTATACTAGACAACTGTATCTAAATCTCTTACATTTAGCCAAGCAAGCCATGAAATCAACTCCGATGAATTTGAGCATCAATCCAGTTAAATCCACAATCTTCTCAGATGATGAATTGGTGAACCGGCTAATAGCTCAAATGTCGAAACGCTCTGCAACGTTTTCCTCCCATGAAGCTAAACTGTTTGAAGCAGTGCTAGAATACCAACTCAAGTCATCATTCAGAGAAGAAGCTGTAAGGCCTAAGCGTTCAAGAGATGATGAAGACAAAGATCAGGATAAGGATAAAGAGCCCAAACGCACAAAGAAGTCTGGTGAATCATCCTCCATCCAGTACTCAATACAACCTCCACCACAAAGGACTCCTGCTCAACAAAGATCCCTCCTCCCTCTTACCGGATAAACCTCAGGATTCTGAGACACCACCCGACTCGAAAACCGGTGACCACTTTAAGTATACGAGGGGTGACGATGAGGAATACCATGAGCCCCAACAACAACCCGACTCTCCGACAAGTACGAAACCGAACCCTCATCTAGACCTAAGAAAAAGAAGAAGAAGGCGCCCAAGGCAGGCGTCCTATCATGGATAGATGACGAAAACACAGAGGAATTTGAATGGTTTTCTACACTTGTCAATTCCACTCCCTACCCTGCTGAAGGTCAAGATCTGGTAGACGTTAATACATTGGATCATGCTAAGATACTGCAAGAAAGATTCTGAGTAAAGAAGATGACGAAATCTGAGTTGCGGCGAATCAAGAATGAAGCTTTTCAACTGTTAAAAGATAGCTCAGAAAGTGCCATCGAGGTCAAATATCACCTTGAAAACATTGCTCGAGCTATGTCTAATAACATGGATTGGCTCAACCCGGAAGCAAACATCGACTTTACAAAGCGGGACAACCCTCCATATTACATCGACTGGTCTAAACCACTACCAACAATCGGCCAACCAAATGAGCCTAGAATTCCATTCCGATATTTCTTTAACAAAGACCTGGAATTTCTTCTACACGGTGGTGATGGTTCAAGGAAATACGCTACATCTTTGACACTTCCATTCCCGGCAGCAATTTACTCGAACTGCATAGCCATCGAGGAAAGATCTAACCACTTGTTCTCCAACCAAGTGGAAGAGTACAACCGAGATGCAATGTATGGGATTCACCATTGGCCGGAACGCCGAAGAATCTACTACCGAAGCTGCGGTTCGTAAATCTCAACATGAAGCGTTCAGTCCTAAAAGTATCGTTGCCATCAAACACGTTGATCTTTCGTCCAAATGGGACTACACTTTTCTCAAGAAGATTGTGGTCAAAAGGCAAGACGAAAGGGATTATGCATTTTCTGAAGCTGACTTTGAGAATTTGTCTATCAACGACATTGAAGACATGTACCTTGCCAAAGTATAGGGTCGCATGAGACAATTCTCCACTGAAGTACAACGTGAATTCATCAAGTCATTGCTCATCTTCATCGACGTCATCAATGAACGTGTAGAAGACCTCCAGCTTGCAGTTGAATCTTATCAGACCCGTGTCAACTTCACTCCACCGCATCTTGATCTTCTCGACATCAACCAACTCTCACAATATACACTTATCAGCAAACCATTCGGCGTCGTTTACCGCAGTGAACTTCAAAGAAATTGCTTAATGGCGTGTAGAGATCTTCACAAGTTTGGGGATCACTCTTTGAAGATGATTAGGGACGGATTGGCTTATCGGTTGAAGGATATACATAAGAAGATTGGGTCTCCTAAGCGATGGAATTCTCAGGATCGAAGGGATGTGAAGAGGATCATCACGATGATTGATGAACGGTTGTATCGAAGGGATCGTTCGAAGATTGGAAAGCTATGTTGAGGTCGACCGGATTAACATCACGCTTTCAACGCCCGATTCACACCCTTCGGCAACATCTCGGACTACCGGTACCCCTTGAACTGTTTCTTTCATTATAACTTTGGATGTATGATTTATTATGTCTATGGCTTGTGCACACATTACAGTGTACAACCCGCACTTGTAAATAAAGGACCCTGTGGTACGCTTCAGTGCCACAATCCTTATAAAAGGAGCGAAAGCTTCTTACTTTTGAGTAAAACCTATCAAACCTTTCACTTTTCAAGGTTTTGCTCAAAAGAACAAGTACTTTCCCTTATGATTTTCAAAACCTCAACCGTTTATATCACTCGTTGAGGGGGAGTACTTGACTAAAATCTTTGTTCACAAATTGTTCTTAGGGATTATCTTCCCACAAAACTCAAAATGGTCATATTTATTCTCAACATTTCTTCAAAAATAACATTTATATGCCATTTTTGAGGGCGAGAAAAATACGTGATAAGAAATAATTTCAAGCTAGTTCGCTAGTGATGTAAACGTGTCTCGCAAAGGACTTGTCCGAGTAGAATGTACCATTCGAGAAACTCTTGGTAGACATGAACCTTGACGGGTTTGACAACCTTTCGGGGTTGTCCACACCTTCAAGATAGTTATTAGAGCTAATTGTCACCTAAAAGCTGACAATGCAACTCTTTAACTATGCCACGTAACCGTGTCTCGCGGGGGAATGTCTATCTTGAGTCGATCAATTCAAAAGTGCGCGCTCTCCCCTCACAGGCATTTTCCGTCAAAACTCTAAAGCACATGTGGAGGGGAGTATTTAAAAGATAAAACTCTCATAGTGGTTCAAACATGTTTTCATTTACAAACCCTTTGAGAGATTTTCTTGAAAATGGTTTTATGGCAATGGAGTTATAAGGTGATTAAGGTTAGGAATAACCGTCCTATGATCCGCCAGAGTAGGAGGGATCTACCCAAGGACACTACCAATAGTTAGAATTTAGAAGTCCTTAGGTATGATTATAAAAAGGAGAAAATGAGAATCGGAGAAAGAAGGAGTTGAAGAATTAAAAGAAATGTAAAGAAAAGGGTGAAAAGAAATAGCCCTCCAAATTATTCAACTTAGGGCATACACCGGGTTCAATTCATATGCTACTGGTTGTCACTAAATGACACCGATATTGAAGATTAAAAGTCGTCATGGACCCAGTGACGCATGCACTAAACCTTCTTAGCCACTCAAGTTTCTCTTAACAGAAGCTTGTTTCATTCTCACAGGGAACCCTACGTAAACTATCGGCTTTCTCTTAGAGATTGGTGGTATTGAAGAAGGAGACCCTCTCCCTAGTCTCCGCTCAGGAAAACCAAAATGCACTATTGAGTCTAGAGCCACGAGATTCATCAAAAGATCTCTTAGGTACACTTGACATTTCATCACTTGGTGTTCAACAATAAGAACATCGGTGGTACGTTATCGAGTCCTTCACAGATCTTAGCAATGTCACATGAGAACATTTATGAGAGGTTCACATTGTGATCCTCAATGATTGAATGGAAACTCCTGCCGGTCAACATCAAACACGCCTCCCCGACAGGCCGGGTCGCCGTAACTCCCTCGTGGATTACGCTTAGTGGTCTCAAACGGTCTACTGTGCGTGAGGTGATACTGGTGTACCTCAGCGATTCATCTGAACCGTAGATGTACTTCGGTACATCGCGTTATCTCACTTGTGGGACTCCGGTTCAGGAACAGCCTTTGTGAGAATTAGAGTTGGGTTTTCACACTATGCTGTTAACACTCTCGAAGTTCAAACTTGTAAGTGCCGGAATCCGCTTATTACTAACCGTGTTCATGTTTTCTTCTTATGGAAGCTCTAGAGCGGAATGATCGTGCAGATTCTTCACACGCTCATGCCAACATCACCACTAATGGAAGCTCTATCTAAAAGCAACTCAAAAGTCAGAATTATTCTTTGTCAAACCAAAGAATCTACAAAGTTAAAGACTTAAAGAACTTCCTCAGTACTGAAATCCAATGTCAAAGAGCTTATGAGTGTGTTGAAGAATGACGTGGAGACACTGGAGCAGTGAAGCAGACCACTGAGCAGACTTGATGCAGACAACAACATACTATCACTACCAT
Organism: Chrysanthemum makinoi; assembly: GCA_910596185.1. Lineage (NCBI taxonomy): Eukaryota > Viridiplantae > Streptophyta > Magnoliopsida > Asterales > Asteraceae > Chrysanthemum > Chrysanthemum makinoi. Next base: position 44,709,710 of record OU343223.1, read on the forward strand.
CACAAAGAACAATGATCAAACAATAAAGACAAAGATAACGTCAAAGCATAACTGTTCAAAGAAGACAATTTCTCTACACTGGAGAGATTGTTCGAATCAAGGCAATTCTTCTCACAAGAAAGAAGAATGTCAGAAGACGTAAAAGCTACTATTACATCTGCTCCTTCACCGTTTACATTCATTCATCACTAACGCTTAGGGGGAGATTGTTGGAATCACTCCTAAACCTTAATCAAGTGTTAGTGATTCACATGTAATAGTTAGCTTAATTATGGCCTTTATGTTTGTTTTTAGCCTTAGGCTTATGTAGAAGGCCCATAAGCCTAGGCCTAGTCCAATAAGTAAAAGGAAGGGACTAGGAGTGTTGCCCTAGCTCCCTCTTCTATAAATACTCTTGTAAACCCTCACTTGAGGGTTGGTTGTTCAATTTATTTCCTTTCACTCATACTCTACGCATAACCATTTACTTATATCGTGTGTGTGTGTTTGGTTTATTGTTCAATCGCCTTTATGTCTTTCTATTAAGCTTGTGTTGTAAATCTAGTGACCTAACATGATCCAAAACTTCAAAACACCTTACGCGTAAAGATGAACACGCGTATAAAACCAAGCTCAAAATCAATGAAATACACGTAAAGTTCGAAACTTTTTGCCAAAAACAGATATTTTAACACCAAATAACCTTGAAAGTACAAGAATCTTGGATTAGAAAGTGTAAAAAATAAGTCTTTTTATGCATATCAAAGTTTCAAAACCGAGACTTACGCGTAGAACAAAAATAACTTCAAAAACAAAACCTTTTCACCCAACTATTTGGCGAATGATACCACTGTTAGGTTCCCATTTTAGTAACACAAGCATCAATATAAGAAATAGTAAAGAAGAGATCGGATGAACACAAACACAAACACACGAATAAGAAATAAAGAAAGGTTATGCGTAGGTGAAAGATAAAAGTGAACAACCAACCCTCCAAGTTCCCTTCCTTTTACTTATTGGGCTTGGCCTAGGCTTATGGGCTTTCTACATAATCCTAGCCTTGATTACTAACATAAAAGCCATATTAAGCTAACTATTACATATGAATCACTAACACTTGTGATGGATCTAAACACACACCTTGTGTCAATGATATTTTGTATGATATTATTAAGCACGCGAAATTTACTTAGTAATACTTTAGAAGATGAATTGTATGATGTATTATATATAAACACAGATTAAACACAAAACTTAAGCTCTAATATTATTGATGAATAATACGAGTGATCTTGCTTATCATTAGGGTTACACCTTGAAGCTTTTGTAAGTAATACATAGGTAATTAAACAAGTACCTAAGACAATGACCAAGGACCTCCTTTTATACAATAAGGAGTCCTTTACAAGATAAGTATAAAGCTAACATTATAGAATATACACAAGATCTATTCTATACTTATCTAGACGTGTTTAACTAAACATTATCTAACAGCAGTGGTAATAATGTACTGGCAGTGGGAATACGTTTCCACTGCTAGTGTTAAACCGAGCAGTGTAAACCACAACTATCCGTGGTAACAGATTATTCCCAACAATCCTCCCCTAAACTTATGATTTCTCTGCAAATCAATAAGTTTCTTCAATATGCATTATCTTCAAGGATTTAGGAATTCAACCAAACACTTCACTTCTTCCTTAACTTCTGTATGTCTCTTGAACATTGATCTTGAAGCCTATGTAACAATGCTCTGACTTTCTCATTGTCTTCATGAACTCTTATTGTTGTACATAACATCACAGTGAGAGTTCCAGCTCTGAGTGGATATTCCTTCTCAGTAAGCATGAAAGCATCTTCTCCATTTGCTGTAGAGACATGATGAACTTCACATGAGTCATAGTAAAACCATTTAGTACCAGGACATGTGCATGAGAATTTCCAGAAATCATCATCAACATTTGGTTCATAGAGCCTTCTAAGATTAATCCACAACTGCATCTCCTTTGTATCTTTGAGATCTTGAGCATTAAACCTTTCTTGAACTAACCTCCATAGTGTATCAAGGTCATCTCTGTCAAAAGCTTTTATAAGATCTTCAAATTGCATGAATGATGAAGTTTCACCACCTAGCCTTGTGATCTTCCATGTTGGAGCAAAATTGCTAGCAGTGTAAACTTCCCAATCAATGATAGGATGTCTTACTTGCAGTGGTTCTGGATAAAAATCTTCTTCTACAATCACAATCATTCCAGTCAATTGTTCTTTAGTGAATTTCTCAGTAGGAATTTCTTGTTCTTCAGCAATCTTAGTCTTCTTAACAGTTTGAGAATCACTTTCTTTTGCCTTTCTCTTCAACTCAGGAAACTTTCTTGCTTATTCTTCAGAGCCCATTGGAGTAAAATCTTTATCTTGTTTTTGAACTCTGTAGTAAGCCTTTTCAACTTGATCATCAGCCATTCCTTTGAATTGATGCTTCTTCCAACCACCAACATGACAACAATAAGTCTTCATATATGAAAGAATTTGTGCTTTGGTTGGTTGTCTTGATTTCTTTTGGCCCTTTTTGACTGTACTAATCACATCTTCAAGTGCTTGATTGTTCTTCATTTGAATGAAATCCTTCAACTGAGCAGTTCTTTGTTCTTCAGTTAAGGATGCATCAGCTACCAGGTCAATTGCCTTTTTCTTGATTATTTGATTATTAGCAATCAAGAACTCAATATCATCTTCAGTAGGAACATAACTAAACTCTGGAGTCTTCTCTCTAAAAATTGTAGGTTGAATAGTGGAAATTGGATTTTCCAATCTATCAAGCCTTTTAGCCTCCAAAAAACTTGCAACTTCCAATTCTTCAAGCTTTTTCTTTTTAGCAACTTGTTCTTCATTAAACTTTTTAGCAATTTCTCTATCAAGAGCAATCTGTGCTTGTTGTTTCTTTGAAATCTTTCTTCCAGTTTGCTCTACACTTTCCATAACTGCTTTACCTTTGTCTTTCTTCAGTTTATCAAATTCTTCACTTGTAGTGGCATCAGTGGTAAAATCAGTTGCAGTACAGAAAATGTCTTGATCATCAAGTTGCTCTCCTTGAGTATTAGCTTCCTTTGCTCCTTTACTTGTATCACCTTCATCTTCAAAATCAATTTGCCTCCCCTTAGTGTCAGAACCTATTTTCCTCCCCTGTTTGGGAGAAGTTCCCAAATCATGATCAGCTAAATTACCATCAGTAGGTGAGGATGAAGGTGAAATCACCAACTTTGCAGTCTTCTTGGGCTTTTTCAACCCCTGCAACTCCTCCTTTAAGGTCTGAATCTCTTCCTTTAAATGTTTAACATCCTTGGCATGCTGCTTCTTGACATTTGCCAAATCCTTCTGTAGAGATTCAACCTGCTTGGCTAACTTTGTACACAAACCCATCAATTCCAATTGGTTCCCACTACCCTCATCACTTCCAACTGTGTTACCTGTTGGGAGAGGTGAATCATGGGGAATTGGCTCAGAATCCTCCATAGTTGGACTAGGTGGAAGTCTAGAACCACCACTGCTTGTTCCTAGACCAAAAGGTTCAGAAACTTGATGTGTTGTCATGAGAGGAGTTGACTGTTTAGACCTTCTCTCATAGGTGTTTGAAACTGGTGGAGTATAATCAATGTTTGGAACATTAATTATGGGTGTGGTTTGTTCAGTTGTAATCTTAGCAAGCATTTGGGGAAGGAGAGGTGTAAAAATCATATTGTCATCTTTGTTCAAATTTTGAAAAACTTTAGGCTTTAGGCAACTGATTTGATAAACATTAGTATGAGGTTGCAGTTGAAACTCAGTTAGCACTGCTTGCACAAACCTTGGATACATTAAAAATTTTGTTTTACTCTGTACATTGCCTTTCATACTTGTAAAAATATAGTTTGACCAGTTAAAAATCTTATCAGTGACTAGACAAACCAAAGGATAAGCCATGGTTGAACTAAATTGCTCATAAGATGTTTTCTTTGGACTGAGACAATGCAACAGAGTATGAATCAAAAATCTCCATTGGGGACAAAAACCACTCTTTTTGAAAGTAGCCTTTTTGTCAGTGGTATCATACCCCATGGATGATAAAGTATCATGAATTTCAGGCATAGGTAATGTGATGAGACCATTGAGATCACCCAATTGGAGTACTCTCCTCAAGGATGCCTCAGTAACATCAATAGTTACCCCATCCACAGTGGCTCTGAGAGCATCCACTGTTTCATGTGTATCTCCAATCTCAAGTGTTATGGACTTAGCAGAAGTCCAAAACTGTTTGATTTGAGAGATATAAATTGTGGGTTTTAAAAGCAAAGCATACCTTATATGTGTGGTATGAAGAAAGTCCACAATTTGATGATAAACAGGGCCACTCTTCTCGTTAGACTTTTGTAGGTAGGCCAGTAGGTTATGCTCATCTGCAAAGTTTAAAGATGCCATAGAAACTTTTGATGAAAAACGATATTATGTCAGTAAGAATTGAAAGAATAACTAGCCAATTGAGAGAGAAAGATATATACGGTTAGGGTTTAGAATTATTGCGCAAGTAAAATTATCTTTAGAAAGTATTTATCACAATATGGAAAGAAGATAATTTACTTAAAATTTTTAACCCTATATATATGACAATCAGTGATTACTTTCAACAGCTAGTAAAAAATAAGTTATTGACACAATCAGTTGTAACGGCTAGAACAACAGTGGTAAAATAACACTGTCAGTGGAAACTGTGAACTAGCAGTGGTAATTTTTCACAAAAATTTCAAAGAGCAGTGGTAAATTAAAATCATTTGAAAACTAAACTGCTCTTATCATAGTTTTTAGCAAACTACCAGCTATCAACGGATTTTATATGTCTTTACCATGAGCCGTTTGCTATGGACTAGCCAACTCTTAATCATAAAGAATATGGTGAGTTGATAACCATATAGTTTTTGGTAAACTATCAACCATAAACGGATTTGACAAGTCTTTACCAGTAGCCGTTTGCTCTGGACTAGTTGATTCTTATGTGGGTAAGACATGGTGAATCAAAACCCATTTGTTATGTATCTCAGATATACACCTTTTAAACTCAACTCCCAACCAAGCTTGGTTATGTATCTGTAAGAGATAGGAATAACCAACTTGATATTTACCAAAGTTACCTTTAACCAAACCATTATCCAAGTAAAATATCTTCCAAAGTCAACCAAATAATATCTATATTTACTCCTTAACCTACCAAAATAGGAAAAAGTAAATATACTTATTAATTAGCCCTTTCAACCAACTTTGTCTATATAAGGAGGCTTGGCTTTATGTAATCTTCATCAAATTACATTTAAACACAATATCCCTAAAAATAATCATGAGCAATCCTTCCAATACCATCGACATCTCTTCTGATTCAGAAGAAGAATATGTAATCGAGTCAGAGACATCCTCAGAGGCATCAGGATGGTTTGGATACTTTCCACCAGGGGCTGGCACTTCTTCCAAAAGGTATACCAAAGAAACTGTTAAGTGTGTGCCTGCAGCTAAACCTGCAACATCTCTTGAATTCTACTCTATCTCATCAGATGATGATGAGGAGAATGATGAAACCTATTCCATGGCCAAAGATTTGCCAAAAGCTCTCACAATAGCATTGAAGACAGCTATCTCAAACATGAAGCGGATAGCTATACCAGAGAAGCCTGCAAGACTCCCAAGACCTCCTCCACAAGTGCTTGGACTTCCTTGTCCAAGGATGCAGTCAACCTTTGAGAACAAAAGGAAGAGAGCCCAGAAGAACAGACATGACTATGTGGGCAAGGGCAAGAAGCCAATGGAGTAGCTGAAGATAGGATGTGCTAGATTGCAGTCTTTTGTGTTTTGATGATTAGAAGTACTTTCTCTTTGGTTGTAATAAATCATCATGATGACATGAATAAAATTCCTTTGTTTTAGTGATTTCATTATAAGAGTACATGTTGCCACTGATTTCATTGTAGTTACCACTGTTAGGCATAATTTCATTTTTAGATGCAGTGGACAACAAAAGATACTAGCACACAACCGCAACAATCTTCAATGTAAACAAAAAATCCTTCAAATCTGCTTGTCATAAACATAAATCATACACTGAAAGAATTTGTGAGGTATCAGTGGTTAGAGAATAGCAAGGAGTAATTCCATAAGCTTAGCAGTGGCAAAACTCGTAGTTAATTAAGTCAACTCCTTGTCACTGATTCATTTATCAAGGTCAAGAGACTTCATTTACTTCTCAACCACTTATACCTTCCCCTCATTAACTTACTGAATCCAACTTAACATTTATTAAACAAACCTTTTAACACACACACCACCCAAATCACATACTCCAAAAATTTCACTCTCAAAGATCATTTCTCCAACAACACCATGAGTCAATCTAGTCCAATCAATCTTTCTTCTAGCAGTTCATCTGATAGTTCTTGGGATGACTTTGTTTTGAAGAACCCTGGGAGAGTTGAGAAAGAAGAGTATGAGAAGGTTGTATCCAGGAAGAGAAAACATTCAATTGTTCTCTCAAATCCTTTTCCTGCTGGTCCTTCATCACTACAGCCAGAGCCTCAGGATGCATTAATCAAGGAAGATAGCTCAGAGATCAGCTCCTATGTATCACCATATGTAGATACAGATGATGAGACCTCTGGAAGAGTCCTGAGTGTTCCCCCTCTTGCAGCAATAGCTCCTCCTGAAGAGCTCCAACCATCACCTTCTCTACCATTGCTATCAGAACCACCATCAGCAGGTCCTTCATCATCCTCACCACCTACTGGAATAGTGGTGATGGGATTAGCAAGCCCTAAGGTGTTTCCATGGATTGATATGCGTGGAGCTCCTAAAGTGATGCCAACTTGGGCCTTTCCAAAGAAGCCATAGGAGGTGAATGGTTGTCAGATGTAGTAAGGTTGTGAAGCTTTTGTTTGGGGTAGTTAGTTGGTAGTTGGTTTCTAGTTGATGTAATGATGCATGTAATTAGTATTCCATGGATGTAACTGCTGCACTTAGTGTGCAGTCTTGTGAAATAATAATAATAATCCATGTTTTCCTTTACCATTAGTGTTCCTGCATCATACATATTGTTCACATTTTGCATTACAATTTACTCCACCTCCAAAACTGACATACTGTCCATCATAATGCTCAAAATCAGAAAGATAGGACTTGTTGCCAGTCATGTGCCTTGAACACCCACTATATGTATATCCTTGATCTGTTCTTTTTGTCCTTGGATGTTCCTGCACATAAGAGTAAAGAGTTAGTTTATTTTGGGGACCCAAGCCATGATTGACTTGGATCTGCCTCGTGTATCAATATAGTTAAATCTATCAAAGGTCATTGATACACCATTGGGATTGGTTGTAGAGGTATTTCCTTTTGGTTTCCATTCCCAACGTGTTGAGGCCTTCATAGCATTGCCCATGTCCCCCCTTTTCTTATTTACAACCCTTGCAGTGGTAACTTTTGAATAAGCAGTGGAAACTGTTGGTTTCTTTTTAGGCACCCACTGTTGGTTATGGTTAACCTTTTTAGCTTGAAAGGTTCCTTTCCCTGTTTGTGCAGATTTTGCAAAAGGTGTTTTGGAGTTTGCACTTTTAACAGGTGACTTAGGGTGAGCAGTGTTAATAGTTTTTGCAGTGGCAAAAGTTTTGAGGCCACTTCTTAGTTGAACTGCTCTTGGGACCATTTTGCAATTTGAATTAGGGTGTACATTATTTTGAAACATGTTAGAATTCACCCTTTTATTCCCTTGGACTTCCCTTCTCCCAACATGATAGTCACAATAAGCATGTATATGATCAAAACTACCACAGATATAGTATGCCTTATTGTACATTACAAAATCACTACCTAGTTGTTGAGATTTAACATGATTCCAACTCCTCTGGTTACCCCTAGGAGCTGTAGGCTTATACCTATACATCTCAGCATACCTTAAAGTTGGTCTAGGTTTATTAACAGGTTTCCTAGGTTCCTTTGTAACAGTATTAACAACTTTTGGGATAGAAGGCTCTACATTCTTTTTAACATTCTCATCAACAATAGATGAGTCACTAGCACTCTCAAAAACATCATTATCATACTTAACCTCATTCTCATTTTTCACAGTTGTGTCCTTTAAAGGACCATATTCTCTTTCAAGATCCTTAAACTCTTCTAGTCCTGTATGAGCTAAATCTATACCTGGAGGTGATGGAACACCTCTTAGTGGTGGAGGCACTATATTATAACGCATACCAGACTTAGCTTTACTATATATTTGAGCATTCCAAATTTTATCAATTGACTTAGACTGATGATAACATGTGTCTAAGGTTAAATTGACATTTTCATTTTTCTTTTGAAGTTTTTCAAACTCCTTTTGGTATGCTTCATTTACAGCTTTTGTATGTTCTACCTCTCTTCTAAGAAGAATCATATCATCATTGTATTTTGACTCATTATCTTGATAGTGTTTTAGTTGAGTTTCCAATACAGCTAAAGCTCTCCTAAGGTTAGACACAGTATAATTAGCAGTATACAACTCTTGTCTTTCATTAGAATATAAATCATTAAGCCTTTCAACTTCTTTAGCAGCCCTACATGTTTTAGAACAACTATCAAAGTTTTGTACCTCAGAGTCAGAGAAAGCCATGAGAGCAAACTCAGTAGCAACAAGAGCAGCATCAGTATGTTCTTCTTCTTGTTCATCAGCCATGAAACTCCAATCATAGCTCACACCATCAATAGCCAACATTGCCTTTGGTTCTTCCACAGTTTGTTCCTTCTTTTGCTTGTACCAAGTTGACCTGTTGTCCTTGGTCTTTGGTCTTCTACATTCTCTAGCAAAATGTCCAAACTTGTGGCAGTTAAAGCACTCCACTTTCTTCTTATCAAAACCTGCAGTTTCACTCCCATTGATGTGAATAGGTTTGCCAGTCTTCTTGTAGAATTTCCTAGCCCTCATGCTAAGAAGAGCTATCTGCCATTTAATATCCATCTCCTCCAAGTCATTTTCATCAATTTGCTCTATTTCTTCATGAGTTAAGACAGAGCCATCTACTTGAGTAGAGATGAAAGCATAAAAGGTAGGATCTCCAATACTAGCAACCTTCTTCTTTGATCCTGCAGTGGTAACATTAACATTACCAGTGGAAACTTTAGAACCAGCAATGACAACATCATCATCACTGTCATCTTCAGAATCATCACTGTCAACAGAGGTTGACAACAATGCCAAGCTACTAGAGCTTGAACCAAGTTTCCCTGCCTTCTTCAACCTTTGCTCAATAAGTTTGAAGTTGTTGTAAAGGTCATTGAGCTTCATTGTTTCTATGTCTATTTTGTTTTCCCAGACAGTAACATTAGTTTGAAACTCTGAAGGCAAACTTCTTAGAAACTTCAAATTTAGGTCTTCCTTTTCTACCTCAATGCCAAACACAGCAGTTGTGTAACAATCTTCTGAAGTTTGGTAAAGATGCTATCAAGTGAGTCATTGCTTGAAGCAGAGAAGTTTTCATAACTTTGCTTCAACAATGTCTTTTTTGTCTTCTTTGTAGCATCATTACCACCAAACACTGAGCAAATGTCTTCAAACAGTTCTTTAGCAATCTTGTGCTTGCTGAATGCAATGATTTGATCTCTAGGAAGAGTCATCAGCAACAAAATTCTTGCCTTAAGATCATTTTTCCTGCAAGCTTTTTCAATACTAGATTCAGGCACAGAAACTTTCACAACATCTGTTTCACCAACCTTCATAGTACTAGTCACAGGCATGAAAGAATCACCAGTTTGAATGATCTCCCAAAGAGCATAGTCCTGAATGAGAAAGTATTGCTCAATCAGTATCCTCCACATCTCAAACTCATTAAGTTTGAGCTTAGGTAGCCTTGGTGTAGAAGAGTTGGACTGGTTGTTTTCCATCTCCATTGGATTGAGTGAGTAGGTTAAGCTTATTCCTTGGATCTTCTAAAACAAAATATCAGAACCTTCGCTCTGATACCACTTGATGGATCTAAACACACACCTTGTGTCAATGATATTTTGTATGATATTATTAAGCACATGGAATTTACTTAGTAATACTTTAGAAGATGAATTGTATGATGTATTATATGTAAACACAGATTAAACACAAAACTTAAGCTCCAATATTATTGATGAATAATACGAGTGATCTTGCTTATCACTAGGGTTACACCTTGAAGCTTTTGTAAGTAATACGTAGGTAATTAAACAAGTACCTAAGACAATGACCTAGGACCTCCTTTTATACAATAAGGAGTCCTTTACAAGATAAGTATAAAGCTAACATTATAGAATATACACAAGATCTATTCTATACTTATCTAGACGCGTTTAACTAAACATTATCTAACAGCAGTGGTAATAATGTACTGGCAGTGGGAATACGTTTCCACTGCTAGTGTTAAACCGAGCAGTGTAAACCACAACTATCCGTGGTAACAGATTATTCCCAACAACTTGAAATATGGTTTAGGAGTGATTCCAACAGTAAATAATAGAAAGTATAAGGACCACATTATAAATAGTTTAGTAGAATAGTTTTCCCCCTTTTATAAACGGTTATGTAATCATTTTTCATTTGAATTTCAAGAAATAATAATCATTTTCTCTCTAATCTTGTTCTGCTTATATGGTATCAGAGCACGCAAAGCTCTAATTTTAGGTCAGTTTGCCCTAATTTTCTTTATGCTTAATGTTCTATAACACAATTTGATCAATTCTATTGGTTCTGTTTGTTTCAATTCTGATTGATTGGGATATTAGATTGGATACGAGTTTTAGAACATTTGAATTGCATAATTAGGGTTTTGATCGTTAATTGATTACTTCTGTTAAGATTGTTCACAAATTGTTAAAATGGTGAATTCTGATTCTAATTCGAGCAGCAGTGGTGTTAATTTGAATGTTAATGGTGGGATTAATTCAATCAATGATCCATTGTATATTGGGAATTCAGATCATCCTGGTATGGTACTTGCTAATACACCATTTAATGGAACTAATTTTTTGGGGTGGAGTCGTACAGTTAAGATGGCTCTAGGTGCAAAACTCAAATTAGGGTTCATCAATGGGACATGTGTTAGACCACCAGTTACTGATCACGAGAATTTACAAAGATGGATTAGGTGTGACTATATGGTTACCTGTTGGTTGTTGAATTCTATGGTAGCAGAATTATCTCAGGCATTTTTATATGCACAATCTGCTTTTGAATTGTGGAAGGAATTAGCTGAGAGATATGGTCAGAGTAATGGACCACTCATATATCAGCTTCAAAGGGAATTGAATAATGTGAGTCAGGGTAATTTGACCATTGTTGCATATTTCAACAAGCGTAAGAAATGTTGGGATGAATTGCATAATCTGAATGGTGTCCCTGTATGTTCCTGTGGAAAGATGCAAGAGTGTACTTGCAACCTTGTTGATAAGTTTTTGGAGATTGAAAGGAGATCAAAGTTAGTACAGTTTCTTATGAAGTTGAAAGATGATTATGAGTCAGTGAGAAACCAAATACTAGCTATGGACCCTTTGCCTAATGTCAACAAGGCCTACTATATAGTACAACAAGTTTAGAAACAGAAACAGGTGACTAACCATGTAGCTGATCCCATGGCATTTTTTGCTAACATGAACCAGAATAGGAATGTGAAAAGAGATAACAGGAATGGAAAATTTGATCCAAGAAGTGATACTAAGGGGTTTAGGCATTGCACACACTGTGATCAGGATGGGCATAGTATTGATCAATGCTTTGAGAAAATATGATATCCTGATTGGTACAAAGGGAAGAAGAATAAGAAAGTTGGAAAGTTGGCAGCACATGTTAATTTTGGGCCAGAGACACCTTTTGACATGGGGTATGAGAATGAATTGCAGGGTGAACAGAACAATACAGGTTTGGATCAAAAGTTGGTTGCAGCAGTTTGTCAAGAGATGATGAAGATGCTCAATGGAAAGACTCCTATGGCTAATAATGGATGGGCTTTTACTTCTATGCACCATGCAGGTATGTCACTCCATGTCAGGACCTTTGCATTATCATCACAGAGCAATACTATTAAGATTAATGAGTGGATAATAGATACAGGTGCTTTAGACAATATGTGTCCCTTATATTACCCTGTTCAAAACCACATATATTCTCAAAAATCCAATAACTGTTCACTTGCCTGATGGTACAACCAAACTTGTTACCACAGCAGGCCAAATCCAATTAACTCCTACTCTAATGCTTTTGGATGTCTTATATGTCCCTGAATTCAATTTAACCTGTTGTCAGTTGGAAAACTCTTAAACACACAAAGTTATTTTGCTCAATTCTTCCCTTCCTATTATGTGTTCCAAGACCTTTCAACTAAAGAGGTTGTGGTAATTGGAAAAAGTTCCAGATGCTTGTACACCTGCACATCTTTGGATCCTTCTACATCTCAAAGCCCATCTGTTAATAACATCAATGTTTTTGATTTCACTTATTCATGTTAATTCTGTTCTCAATAAACATGATGATTTACATACTACATGTGTTTGTCTTTATCCAAAAGATGTTGATGAGTGTAAAAGACTCAATAATTCTGATTTTGTTTGTGACAGTTGTTTACATGCAAAATTTCATAGATTACCTTTCCCTAAAATTTCAATTTCTTCACAAAAACCTTTTGAGTTGATTCATGTTGACTTATGGGGACCATATAAAGTACCTGCTCTGAATGGGGCTCATTATTTCTATACAATAGTAGATGATAAGAGTAGAGATACCTGGACATACCTCATATACAGTAAAGATCAAGTTTTGACAATCTTGTCTAGTTTTCTTAAGTATGCAGAAACTCATTTCAATGCTAAAACTAAGTTTTTAAGGTCTGACAATGGCACTGAGGTAGTAAATCACAAGGTTTTAGAATTATTGAGGTCTATGGGTATAGTTCACCAAAGATCAATGGCTTATACCCCACAACAAAATGGGGTAGTGGAAAGGAAACACAGACATCTGTTAGAGACTGCTAGAACTCTAACATTGCATGCTGGTTTGCCAAAGAAATTCTGGGGTGATTGCATTTTAGCAGCTATTTATTTGATTAATAAGATGCCAATGAAACAGTTATCTTGGAAGACACATTTTGAGGTACTTCATGGTACACCTCCCTCTTATAAACCCTCAAAACCATTGGATGTTTATGCTATGCAGCCTCCTTAGGACCTCACAAAGATAATTTTGATCCTAAAGGAATCAAATGTATCCTTATTGGCTATCCACCAGGGCAAAAGGGTTACAAACTGTACAACATGGCTACCCATGAGGTTTTTCATAGCACAGATGTCTTATTCATGGAAGATGTTTTTTCCTTTTAAAAACACTACCATTCCTTTAACCTTTTCTAATCCTACACCTCACCAACGTTTTCATAGTCATGATCCTATATCTGATGAAGATGATGTTATACCAACACCTATACCAACTGAATCAGTTTCACCCTCAACTGAGACCACTACTGATATGCCAAACCAAAATGATGAACCCAACATCCCTGATCTACCTCCACCATCTCAGACTGCACCTTTAAGAAGGTCTAGTAGAAGTGTTACTGCCCCAAGGTGGCTTTAAGATTTTGTGGGACCAAAGAGATCAGCTACTGTAGTTTATCATCAACCTAAATATCCCTTGTTCACATCTAAAGACTTCAAAAACATTCCTCAAACCCACATTTCTTTCTTAGCTAATGTTTTTGACACAGTTGAACCGGTTACATATTCTTAAGCCTCAAAACATAAAGGATGGGTAGATGCCATGAATAAAGAATTGTTTGCTTTGGAAGAAAATAATAATTGGGAGCTTACTACTTTACCCTCAGGTCATAAACCCATTACCCCAAAATGGGTGTTCAAAATTAAGTACAAACCTGATGGGACAGTAGAAAAATTAAAGGCAAGGCTTGTTGTTAGGGGTTACAGTCAAAAGGAGGGCCATGATTACAAGCACACTTTTGCACCTGTTGCCAAACTTTCTACAGTTAGGGTCCTCATTGCTTTAGCTACAGCAAAGGAATGGTCTTTACACCAACTGGATGTGAATAATGCTTTCCTCCATGGATACATTGATGATGAAATTTATATGCTTCCACCAGAGGGTTATACCAAAGCAAAACCAAACCAATTATACAAGCTGGTTAGGTCTCTTTATGGCTTAAAGCAAGCTTCTGGGCAGTGGAACCAAGAATTGACCAAATTCATTTGCAGTTTGGGATTTGTACAGTCCAAACATGATTATTCATTGTTTATTAAGAATACACCTGGTCATTTCCTAGCTATTCTAGTGTATGTGGATGACATATTGGTTACTGGTGAATGTACTGCTGATATTATTAAGGTAAAGAAGGCATTGGATCAGAAGTTTACAATCAAGGATTTGGGTGATGCGAAATATTTTCTGGTTGTTGTGATTTACAGAACAAAGGTTGGAACTCACCTTAATCAAAGGAAGTATATTTTAGATCTGCTACAAGACTCAGGTCTAACTGCTTGCAAGCATGCTTTATCTCCTCTTCCAACCAACTTACATTTATCCCTGAATAAAGGAACTCCCTTATATGATGCTGGTGTTTTTAGAAGATTAATAGGAAGAATGTTATATCTGACCATGACAAGGCCAGATATATCCAATGTTGTTCAACATTTAAGCCTATTTGTATCTGATCCAAAAGAAACTCATATGCAAGCTGCCACATACCTTCTCAGATATCTTAAAGGCATAGTTTCCAAAGGTCTGTTTTACCCTGTTCAGTCTCAGTTAAAGGTCACTGGTTTCACTGATGCAGACTGGGCAAACTGTCTAATGACAAGGAGGTCTCTGGCAGGCTATTGTATATTCATTGGACATTCTTTGGTTTCCTGGAAAACAAAGAAACAACCTACTGTTTCTAGATCCTCTACTGAGGCAGAATATAAAAGCATGGCAGCCACCACATGTGAGCTTCTTTGTCTCAGTTTTATTCTTAAGGATTTGGGGATCAATGTGCAATTTCCTATTACTCTTTTCTGTGACAATAAGGCTGCACAGATGTTGGTTGCCAATCCTTGTTATCATGACAAGTCCAAACATGTTGACATTGACTGGAGAAAAGATACAAGATGGTTTCTTGCAGACTGCACATATTCCCTCTCAATTTCAGTTAGCAGACATAATGACCAAAGCTTTAAACAAGGTCAAGCACTCCACTTTAGCCTCCAAGTTGGGGCTCTCAGATCCTCCACCTTGAGGGGGGATGAAGATTATATGAAGGACCATTTTGTACATAAGTAAAAGTGTTGTGCTACTTATTTCATTGTATTGTAAATAATAGAAAGTATAAGGACCACATTATAAATAGTTTAGTAGAATAGTTTCCCCCCTTTATAAATGGTTATGTAATCATTTTTCATTTGAATTTCAAGAAATAATAATCATTTTCTCTCTAATCTTGTTCCGCTTATATAGGTAAATGTTGATGTTAGTACTACCCATTACCCACATATCAAACACTACTTTGTTCAATGTCGAATTATGAAATATCTAGATGGACGTATCAATCTTTAGATACGTCCTTCTTTTAAAACTTTTTCAAAGCTAATTTAAATTTCACAACGTGTGTCACCAGTCAAGACTTCTATTTTTTAGTAAGTTCTAAACCATCTTGTACTTAAACTTTGCAACGGTTTGTAAACTTGGTTGTGCACGTCTGGTCCTTGATTCCCGAGCGTCTTTGACCCGGTATATTTCATCAAAAGTCAAGCAGTTCAGTTGGGCCATTATTCAGTCTTAATTAATTTGTCAGTACTCCGAAGATCCAAAATCTTTGTTCTGATCTCCAAAATGTGAATATTATCATATTCTTAATTGTTTACTTACTATACTCATTAATTTTTACAAAGATAATTGATTTGCACACTTTGTAGATTGATTGGAACAGTCCATATTCGCATTAAATATTTGTACATTATTAAACATTCTGCTTCAACTGGTTGTAACTTGAGTGTGCAAATAAATTTCTAAAGTGTGCAAATCCCTTTTACAAATATCATATTCTAGGTAATGTCAACTTCGTATGATTCCATTCCAAAGCACATTTACAAAAGCAATATATAAACAATCTTCTTTTCGGTAACTTAACAATTTTATGGTTAAAAATTTGAGCCTCATTTGTCAATCTAGATGAAATACTTTTTAATGAATATCATCAACTGGAGATATAAAGCTATTTGGTGGGCTACTAAAGATGATCGAATTAGAGGTTATTCTCGAGTCAGATTCATTGTCTTGGGTTCACGCATTTTGTAAATAATCTATACCTCTACAAATTACAACCATGTTCTCTATCTTTTATCACATGACTTGCTTTTAATATTTATAATGGGTCGTTTTAAGAAAAGAGAGGAATAAGGTAGCTCAATATAGAAAAAAAATATCACAAAAATAGAAAAAGTGTCACTAAAAGAAAAAAAGTGTCATCAAAAGTATAAAAGAAGTATCACTAAAAAAAAATCTGCTTCTCTCACACTTAAAAACACTACAAAAAAAAGGAGCTATAATGACGAGAATTTAATGACGACATATATTTTTTGTCACTAAAAACACAATTTAGTTACGATATAGAATTGTCGTCACTATATCTCGTCACTTGCACTATATTTAGTGACGAAGTAATAAGTTGTCATTAACATACATGTTAGTTAACGGTATCGTCACTAAGTCAAGTACTTATCGTCACCGTGTAACTCATTTCTGGTTACGGTGCTTAGTCACGAAGTTTTCGTCACTACTTTTTGGATTGGTAGTCACGAAACTATTCGTCACTCATTTGAACAAATACATATTCTTATTATGCTATCCAACACTTAAAAACACAGGGACTTAAATTGACAAAATGCCTAAATATTTAAAAACCATTAAATAAACACGGATATTATCATTCTTTCTTCATTTCTCCTTTTCCCCCATTTTCATAGCAAACGCTGAAACACACAATGAAAATTGCACCATAAAAATCATTCAATTCTTCACATTTTCACACACTAAAAACACACACTAGCACTATTCCGCCATGGCTGACATCTTCCGAATCTCATTTTCACTATTTTGCCCTAATTTTTTCGGAGGTTATATCTAATCCCTAATTATTAAGAGCTAATTTCATTTAATTAGGAATATATTATGTTTATGCCTGTTGACCTTTCCATCACAGTTGAATTTGATGGATCACATCATTTATATGGCAAAAAGTCAAGTGACTTGCCAATCCTTAGTAGCAAAACTAATGACTCTGTCTCTTGTTCTAAAAGTGACAAGTCATCAGATCTAAAGTCCACTGACTATGCCTCATGTGATTCAAGTGAAAAGTCTGACTCATCTAAGACCACACCCAATTATGTTAGTTGCCTGAAATTCATTGATTTGATTCGTTTGTATTTGTGTTAAATTTACTTGTTTGATTGTTGATTTGATTTCGTATCTGAGTCAATAAACTTTAGGTTTAAAGGATCAGTTCGAATCGACTCTATTTAAACCGACATCGCTGATTTGAGTTCGAAAATTTTAGGTTTAGCGAATTATGTTTGACTTAAATTTGATGAGGTTTACTGGATCATTGGCTACTAAATCATTGCATACCAAGTGTTTGATGAAATGTTTAGCAAAATTAATAGGAATGGCATTTTGTTGAAGATAATTTGGTAGCTTGTTACAATAGGACTAGCATTTTGTTGTAGATAATTCGGTAGCTTGCCTAGTTTCTTTAGCGCAATGGCTGATTCGGTAGCTCTTTGATGAAGGATATCATGCTCAGATGCTAATCATAAAAATGATTGGAGGCTATAAGGTACCCGGAGTTTGTTTTTCTTGTCCGCAGAGCAGTATACAAAGTTAAGATTTTTATCACTTTGCAGGGCTCAAGTTGATTAGGACTATGTATAGTAGATAATTATGATCTGCATATGCCAAACAAGATAATTGCACTTAACAAATGTTGGTACAGTAGTTTATATGGTAATATTAGTAAAAGCTCAAAGTTTGTTAATGTAGTGTACGAATGGAAACATTTTCTACTAGTTAGTCAAAATCAAGTAATCTTAGGTAAACATTTTCTTAACATTCCTCTGCTAGTTAGCACATATAACAAGAGTCCCTAAGAATTGGTTTTCTACTAGTTAGTCAAAATCAAGTAATCTTAGGTAAGTCAATTACTAGTTAGTCGAATCCGATTTGAAGCCATTGTGAACTAATCAGCTACTTAATCTCTTGTCTTGATCAGGGGACAACATTTTCCATGACTGAACGAGATCGTCTTGAAGTACGTGGACTTCTGCTTCCAAATATCATGACTGAGCAACAACAAATTACAGAAGCAGACCTCAAGAAGCTTGAGACAAATGTTAGCAAAGGCCATTCAGATACACTCGCTTTGGCCAAGTGGCGAATACTTAATAGGCTACACGATAGAAATAAAACAATGTACTATAAGGTGAATTACCTAACTTTAATTTCTTCTACACTATATATATCATTTAATGAAATATATAAATGTTAACATAAACATTATATCAATGTTATGGCAGATTCTAATTGGGGAAATAGAGGAGTATGCCCCTATAGTATACACTCCAACAGTAGGACTTGTTTGCCAAAAATACAGTGGATTATTTAGAAGACCGAGAGGGATGTATTTCAGTGCTGCTGATCGTGGCTAAATGATGTCAATGGTTTATAATTGGCCTCACTGGACGTTACACTTATGGACGACTTGATTACTTTTTAAGATTATAACTTTTTGCACAGTTGATATGATTGTTGTTGATGGAAGCGAATACTAGGTCGTGATTTAGGAGTTCAAGGGATCGGGATTTCAATAGGGAAGTTAGATTTATATGTTGCTGCAATGGAATAAATCCTCAACGGGTAATTGTTGCACATTATATGTTTCAATACTTGTTTAACTTATATTTCTTTCTAAGCTTGGTACTAATCCACTTTTTTGTGTGTAACAGGTGCTTCCTATCATGATTGACGTAGGAACCAACAACGAAGCCCTTCTTGAAGACCCCTTGTGTAAGGTTCTTTTCCTCGCTTATAAATGCGGTTGCATCGATAGTTACTGTTCACTAACTAATTTATATATTTTTCTAATACAGAATTTGCCCTAGATAATGACATTAGTATATATCTTTATTTCAAGATCTAGGATTGCAACAACACCATCTTGAAGGTGAGGAGTACCTTTCCATCATCGATGAATTTATGGAGGCTGTATTCATTCGTTGGCCAGTATTCTACTTCTCTTGTTTTCTACAATTTTTGCATTCACCATTTCATTAATAATTATTTCAAGAAGAGGCTTATAAGGTATGTTTTAATTTAGTTTGAAGACTTTCAAACCAAGTGGGCAACAACGTTACTGCAAAGATATAGAAATGCCTACAAAATGTTCAACGATGATGTACAGGTAAACGTCATCACTTAAGTTGATGCTACTGTATGTATTCATATCTCATACGTTTCAAGCAGTATAAATATGCATAACTGTTTGTGTATATAATGGGATGATATAGGGGCTGATCACAGAAGAGCGCAACAATATTGATCATGATGTCAAACCATTTGCCAGGAAGACTATTGATATTAAACGTAGAGGGTTGAGGGAAAGAGCAAGTCTTGTGGAAGTGGTGCGTTTTAATAGCTATAACGTTTTATGTTGTTTTTGATAGATTTTAGCGATAAAGTATCAGTTATCGTATTGTAATCAGGTGCAAGAGGTCAAACCTGATGTACTTGGGTGGGTTGTCTGCCTGTTTTCTAAAGAGGTACAATTATACATTTAACAAGTACTAATACACTTTATGTGCTACAGTCATAAATTCATTTTGTTATTTATGCATAGGTATTGGAAGCGTTTAGAGGTTCCACATCGACCAGACCAGGTAGCATCTTTAGCAATCGTAACACCTGTTATGAATTACTTTAAGTGTTCCAGATTCAGAAAGAACAACATTACAAGCCTGTAAAACATAATCTTTAGGACTTTGATATGAAAGAAGTACTACAAAGTAGCATGGTTAAAGTTTGCTTTTGAGCGTGATTCGTGTTATTGCATTGCCATTTTTAAGTTGCATATAATCAGTTTTTAGTGTTTGATTATGGTGAAACGAATCTCACGTGATTTGAAATTATTATTGTTATGCAGGGATTGAGGATTATGATCAGACCGAAGATTATGTTAAGGCTCGAGATGATGTTTAGTTGAAGGATAATATCCGCGTCGCAAGTTTAAATGCGTGATATAATTGTAGAAATAGTTTACCACTTGAGGATTCTCTTACAGAACCAATATCTCTTTATACCTTTCTTGTTGGAAACATATGACAAATCAAATATTTTTTGGACATAACTGTGATGTTTTGGCATTAGCATGGATCAAGTAATTTCTTATTATTGACTAAACAAATGTCTTTTTGCATTTTCAGTCTATAAATACATATATTTACAATTGTAGGTACCACATTATTGGGATAGAATTTTGGAAAGTGATGAAGTATTTCGTTACTATTGGACGTTAAGTTCACCCAAAAAATGACGCCTTTCTTTCGTCACTAATTCCAGCAAATACTGACGACTTTACCCACTTCAGTGATGAAAATTAAGTGACGAAATGTGTTGTCACACACCCATAAGTGACGACTTCAGCTTGTCACTAAATTTAGTGTCAAATTCCAGTTTCGTCACTATTAACTTAGTGACGGAGCTATAGTGACGACAAGTGACGACCTTGATTTTCGTGACTAAGCTGGTTTAGTGACGAATTTTCTACTATTAGTGACGGATTTCCACACGTAACTAAAGCCCTTTTTTCTTGTAGTGAAAAGCGTAGGTAGAAGTCAAGTAGGTAAAAGTCTACTTATGATGGCACAAAAAAGTGTGAGTATATAGATTTCGCCTTTTGAAACCGTTTTGTCTAGCTATCAAAAGTTTTAAATTTTGCATTCGTTTAAGTCATGAAGATTTCATGTGATATTGAATGATACTAGTAATGGACTATACGGCTCTAGAAAAAGGGGTGTTTTCGGTTTGGATTAAAAACAAATAAGAAATCAAATTCAAGTAAATTTTTTAACTTAACCTAAAATTCATAAATAAACACCTAAAAGTTCAAATTATATTAGAAAATCAATAGGTCTCATAAGTGCTTAAATAAATCAAAACAAAACCTAAGTGTAACAGAAAAAGATTTCGCAATCGGACAAAAGTATATTAAAACAATAGAAGTTTCTTCGAAACAAAGTCTTCGGAATTACTTGAAGTGTTTAAAAAGCTCGAATATTTCATATTCAAGCATCTCGGTTCGGTGTAAAATGTATTTAAAGATTTTAAGAATGTTACTCAAAATGACGGGATACAAACAATATAAATATAGTTTAAACTTTTTTTTGTTACGTAAGTATAGATGTTCGTGTTTTTCGGTTTGGTTTTAACCCGAACCATACACCAATCAAATATTTAGTTTTGGTTTTATTGGATTTCTATTTGGTTTATTTTTCTACTAATCAAATATTTAGTTTTGGTTTTATTGGATTTCTATTTGGTTTATTTTTCCACTATTCGATGTCAAACATTGAACACCCCTATCTAGAAAATCCAATAGTCCATTATATATACGTGTCATGTCTCACTACTATCTCAACAAAGGAAAAAAATGAAGGTTTCTATTATTGCTCTCCAGCTTTATTTAATCTCTTTCTTCTTTTTCATCTCCCCAACATTAGCCACAGATCCACCTTCAAACTATAGAGGTATAGAAGGGAATCAATCTCCTCGTTCGCCGAAGAACATGGGTACATCACCCCCGACTGGACCGCCTAACACTTACACCAACGCACCACCCGTCAATGACATAGATACACCTTCATTCCCCTTTGGACCATCTAAGACTAATACCAACACACCATCCATCAACAACGGGCCAAGTGGATGTAGCGTCAAAATAAATGGCAATTGTTATGCTGAACCCAGCAACACCCCGCCAAGTTCAGGCAATTGTTATGATGACAACGATTATTGTGTTGACGACGATTGCACGGAACGAAATAGCTGTCCTTAAATTCCTAGGTGAACTTTTACGTTTTACATAGAGCCTTATATAGTTATCAGTTATGAGTTTATGACTTTTTATGTTTATTACCCAGTCAATTATATGTATTAAGTTGTACTTGGATTGAGTAGATATCATTATTTCGCAATTGGAAAGAATACGTGTTAATCTAACTTATAATTGGTAAGAGTGGTATGTTCGACCAACACGAGCTAAGTTTTATTGAAAAAATTGGTGCTCAAGTACAAGATGTGCATGCATGCATGTATATCAAAGAATGTAAAACAGTTATGGCTAATCAGATAATTGAAAACAAAATTAACAATGATTATGCACTGATCAAACCAATAGATAAGAGAAGAGTTTCACGTACCTTAACTTTTGAAACATTTACTTTAAACTTGGGGCTTGAAACAATTAACCGACTCCACAATTAAGTTACTCAAACCATCCAGGTGTGATAGATATTGAGGGTTGGCTCCACTATAAGGGAGGAGGGAGTGGTACCCTAATACCCTGGGTGCCACATCACCTCTATCCAATAAAAACCCTCCAACTCAAAACTACCCAATTCTATCGTAACACTACCCTAAGTGGAGGGAGTGGTACCATAGTACCCGAATTCTTTTTTTTTTTTTTAAATACATAAAATCACATATAATATTTAAAATAAAAACATACCATTTCATTAAAAATAAAATCATTACATAATACTTAAAAAAAAGAAACATAACATAATACTTAAAAATAACTAGATTAAAATACTTAAAAATAACTAGATTAAAATAAAAAACCCACTAATCATCGAGATGGGTAAAGATTGACGCGTTCGCGTGAGATCATATCGGCGGTCATGGAGAACTTCGTCTAGTAACTCCGCTACCACACCGCCACGAACGGCCTGGACCGCTCATCCATTATATGAACCGGTGAGATTGCCTCCCTCGCGTTTTATAACCATATTGCAAAATAACACACGCATAAACCGATTGGCAATCTTCGCTTTGGTCATAGCTTCGGAGAGTCGATCGAGAATTTTCCATTTTCCTTTGAGCACCAAAAGCTCTCGACATCCTTTCTTGCCCCTCTTGTAACTTCAAATCTCTTTTCCTTTGGGGTTGGATAATGTATGCTTTAACAAGTGTGGACCACTTAGGATAGATTTCATCTGCCAGAATAGAAGTTCGTTTAAAAGCGTCTATTCACGTGGAATGAACTATTCATCGCCGTTCCATTTCGATCTGTAAGATACAAGTCAGACTGATTCAATACGTTGATATCGTTGTTTGACCCGGTGGACCAAAAAAAGCATGCCAAATCCACATATCTTGTGACGCCGTGACTTCAAGCATAATAGTGGGAACACCATAGTCACCTCTCGTATATTGCCCTCTCAAATGTCTAGGACAATTTTTCCATCTGACGGGTGTCGATGGGCTACCAAGCATCCCAGGGATGTGATGCTTCGCTTCATGGGCACGGAAAATGCGAAAGGTGTCGTGTGCTGTTCGCCTACGTAGGTACTCTCGACCGTACAACTCAATGATGGCCTCACAAAATAATCAAGACTTTCACGTGACGTTCTTGCAGACATGCATAAATATTCATCATATCTGGGGGATTCGGTTGCTGAGTTGCCTAACGCCGATGTGATTTTTTGTTTCGCCGTGAAACTTTTTTCAATCGCGCGTCATAGCCTTCTTGAAAATATGGGTATCTCGCTTCAATGTCACCCACTATTTGCAAAAAAAGCTTTTCTCCATTCGAAATATTTTTTTAAAGTAATTGTCGTTGTACTTTGGTGTTTCAACGAACCAATCATTCTCTAAAGTTTCAAGACCTATTTCCCGATGACGATTTACGCTAGTTCGGCTAGAGCTTGCCGTGTCTTCAAGATACTGAGCCGCTAGTTGAAGCATATTTGCAACGAAGCTACGGAAGCTCGATCCGGACGAAGACGGAATAACGTATTCGGAAGAATCGGAAGACATTTTATTTTTGGAGAGATTAATGTGTGTTTTTTTTTAAAGGTGGTGGTAATAAGTTTTTTTTGGGAGAGATTAGTGTATGTTTTTTTGAAATAAATGAGTGTATGTTATTTGGTTTTAAAGGAAAATTTTTTATTATTATTTTTTTTATTTATTGCATGTTACCGTTGCAAACGGTCGAATATTTCAAAATTAAGCACGGTACTCGCTCGAGCTCTCAACTCGAAATTGGTACTCGATCCAACTACCCGACATACGCGAGGCGGTGTACCCGCTCGGGTACATGCTACTCGATGCCCTACCCGAGCTCCACTCCCTCCTCTCTAAGGACACTAAAGCACAAGCTTTAGGCCCCGTGCTTTTTGAAAGTCTCAAAAATTGCATTTTTGATAATTTATAAACGATAAGAGTTTAAAAAAAAAAGTGTCAAAATGAAGTTTTTAATCAATGAACACAAGAAACAAGTTAAAAAAAATTAAAAACCTCAGTTTGATCTTGCTTTAGGCCACCGTAAGCCTCGGGACGCCTTTGTAGATAGTATACAAATCACAAAATGGCTTATAGCTTAGCGGTACATATCTGGTTGTATATGCTCATATGCCGTGAGATCTACTCAATCAAGTAGTTGTGGGTTCAATATTATTGTATGAACATTTGCATGCGTGAGATATTTATACTATAATATAGTGTGAGTTCTGTTTTTCTAAAAGATTAAAACAAAAGATAGTTTACAAACTGCTGCTTTAGAGATAGACCCCAAGTTCTGAAACAAATTTTCGACTTTCTTAGACTACACGAAACATTATAGACTGTACAACTTCTTGATAGTCGGTGAAAAATTTTAGTGCTCGAAATACAATAACCACAATTTTTAGGAATAATTGTCAATAAAATTTATTTTACGAATGCGATTAAATTTTTTTGGCACAGGAATAATTGAGTAAATTAACATGATATTGTATTATTCTTCTAAACGTAATTTATGACTGAGAGTTGCAAACAGATTCAGCACATAAAACCTTGACTTCACAAGATTTCTATTTACGAATGTAGGAAAGTGTCCACAAAAGTATATACGTTTTTCTTAGTTGTCGCGATATATTACTTCAGATATCCATGTCCTTTTGCATAAGACTCTTGTTAGAGTGTATATTGGCTCCACAATGCATGTATCATTGTTTCAGTCAATATGTCAATAGTCATGAATATGTCCAAATTACATTACACTCATAAAAAATTCATGATATGTATGGACCTGATGTAGTGTTTGAACGTGTGAGTGAGGGAAAAGAAATATGCCAAAGATGATGTTTCTTATTAATTAAAGAGGATATCTCCAAGCAGCTTATAAAGTTTAAAATCTTTAAAGGAGATTATTTTTAATGATATTAACCTTTTATGTCTTTAATTCGCCCTGGTGTAGCTTTAGGAAGTGAGTCTTAAACTAGATCGATTGGTTTGATGATTTATGTAAAGCAATATGAAACTAATCTTCTTCTATGAGCCTCCCAGTGACTTACTAAGTGGTCGATTTCTAATTTTATATACAATCATGCTGTAAAACAATAATTATGCTGATAATATATCTCCTATATATATTACTTTTATAGGTGGAAACAAAGTATCAGAAAATTGTCACAAGCAGACTATTACACAACCACAACTTCTTCTGACAAAACTACACCTAAAAAAAAAAAAGTTAAGAACCCACGAACCAGTGAGTATAGCAACGAAATAGCTAGGACCCACCAAAAGTTTTGATTAGCTAGTGATCGTGGTGGCTGGAAGACGACGGCGAGGGCTAAAGGATTGCTCATTGTTGCCGGTGACGAGGGTGGAGCAAAGAGGCAGAGTGAAGGATTCCCATGCAAGTTAAAGGGATGAAGGAGGTACAAAGAGTAAAAGGCAATAAGATAACCCATGCACCTCTTTGTCACTAAGATCTTACTGGCTCTTACCGCGTCTGACCAAGAAGAGAAAAACAAACAGTGTGACGTCTAACCATGTCTGACTCGGTAAGACTTAAGAGTAGAGGTGGCAATCACAACCCATTTAGAAAATGGTTGAGTGGGGTCAAAAATAACAACTTATGGCCAAATACGCTACCCCATTTGCAAAAAGAACGCGTCAAATTAGTCAAACATACGGACTTATAATCAACAAACGGGAATGTTTGGTCAACAAACGGCCGAATTGGGTCACTTAAGGGTCGGATGATAACTCAACCATCATTAGATGTCGTGGTTTTTATGTTTTTATGTTTTATAATGTTTTATATTTTTTCACGCTTAACATTTTCATCCGCTTTTGCTGCTTTCGCCATTTTTTACTGCCACCGCTTTGTTACTTCCATCGGTTTTGCGCGCTGTATCCGCTTTTTAATACGCTAACCGCTTTTGCGCTGCTGCCTGCTTTTGCTGTCCGCTTTTTAACGTTTCGTCCGCTTTTAATACTTTCATCAATTTTGGGCGCTACAATTTTTTACGCTTCATTTTTTACGTTGGCTTTGCGCTTCATCTCTGCTTTTGGCGCTGCCCGAAAGTTCGTTTTCGCCGTTGCCGCCGCCGCTTTTTTAAACCGCTTTTTATGCCTTTCAAAGCATGTTCGCTTTATCGCTGCCTCGCTTTTTGGCGCTGCTGCTTTTTTATGCTGGCCCGTTTTATAAAGCTGCTTTTTGCTTTTGGCCCTTTAGAAACGCTTAAAGCATAAGCTTTCATCGCTTTTTACGTTGCCGCGGCGCTGCCGTTTACGCTGGCCCTGCTTTTTTGAGCATTTCTCCCGCTTATTCGTTTTTACTGCCATATTTGGCGCTGCCGCTTTTTACGCTTGTTGGTTACGTTTTGCCCCTTATTTACATTTTGTTCCTTTTTACGTTGCATCTGTTGGCCCGCTTACGTTTTAACTGTTTTGGCGTTTCTATTCAAAGTACGCTCGCTTTACGTTGGCGCTGTTTACGCTTACTTGCAAAACGATGAAAACGAAAAACGGACGAAAACGTGTAAAAATCACCTAAAACGCTTAAAACAGATTTAAAAACGTAAAATCTGACGAAAACCAACGTAAAACGCTACAAAAACAAAAAAAAAGGACTAAAACGTAAAACGAATAATGAAAAGCACAAAACTGACGAAAACGAAAAATCACTGACGAAAACGCCGCAAAACTGGATGAAAACGAAAAACTGACGAAAACGTAAAAAATAGACCAAAACGCTACAAGAACATGAAACGTAAAAACGGATTTAAAACGCAAAAAAACGGGACGTAAAACGGAAAAAACTGGACGAAATGCGCAAAAAGGACGTAAAACATAAAACGAATCAAACGCCAAGAAAATCTGAAAACGCGAAACGACGTAAACGCTAAGAAAAACGGTAAAACGCGAAAACTGACGTAAAACGTGAAAACTTTACGTAAAAACGCCAAGCGCAAAATCAATATTAAAACGTAAAAACGGGAAAACGCGCAAAAACGTAGAAAGAGATCGACGAAACGAAATGGACGAAAACGTGAAAAACGGACGAAAACGCGCGTAAAAACTGAACACGAAACGTGAAACGGCGTAAAACGCTGCAAAACCAGTTAAAACGTGAAAACGGACGTAAAACATGCAAAACGGACGAAAATCAGAAAAAATATTTCAAACGCACCCAAAAACTGACACCTAAACGAAAAACAATTTAAAAACGTAAAAACTACGAAATTAATTTTAAACATACTATGAAGATTTATTACATGTAACGAATAATTCACCCAACCCCGACCCAACTCGTTTGACCCATGACCCATTCAACCCATTCTTATAGTATGACCCGTTTGACCCATGACCCATTTGACCCATAAACCATTTGACCCATGACCCAAACCGACCCGACCCGACCCATTTGCCACCTCTACTTAAGAGGCGGTAAGATGTTTTTTGGTAAAAACAAGCAGCACCTAAATATGGTTGATGGTGGTGTTGGAAATGAATGTTGTTCAATGTTATCGATATTGCTAAAATACTTAACTAGTTCCTTCGTACCAAATTTTTAAGTCAATGCTAAACTAGTTAGCAAGTAGTAATGAACTGAAATCGGTAACTTTTACATATAGCAACAGAAACCATTGCGCAACTTTGTATTTGGTCAACAACGTACTTCCGTTGTTCATGCAACTTGATGCAGTATAACTGAATTTAGCAATAACCTATTCTATACTATATGGAAAGTGTACGTTTTTGGTTAATTAATTGTCCTAGTAATTACCACCATATATGGAACATGAGGAGAAAAAGGTCATTGATAAATTCCATATAGTGTAAAACAGGTCACTGCTTTGTGGTTAATTGTTCGGGAAACTTCCGGTCTCTTTTCATGTATGGAAAGTATACGCTTTGTGGTTAGTTGTCCTGGCAATGACCTGTTTTACGCTATATCAACAAACGGAAATCCACATTTTCTCATGTTTCATTGCGGGAAAACATTAGAAAGAGATCGCTTTGTGGTGAAAGACTAGTGACTTCCTCGTTAACAACATGAAGGAAATGGTATCCATTACTGATAACATGCATATGGATAAAGCATGAAATTTCTTTGAGTTGTTAATGGGGCTCTTTTTGGGAACTTTGGTAGTTTCAAAATGACACCGTTTTCAAAGAAAATCAGCTAAACAAAGACTTACTCAACACTAATGTGAAGACCCATTCTTTTGGAACATAGATGAAAAAATGTACAACGAATTGACTTTACAAACCATCTTCCACTCCTGTTATTGAATTATAATTTTCTAGCATCTCGCTAGTTTTGATTTACATGACACCGCTTAAAAAATATGAAAATTTAACAATATTTAGTTCCCACACTATTTGTTTCACTACAGGTCTTTTGTCGGCCATGACCTACAAGTAGTTGCTAAGCCTTATTGACAATTCGAAAAAACCTTTGCATCTACGTAGTTATTAAAAAATTGAGGGACGTTTCTGTACAAAACTACATGATTAGTTTATCAATAAAGGATATGTTATAATTGCCATGAAACCAGCTATTTCCATTTTTCGTTTCAATAAAAAGGATTTGACGATGAAAGTTTGGTCGTTCCTAAACGTCTAGCGATGTACAAGGGAATCCATCTCCTCGTTCGTCGAAGAACATGGGTAAACCTTCACCCCTCTGGACCACCTAACACTTATACCAACACACCACCCATTAACAATGTGCCTAGTGGATGCAATGTCCAAATGAGTGGCGAATGTAATCAAGGCAATATTAACTCGTGCATAGAAGACGTTCAGTGTATTGAACCCATCAACACCCCGCCAAGTTCTTGCAGTGCCCAAATAAATAGCAATTGTAATCAACTCAACCAAAAATCATGCATAAAAGAGGTCCATGTGACGGGTGAGATATGATTCACCCATATCCTTTGACTTAAATGTTTTTTGGAGTAATATATTTACCGGGTCTTTGAACTTTTACCCAAAAAGAGGTCCATTGTATTTGCAACGATTGCACTGTTCGAAATAGCTGTCCTTAAATTCCTGGGTGAACTTTTACGTTTTATAAAGAGCCTTATATATGTAAGCTATATTGTTTATCAATTAAGACTTTTTTTTATGTTTATATCACCGAGTGAATTATATCTATTAAGTTGTACATGGATTGTGGAGATATCATTATTTCGCAATTGGAAAGAATACATGTTAATCTAACTTATAATTCGTAATATATAGTGGTAAGTAGGACCAATATACGAGTTAAGTTTTATTGAAAAAATTTGTGCTCAAGTAAAAGATGTGCATGCATGTATATCATAGAATGTAAAACAATTATGGCTAATCAGATATTTGAAGTCAAAATTAACTATGATTACGCACAGATCGAAGCAACAGATAAGAGAAGAGTTTCACGTACCTTAACTTTTGAAACATTTACTTTAAACATACGGCTTGAAACAATTAATCAACTCCACAATTAATATGCGGTTGATATGTAGTTACTCAATCCATCCAGGTGTGATAGATATGCTTTTGGCCACCGAGGCCTCTTCGACGGCCTGTAGATAGTATACAAATTACCAAATGGCTTATAGCCTAGCTGTACGTATAGTATCTGGTTGTATATGCTATTATGCTGTGAGATCTCATCAATCAAGTAGTTGCGGGTTCAGTATTCTCGTATGAACATTTGCATGCATGAGATATTCGTATTATAATATAGTGTGAGTTCTGTTTTTCTAAAAGATTAAAAAAAAGATAGTTTACAAACTGGCATAGGAAGCGAAACGGTGTGTGCTTTAGAGAGGAATAGAATCCAGGTTCTGAAACAATTTTTCGACTTTCTCACATACAAGAAACAATATAGATTGTACAACTTCTTGGTAGTCGGTGAAAAAGTTTAGTGCTCGAAATATAATAAACACCAAATTTTAGGAATAATTGTCAACAAAATTTATTTCACGATTGTGATTATAAAATATCGGCACATGAATAATTGAGTAAACGTGATTTTGTAATCTTCTAAACGTATTTATGATTGAGAGTTAGAAACTAATTCAACACATAAAACCTTGACTTCGCAACATTTCTATTTACGAATGTTGGAAAGTGTCCACAAAAGACTCTTGTTAGAGTGTGTACATTTTTGCAAAAGACTCTTGTTAGAGTGAGTATTACTTCAGATATCCATGTCCTTTTGCAGAAGACTCTTGTTAGAGTGTGTATTACTTCAGATATCTTCTAAAAGTATGTACAATTTTCTTAGTTGTGGCGAGAAGAGTATATATTACTTCAGATATCCATGTCCTTTTGCAAAAGACTCTTGTTAGAATGTATGTATCATTGTTTAAATCAATTTGTCTATAGTCAAGAATATGTCCAAATTACATTTCACTCATAAAAATTTCGTGAAATGTATGGACCTGATGTAGTGTTTGAACGTGTGAGTGAGGGAAATAAATAGGCCAAAGATGATTTTTCTTATTAATTAAAGAGGATATATCCAAAGAATGGAAGTAGGATCGGTGAGTAAATAAGAATGGTAAGAATGGTAAGAACCACAAATCACATTTCTCGACGACCTACAATAAAAGATTTAACCATGAATTTCTATTTATTCATTGAAATGCTGCTACGCAGACTATTTCTCATTTTTCTTATTATATTTTCTCTTCTCAATAGATCTACAAGCAATTAATAAAGTTTATAATCTTTAAAGGAGATTATTTTTTAATGATATCAAGCTTTTCTCTCTTTAATTACCACCATATATGGAACATGTGGAGAAACAGATCAAATTCCATATAGCGTAGAATAGGTAATTGTTATGTGGTTAATTGTTCATGCAACTTCCGGTCTCTTTTCCAGTTCCGGAGCTTAACCTTCTCGATTGAGGGGCCAAAAAATTTCGAGAATAAAGTGTAACATTCTTATATAAAAGACTATAACGAGAAACAAAACTAGTGAACTACCCATACTTATTTAACAAATTAGTACCAATTGACAACTATTTTCTTGAACTCTTGAAACTAATTTTTACTAGAGAAAAGATTAGCAAACCAAAGGAGAAGAGTTTTTATTTTCAAATTTAACTTTTTCTCATTAGCCATAAATTGGTACCAAGTTTTTATGATGCACAAATGTAAAATATTTTTATAAATCCATATATCCATATAAATAGGTAATTGTGAGGAAAAAATTCCCAGGGGGGGGGGGAGCACCCTTTCTTGTCCCTCATCCTCCTATTGTGTGTTCCAGGACCTTTCAACTAAAGATGTTGTGGTAATTGGAAAAGGTTCCAGATGCTTGTACACCTGCACATCTTTGGATCCTTCTACATCTCAAAGCCCATCTTTTAATACCATCAATGTTTTTGATTTCCATGACTCAATTCATGTTAATTATGTTCTGAATAAACATGTAACTGATTTACATACTTTACATGCTAGACTTGGTCATTTGTCTTTATCCAAAATGGTGCATGTTGATGAGTGTAAAAGACTCAATATCTTGATTTTGTTTGTAAGATTGTTTACATGCAAAATTTCATAGATTACCTTTCCCTAAAAGTTCAATTTCTTCACAAAAACCTTTTGAGTTGATTCATGTGACGTATATGGGGACCATATAGTACCTGCCTGAATGGGCTCATTATTTCTATACAATAGTAGATGATAAGAGTAGCTACCTGGACATACCTCACACAAAGATCAAGTTTTGACAATCTTGTCTAGTTTCTTACGAAACGCAAACTCATTTCAATGCTAAAACCAAGTTTTTAAGGTCAATACAAGGCCGAGGTAGTAAATCACAAGGTTTTAGAATTATTGAGGTCTATGGGTATAGTTCACCAAAGATCAATGGCTTATACCCCACAACAAAATGGGGTAGTGGAAAGGAAACACAGACATCTGTTAGAGACTGCTAGAACTCTAAGATTGCATGCTGGTTTTCCAAAGAAATTCTGGGGTGATTGCATTTTAGCAGCTATTTACTTGATTAATAAGATGTCAATGAAACAGTTATCTTGGAAGACACCTTTTGAGGTACTTCATGGTACACCTCCCTCTTATATATGAAACCCTCAAAACCATTGGATGTTTATGCTATGCAGCCTCCTTAGGACCTCACAAAGATAATTTTGATCCTAAAGGAATCAAATGTATCCTTATTGGCTATCCACCGTGGCAAAAGGGTTACAAACTTTACAACATGGCTACCCATGAGGTTTTTCATGCTTACGTATGTCTTATTCATGGAATATGTTTTTCCTTTTAAAAACACTACCATTCCTTTAACCTTTTCTAATTCTACACCTCACCAACTTTTTCATAGTCATGATCCTATATCTGATGAAGATGATGTTATACCAACACCTATACCAACTGAATCTAGCCACCTCAACTGAGACCATCATCGATGTTAAAACCAAAATGATGAACCCAACATCCCGATCTACCTCCACCATCTCGCAATGCACCTTTAAGAAGGTCTAGTAGAAGGTTCACGCCAAGGTGGCTTGAAGATTTTGTGGGACCAAAGAGATCACCATCGTAGTTTATCATCAACCTAAATATCCCTTGTTCACATCTAAAGACTTCAAAAACATTCCTCAAACCCACATTGCTTTCTTAGCTAATGTTTTGACTAGCTTGAACCGGTTATATTCTTAAGCCTCAAAACATAAAGGATGGGTAGATGCCATGAATAAAGAATTGTTTGCTTTGGAAGAAAATAATACTTGGGAGCTTACTACTTTACCTCAAGTCATAAACCCATTACCCCAAATGGGTGTTCAAAATTAAGTACAAACTGATGGGGATGAGAAAAATTAAAGGCAAGGCTTGTTGTCGGGTTACAGTCAAAAGGAGGCCATGATAACAAGCACACTTTTGCACCTGTTGCCAAACTTTCACTGATTAGGGTCCTTAATGCTTTAGCTTCTGAAGGAATGGTCTTTACACCAACCTGGATGTGAATAATGCTTTCCATGGATACATTGATGAGGAAATTTATATGCTTCCACCGTAGGGTTATACCTAAACAAAAACCAAACCAAGTATGCAAGCAAGTCGGTTAGGTCTCTTTATGGCTTAAAGCAAGCTTCTGGGCAGTGGAACCAAGAATTGACCAAATTCATTTGCAGTTTGGGATTTGTACAGTCCAAACATGATTATTCATTGTTTATTAAGAATACACATGGTCATTTCCTAGCTATTCACTACAAGAAAAGTGGCTTTTTAGGACCCCCATAAGCGTCATAAAATGGTACTTTTAGGACCTTTCATTTAATAGGACCAAGGATGAAAGCGTTTCATGTAAGGCTGTTGTAATAGGTCCAAAGCGCCCTAACCCTAATATGAAACCAATTTTATATCGTGATATATGTCTATGAACAACACAAATAATGCCCTAATAAAACCATATTAAGCATTTTTACAATGTTCTAACATGTGGTAACCTACTTTTAATCTTTTGATACACATACAAGCCGCCCTTTAATGTTAATTCTAGGATCAATCATATACCATTATAGTTACTTTAACACCAAGAAAAGGGGTCCTAATATCCCAAATAATGATTATGAAACCAAATTTATGGTCGATAATATGTCTATGAACAACCAGATAGCGTCCTAATAACAACATATTAGGACACTTTTACAATGTTGTATAACGTTGTTACCTAATTTTAATCTTTTGATACACATACAAGCGTACTTAAAAGATAATTGTTAGAACGCTTATCATATAACATTATAGCTATTTTAGCACCAAGAAAAGGGTTCTAATATCTCAAGGAAGATTATGAAACCAATTTTTTGGTCGTATAAAATGTCTATTAACAACCTAAATAACGCCCTAATAACAACATATTAGGACACTTTTACAATGTTAAGTTAATTGTTGGATCAAGTAATAAGTTTAATAGGACAATTTCAAAGTCCTAACAAGTCATATGATAGGACGCTATTTTCACCATGCACACTCTATTATTACGATATGAATAAAACATCAACTAAATATTAAATGAATAAAACTAAATTGTATTTCAAATTAGCAATTGTCATAACAAAATCACTAAACATAAATAAGGTAGACAGAATCTAACATAAAGTTCTGTAACATTAAACAATAAATTAATGCAACAAGAAGCTTAGTCCGTGGTCATCATGCATCATCTCTCTCAATCACTTTACCACCCACAATAAACACCATGTATAAGCATTACGCTCCATGTTAGTAAAATTATTGGTATCACAAGATTAACAAAGACATACCGAGATAGGGATGGCCATTGCTATGGTTGCATCTCAACACGGTCTTCAATTGAGGTAATAACCCATAGGTCTCACCAACACTTCATCTTTTTTGTTGGTACTTGAACGCTTACCTCACACCATCCTCGCCCATCTCTCACCACCAACTATAGACAAATGATGTCCCGTCACCAAAAGACTGTTCAATTGTTATCAACTCAAGCACCATTTAAATTTCCACCTCTTTTACATGTACAACATCACAAACATATATCTACATTCCTTTTTCATTCAACTATACTTCTTAACTCAAATCTCGCAGAACAAAATCTAATGATACCTCAAGACTCGTGATATCCGACCTAACCGCGGATAAATTTCACAACAAACAGCATTTAGGAGACGCTTTCACGCCAAGTACTCGAAAGAGCACATCTTGGACAAATGATAGATGCCCATAAGGAAAAAATGCAAAGAAGAAAGTGTGGCCGCAAGCCATGTTTTTGCAAGCTTTGTCTTTCAGACAGAGTAAAATTCTCGTATTTATAATGGAAAAAAATAGAATGAGCATATATCCTGATTCAATAGTTGTTTACAAGATAGCTTAAAATGGCTACAACAAAAAGTTACCTTATGGGCCTCTTCAAAGCCGATGAACAGGAACAAGACATAATTCATGATTCTTGATACACCATTTTCTCGAGATGTTGTTGCTCACCTTCCGGGCGTTCTATAGTTCATCCCGCACAAAATAAATAAAATTGGGATATTAGAAATCGTGATTTGGATACAAGGTAGCAACAACTCAGATATACTTTCATACTTTTACCTTGACATCGCTTAAGCTTCCTCATCATCCTCATCCTCGGCCCTGTGCATCGTCTTGTTTCATTGCCTTCATTCTCAGCCTGAACCACATTTATCTCATAATCAGTATAAGAAGTTTCATTTTGAAATAGTAAATTATAAATATCGTAATCTATTTCTTATTTACAAAGTTGAAACTCTGATCATATAGAGGTCAAATTTAAAATCCGTCATTGATTTCACACTTTAGTTTGAATGAATTTCTTAACCATGTCGAGGATCGAAATGTAACCATACAAAGAAGGGACCACAATTTTCGTGAGAAAGTGTCTAAAACTAACCAAATTCAAGAGACTGTAACCATATAACTAAATGAAAGCGAATGGCGGCATTGAATAGATGAGAGTATGTATATACCGGATCAAAGATTGTTACTTTTGTAATTTTGGCAACATAGTTCTAAAACGACTTGTTGAAGCTGCTAGTAAAGAAAGATGCAAAACCGCTCCTCATATACATAGCTCAAACATCTTGACAAATTTAATTACAAATGCAGATTACAAGATTATTAAGGTATAAAATCATGAACTCGTGTCTCGAAATTTGGTTCATGTTCCCACAAACAATAGAACATTTTCATCCCATGTCTTTTTTCACGGAATAATGTGAAAGACAACATCGAAAAAGGACTCATAGAACTTTTGTCGAATATATTTCTAAGTACAAACAATAACCGGATGCATTCTTACTGAGAAAATGTCGTGCAAGTAGTTACATAAAGTATACTAGCTAGCTACTTTGTAGACAATAGATTAGAAAATAAATTGTGTTGGCATGCATCACTAGTTAGTCACTCCAAGATATTTAAACAAGCTCTTATATGGCTAGTTTGGATTACAGAGACCCAATTAAGCGGCTTGCTAGTTGGTGCAAATAATATTGAAGTTCTAAAAAAAGATGGGAACAAAATTACATCAAAAAATCTTGGAATGTAATTGAACGAATTGAAGTAAGGATATTCGAATTTTCGAGCTTTTTTCTAGACCAAACCACATGATTGAAGGTGCTTTTCATATACAGTAGCTCAACCATAGTTAAAGCTGATACTTGTGGATCATTTCTAACCAAAAAGACAAAAGGTGCATGCTTCATTAAAGCTACTTTATCGTCTTTAAAATAAACGCCAAGTTCTAATAACTAGTGATAGTTTATATCAAACTGTTTCATGGACACTATACGGTAGTAATTAGCTTGGTGACAACAACTTATGGGATGTTTATTTTAACTTTTTCCGACTTGTAAGCTCATTAGGAACCAAAACTGAAGTTATAAGGCGATAAGTTGAAAAGGAAGCCAAATAAAGAATTGAGCTTATGCAAAAAAAGGCAAACAAAATAAGCTCATAAGCCCGAGAATAAGCTAAACCAAACACCCCCTAAATCAATATCCATAATTCAGGAAAAAATCACACATACGATTTTACAAAAGTTACAAACACGTATCAAGCATGATGACTTACGAGATCAAGGACCTCTTTCTCAACTATCTCGAATATCGCACGTTGCCCTTCTTATCGTCTTCTTAAATACGCATCAACATCCATTTCCATCTTATCCTATACATTCATTCAATCATCAAATTACAATCTCTCACACTATAAAAAACACACAGTGATAACCGATCGCTATACTTGTGACCAATCAAACATACCTTAGTAGCAGTATAAAAGTAAGGTATGAAATTATACTTTGCTTTGAACATCGACCCATCCTTTAATCAAACACATAAATTTGTGTGGCGTGGAGGAGCGATGGTTGGTGGAGCGACGACGAGATAAGGCGGTGAAGTGTGGCGGTGGTGTGAGTCGATTCTAGAGAGAAGGAGAAGAGATGAATTGTTGGAGATAGAGAAGATAGATCGACTATCTATTTTGATAATGATTAGGGTTTTGATTTTGGGGGGAAAAGGGGCGGGATCTTGAGCGAGAGATTGAAATTTTGGGGAAAAGATATGGTGTTTTTTTGTTTAAGTAAAATAGGCAAGGGTAAGGCGTAAATAATTTGAGCTTATGTTATATTTCAATTTTAATTTATGTAAGAAACACATCTTTACAAATAAATCGAGCTTTTGAGGCAATTAAGCAAGCGGTTCAAACTTTCGATCTGGATAACATGATCGGAGGTCCCTGGATACTTGCTTCTTAGTGTCGTGACAAACGGTATACACACCAAGCCGATGCAACCCATGCATGACCGCCTTTAATAAGATCAAATACAATTCATATAACCTTCACACTATAACTATACACCTACCAGCGGTGCAACCATGCATGACCGGTGATAATGGCTAATTCACATGGGTCATAGGTCATGTGCATTAGGTTATCACTAGTCACATTCATTAATGGGTATTTGATATCATAGGGGTCATAAGCATCGGTTTATAGTTGCTTAGTGTGTCATAAAGTAATATGACACTCTAAGCAACTATAATGGCTAATTCACATGGGTCATCGGGTTATGTGTGACCAAATCCTGTTTTTGTACTTTATGTATATCGTAATATGACACTCTAAGCAACTATAACCCGATGCATATGACGCATTAATGAATGTGACCAGTGATAACCTAATGCACATGACCCATGACCCATGTGAATTAGCCATTATCATCGGTCATGCATGGCTTACACCCGACTTGGTAGGTTTATAGTTATAGTGTGAAGGTTATATGAATTGTATTTGAAGTTATTAAAGGCGGTCATGCATGGGTTGCACCGGCTTGGCAAGTGTATACCGTTTGTCATAGACACTAAGAAGCAAGTGTCAGGGACCTCCAATCATGTTATCCGTGATCCAGAAAGTTTGAACTCGGCTTGAGCTTGACTTGAAAAGCTCGATTTATTTGTAAAGATGTGTTTTCCTACACAAATTAAATTTGAAATATAACCTAAGAATCAAATTCGGTTCGACTTCATTTCAATAAGCTCGATACATTCATAAATAAGTATTTACACTTAGTACACTTACATACAAAATATATAAAAAAAAACATATGCTATATCACTTACAAGCACAGAAACTCAACAATAACTCGAGTCGAACTTATATAAGGTTGAGCTCAACCCATTAAACATTTTGATTTCATTTTTCCTTTATAATTTGTATGTAAACACCAAAAGTATACAATTTTTAAACGACATAGACCCTAACTCGAGTCGAACTTATATAAGAGTGACTCAAGTTCTAAACAAAGTCGGATTCGGGTATGTTTTTTTTAGCCTTGACCCGAAACCGACTAAGTCAACCCAAATAACACCCCTACTTTCAAATTAACATTAGAAAAAATATATATATAATACCCGAAAATTCATTTTACCCCCCAAAATCCAATTTCACTTTTCACTTCCCCACAAAACCCAGTTTCACTTTTCTTTTACCCCCAAAACCCAATCTCACCTTCTCATCTCCCCCTAAATCAGATCTCACATTCTCACCTTATTGTCTTCCCAAAACCCAATCTCACCTTTTCGTTCCCATCATTATCTCATTGGTCTTTTCTGCGTTTCGTACTATTATACGATTCCCTTTTTAGGGTTTCTGATTGGTTGTTTGGTGATCGATGTTTGGTTTATTAATGATATCGATTTGGTTGGTGTTTATCACTGGGCCCTCATGGACTACCGTGATTTATCTCGCCTTGGTCTAGTTCTATGGATTGTAAGTGAACCCTCGTTAGCGTTTTTACTTAACTTGGTTTGCGTTACGATCTACCTAGATGTTCGTGTTCGATTCTATGTTGTATTGCGTGAGGGTTGTGAGAGCGTGTTCATTTGCTACTTGGTTGTTAGGGTTTCATTTGCCCTAGTGTTTGGTTTGGGCAGTTCTTGTTTTCTGGGTTGCGATCGATTTGTTACGATATTGAATTGGTTAGAGGTGGTTTCGATGGAACCGTTGTGGACAACAATGACTTAGTTATTGCCGGTGAAGAAGATCCAGTTGAAGAAGCTTAATGATTTCAATTAGCTAAATAATAATAGTCCTGTTTTTATGTAAAATTAGTTGTTAAGAATCAATGACAATCCTCATTATTGTTTGTATAACTCTTTCTTATACATTTCTTATTTAAATTTAGGTAATTTTAACTTTTTAGCTTCTTGTTATTTATATTTTCACTTTGAGATCTCAAAACAAACCTGCTTAAGGGGTGTTTGGCTTAAATGGGTCAAACGGGTCAATATGGCTTATCACTGTTTGGCTCAAATGCCCATATTAAGAGCTTAATTTCTGCTTGTTCACTGTTGTTTCTCTTTTTGTTTTGTTCCTTTAGTAGCTTGTACTCTTGACTAGAGAATTCCGAGCTTAATTGGGATTCTAGATCTTATCTTGTTGCTTTAATTTGGTCGCTAATCACTTACATTATGACGAGATGCCTGCACTCACCATCATTTTTGTTTTAATCAAGCCTAGTTTATTTTGTGAGTGCAATTCTGGCTTAGTATAGTACAACAATAATGCACCAAATTAACCATTATCATTGATAGATAAGGACAATACAAAGACAGATAACCCATACACAACTTCCAAAAGATTGAGACATATAACAATACAAAGACAGATAACAAGTGTCCTATTATGGTGTATCAAGTTTTGATACCCAAGTATCAAGTGTCGTACTAACAAATGTTTAAATAAAACTTTTATAAATAAGCGTTCTAAAAAAACGATGTTTTATGACTCAAATAAAGGAGTGTTCTATTATGGCGTAGGATAATAAAACCACAACAAATAAGCATACTATAAAGGTTAATGTTAAAAGACACAGTTGTCAAGGGTCTGTAATTTTTGTTCAAATAAAATTTTTGCAATTAAGCGTTCTATAAAACTGAATAAGCGTTATAAAAAGCGGATGTTTTACGACTTTAAAAAGATGTGCCATATTGTGGTGTATCATAAACAAACCATTATGAATAAGCGTTATATAAAGGTTAACGTTATAAGACACTATTGTCAAGGGTCCTATTCACTTTTTTATAAGCGTTTGCGAATAAGTGGTCCATAAAACCGATGTTTTATGACTCAAATATCAAGTGTCTTATGATGGTGTATCAATCTATGGGACCCAAGTGTCAACTGTCATATTAAGTTATGTTTTAATAATACGTTTGCGAATAAGCGTTTTAAATAATTAATATTTTATGACTTATATATCAAGTGTCCTATTATGGTGTATTGTAATAAAACCATAATTAATATGCATCCTTTAAGGGTCCTATTAAGTTTTGTTATAATAAAACTTTTGCAAATAATCGTTTAAAAAAATGATGTTATAAAACCATTGTACATAAGCGTCCTATAAAGGTTAACGTTATAATACCCACGTGTCAAAGGTCCTATTAAATTTTGCTATAATAAAACTTTTGTGAATAAGCGTTTTAACTAACTGATGTCTTATGACTCAAAACTCAAGTGTCCTATTATGGTTTATTATAATACAACCATAATGAATAAACGCTTTTATAAAGGTAATTTATGAGGATCCATATTTTAAGTGTCATATTAAGTTATATGATAATAGGACCCCAAATCATCGACCATCCTATTATATACCTTTTAGGACATCGCCTAAGTAGCAAATATTTAAAAAGGACCATAAACGCTCATATGTCCTATTAAACAGTTTTTTAGGACTCCATTATCATACCGTCCCACACAAAGGGTCCTAAAAAGCCACTTTTGTTGTAGTGATTCTAGTGTATGTGGATGACATATTGGTTACTGGTGAATGTACTGCTGATATTATTAAGGTAAAGAAGGCATTGGATCAGAAGTTTACAATCAAGGATTTGGGTGATGCAAAATATTTTCTGGGTGTTGTGATTTCTTGAGAACA
The DNA here is from genome assembly GCA_910596185.1 of Chrysanthemum makinoi. Classification (NCBI taxonomy): domain Eukaryota; kingdom Viridiplantae; phylum Streptophyta; class Magnoliopsida; order Asterales; family Asteraceae; genus Chrysanthemum; species Chrysanthemum makinoi. The sequence continues at coordinate 44,751,240 of OU343223.1, forward strand.
AAGGTTGGAACTCACCTTAATCAAAGGAAGTATATTTTAGATCTGCTACAAGACTCAGTTCTAACGCTTGCAAGCATGTTTTATCTCCTCTTCCAACCAACACATTTATCCCCTGAATAAAGGAACTCCCTTATCGATCTTTGGGTGTTTTAGAAGATTAATAGGAAGGATGTTATATCGACCATGACAAGGCCAGATATATCCTATGTTGTTCAACATTTAAGCCTATTTGTATCTGATCCAAAAGACACTCATATGCAAGCGCCACATACCTTCTCGAGATATCTTAAAGGCACAGTTTCCAAAGTTCTTTTACCTGTTCATCTCATTAAAGGTCACCGGTTTCACGATGCGAGTGGGCAAGCAAACCGTCTAATGACAAGGAGGTCTCTGGCAGGCTATTGTATATTCATTGGACATTCTTTGGTTTCCTGGAAAACAAAGAAACAACCTAATGTTTCTAGATCCTCTACTGAGGCAGAATATAGAAGCATGGCAGCCACCACATGTGAGCTTCTTTGGCTCAGTTTTATTCTTAAGGACTTGGGGATCAATGTGCAATTTCCTATTACTCTTTTCTGTGACAATAAGGTTGCACAGATGTTGGTTGCCAATCCTTGTTATCATGACAAGTCCAAACATGTTGACATTGATTGGAGAAAAGATACAAGATGGTTTCTTCTTGTTGCACATATTCCCTCTCAATTTCAGTTAGCAGACATAATGACCAAAGCTTTAAACAAGGTCAAGCACTCCACTTTAGCCTTTAAGTTGGGGCTCTTAGATCCTCCACCTTTAGGGGGGGATGAAGATTATATGAAGGACCATTTTGTACATAAGTAAAAGTGTTGTGCTACTTATTTCATTGTATTGTAAATAATAGAAAGTATAAGGACCACATTGTAAATAGTTTAGTAGAATAGTTTACCCCCTTTATAAACGGTTATGTAATCATTTTTCATTTGAATTTCAAGAAATAGTAATCATTTTCTCTCTAATCTTGTTCCGCTTATATAGGTAAATGTTGATGTTAGTACTACCCATTACCCACATATCAAACACTACTTTGTTCAATGTCGAATTATGAAATATCTAGATGGACGTATCAATCTTTAGATACGTCCTTCTTTTAAAACTTTTTCAAAGCTAATTTAAATTTCAGCTAGCGTGTCACCAAATCAAGACTTCTATTTTTTAGTAAGTTCTAAACCATCTTGTACTTAAACTTTGCAACGGTTTGTAAACTTGGTTGTGCACGTCTGGTCCTTGATTCCCGATCGTCTTTGACCCGGTATATTTCATCAAAAGTCAAGCGATTCGGTTGGGCCATTATTCAGGTCTTAATTAATTTGTCAGATACTCGAAGATCCAAAATCTTTGTTCTGATCTCCAAAATGTGAATATTATCATATTCTTAATTGTTTACTTACTATACTCATTAATTTTTACAAAGATAATTGATTTGCACACTTTGTAGATTGATTGAACAGATCCATATTCGCATTAAATATTTGTACATTATTAAACATTACTGCTTCAACTGGTAGTTTGTAACTTGAGTGTAATGCAAATAAATTTCTAAAAGTGTGCAAATCCCTTTACAAATATCATATTCTAGGTAATGTCAACTGTATGATTTATTCATTCCAAAGCACATTTACAAAAGCAAGATATAAACAATCTTCTTTTCGGTAACTTAACAATTTTATGGTAAAAAATTTGAGCCTCATTTGTCAATCTAGATGAAATACTTTTTAATGAATATCATCAACTGGAGATATAAAGCTATTTGGTGGGCTACTAAAGATGATCGAATTAGAGGTTATTCTCGAGTCAGATTCATTGTCTTGGGTTCACGCATTTTGTAAATAATCTATACCTCTACAAATTACAACCATGTTCTCTATATTTTATCACATGACTTGCTTTTAATATTTATAATGGGTCATTTTAAGAAAAGAGGGGAATAAGGTAGCTCAATATAGAAAAAAAATATCACAAAAATAGAAAAAGTGTCACTAAAAGAAAAAAAGTGTCATCAAAAGTATAAAAGAAGTATCACTAAAAAAAAATCTGCTTCTCTCACACTTAAAAAAGTGTAGGTAGAAGTCAAGTAGGTAAAAGTCTATTTATGATGGCACAAAAAAGTGTGAGTATATAGATTTCGCCTTTTGTGACCGTTTTGTCTAGCTATCAAAAGTTTTAAATTTTGCATTCGTTTAAGTCATGAAGATTTCATGTGATATTGAATGATACTAGTAATGGACTATACGGCTCTAGAAAAAGGGGTGTTTTCGGTTTGGATTAAAAACAAATAAGAAATCAAATTCAAGTAAATTTTTTAACTTAACCTAAAATTCATAAATAAACACCTAAAAGTTCAAATTATATTAGAAAATCAATAGGTCTCATAAGTGCTTAAATAAATCAAAACAAAACCTAAGTGTAACAGAAAAAGATTTCGCAATCGGACAAAAGTATATTAAAACAATAGAAGTTTCTTCGAAACAAAGTCTTCGGAATTACTTGAAGTGTTTAAAAAGCTCGAATATTTCATATTCAAGCATCTCGATGTGAAACCAAACATTGAACACCTCTATCTAGAAAATTCAATAGTCCATTATATATACGTGTCATGTCTCACTAGTCACTACTATCTCAACAAAGAAAAAAATGAAGGTTTCTATTATTGTTCTCCAGCTTTATTTAATCTCTTTATTCATTTTCATCTCCCCAACATTAGCCACAGATCCACCTTCAAACTATAGAGGTATAGAAGGGAATCGATCGCCTCGTTCACCGAAGAACATGGGTACACCTTCAGTCCCCTCTGGACCATGGCCACCTAACACTTACACCAACGCACCACCTGTCAACGACATGGGTACACCTTCGTTCCCATTTGGACGACGTAACACTTATACCAAAACACCACCCATCAACAACGGGCCAAGTGGATGTAGCGTCAAAATAAATGACAATTGTTATGAACCCAGCAACACCCGGCCGCCAAGTTCATGCAATGCCCAAATAAATGGATATGTGAGCAGCGCTACCAGAAATCATGCACAAAAGAGGTCCATTGTATTGACAACAATTGCACAGAACGAAATAGCTGTCCTTAAATTCCTAAGTAAACTTTTACGTTTTATATAGAGCCTTACATATGTAAGCTATATAGTTATCAGTTATGAGTTTATGACTTTTTATGTTTATTACCCAGTCAATTATATGTATTAAGCTGTACTTGGATTGAGTAGATATCATTACTTCGCAATTGGAAAGAATACGTGTTAATCTAACTTATAATTCGTAATAGTGGTAAGTTTGACCAACACGAGCTAAGTTTTATTGAAAAAATTGGTGCTCAAGTACAAGACGTGCATGCATGCATGTATATCAAAAGAAATAAAACAGTTATGGCTAATCAGATATTTGAAAAAATTAACAATGATTATGCAGTGAACCAATTGATAAGAGAAGAGTTTCACGTACCTTAACTTTTGAAACATTTACTTTAAACTTGGGGCTTGAAACAATTAACCGACTCCACAATTAATATGGGGTTGATATGCAGTTACTCAAACCATCCAGGTGTGATAGACATTGAGGGTTGGCTCGACTACAAGGACACTAACTAACAAGCTAAAAGTTAAATAAAAAAAAAATGAACGAACACTAAATTCCTTGGTTATGATGACAACGATTATTGTGTTGACGACGATTGCACAGAACGAAATAGCTGTCCTTAAATTCCTTGGTGAACTTTTACGTTTTACATAGAGCCTTACATATGTAAGCTATATAGTTATCAGTTATGAGTTTATGACTTTATGTTTATGCCGGTCAATTATATGTATTAAGTTGTACTTGGATTGAGTAGATATCATTATTTCGCAATTGGAAAGAATACGTGTTAATCTAACTTATAATTGGTAAAGTGGTATGTTTGACCAACACGAGCTAAGTTTTATTGAAAAAATTGGTGCTCAAGTACAAGATGTGCATGCATGCATGTATAACAAAGAATGTAAAACAGTTATGGCTAATCAGATATTTGAAAAAAAATTAACAATGATTATGCACTGATCGAACCAATTGATAGGAGAAGAGTTTCACGTACCTTAACTTTTGAAACACACTTTAAACATGGGGCTTGAAACAATTAACCGACTCCACAATTAATATGGGGTTGATATGCAGTTACTCAAACCATCCAGGTGTGATAGATATTGAGGGTTGGCTCCAGTATAAGGACACTAAAGCACAAGCTTTAGCTGATGCTTTGAAAGTCTCAAAAGTGCATTTTGATCATTTATAAACGATAAGAGTTTTAAAAAGAAAAAAGGTGTCAAAATGCGTTTTAATCAATGAACACAAGAAACAAGTTAAAAAAAATTAAAAACCTCAGTTTGATCTTGCTTTAGGCCACGTAAAGCCTCGGGGCCTATGTAAATAGTATACAAATCACAAAATGGCTTATAGCTTAGCGGTGTATCATCTGTTTGTATATGCTCATATGCCGTGAGATCTACTCAATCAAGTAGTTGTGGGTTCAATATTATTGTATGAACATTTGCATGCGTGAGATATTTGTACTATAATATAGTGTGAGTTCTGTTTTTCTAAAATATTACAACAAAAGATAGTTTACAAACTGTCTCAGGAAGCTAACCCGGTATGTGCTTTAGAGATAGACCCCAAGTTCTGAAACAAATTTTCGACTTTCTTAGACTACACGAAACATTATAGACTGTACAACTTCTTGATAGTCGGTGAAAAATTTTAGTGCTCGAAATACAATAACCACAATTTTTAGGAATAATTGTCAATAAAATTTATTTTACGAATGCGATTAAATTTTTTTGGAACAGGAATAATTGAGTAAATTAACATGATATTGTATTATATATTCTTCTAAACGTAATTTATGACTGAGAGTTGCAAACAGATTCAGCACATAAAACCTTGACTTCACAAGATTTCTATTTACGAATGTAGGAAAGTGTCCACAAAAGTATATACGTTTTTCTTAGTTGTCGCGATATATTACTTCAGATATCCATGTCCTTTTGCATAAGACTCTTGTTAGAGTGTATATTGGCTCCACAATGCATGTATCATTGTTTCAGTCAATATGTCAATAGTCATGAATATGTCCAAATTACATTACACTCATAAAAAATTCATGATATGTATGGACCTGATGTAGTGTTTGAACGTGTGAGTGAGGGAAAAGAAATATGCCAAAGATGATGTTTCTTATTAATTAAAGAGGATATCTCAAGCAGCTATAAAGTTTAAAATCTTTAAAGGAGATTATTTTTAATGATATTAACCTTTTATGTCTTTAATTCGCCCTGGTGTAGCTTTAGGAAGTGAGTCTTAAACTAGATCGATTGGTTTGATGATTTATGTAAAGCAATATGAAACTAATCTTCTTCTATGAGCCTCCCAGTGACTTACTAAGTGGTCGATTTCTAATTTTATATACAATCATGCTGTAAAACAATAATTATGCTGATAATATATCTCCTATATATATTAATACTTTTATAGGTGGAAACAAAGTATCAGAAAATTGTCACAAGCAGACTATTACACAACCACAACTTCTTCTGACAAAACTACACCTACAAACAATCTAAAAAAAAAAAAAGTTAAGAACCCATGAACCAGTGAGTATAGCAACGAAATAGCTAGGACCCACCAAAATTTTTGATTAGCTAGTGATTGTGGTGGCTGGAAGACGACGGCGAGGGCTAAAGGATTGCTCATTGTTGCCGGTGACGAGGGTGGAGCAAAGAGGCAGAGTGAAGGATTCCCATGCAAGTTAAAGGGATGAAGGAGGTACAAAGAGTAAAAGGCAATAAGATAACCCATGCACCTCTTTGTCACTAAGATCTTACTGGCTCTTACCGCGTCTGACCAAGAAGAGAAAAACAAACAGTGTGACGTCTAACCATGTCTGACTCGGTAAGACTTAAGAGGCGGTAAGATGTTTTTTGGTAAAAACAAGCAGCACCTAAATATGGTTGATGGTGGTGTTGGAAATGAATGTTGTTCAATGTTATCGATATTGCTAAAATACTTAACTAGTTCCTTCGTACCAAATTTTTAAGTCAATGCTAAACTAGTTAGCAAGTAGTAATGAACCGAAATCGGTAACTTTTACATATAGCAACAGAAACCATTGCGCAACTTTGTATTTGGTCAACAACGTACTTCCGTTGTTCATGCAACTTGATGCAGTATAACTGAATTTAGCAATAACCTATTCTATACTATATGGAAAGTGTACGTTTTTGGTTAATTAATTGTCCTAGTAATTACCACCATATATGGAACATGAGGAGAAAAAGGTCATTGATAAATTCCATATAGTGTAAAACAGGTCACTGCTTTGTGGTTAATTGTTCGGGAAACTTCCGGTCTCTTTTCATGTATGGAAAGTATACGCTTTGTGGTTAGTTGTCCTGGCAATGACCTGTTTTACGCTATATCAACAAACGGAAATCCACATTTTCTCATGTTTCATTGCGGGAAAACATTAGAAAGAGATCGCTTTGTGGTGAAAGACTAGTGACTTCCTCGTTAACAACATGAAGGAAATGGTATCCATTACTGATAACATGCATATGGATAAAGCATGAAATTTCTTTGAGTTGTTAATGGGGCTCTTTTTGGGAACTTTGGTAGTTTCAAAATGACACCGTTTTCAAAGAAAATCAGCTAAACAAAGACTTACTCAACACTAATGTGAAGACCCATTCTTTTTTTTTTGGAACATAGATGAAAAAATGTACAACGAATTGACTTTACAAACCATCTTCCACTCCTGTTATTGAATTATAATTTTCTAGCATCTCGCTAGTTTTGATTTACATGACACCGCTTAAAAAATATGAAAATTTAACAATATTTAGTTCCCACACTATTTGTTTCACTACAGGTCTTTTGTCGGCCATGACCTACAAGTAGTTGCTAAGCCTTATTGACAATTCGAAAAAACCTTTGCATCTACGTAGTTATTAAAAAATTGAGGGACGTTTCTGTACAAAACTACATGATTAGTTTATCAATAAAGGATATGTTATAATTGCCATGAAAAAGCTATTTCCATTTTTAGTTTCAATAAAGGATTTGACGATGAAAGTTTGGTGGTTCCTAACGTCTAGCGATGTACAAGGAATCCATCTCTCGTTCGTAGAAGAACATGGTAAACCTTCACCCCTCTGGACCAGCTAACACTTATACCAACACACCACCCATTAACAATGTGCCTAGTGGATGCAATGTCCAAATGAGTCACTACAACATTCACTGGCTACCCCAGCGACATATGGGGGGATTCCCCAGCGACAATCCCCGGCGACGACGTGGGTCCCACTCAAATTTAAGTCAAAGAAGCAGTGCCAATTGTGGGAGAGACATTATCCCCAGCGACATATCGCTGGGGAATAGTCGAATTAAGCAAAATGATTAAGACACTAATTATATTGATTATATCCCGGCGACATGTCGCTGGGGATATATATGGTTACTTTGTTGACAAGTCAACGCGTTAGCCTACTATCCCCGGCGACATGTCGCTGGGGAAACTTGGTTTTCTCGTTGACTTGTCAACGTTTATCGTGTGTTATCCCCGGCGACATGTCGCCGGGGAAAGGCTGCATTTTTTAATGCAGCCTTATGCAGTGAGAATGATTTTCAGATTTTTCCGGAATTTTCCGAAAAATCTACCAAATAACCCTGTACCAAAACCTGTATAGACTCGCCACAACTTGTACCAAAACACAAATACCATATAACGGATCAACGCAATACAAATAGATCACAACTTTTACATAAACACGACTAAAAAGTCAATATGTGCATTGATAGATAGGGAAACAAGTGTTTAAATGGCGCCAAGATGAACCTAATAATATATAACACAACTACCTAAAGTACCAATGTAGCATACTAATAATATATAACACAACTAGCTAAAGCTAGTACCAATGTAACATACTAATAATATATACACAACTACCTCTCGCCGTTGTTATCCTCATCACCGCCATTCCTCGCCATCACCACACCCACCACTCCCGCTAGCACCACCCGAGTCATACTCCCTAACATATCCGCAGATTCAAGGTCGCTTCTGAGGAGACTCATCATAAAGCTTACATCTTTGGTGACTTTCTGGGCGGGCATACTTGGCCTGGATGTGGCCCGTGATGGTACGACCCACACCGGAATATGCCCACGGCTTACCCTCTGCCAACGCATTGATTTGATCCTCCGTATTCACCAAGTGGCCTCAAGCTTTTCATCTCTCCTGTAGTGCCAAAACACAAGATAGTAAATATATTAGTCAGGTTGCTACATTATTTCTCGATAATTCATTAAAGTGTGTTTTGAAACAAAACTTACATATATCCGGGCGTCCTCATCGTTAGGAATACCCCATCAACAGTATGTGTTCGCCAATAAGTGTCGATGGTTGACGGTATTCATGAGTCTCTGATGCCTGACTGCATATACACACGCATATAAGATGAATAATTTTAAAAACGATAAATCACAACACACCAAAGCGTATAATCATATATATATATATATATATATATATATATATATATATATATATATATATATATATATATATATATATATATATATATAATGTTTATTACCATATTATATATATGTATATATGCATGTAAAATAATTATAATGTTTATTACCATATTATCTCAAGACGAGTCAGCAATCGATCCCTGTCTAGATATGACCTTGCTCTTGCCGGTTAAGTTTCATTTGTAGCCGAAATGTTCTTGGGATCATTCCAAACTTAATGTACTCATCCCAATCACCCGCTGTAATCTCCTGACGTCTGCCTAATCGCCCAAGATCGTAATCCCCGGTGGTGGGGTCTACCTTCCAATGTTTGGCCTTGAAAGAAGCCTTGTTAGTATAGGCTTTTTGTGTGCGAAGTTTATGCCTCAGATCCGGGGCCGGAGGAGTCATGCGCGGCCCGAGGTCAAATAGGTCTGCAATCATATACAACAAAACTAAAGAGAGTTAGAGATATAATTATATATTTATTTAATTTGTTTATTTAATATGATATAAATAAATAATTGAATTTAGATAAATATACACAATTAAATAAATGAACACGATAATGAAATAAACATAAAAGGATAACTGACCCCAATATCTGAAATGATTCCCGCTTTCTTCTCCTTCGGGACCTTCTCCCAAGAAGGGTAGTAAACGCACCTTCCTAACGACTTCCCTATGTAGTTAGACCAATGCGCCGCATGGGGGCCGAGAGGGTTTAAGGTTTGTTTGTCACCCATCTCAAAAGTGATCGACACGGACCTTTTTCGCCGATTGCCTTCGAAAAGGTTCCGGTCTTGTCGCGGTATTCAGGCCCCGCCTCACGCCCCAAATTGGGCTTTCGCTTACCTTTGCCTCAAAATCAAGTTAGTGATAAAAGTCATAAATATGTATCAAATTTATGCTTGTATTACAATATCCGGAAATTTTACCTTGTTAATGAAGTTGCCAAAGAACCGGTGGGTACGCTGGTTCGAGGGGACGATCCTCCCGCCACCGCCACCGCCGTGGGACCGTGCAACATCTCGTCGCATATCTGACAAGTACAATTAGCATTAGATATAGAAATTCATGAACAAAATAATATAAGCATGCACACATCCAAATACATACACATCCAAATAAATATACACATTTAAACAATCCACAACAATTTCATTCATTCATTCAAATATATAAGTGTATTTTGCAAGTTACAACTCAAGATCAATCTTCTTCTTCACTAGAATAAACTTTCTCAACACCATCATCATCAACATTGATGAGGGCTTCAACATCGAATCTCGCTAAATCATGAGGAAGGGCGCCTTCATCAGAATAATATCATCGCCTTCTTCGGAACATCAATGATATCTGGCGTATGCCAACAACCGCTGATTGACCATCTATATGCAAAGGTCGTTATCCAAGTCATTCAAACTAGTAGAAAGTGGGAGATCTGATGAGTTGTCGAAATGTATAATATCAGGATCGCCCTCTACCACATGTGACACCCCGCCGAAAACTTTTTATGATTAACATGTTCGACGACCTTCCTGGGTTTGGTCTTATCTTCAAGGTAGAAGACTTGTTTGACTTGTGTTGCAAGAATGTATTGGTCATCTTTAAATGCCTCAGCCTGCAGAAATGACGATTTGTGTCATGTTGTTTCTAAAGACAAGTTTTGACTTTACGCCCTTTCGTTGCTAGTGTCGAACCACTTAACTCGAACAACGAACCGTGAACAACAAATACTTAAACTCGAGGATTTCTTGAAGTCGACCATAATACATTTCTCCGGCCACGGCCAAAGTAACAAATGCCGTTTTGAGTTGTGCGAGTCATCACGGTGCACGACATACCACAACCGTTGACTACGCAAGAGTTTACTGAGATTGGAGTCCATGATGGTCCATTAGCCAAAGTTTAATAATCCTCGCGTTGTGTTAACCTCTGAAGTCTTGGTCATTGTCTATGTGACGTTGACGGATCTATGAAGAAGACAAGATTAGCTAGATAGAGAACACAAAATATGATATTGTTATTTTTACAGTTAAGTAGACCAAATAAGTCTTAAGTTTACCTGCGACCCAAACCAGTCGGGGAATTCTTCTTGCATGTCTTTGTTAGGAAATAATCAAAAACGCTCATGGTATTAGAATAAGTCGTTTAAAATGATAAGTTAAGAAAAAGAAGTTTCAAAATAAAAACGCTGCACCTCTTGAATGGGTCCGCACGGTCGATCTCGTGGATGTTGTGAAGTACATATCATTTCACTTTTTTAAACTCTTGGGCATCAAACCCAATAAATGACCGTAAACCAATCGTTTTACATACCGATCGAAACACCTGAATCACACGCTGGAGGGGGTCCACATTACGGTCGGGACGATTAAATTTCGTGGTAACATCCCTAAAAATAATGAGAATGAATGTCAATGCTTCAAAGCAACATAACCCTCCTCGCAATCGAACCTTCCGCTTAGCTTTATTGCGAACATAACCTTTTAGTTTCTTCATGTATCTTTCAAATGGATACATCCACCGGGGCTTAATAGGCCGCTTTCAAGAGCTCTATAGGTAAATGGATAAACAAGTGAACCATAATGTCAAAGAAAGCAGGAGGATATATGAGCTCAAGCTCGCATTTAATATCGACCACCTTGATCCGAGCTTCAACATGTCATCCTCCATCAAAGTTGCAGAGCATATTTGCTTATAAAAGGAACACAACTCAATTAATGGTTTTGCAATCTTATCGGGCAAGTAATTTTGAAGTCCGTAAGGAAGTAAACGCGCATCATTATATGACATCATGAGACTTCGTGCCCGTTATATTGGTATCATTATCGTCACTGTGCTTGAAGCATGATCCGAACCCATCCGGTAGTTTAGATCCTTTGATGTAATCGACAAAACTTTTTTCGTTCTCCGTGTGAAAGAATACGCACCGAGGCTTCAAGCACTTCCCGTTTTTGGTTTGCCAGCCACAAGCCATTTCGAATGCCCAACATTTGCAAGTCTTGTCTTGCCTTGACGGTGTCTTTAGATTTATCATTCATTAACAAAGTGTTCAAGATGGCCTCCAACACATTTTTTCGATATTCATGATGTCTAAATTGTGTCTTAGTGAAAGAAAACACCAATACTCAAGCTCGTAAAAAATAGACCGTTTAGTCCGCTTATGCTCGACAAGAAGATTGCGTTTTATCTTCAAACCTCCATAACTCGGATGTTTACCCTTCACACGCGTTGGCAATCTATCAAGTTGAGCCGATTACATCCCCACCAAATTCTTCTTCAGAGGATCGCAAGTATCGGTTTGGCCATTGAATTCAAGTGAGCGCTCCATTTATGGGGCTTCGTTAAGAATCTTCAGGGCCAAAATAAGCCGTTTTGCTTAACACACAAACAGATGGAGTGTCTTTATTACATGTAGGGCATGCCTTGTAACCTTGCCCACTCCACCCGCACAAACTACTTCGAAAGCAGAAAATCATTGATGGTCCATAAAACCATCGCCTCATATTAAACTTCTGGCCCGAGGCAACGTCTATAGTCTCGATACCTTTCTTGTCCCATAAATCCCGTGTCCTCAATCAAAGGCCTCAAGTAAACATCAATGTCCTTGCCCGATTTAGGACCAGAATTAACAACGTTAGGATAAAAGAACTCTCTTTCATACATAACCACGGAGGCAGATTGTATGTTGTCAATATCACCGGCCATGTCTGTAGGCCCGACTAAGGTTCCCAAACGGATTGAAACCATCGCAGCCAACCCTAGTCGAACATTTCTGGTTCTTTGCAAAATCTGATACTTTGTGTCATTCTTCCATGCTCCACCATCAACCGGTGTTGCATTTACCGGCCCATTAATTTTCCAAAGAGCATGCCAAATCATATCCTTTGCAAGGTGACTAGACTTGTACAAACGTTGTAGTCTAGGAATGATCGGAAAGTAACGTAACACCTTCTTAGGAACTTTCTTCCTGCGGTTATCGTCTTTCCATCTACTGTGACATGACCGACAAAAATCCAAATCTTTGTTCTTGTCTCCCCGAAATAAGCAGCAATCGTGTTCACAAGCATGTATCGACCGCACTCCTAACCCAATCGCTTTAAATGTCTTCTTTAGTGAATAGTATGATGGTGGGAGCTTGAATCCTTTACTGATGGGAAATACATTTTGTAAAAACTCTAACATTTCATTAAATATAGAATCAATCAATCTACCTTTAGCCTTAAAATAGGTAAACTTTGCCATAAAGTCTAATCGAGTCACATAGTCACAACCGGGTAATGCCTCGCTGGTAATGGCATATAACTCTTCAACCTCGTTACGTGTAGCTTGAGTCGGTTCGTTACTTGTCTCACCAATATCTCCTTGAGTTGGTTCATTGTGTTCATTATTCGGAGGAATATAGCTAAGATCATTAATTAACGCTGTCATGTCACTCATCGAGGCTGCCTTGTGTTATCTATTATGGCGGTGGCATAGGTGAGCCGGTTCAACGGTTCCACCCATATTTTATAGCGTGGGTCCCACCCTTCTCTCATAATGTGGTTTGAAAGGTTTTTGATGTGTACCCATAATATATTTCGACAAGACTTGCATGGACATCTTATTCTCCAAGACTAGTCACTAACGACTTGCAATTATTGACGAATTTTTCAAGACCGAGAATAAATAATGGTTCATGACGCAGAAAACTGTCCAAGTCTTATCATCGAATATTATAATCGCTTTTAACGATACATTTAGGTATTATATGCAACTTAATTAAACACATTCAAACGAGGAATACCAGATGTTTTGTTCACCTAGTGCAACTATGAAGGCAATCCTAACCTACTTTTTGAATAATTTGTCTATATGAATGCGTATAATCATTTACTATTTAGAAATTTCGGCAAGATTTTCCCTCAACTCCCCAAATATGTGTTTAAAGACATATTCGTAGGAGTAAAGGAGAAACACCGTCAAATCATCTCAAATAGTAATCCAATTATACGCATTCATATCCTAAATGAGACAAAATATTCAAAAAGCACCCCCAACGGACTTTCCAAATTAATTCTAATAAATTAATTTCGGACGGGTTTTCTATAGGATGATTAATTTTAGAGGGGATTTTCCAAAATTAATCACTAAAATCCTAAAACAACTAATTATTATAAACTATAAACGGCTCATATCAACAAATAATAATAACTATAAACTAACAAAATAATATAAACGATACATGTCAAATAATAACTATAAACTATAAACTACATATCATTTCACCTTTTTAACATACATACCATTATTTTAACATACATACCATTTCAATTTTTTCACCAAATAATAACTATAAACTAACAAAATTTAAACAACTAATTATTATAATTATAAACGAGCACATTTCAAGGCAATTGAACTAATAATAACTATAAACTAACAAAATTTAAACAATAAACATTCCCCAGCGACATGTCACCCGGGATACCAAAAGGAGAAAAAAAAATTATTACATACCTTGTCTAGCCTCCTCGTTTACTGCCAAAAAAAAAAAAAAAAATTAACTTTCCAAGTTAACAACTTACAACAATAATAATCTGCAAAAATTATAACATACCTCGCCTTGCTCCTCGTCGGTCCTCGCTTGCCAAAAAAAAAAAAAACCACTTTTTTAATTAACAACAACTTACAACAATAATAATCTGCAAAAATCATAATATAATTAACTAATTTAGTTGAATAACATTTAAAATTTGTAAAACAAACCGTGTAACGTGTGGTGGTGGTGATGGTGGATGCGTTGGTGGTGATGGTGGATGCGGGGGTGGTGATGGTTGATGATTGTTGGTGAATGGTGATGGTTTTTGCTGCAGAAATCGCCACAGAAATCGCCACAGGAAGGTTTTTTTTTTTTTTTCGTTTTCTGCAGTGAAGAAGATATCCAGATCTACTTTATGATAAAGTTTTTTCCCCGGCGACAATCCCCGGCGACATGTCGCTGGGGAAAGGTATAGTTTTTGTCGTTTAGCGTAAATGGCGCGATAACGAAAATTTTGGTGGGTACTTATTCGGCGACATGTCGCCGGGGAAAACTATTTAATTTTTATTTATTATAATCCCCAGCGACATGTCGCCGGGGAAAACTGTTTTTGGGTAAAATTTAATTACTTTATGTTGTTAACGACTTCAAAAAAATACAATTTTATCTTTTATTTTTATTATAATCCTAAATATTTTCCTTTCTTTTATATATAAACTTGAACAAAAAGTTACCATTTGATCTTTATATTCTTACATGAGAGTTAGATTTACAATCTAGTAACGGGCTAGAGGAACAAGAACATGTTACATCAAAATGTTGCATGCAATATTTAATTGGATCAAGAAGCCAAATGATGCATAGTTGAATGTGTTTTATAAATCTATGATTCACCGAAGAATAATTATGGTTACACATTAGACGCTCAACATCCGAAGTCGTGTATGTTATAGTTACACATTAGACGTTCAACGGATGAGTCGGTATGTTATGCTTACACATTAGACGCTCAACGGATGAGTCGGTATGTTATGGTTACACATTGAACGTTCAACGGATGAGTCGATATGTTATGGTTACACATTGGACGTTCAACGGATGAGTCGGTATGTTATGCTTACACATTAGACGTTCAACTAATGAGTCGGTATGTTATGGTTACACATTAGACGTTCAACGGATGAGTCGGTATGTTATGGTTACACATTGACGTTCAACGGATGAGTCAGTATGTTAGGGTTACACATTAGACGCTCAACGGATGAGTCGGTATGTTATGGTTACACATTAGACGCTCAACGGATGAGTCGGTATGTTATGGTTACACATTAGACGTTCAACGGATGAGTCCGTATGTTAGGTTACACATTGACGCTCAACGAATGAGTCGGTATATTATGGTTACACATTAGACGCTCAACGGATGAGTCGGTATGTTATGGTTACACATTAGACGCTCAACGATGAGTCCGTATGTTAGGGTTACATTGACGCTCAACGAATGAGTCGGTATGGTGTGGTTACACATTAGACGTTCAACGGATGAGTCGGTATGTTATGGTTACACATTGAACGTTCAACGGATGAGTCGATATGTTATGGTTACACATTGGACGTTCAACGGATGAGTCGATATGTTATGGTTACAATTTAGACGTTCAACGAATGAGTCGGTATGTTATGGTTACACATTAGACGCTCAACGGATGAGTCGATATGTTATGGTTACACATTGACGCTCAACGGATGAGTCAAGTATGTTAGGGTTACATTAGACGCTCAACGGATGAGTCGGTATTTTATGGTAACACATTAGACGCTCAACGGATAAGTCGATATGTTGGGTTGGACATTAGACGCTCAACGGATGAGTCGATATCTTAGGTTGGACATTAGACGTTCAACGGATGAGTCGATATGTTATGGTTACACATTAGACGCTCAACGGATGAGTCGATATGTTATGGTTAGACATTAGACTTTGAACAGATGAGTCGTTATGTTATGGTATAACGATATTATTATTATTATTATTATTATTATTATTATTATTACCATTACCATTATTATTAATAAAGTCAAACGAAGTCAGTATCCCAGCGACATGTCGCTGGGGAAAAGTGCAAAATAAAATTTTAAAGTAATCAAAGTAACACTAATTACATATTTTAAATAATCAAATGAATCCCCGGCGACATGTCATTGGGAAACATGAAAAATAAAATTTATAAGTAATAAAATTAACACTAATTACATATTTTAAATAATCAAATGAATCCCCGGCGACATGTCGCTGGGGAAAGGTAAGCGAGAAAAGTTCCCGCCACGTTGCACGATGAAATTTTCGGTCAAAATATAATCAGTATCCGCGACATGTCGCCGGGAAAACCTCTCCATAATTTAGCTGACTTTTCTACGACTTCGTGCCACGTAGATATATTTTTGTCGTTTAGTGAGGATTCCCCAGCGACAATTGTCGCCGGGGAAAACGGCGATGGGGAAACTGGTAATTGTGGTAGTGATGGGAAAACGGCGAAGGGAATCGATCGCCTCGTTCACCGAAGAACATGGGTACACCTTCAGTCCCCTCTGGACCATGGCCACCTAACACTTACACCAACGCACCACCTGTCAACGACATGGGTACACCTTCGTTCCCATTTGGACGACGTAACACTTATACCAAAACACCACCCATCAACAACGGGCCAAGTGGATGTAGCGTCAAAATAAATGACAATTGTTATGAACCCAGCAACACCCGGCCGCCAAGTTCATGCAATGCCCAAATAAATGGATATTGTGAACGACGCTACCAGAAATCATGCACAAAAGAGGTCCATTGTATTGACAACAATTGCACAGAACGAAATAGCTGTCCTTAAATTCCTAAGTAAACTTTTACGTTTTATATAGAGCCTTACATATGTAAGCTATATAGTTATCAGTTATGAGTTTATGACTTTTTATGTTTATTACCCAGTCAATTATATGTATTAAGCTGTACTTGGATTGAGTAGATATCATTACTTCAAGAATTGGGAAAGAATACGTGTTAATCTAACTTATAATCTGTAATAGTGGTAAGTTTGACCAACACGAGCTAAGTTTTATTGAAAAATTGGTGTCAAGTACAAGACGTGCATGCATGCATGTATATCAAAGAATGTAAAACAAAGTTATGTATTAATCAGATATTTGAAAAAAAATTAACAATGATTATGCACTGATCGAACCAATTGATAAGAGAAGAGTTTCACGTACCATAACTTTTAAAACATTTACTTTAAACATGGGGCTTGAAACAATTAACCGACTCCACAATTAATATGGGGTTGATATGCAGTTACTCAAACCATCCAGGTGTGATAGACATTGAGGGTTGGCTCGACTACAAGGACACTAAATAACAAGCTAAAAGTTAAATAAAAAAAAAAAAAAAAAAAAAAAATGAACGAACACTAAATTCCTTGGTTATGATGACAACGATTATTGTGTTGACGACGATTGCACAGAACGAAATAGCTGTCCTTAAATTCCTTGGTGAACTTTTACGTTTTACATAGAGCCTTACATATGTAAGCTATATAGTTATCAGTTATGAGTTTATGACTTTTTATGTTTATTACCCAGTCAATTATATGTATTAAGCTGTACTTGGATTGAGTAGATATCATTACTTCGCAATTGGAAAGAATACGTGTTAATCTAACTTATAATTCGTAATAGTGGTAAGTTTGACCAACACGAGCTAAGTTTTATTGAAAAAATTGGTGCTCAAGTACAAGATGTGCATGCATGCATGTATATCAAAGAATGTAAAACAGTTATGGCTAATCAGATATTTGAAAAAAAATTAACAATGATTATGCACTGATCGAACCAATTGATAAGAGAAGAGTTTCACGTACCTTAACTTTTGAAACATTTACTTTAAACATGGGGCTTGAAACAATTAACCGACTCCACAATTAATATGGGGTTGATATGCAGTTACTCAAACCATCCAGGTGTGATAGATATTGAGGGTTGGCTCCACTATAAGGACACTAAAGCACAAGCTTTAGGCCCCGTGCTTTTTGAAAGTCTCAAAAATTGCATTTTTGATCATTTATAAACGATAAGAGTTTAAAAAAAAAAAAAAAAAAAAGAAAAAAGGTGTCAAAATGACGTTTTTAATCAATGAACACAAGAAACAAGTTAAAAAAAATTAAAAACCTCAGTTTGATCTTGCTTTAGGCCACCGTAAGCCTCGGGACGCCTATGTAAATAGTATACAAATCACAAAATGGCTTATAGCTTAGCGGTACGTATCTGGTTGTATATGCTCATATGCCGTGAGATCTACTCAATCAAGTAGTTGTGGGTTCAATATTATTGTATGAACATTTGCATGCGTGAGATATTTGTACTATAATATAGTGTGAGTTCTGTTTTTCTAAAATATTACAACAAAAGATAGTTTACAAACTGTCTCAGGAAGCTAACCCGGTATGTGCTTTAGAGATAGACCCCAAGTTCTGAAACAAATTTTCGACTTTCTTAGACTACACGAAACATTATAGACTGTACAACTTCTTGATAGTCGGTGAAAAATTTTAGTGCTCGAAATACAATAACCACAATTTTTAGGAATAATTGTCAATAAAATTTATTTTACGAATGCGATTAAATTTTTTTGGAACAGGAATAATTGAGTAAATTAACATGATATTGTATTATATATTCTTCTAAACGTAATTTATGACTGAGAGTTGCAAACAGATTCAGCACATAAAACCTTGACTTCACAAGATTTCTATTTACGAATGTAGGAAAGTGTCCACAAAAGTATATACGTTTTTCTTAGTTGTCGCGATATATTACTTCAGATATCCATGTCCTTTTGCATAAGACTCTTGTTAGAGTGTATATTGGCTCCACAATGCATGTATCATTGTTTCAGTCAATATGTCAATAGTCATGAATATGTCCAAATTACATTACACTCATAAAAAATTCATGATATGTATGGACCTGATGTAGTGTTTGAACGTGTGAGTGAGGGAAAAGAAATATGCCAAAGATGATGTTTCTTATTAATTAAAGAGGATATCTCCAAGCAGCTTATAAAGTTTAAAATCTTTAAAGGAGATTATTTTTAATGATATTAACCTTTTATGTCTTTAATTCGCCCTGGTGTAGCTTTAGGAAGTGAGTCTTAAACTAGATCGATTGGTTTGATGATTTATGTAAAGCAATATGAAACTAATCTTCTTCTATGAGCCTCCCAGTGACTTACTAAGTGGTCGATTTCTAATTTTATATACAATCATGCTGTAAAACAATAATTATGCTGATAATATATCTCCTATATATATTAATACTTTTATAGGTGGAAACAAAGTATCAGAAAATTGTCACAAGCAGACTATTACACAACCACAACTTCTTCTGACAAAACTACACCTACAAAACAATCTAAAGTTAAGAACCCATGAACCAGTGAGTATAGCAACGAAATAGCTAGGACCCACCAAAATTTTTGATTAGCTAGTGATTGTGGTGGCTGGAAGACGATTTAGGGGCTAAAGGATTGCTCATTGTTGCCGGTGACGAGGGTGGAGCAAAGAGGCAGAGTGAAGGATTCCCATGCAAGTTAAAGTGATGAAGGAGGTACAAAGAGTAAAGGCATAAGATAACCCATGCACTCTGTCTAAGATTTACCTGCCTACCGCGTCTGACCAAGAAGAGAAAAACAAACAGTGTGACGTCTAACCATGTCTGACTCGGTAAGACTTAAGAGGCGGTAAGATGTTTTTTGGTAAAAACAAGCAGCACCGAAATATGGTTGATGGTGGTGTTGGAAATGAATGTTGTTCAATGTTATCGATATTGTTAAAATACTTAACTAGTTCCTTCGTACCAAATTTTTAAGTCAATGCTAAACTAGTTAGCAAGTAGTAATGAACCGAAATCGGTAACTTTTACATATAGCAACAGAAACCATTGCGCAACTTTGTATTTGGTCAACAACGTACTTCCGTTGTTCATGCAACTTGATGCAGTATAACTGAATTTAGCAATAACCTATTCTATACTATATGGAAAGTGTACGTTTTTGGTTAATTAATTGTCCTAGTAATTACCACCATATATGGAACATGAGGAGAAAAAGGTCATTGATAAATTCCATATAGTGTAAAACAGGTCACTGCTTTGTGGTTAATTGTTCGGGAAACTTCCGGTCTCTTTTCATGTATGGAAAGTATACGCTTTGTGGTTAGTTGTCCTGGCAATGACCTGTTTTACGCTATATCAACAAACGGAAATCCACATTTTCTCATGTTTCATTGCGGGAAAACATTAGAAAGAGATCGCTTTGTGGGGAAAGACT
This sequence comes from Chrysanthemum makinoi, assembly GCA_910596185.1. Taxonomy (NCBI): domain Eukaryota; kingdom Viridiplantae; phylum Streptophyta; class Magnoliopsida; order Asterales; family Asteraceae; genus Chrysanthemum; species Chrysanthemum makinoi. Next base: position 44,771,750 of record OU343223.1, read on the forward strand.
AGTGACTTCCTCGTTAACAACATGAAGGAAATGGTATCCATTACTGATAACATGCATATGGATAAAGCATGAAATTTCTTTGAGTTGTTAATGGGGCTCTTTTTGGGAACTTTGGTAGTTTCAAAATGACACCGTTTTCAAAGAAAATCAGCTAAACAAAGACTTACTCATCACTAATGTGAAGACCCATTCTTTTTTTTTGGAACATAGATGAAAAAATGTACAACGAATTGACTTTACAAACCATCTTCCACCCCTGTTATTAAATTATAATTTTCTAGCATCTCGCTAGTTTTGATTGAAATGACACCGCTAAAAAAATACGAAAATTTAACAATATTTAGCTCCCACACTATTTGTTTCACTACAGGTCTTTTGTCGGCCATGACCTACAAGTAGTTGCTAAGCCTTATTGACAATTCGAAAAAACCTTTGCATCTACGTAGTTATTAAAAAATTGAGGGACGTTTCTGTACAAAACTACATGATTAGTTTATCAATAAAGGATATGTTATAATTGCCTTGAAACCAGCTATTTCCATTTTTCGTTTCAATAAAAAGGATTTGACGATGAAAGTTTGGTCGTTCCTAAACGTCTAGCGATGTACAAGGGAATCCATCTCCTCGTTCGTCGAAGAACATGGGTAAACCTTCACCCCTCTGGACCAGCTAACACTTATACCAACACACCACCCATTAACAATGTGCCTAGTGGATGCAATGTCCAAATGAGTGGCGATTGTAATCAAGGCAATATTAACTCGTGCATAGAAGACGTTCAGTGTATTGAACCCATCAACACCCCGCCAAGTTCTTGCAGTGCCAAAATAAATAGCAATTGTAATCAACTCAACCAAAAATCATGCATAAAAGAGGTCCATGTAACGGGCTGAGATATTAGATTCACCCATATCCTTTGTACTTAAATGTTTTTTTGGAGTAATATATATTTACCGGGTCTTTGAACTTTTACCCAAAAAGAGGTCCATTGTATTTCCAACGACGATTGCGTTAATATATTTACTGTTGCAGGATTACTTAAAAAGCAGTTGTCCTTAAATTCCTGGGTGAACTTTTACGTTTTATAAAGAGCCTTACATATGTAAGCTATATTGTTTATCAATTAAGACTTTTTTTTTATGTTTATATCACCGAGAATTAATTATATCTGTTAAGTTTTACATGGATTGTGGAGATATCATTATTTCGCAATTGGAAAGAATACATGTTAATCTAACTTATAATTCGTAATATATAGTGGTAAGTAGGACCAATACGAGTTAAGTTTTATTGAAAAAATTTGTGCTCAAGTAAAAGATGTGCATGCATGTATATCATAGAATGTAAAACAATTATGGCTAATCAGATATTTGAAGTCAAAATTAACTATGATTACGCACAGATCGAAGCAACAGATAAGAGAAGAGTTTCACGTACCTTAACTTTTGAAACATTTACTTTAAACATACGGCTTGAAACAATTAATCAACTCCACAATTAATATGCGGTTGATATGTAGTTACTCAATCCATCCAGGTGTGATAGATATTGCTTTTGGCCACCGTAGGCCTCGGGACAGCCCTGTAGATAGTATACAAATTACCAAATGGCTTATAGCCTAGCTGTACGTATAGTATCTGGTTGTATATGCTATTATGCTGTGAGATCTCATCAATCAAGTAGTTGCGGGTTCAGTATTCTCGTATGAACATTTTCATGCATGAGATATTCGTATTATAATATAGTGTGAGTTCTGTTTTTCTAAAAGATTAAAAAAAAGATAGTTTACAAACTGGCATAGGAAGCGAACCCGGTGTGTGCTTTAGAGAGGAATAGAACCCAGGTTCTGAAACAATTTTTCGACTTTCTCACATACAAGAAACAATATAGATTGTACAACTTCTTGATAGTCGGTGAAAAAGTTTAGTGCTCGAAATATAATAAACCCCAAATTTTAGGAATAATTGTCAACAAAATTTATTTCACGATTGTGATTATAAAATATCGGCACATGAATAATTGAGTAAACGTGATTTTGTAATCTTCTAAACGTATTTATGATTGAGTGTTGCAAACTAATTCAACACATAAAACCTTGACTTCGCAACATTTCTATTTACGAATGTTGGAAAGTGTCCACAAAAGACTCTTGTTAGAGTGTGTACATTTTTGCAAAAGACTTGTTAGAGTGTGTATTACTTCAGATATCCATGTCCTTTTGCAAAAGACTCTTGTTAGAGTGTGTATTGGCTCCGCAATGTATGTATCATTGGTTAAATCAATTTGTCTATAGTCAAGAATATGTCCAAATTACATTTCACTCATAAAAATTTCGTGAAATGTATGGACCTGATGTAGTGTTTGAACGTGTGAGTGAGGGAAATAAATATGGCAAAGATAATTTTTCTTATTAATTAAAGAGGATATATCCAAGCAAAGACGTGTAGTAGGATCAAATGAAATAATAGTAAAAGTTAAGTAAGAATCACAACCGCATATTGATAACCTACAATAAAAGATGCAACTCCCATGAATTTCTCTTTATTCATTTGAAATGTGTGGCTAAGACTATTTCTTATTCTTCTTATTATATTTTCTCATCTCACTAGATTTACAAGCAATTAATAAAGTTTATAATCTTTAAAGGAGATTATTTTTTAATGATATCAAGCTTTTCTCTCTTTAATTACCACCATATATGGAACATGTGGAGAAACAGATCAAATTCCATATAGCGTAGAACAAGATAAATGATGAAGATAATATGAGAAAAAAATAAATGTGACATGTACCGAATAATAAATTGATTGAGCATGTTTTTATACATATATTTTAGTCACCATTACTCTTAAAAAATTCACATTATTCAACTTATTATACTGAGAAAATGCACATATCAAATATTAGAAATTTATATGTAATTTCAAACCAACTATTTTGCCACAAAAGATTGATAAATATTTAATGTTATTAAAGTTTTACAAAAAATACATAAGTTTCTTAAATATATGCCACCTTGATTTGCTAAATAACTTGAGAAAACAAAATGAAATGAACGTATATTTTAGAAAAATTGAACATGGTCGAAACGCTGACGTGGTATTATTTGAGAAAACAAAACGAAATAGACGTATGTTTTAGAAAAATTTTGAGCTTTCAAAGGTGGTGACTTCCAAAAATGTTGTGAATTCATTTCTGGATTTTGTGGGAGTTCACGTGAAGCTTCGGGACTTGTGTAGTATTTCAGATATCAATAATTGGTGTGCTTTCCGATTGTGCCACTAGTCTTAACGAAGTTGAGAATGATCAATGGATTCTTTACGTAATTTGGATGGGACTATTTTTCAAATTGCTATAAAGGACTTACTTGCAGCTGACACTTAAACCTTAGGGACTATTTCTTGCTAACTTGGACTTACTTTGCAACCATTACTTAAACCCAGTGACTATTTTCGCTAACTGAAAGTTTTAAGAATTAATGTGCATTTGCAAACACTGTTGCTCGATGTATAGTATATATAGTAATAGGTAATTGTTATGTGGTTAATTGTTCATGCAACTTCCGGTCTCTTTTCCAGTTTCGGAGCTTAACCGTCTCGATTGAGGGGCCAAAAAATTCTAAGAATAAAGTGTAACATTCTTATATAAAAGACTATAACGAGAAACAAAACTAGTGAACTACCCATACTTATTTAACAAATTAGTACCAATTGACAACTATTTTCTTGAACTCTTGAAACTAATTTTTACTAGAGAAAAGATTAGCAAACCAAAGGAGAAGAGTTTTTATTTTCAAATTTAACTTTTTCTCATTAGCCATAAATTGGTACCAAGTTTTTATGATGCACAAATGTAAAATATTTTTATAAATCCATATATCCATATAAATAGGTAATTGTGAGGAAAAAATTCCCGGGGGGTGGGGGGGGGGGAGCACCCTTTCTTGTCCCTCATCCTCCTATTGTGTGTTCCAGGACCTTTCAACTAAAGAGGTTGTGGTAATTGGAAAAGGTTCCAGATGCTTGTACACCTGCACATCTTTGGATCCTTCTACATCTCAAAGCCCATCTGTTAATACCATCAATGTTTTTGATTTCCATGACTCTATTCATGTTAATTCTTTTCTGAATAAACATGTAACTGATTTGCATACTTTACATGCTAGACTTGGTCATTTTTATTTATCCAAAATGGTGCATGTTGATGAGTGTAAAAGGCTCAATACTTCTGATTTTGTTTGTGACAGTTGTTTACATGCAAAATTTCATAGATTACCTTTCCCTAAAAGTTCAATTTCTTCACAAAAACCTTTTGAGTTGATTCATGTTGACTTATGGGGACCATATAAAGTAAACCGCTATAAATGGACTCATTATTTCTATACAATAGTAGATGATAAGAGTAGAGTTACCGACATACCTCATACACGAAATATCAAGTTTGACAATCTTGTCTAGTTTTCTTAAGTATGCAAAAACTCATTTCAATGCTAAAACCAAGTTTTAAGGTCACAATGGCACTGAGGTAGTAAATCACAAGGTTTTAGAATTATTGAGGTCTATGGGTATAGTTCACCAAAGATCAATGGCTTATACCCCACAACAAAATGGGGTAGTGGAAAGGAAACACCGACATTTGTTAGAGACTGCTAGAACTCTAAGATTGCATGCTGGTTTTCCAAAGAAATTCTGGGGTGATTGCATTTTAGCAGCTATTTACTTGATTAATAAGATGCCAATGAAACAGTTATCTTGGAAGACACCTTTTGAGGTACTTCATGGTACACCTCCCTCTTATGAAACCCTCAAAACCATTGGATGTTTATGCTATGCAGCCTCCTTAGGACCTCACAAAGATAATTTTGATCCTAAAGGAATCAAATGTATCCTTATTGGCTATCCACCAGGGCAAAAGGGTTACAAACTTTACAACATGGCTACCCATGAGGTTTTTCATAGCACAGATGTCTTATTCATGGAAGATGTTTTTCCTTTTAAAAACACTACCATTCCTTTAACCTTTTCTAATCCTACACCTCACCAACTTTTTCATAGTCATGATCCTATATCTGATGAAGATGATGTTATACCAACACCTATACCAACCTAATGGCCACCCTCACCGAGACCACTACTGATATGCCAAACAAAAATGATGAACCCAACATCCCTGATCTACCTCCACCATCTCAGACTGCACCTTTAAGAAGGTCTAGTAGAAGTGTTACTGCCCCAAGGTGGCTTTAAGATTTTGTGGGACCAAAGAGATCACTCTATGTAGTTTATCATCAGCCTAAATATCCCTTGTTCACATCTAAAGACTTCAAAAACATTCCTCAAACCCACATTGCTTTCTTAGCTAATGTTTTTGACACGCTTGAACCTCAACATTTATTCTTAAGCCTCAAAACATAAAGGATGGGTAGATGCCATGAATAAAGAATTGTTTGCTTTGGAAGAAAATAATACTTGGGAGCTTACTACTTTACCCTCAGGTCATAATCCCATTACCCCAAAATGGGTGTTCAAAATTAAGTACAAACCTGATGGGACAGTAGAAAAATTTAAGGCAAGGCTTGTTGTCGTGGGTTACAAAAAGAGGCCATGATTACGCACTTTTGCACCTGTTGCCAAACTTTCTACAGTTAGGGTCTTCATTGATTTAGCTACAACAAAGGAATGGTCTTTACACCAACTGGATGTGAATAATGCTTTCCTCCATGGATACATTGATGAGGAAATTTATATGCTTCGACCAGAGGGTTATACCAAAGCAAAACCAAACCAAGTATGCAAGCTGGTTAGGTCTCTTTATGGCTTAAAGCAAGCTTCAAGTAGTGGAACCAAGAATTGACCAAATTCATTTGCAGTTTGGGATTTGTACAATCCAAACATGATTATTCATTGTTTATTAAGAATACACCTGGTCATTTCCTAGCTATTCTAGTGTATGTGGATGACATATTGGTTACTGGTGAATGTACCGATATTATTGAGGTAAAGAAGGCATTGGATCAGAAGTTTACAATCAAGGATTTGGGTGATGCAAAATATTTTCTGGGTGTTGTGATTTGCGTAACAAAGGTTGGAATTCACCTTAATCAAAGGAAGTATATTTTAGATCTCTACAAGACTCAGTGTCTAACTCGCTTGCAAGCATGTTTTATCTCCTCTTCCAACCAACTTACATTTATCCCCTAATAAAGGAACTCCTTATCTCGATGCCGGTGTTTTAGAAGATTAATAGGAAGGATGTTATATCGACCATGACAAGCCAGATATATCCAATGTTGTTCAACATTTAAGCCTATTTGTATCTGATCCAAAAGACACTCATATGCAAGTCCACATACCTTCTATATCTTAAAGGCATAGTTCCAAAGGTCTGTTTTACTGTTTTAGCCTCGGTTAAAGGTCACTGGTTTCACTGATGCAGACTGGGCAAACTGTCTAATGACAATGAGGTCTCTGGTAGGCTATTGTATATTCATTGGACATTCTTTGGTTTCCTGGAAAACAAAGAAACAACCTACTGTTTCTAGATCCTCTACTGAGGCAGAATATAAAAGCATGGCAGCCACCACATGTGAGCTTCTTTGGCTCAATTTTATTCTTAAGGACTTGGGGATCAATGTGCAATTTCCTATTACTCTTTTCTGTTACAATAAGGCTGCACAGATGTTGGTTGCCAATCCTTGTTATCATGACAAGTCCAAACATGTTGACATTGACTGGAGAAAAGATACAAGATGGTTTCTTGCAGACTGCACATATTCCCTCTCAATTTCAGTTAGCAGACATAATGACCAAAGCTTTAAACAAGGTCAAGCACTCCACTTTAGCCTCTAAGTTGGGGCTCTTAGATCCTCCACCTTGAGGGGGGGATGAAGATTATATGAAGGACCATTTTGTACATAAGTAAAAGTGTTGTGCTACTTATTTCATTGTATTGTAAATAATAGAAAGTATAAGGACCACATTGTAAATAGTTTAGTAGAATAGTTTCCCCCCTTTATAAACGGTTATGTAATCATTTTTCATTTGAATTTCAAGAAATAATAATCATTTTCTCTCTAATCTTGTTCCGCTTATATAGGTAAATGTTGATGTTAGTACTACCCATTACCCACATATCAAACACTACTTTGTTCAATGTCGAATTATGAAATATCTAGATGGACATATCAATCTTTAGATACGTCCTTCTTTTAAAACTTTTTCAAAGCTAATTTAAATTTCACAACGCGTGTCACCAGTCAAGACTTCTGTTTTTTAGTAAGTTCTAAACCATCTTGTACTTAAACTTTGCAACGGTTTGTAAACTTGGTTGTGCACGTCTGGTCCTTGATTCCCGAGCGTCTTTGACCCGGTATATTTCATCAAAAGTCAAGCAGTTCAGTTGGGCCATTATTCAGTCTTAATTAATTTGTCGGTACTCCGAAGATCCAAAATCTTTGTTCTGATCTCCAAAATGTGAATATTATCATATTCTTAATTGTTTACTTACTATACTCATTAATTTTTACAAAGATAATTGATTTGCACACTTTGTAGATTGATTGGAACAGTCCATATTCGCATTAAATATTTGTACATTATTAAACATTCTGCTTCAACTGGTTGTAACTTGAGTGTGCAAATAAATTTCTAAAGTGTGCAAATCCCTTTTACAAATATCATATTCTAGGTAATGTCAACTTCGTATGATTCCATTCCAAAGCACATTTACAAAAGCAAGATATAAACAATCTTCTTTTCGGTAACTTAACAATTTTATGGTTAAAAATTTGAGCCTCATTTGTCAATCTAGATGAAATACTTTTTAATGAATATCATCAACTGGAGATATAAAGCTATTTGGTGGGCTACTAAAGATGATCGAATTAGAGGTTATTCTCGAGTCAGATTCATTGTCTTGGGTTCACGCATTTTGTAAATAATCTATACCTCTACAAATTACAACCATGTTCTCTATATTCTTATCACATGACTTGCTTTTAATATTTATAATGTAATCATTTTAAGAAAAGAGGGAATAAGTTTAGCTCAATATAGAAAAAAATATCACAAAATAGAAAAAGTGTCACTCAAAAGAAAAAAAGTGTCATCAAAAGTATAGTCTTATACTTACTAAAAATCTGCTTTCTCACACTTAAAAAGTTGTAGGTAGAAGTTCAGTAGGTAAAAGTCTATTTATGATGGCACAAAAAAAAGTGTGAGTATATAGATTTCATTTCTTTTGTGACCGCTTTGTCTAGCTATCAAAAGTTTTAAATTTTGCATTCGCTAAGTCATGAAGATTTCATGTGATATTGAATGATACTAGTAATGGACTATACTGCTCTTAAAAAGGGTGTTTTCGGCTGGATTAAAAACAAATAAGAAATCAAATTCAAGTAAAAATTTTAACTTAACCTAAAATTCATAAATAAACACCTAAAAGTTCAAATTATATTAGAAAATCAATAGGTCTCATAAGTGCTTAAATAAATCAAAACAAAACCTAAGTGTAACTTAAAAGATTTGAATCGGACAAAAAGTATATTAAAACAATAGAAGTTTCTTTGAAACAAAGTCTTGGAATTACTTGAAGTGCTTAAAGCTCGAATATTCCATATTCAAGCATCTCGGTTCGGTGTAAAATGTATTTAAAGATTTTAAGAATGTTACTTAAAATGATGGGATACAAACAATATAAATATAGTTTAAACTTTTTGTTACGCAAGTAAGTATAGATGTTCGTGTTTTTCGGTTTGGTTTTAACCCGAACCATACACCAATCAAATATTTTAGTTTTGGTTTTATTGGATTTCTATTTGGTTACTTTTCTACTATTCGATGTCAAACATTGAACACCCCTATCTAGAAAATCCAATAGTCCATTATATATACGTGTCATGTCTCACTACTATCTCAACAAAGGAAAAAAATGAAGGTTTCTATTATTGCTCTCCAGCTTTATTTAATCTCTTTCTTCTTTTTCATCTCCCCAACATTAGCCACAGATCCACCTTCAAACTATAGAGGTATAGAAGGGAATCAATCTCCTCGTTCGCCGAAGAACATGGGTACATCACCCCCGACAGGACCGCCTAACACTTACACCAACGCACCACCCGTCAATGACATAGATACACCTTCATTCCCCTTTGGACCATCTAAGACTAATACCAACACACCATCCATCAACAACGGGCCAAGTGGATGTAGCGTCAAAATAAATGGCAATTGTTATGCTGAACCCAGCAACACCCCGCCAAGTTCAGGCAATTGTTATGATGACAACGATTATTGTGTTGACGACGATTGCACGGAACGAAATAGCTGTCCTTAAATTCCTAGGTGAACTTTTACGTTTTACATAGAGCCTTATATAGTTATCAGTTATGAGTTTATGACTTTTTATATTTATTACCCGGTCAATTATAGGTATATTTCTCGTCAAAACTGAGTCTTCCTATTGATATTTTCGGCCTTTCCTTTCAATTTTGACCTTAAATATTTTTATTTGTGTTATACAATAGTTCATGAAAGATATACCAATGAAAATACATTTAAAACCCAATTCATTCATATATTTTTCATCAAGATATGTATACAAACAAAAAAATATCACGGCCAAAGCTTGTAGTAAGAAAAAGACCAAAAGCTCAATAGTGACTATAATTATGGGACGGAGGGAGTATTAAGTTGTACTTGGATTGAGTAGATATCATTATTTCGCAATTGGAAAGAATAATGCGGCTCTAACTATAATTGTAAGAGTATGTCAACTCAACACGAAAGCTAAGTTTTATTGAAAAAATTGGTGCTCAAGTACAAGATGTGCATGCATGCATGTATATCAAAGAATGTAAAACAGTTATGGCTAATCAGATAATTGAAAACAAAATTAACAATGATTATGCACTGATCGAACCAATAGATAAGAGAAGAGTTTCACGTACCATAACTTTTAAAACATTTACTTTAAACATGGGGCTTGAAACAATTAACCGACTCCACAATTAATATGGGGTTGATATGCAGTTACTCAAACCATCAGGTGTGAGACATTGAGGGTTGGCTCGACTACAAGGACACTAACTAACAAGCTAAAAGTTAAATAAAAAAAAAAAAAAAAAAAAATGAACGAACACTAAAGCCGAGTTAAAAAAAAAATTAAAAGCCTCAGTTTGATCTTTCTTTAGGCATCCGTAGGCCTCGAGACGGCCCTGTAGATAGTATACAATTTACCAAATGGCTTATAGCCTAGCGGTACATATCTGGTTGTATATGCTCATATGTCGTGAGATCTCCTCAATCAAGTAGTTGTGGGTTCAATATTATTGTATGAACATTTGCATGCGTGAGCAATTTGTAGTATAATACAGTGTGAGTTCTGTTTTTCTAAAAGATTAAATCAAAAGATAGTTTACAAACTGCCACAGGAAACTAACCCGGTATGTGCTTTAGAGATAGACCCCAAGTTCTGAAACAAATTTTCGACTTTCTTAGACTACAAGAAACATTATAGACTGTACAACTTCTTGATAGTCGGTGAAAAATTTTAGTGCTCGAAATACAATAACCACAATTTTTAGGAATAATTGTCTATAAAATTTATTTCACGATTGCGATTAATTTTTTTTTTTTTTTTTTTTGCCACAGGAATAATTCAGTAAATAATTAACATGATATTGTATTCTTCTAAACGTAATTTATGACTGAGAGTTGCAAACAAATTCAGCACATAAACCCTTGACTTCATGAGATTTCTATTTACGAATGTAGGAAAGTGTCCACAAAAGTATATACGTTTTTCTTAGTTGTCGCGCGAAGAGTATATGTTACTTCAGATATCCATGTCCTTTGGCAAAAGACTCTTGTTAGAGTGTATATTGGCTCCACAATGCATGTATAGTATCATTGTTTCAGTCAATATGTCAACAGTCATGAATATGTCCAAATTACATTTCACTCATAAAATATTCATGAAATGTATGGACCTGATGTAGTCTTTGAACGTGTGAGTGAGGGAAAAGAAATACGCAAAAGATGATTTTTCTTATTAATTAAAGAGGATATATCCAAGCTGCTAATAACGTGTATAATCATTAAAGGAGATTATTGTTTCATGATATCAAGCTATTCTTTCTTTAATTGGCCCTGGTGTAGCTTTAGGAAGTGAGTCTTAAACTAGATCGATTGGTTTAATGATTTATGTAAAACACTAAGTAACTAATCTTCATCTATCAGCCTCCCAGTGAGACTTACTAAGGGGTCAATTTCTAATTTTATATAAAATCACGCTGTAAAAAAATAATTATGCTGGTTATATATCTCCTATATTACTTTTAAAGGTAGAAACAAGAGAAAATTTCTTAAACGAACACTTTCTTCGTTAGATTTCGAAAATGAACCTCGCCTATATATTTTTCGAAAATGAACTTTTGAATGTTATACGCTAGATTTCTACCGAAATGTATTTAAACCGTACATGTGTATCACCAATTTACTGGGCGTGAGTTTGGGCGTGATACAAACTAAGAAGTGAGGGCGTGTTCTGGACGTGACCTGGGCGAGAGGTTGAGTTGGGCGTGGCAACCTGGGCTGGGCGTGGCAGGGAGTGGGAGCTGGGCGTGGCAGGGTGATGGAGCTGGCAAGGTGGAGTCAGCTGGGCGTATCGGCAAGTGTTGGGCGAGGCTGGCAAGTGGTGGGCGAAATTGCTAGGCGAGTTGTGTACTCGTGTTATGGAATGGAAGAAAAATGGTACTTGTGTGTACTGTTTGTGCACAAGATGGGAGCTACAAGTTACTATGCTACTAGTATAGCTTGTAATTTTATGTTATATATTCTATAGATCTTGACGTAAAGTAAGAAGAGATTGAAAGGAAATGGTACATATTACTGTTTGTGTGATAGTATAATTCTATCTACTCAAGAAATTAATTTATTTTGCAAATAAATTGAGTCACATATATCCATAAAATAGTTATATTTTGGGGCCTTTGAGAGTGACAAATATAGTTCATTTTGGTAAAATGTTAGAAAAAAGTTTGTATTTGTAAATTGGTTATGTAAGTGGTCCATTTAAGTAATTTGCTTTAGAAACAAAGTATCAGAAAATTGTCACAAGCAGACTATCACACAACTACAACTTTATCTGACAAAACTACACCTACAAAAAAACCAACACACACCAAAAAGTTAAGAACCCATGAACCAGTGAGTATAGTAACGAAATAGCTAGGACCCACCAAAAGTTTTGATTAGCTAGTGATCGTGGTGGCTGGAAGACTACGGTGAGGGCTAAAGGATTGCTCACTGTTGCCGGTGACGACAATGGAGCAAATAGTCCAGTAGTAGAGAGTGAAGGATGCCCATGCAAGTTAAAGTGATGAAGGAAGTAGAAAGAGTAAAAGGCAATAAGATAACCCCATGCACCTCTTTCTCAGTAAGATCTTACTGGCTCTTACCGCGTCTGACCAAGAAGAGAAAAACAAACAGTATGACGTCTGACCGCGTCTGACTCGGTAAGAGTTAAGAGGCGGTAAGATGTTTTTTGGTAAAAACAAGCAGCACATAAATATGGTTGATGGTGGTGTTGGAAATGAAAGTTGTTCATTGTTATCGATATTGGTAAAATACTCAATTAGTTCCTCCGTGCCAAATTTTTGAGTCAATGCTAATTTAATTAGCAAGTAGTAATGAACCGAAATCGGTATCTTTTACATATAGCAACAGAAACCATTGCGCAACTTTGTATTTGGTCAACAACGTACTTCCGTTGTTCATGCAACTTGATGCAGTATAACTGAATTTAGCAATAACCTATTCTATACTATATGGAAAGTGTACGTTTTTGGTTAATTAATTGTCCTAGTAATTACCACCATATATGGAACATGAGGAGAAAAAGGTCATTGATAAATTCCATATAGTGTAAAACAGGTCACTGCTTTGTGGTTAATTGTTCGGGAAACTTCCGGTCTCTTTTCATGTATGGAAAGTATACGCTTTGTGGTTAGTTGTCCTGGCAATGACCTGTTTTACGCTATATCAACAAACGGAAATCCACATTTTCTCATGTTTCATTGCGGGAAAACATTAGAAAGAGATCGCTTTGTGGGGAAAGACTAGTGACTTCCTCGTTAACAACATGAAGGAAATGGTATCCATTACTGATAACATGCATATGGATAAAGCATGAAATTTCTTTGAGTTGTTAATGGGGCTCTTTTTGGGAACTTTGGTAGTTTCAAAATGACACCGTTTTCAAAGAAAATCAGCTAAACAAAGACTTACTCATCACTAATGTGAAGACCCATTCTTTTTTTTGGAACATAGATGAAAAAATATACAACGAATTGACTTTACAAACCATCTTCCACCCCTGTTATTAAATTATAATTTTCTAGCATCTCGCTAGTTTTGATAAAATGACACCGCTTAAAAAATATGAAAAATTAACAATATTTAGCTCCCACACTATTTGTTTCACTACAGGTCTTTTGTCGGCCATGACCTACAAGTAGTTGCTAAGCCTTATTGACAATTCGAAAAAACCTTTGCATCTACGTAGTTATTAAACAATTGAGGGACGTTTCTGTACAAAACTACATGATTAGTTTATCAATAGATTAGTTTATCAATAAAGGATATGTTATAATTGCCATGAAACCAGCTATTTCCATTTTTCGTTTCAATAAAAAGGATTTGACGATGAAAGTTTGGTCGTTCCTAAACGTCTAGCGATGTACAAGGGAATCCATCTCCTCGTTCGTCGAAGAACATGGGTAAACCTTCACCCCTCTGGACCACCTAACACTTATACCAACACACCACCCATTAACAATGTGCCTAGTGGATGCAATGTCCAAATGAGTGGCGATTGTAATCAAGGCAATATTAACTCGTGCATAGAAGACGTTCAGTGTATTGAACCCATCAACACCCCGCCAAGTTCTTGCAGTGCCCAAATAAATAGCAATTGTAATCAACTCAACCAAAAATCATGCATAAAAGAGGTCCATGTAACGGGCTGAGATATGAGATTCACCCATATCCTTTGTACTTAAATGTTTTTTTGGAGTAATATATTTACCGGGTCTTTGAACTTTTACCCAAAAAGAGGTCCATTGTATTTGCAACGATTGCACTGTTCGAAATAGCTGTCCTTAAATTCCTGGGTGAACTTTTACGTTTTATAAAGAGCCTTACATATGTAAGCTATATTGTTTATCAATTAAGACTTTTTTTTATGTTTATATCACCGAGTGAATTATATCTATTAAGTTGTACATGGATTGTGGAGATATCATTATTTCGCAATTGGAAAGAATACATGTTAATCTAACTTATAATTCGTAATATATAGTGGTAAGTAGGACCAATACGAGTTAAGTTTTATTGAAAAAATTTGTGCTCAAGTAAAAGATGTGCATGCATGTATATCATAGAATGTAAAACAATTATGGCTAATCAGATATTTGAAGTCAAAATTAACTATGATTACGCACAGATCGAAGCAACAGATAAGAGAAGAGTTTCACGTACCTTAACTTTTGAAACATTTACTTTAAACATACGGCTTGAAACAATTAATCAACTCCACAATTAATATGCGGTTGATATGTAGTTACTCAATCCATCCAGGTGTGATAGATATTGCTTTTGGCCACCGTAGGCCTCGGGACGGCCTGTAGATAGTATACAAATTACCAAATGTCTTATAGCCTAGCTGTACGTATAGTATCTGGTTGTATATGCTATTATGCTGTGAGATCTCATCAATCAAGTAGTTGCGGGTTCAGTATTCTCGTATGAACATTTTTATGCATGAGATATTCGTATTATAATATAGTGTGAGTTCTGTTTTTCTAAAAGATTAAAAAAAAGATAGTTTACAAACTGGCATAGGAAGCGAACCCGGTGTGTGCTTTAGAGAGGAATAGACCCCAGGTACTGAAACAATTTTTCGACTTTCTCACATACAAGAAACAATATAGATTGTACAACTTCTTGAGAGTCGGTGATAAAATTTAGTGCTCGAAATATAATAAACCCCAAATTTTAGGAATAATTGTCATCAAAATTTATTTCACGATTGCGATTATATATAAAAGTTCGGCACATGAATAATTGAGTAAACGTGATTTTGTAATCTTCTAACGTATTTATGATTGAGAGTTGCAAACTAATTCAACACATAAAACCTTGACTTCGCAAGATATTTACGAATGTTGGAAAGTGTCCACAAAAGTATGTACTTTTTTTTCGTTGTGGCGAGAAGAGTGTATATTACGGAGTACTTCAGATATCCATATCCTTTTGCAAAAGACTCTTGTTAGAGTGTGTATTGGCTCCGCAATGTATGTATCATTGTTTAAATCAATCTGTCATGGTCAAGAATATGTCCAAATTACATTTCACTCATAAAAATTTCATGAAATGTATGGACCTGCAGATGTAGTAGTGTTTGAACGTGTGAGTGAGGGAAAAGAAATATGCCAAAGATGATTATTCTTATTAATTAAAGAGGATAAATCCAAGCAGTTAATAAAGTGTATAATCTTTAAAGGAGATTATTTTTTAATGATGTCAAGCATTTCTCTCATATATGGAATATGAGGAGAAACAGATCATTGATAAATTCCATATAGCGTAAAATAGGTCATTGCTATGTGTTGACAGTAATGAGTAGAGAGAAACACACAGTTCACACAGTGAAAATGATTCTCCTTCTTACTTCAAAAATGAAAGATACAAAGGTTTTATACAGCAGAAAAACAGATGGGAGGAAGGAGAAAAAGAATAAGAGAAAAGTTACAAAACAAACCCTACACTATTTCAATGTTCCAATATGAGTCCTTCAACTATTAACCAACCCCTCTTTTACACTCCCCCTCAAGTTGAGAGGTGGAAGGACTGCAAGCTCCCAACTTGGACATTAATTTAGAATGTTGATCTGCTGGAAGAACTTTAGTAAATACATCAGCCAGCTGGTCTTTAGTGGAAACATGAGAAGGTAGGACTTCCTCATTCTTGACTTGATCCCTTACATAATGGCAATCCACTTCTATATGCTTTGTTCTGGCATGGAAGACCGGATTGGCAGCTATATAAATGGCAGCTTGATTATCACATTTCAAATCTACAGACCAAGATCTTTGAGCCCCAAATCTTTCAACAATGTCACCAGCCAAGTAACTTCACAAATATGTTAGGGCCATAGCTTGTATTCAGATTCAAATTTGATGATCTAGACACCACTTGTTGTTTCTTAGACTTCCATGAAATAGGTGATTGACCCAGCAAAAATACATATAGCCAGTGGTGGACCTTCTTGTCATAGGACAACTAGCCCAATCATCTGTCACAATAGGCAGTAAAATGAACAGCGGAATTTAATCATTAGCTAATAATATACCTTGACCTGGTGAATTCAACAAATATCTCATCAAATGTTTCACTGCTTGCATATGCACTGATGTAGGATTTTGCATAAACTGGCTCAACAACTGCACAGTATAGCAAATATCAGGTCTTGTTATTGTGAGATATATGAGTTTGCCATGTATCTTCTTAGATACTTCTGGATCGGTAAAGAAGTTCCCATGTCTCGCTTGCAAACTTGATATGAGAATCCATAGGCAACTTGTATGGTCTTGCATTAGTCAAACCAGCTTTTTGAAGTAAATCAGTAGGTACTTCTTGAGAGATGAAAATTCCTTGGTCACTTTTGCACACCTCCAGTCCTAAGAAATAATTCATCTGACCCAAATCCTTCATGTGAAAATGAGTACTTAATGTGTTTAAGAGCTTGAATCGAAAGTGTTGCTAGAACCAGTGATTAGAAGATCATCAACATAAACAAGGAATGCTGTTAAAAGATTCAGATCTGTCTTGATGAACAATGAGTAATCAGCCTTAGATTGAGTATAGCCAAAGGACAACAATGCTGAAGAGAGTTTGGCAAACCACTGTCTAGGTGCTTGTTTGAGGCCATACAAGGACTTCTTGAGTTTGCATACTAAACTTGAATTAGCAGGAACATTTTGCACACTCTCCCCCTTTCCAATATACCCTTGAGGCATTTGCATATACACTTCTTCAAAGAGATCACCATGGAGAAAGGCATTAGACACATCCATTTGACAAATTTCCCAACCTTTCATGGCTGCCACTGCAAGTAAAGCTCTAACAGTCACCATTTTTGCCACTGGAGCAAAATTTTCTTCATAGTCAACACCTTTTCTTTGCCTATTCCCATTCACTACAAGTCAAGCTTTCTTCTTGTCAAGTGTACCATCAGCTTTGAGTTTGATTTTGTAGATCCAATGACAAGCAATAGCTTTCTTCCCTTTAGGTAGAACAGTCACTTCCCATGTATCATTCTCCTCTAATGCTCTTAGCTCCAAATTCATTGCATTACACCAATCTTCTTATTTAACGCTTTTGAAGTAAGTAGGTGTTGACTGAGCCACCAAAGCACATAGAAAAGCATGAAATTGAGACTGAAGAGGAGTAACTGACACTTGATTAGCCTTTGGTTGATGAATTGGTGTTACATAATCTTTTAGCCAGCTTGGAGCACTTGACACTCTAGTGGATCTTCTGATTCCTGCATCTTGAACACTAGTGGTTGGAATGAAAGATGGTGCAAGTGTGAACAACATCAGCAGATTCATGAACAACATCAGCAGAATCATGAATAACATCAGCAGATTCATGAACAACTTCAGCAGAACAAAGGGCTCATGAACAGGTTGTGTTGTGGATACAAAATCTTCATACCACAATGGTGAAGAAATGGGTGTAGGCACAGGTTGAAGAACTTGCAACATACTTGTTTTAGAGTAGGGAAATATATGTTCATAGAAGACAACATCTCTTGACACAAACCTTGTATGATTCAGCAAATTCAGAAGTTTGTACCCTTTTTGATGTTGTGGATAACCTTAAATAAACAAGGTACACCTCGAATCAAATTTGTCAAGAACTCTGGAAGGATTACTAGCCATTGCTAAACAACCAAACACCCTTAGATGACTATACTCAAGTTTAGATTGCAACAAAACTTCATAAGGTGTCTTAAATTTCAACACAGCAGTGGGAAATCTGTTAATGAGATATGTTGCAGTGATAACACAGTCACCCCAATAATGTACAGGCAAATGAGCATGCAATCTTAGGGCTCTAGCTATCTCCAATATGTTTCTATGTTTCCTTTCTACCCTCCCATTTTGCTGAGGTCTATCAACACATGAAGTTTGATGCTCTATTCCCAGTGAGTCCATAAACGGGCCTATAGATCCTTTGAGAAATTCTAAGGCATTGTCTGATCTCACCACTTTTATATCTTTTTCAAACTGCTTCTTCACAAAAGTAACAAATGACTTTAAAGTGGCAAAGGCATCTGACTTTCTGACTAGTAAATATGTCCAAACAAAATCTACTACAATCATCAACTATAGTGAGAAAATACTTATGATTCCCTATGGTTGGAACTTTATAGGGTCCCCAAATGTCTATATGAATGAGCTGAAATGGAACTTTGGAATGAGATTTACTAGCAGAATATGGAAGTTTTGTGAATTTTGCCATTGGACAAGTCAAACAAGAATTCTCATTAGAATGAGATACACTTTCAGGAACAGAAGTAATATGTTTGAAAGTAGAATCAGAAATGTGACCAAGTCTATGATGCCACAAACTGTAAGAATTATTGAAAACACTAAAAGCATAGTTTGTTGGAACAGAACAGTTTGAGAAAAATGAAAATAGACTACAATCTTCAAGGGCAGACACAACCATTGAAGAAAGTTGAGAATGAATTTGATCCAGAGGAAGATTGAGTAGATGATAGAGGCCAGCTTACTTTTTACCCAAGCCCAACACCTTCCTGGTTTTCAAGTCCTGGATAACACAGAATTTCTCATAAAATGTAACAAAGCAATGAGAATCTTTTGTTAGTTTAGAGACTGACAAAAGCTTGAATTTGAAGGAAGGAACTATGAGAACATTGTTTAGCTTAAGTCCATTTTGTAAAGCAACATTGCCTACTTTGGAAATGACTGAAGTATGTCCATTTGGCAAATTAATAACCTGTTTACACTTAAGAGCCTCAACATCATTCAAATCATTGCTATCTGGTGACATATGATCACTTGCCCCTGTATCAATTATCCATCCTTCTATAACCCCATTCACACAAGAAAAACAAGAAGTGTACCTTCTCCAAAAAGGATGTTCCAATGCATTGGTTCCATCAGTGGTCTGATTGAAATGAGGAATACTCTTCATTAGTTGCTCAAATTGCTTTGAAGTGAAGACCATGACCACCCGCCAACCATTGCAGCTGTCTTTTTCACATAACCGGACCAGCCTTTGAGGAGCTTTACACTTTGCGGATGCTTATACTTGTAATGCCATGTAGGGTAACCAACTTTCTCCCAACATTTATCTGGTGGATGCCACTTGTAGCCACATATGTTACACTTCTCTTTGACCTCACCTTTGCTATAGAGGGCTGTAGATTCAACAATTGACTGTCCTGATCCAAATACTCCCCTTTGAGACTCTTCTTGCTGAAGCAAAGCACAAGCAGTTTCAACACTTGGTAAAGGAGAGTTTAACAACAACTGACTCCTTTGATGAGAAAATTTTTCATCCAAACCATTCAAGAACTGAAACAATCTTTGCTCTTCTTTCTGAGTACTCAAAGCAGTTAGAAAAACAGCAATTTCTGGAGTAATATTGACTATTCTTGGCAATTCATTCATTGAATCCAATTCTTCCCAAACACACTTCATACTTGTATAGTACTCACTCACAGATCTTCCTGATTGCATAGTCTCATAAGTTTCTCTGTTCAACTTATACTTATGTGACCCATTGCTGAGAGCAAATCTTTTCTCAAGTTGAATCCAAATTGCATAAGCAGTTCCAATGAACATAATAGACTTTGCAATTGATTCAGATACTGAGTTCATTAACCAACTAATCACCAGATTATTACATGTATCCCACTGTTCTTGTAAATTCCCATCATCTTGTGATCTTGGAACTGTTCCTCTGATGAAACCTAACTTTCTTTTGGTAGAAAGAGCAATTTCAACCGATCTTCTCCAAGAACGATAGTTTTGTGCTCCTAACAATTTTTCATTCACCACAAGAGTACCAGGGCCATCAGAAGGATGCAAATACAGTGGATTTTGGAACAAAAGAGATTGACTGTTTTGGCTAGTAGCATCAGTTGAAGAAGATGATGCTGCCATTGTTAACACGTTGCGGAAGCTTCAACAATCTTGAAAGAACCGTTATAACAACCAGATGATTCAACAAATTCAGTCTTGAATAAGACACTTGAACTAAATCACTTTACCAGAATGTAGATGAAAAATTGATAGTTATTGATGAAAGAATTGTGATGAGAATGATAGAAATGATGGAGAAATGATGATTTGATAATGATCGGAAAAAGTTAGTTACGGTGGTTTATGGTGATCGGAAAAGTTAGTTATGGTGGTTGTAACGGTTGTAACTGATCAAGAACTCATTACTGAGCTCTGATACCATGTTGACAGTAATGAGTAGAGAGAAACACACATTTCACACAGTGAAAATGATTCTCCTTCTTACTTCAAAAATGAAAGATACAAAGGTTTTATACAGCAGAAAAACAGATGGGAGGAAGGAGAAAAAGAATAACAGAAAAGTTACAAAACAAACCCTACACTATTTCAATGTTCCAATATGAGTCCTTCAACTATTAACCAACCCCTCTTTTACACTATGTGGTTAATTGTTCATGCAACTTCCGATCTCTTTTCTAGTTGCGGAGCTTGACCGTCTCGATTGGGGGGCCAAAAGATTTCGAGAATAAAGTGTAACATTCTTATATAAAAGACCATAACGAAAAACAAAACTAGTAAACTACCCATACTTATTTCACAAATTAGTATCCATTAACAACACGAATGAAATGGTATCCATTACTTTAAAGAGCCTTACATATGTAAGCTTTATTGTTTATCAATTAAGACTTTTTTAATGTTTATTACCGAGTCAATTATATCTATTAGGCTGCCTCCAATAGTTCGATCGAGGCAATGCTCAATCGATTCAAGAATCGATCGTCCTTGATGTGGAGCTAGTCGATCGCCAGAAAAAGAACTCCACTTGGTCGTCTGCTCGATCGAAACCACAAAGCACAAACGTCCAAGATTTCTAGCCGTTGCATATCCAAAAAAAAAACCTTACTAAACTACCCTATAAATACACAACATATTTACACACTTAAACTCACAAATCTCATTTTACACATTCTCTATATTCTTTCCACGCTATGAGTTTTAATTCTTACGAGTTATTCATTGCCGATTCGTCATCGGATGATGAAAATGAAGTTAGTACCGAGTTTATGATGTTTGTCGTAATGTTTTAATTTTATTTGAATTATTATGTAACGTTTTAATTATTAATGAAAATTTATTTTGTGTTAAAAATGTTTAAAAAAAAAATGGAACTTGGTCGCCCTTACTGGGGCACCTAATCGCCTGAAGGTCGCTGGAAAGAGAAAGCTGACGTGACAGTGAAAAGTAAGGGGGATTGAATCCCCTTACTGGGGCAGCCTTAAGTTGAACATGGATTGTGATCATTATTTTGCAATTGGAAAGAATACGTGTTAATCTAACTTATAATTCGTAATAGTGGTAAGTAGGACCAATACGAGCTAAGTTTTATTGAAAAATTTTGTGCTCAAGTAAAAGATGTGCATGCATCTATATCATAGAATGTAAAACAATTATGGCTAATCAGATATTTGAAGTCAAAATTAACTATGATTATGCCCTGATCGAAGCAAGAGATAAGAGAAGAGTTTCACGTACCTTAAATTTTGAAACATTTACTTTAAACATAGATCTTGGAGCGTTGGAAAGTAATATTCCGAAAACATAGATAAAGCATTTGTTATTTGCCAAACGAACATTAAAAATAACAACGTTCACCGCCCACCTCTCCTAAATGCTTCTAAAAGATGCGCCAAACACACCCAAGCCATCTAGGTGTGATAGATATTGAGAGTTGGCTCGACTACAAGGACACTAAAGCACACGCTTTAGGCCGGCCCCATGTTTTTTTGAACGTTTCAAAAATTGCATTTTTGTTAATTTATAAACGCTAAGAGTTAAAAAAAGTGTCAAAATAAAATTTTCAAACAATGAACACAAGAAACAAGTTAAAAAATTAAAAGCCTCAGTTTGATTTTTGCTTTAGGCCACTGTAGGCCTCGGGACGGCCCTGTAGATAGTGAACAAATTACCAAATGGCTTATAGCCTAGCGGTACGTATCTGGTTGTATATGCTCATATGACGTGAGATCTCCTTAATCAAGTGGTTGTGGGTTCAATATTCTCGTATGAACATTTGCGTGAGATATTTGCAGTATAATATGGTGTGAGTTCTGTTTTTTTAAGAGATTAAAAAAAATATAGTTTACAAAGTCGGATATGAAGCACACCCGGAATGTGCTTTAGAGAGGAATAGACACCAAGTTCTGAAACAATTTTTCGTCTTTCTCAGACTACAAGAAACAATATAACAGTCGGTGAAAACGTTTAGTGCACAAAATACAATAACCACAAATTTTAGAAATAATTGTCAATAAAATTTATTTCACGATTGTGATTACAAAATTTTGGCTCTGGAATAACTGAGTAAATTAACCTGATCTTGTATTCTTCTAAACATAATTTATGACTGAGAGTTGCAAAAAAAATTCAACACATAAGACCTTGACTTTGCAAGATTTCTATTTACAAATAATAGGAAGCATAATTAACAGGAAAGTTTCCACAAAAGTATGTACATTTACTTAGTTGTCGCGAGAAGAGTATATATTACTTCAGATATCAATGTCCTTTTGCAAAAGACTCTTGTATGAGTGTATATTGGCTCCACAGTGCTTGTATCATTGTTTCAATCAATCTGTCTATAGTCATGAATATGTCCGAATTATATTTGACTCATAAAAAATTCATGAAATGTATGGACCTGATGTAGTGTTTGAACGTGTGACTGAGGGAAAAGAAATATGCCAAAGATGATTTTTCTTATTAATTAAAGAGGATATATCCAAGCAGCTAATAAGATGTATAATCTTTAAAGGAGATTATTTTTAATGATATCAATTAAGCAATTTTCTCTCTTTAACTGGCCCTGGTGTAGCTTTTGGAAGTGAGTCTTAACCTAGATCGATTGGTTTGATGATTTATGTAAAACACTATGTAAGTAATCTTTCTATCAGCCTCCGAGTGACTTACTAAGGGGTCAATTTCTAATTTTATATAAAATCACGCTGTAAAAAAATAATTATGTTGATAATATATCTCCTATATGAGTTTGGTTCATTGTAGATCACATTTTTATCAAAGATCAAATGGGATGATCCTCACCCTTCATTCCTTTTAATCTAATGGTTAGGATTTAAAAATACATGATAGAGAAAAAAAAAAAGGGGGGGGGACAAAATAGTAAATTACATTCTCACGTGATAAGCACATACACTCATTTATGATCTAACAACAACCCCCACCCACCCGATCTCTCTCTTAAATAAGTAGTTCACTCTTACACACTAACACACACTCACAGTCACTCTCGTTAACCTAACTCCCAAAATCAAAACTTCATTCAATCAAAGCGACGATTCACAACACACGCAATCAAAATCAAATCATCGATTCTTCATACAAGGATTAGGGGATAGAAGGCTCAGATTGGATTGATTATAATGCCTAAACGAAAGAAAGCGCCGACTGATTCTAGCACTTCTGGTAAATTCTAACTCACTATTTATGTATTTTTTAATTATTTCAGCTTGCTAGAAGGATTAGGGGATAGAAGGCTCAGAGTGTTTGATTATTGTTGTTTTTAGGGTTTATGATTTGTGAAGTCTTGGTTTTCATTATGATTTTGTACTGTGAAAAATGATGGTTCGTAATGTGTAGCTGTTAGTTAATGTCTAGGTGTTAGTTATTGTTGTTTTTAGCTGTTTCCCCCAAAAATGATTGTTTTCATAATGAATAGTTTTTGTTGTTTAATGTGTAGCTGTTGTTGATCTGATGAATGGTTTTTGGTACATGTGGGTTGGTCTGTTGTTTTGTTCATGGTTCGAGTTGGTATTGTGTTTGCAAATGGTTAGGGTCAGGATTAGGTTGTGGTTCGTGTGATTCAGCTGCGAAGTTCAATTGTTTAGATTTGTGGGTAGAAGTTCAGCATAGCGTTTGTGGTTACGGGTCGAGGTCATGGTGATTTGTGGTCGTGAGTCGTGGGTTTATTTTGGTAAGGTTAGGACCAGGTTTGTAGTTATAGTTACGAAGAGTGGATGGAGTTGGCGTTGAGGGTTTTATGAGCTTTGAGGCATTGGTTTTTATCTCCATTTTTGTGTTTAATTGTTTTGATGCTCCAAGGTTTTAAAGTGTCGCAATTATTAAGTTTATATTTGATTGTTCAGTATTAAACTGATTTGAATCTGATTCTTCTTATCGGTGATAGTAATTGTCATTTGTGGCGCAAAGCGCATAAACCTTCTGGTTTTACATAGCTGAAGTTGTATTATGCTTTTACATTTCAGTCTATAGTAGTCTATTTTGGTGGAATCTAATTACCAATCGCTTTGAATCTAGTTAGAAATGAGTATCTTTTGGTCTCAGTTTCTGTTTTTCTTTTCAGTCCATAGTCGATAAATTCTTTTGCATATCGATTTTGGTTATAATTAACTGCTAATTATATGTTGCTTGTTTTGGTTTTTGCGTTTTAACCTTTGATGTTGATGACTTTGCAGACGATGATACTGGACTTGATAAGCTTTTGAAAACATCTCCTTTTTTGAAGGACAAAGCTTCAGACACAACTACTGATATTCCGAAAGGTATTTATAGTCACATATCATCTTTACTTTCTTATCTATCAAGGCGAATGCAATTCTTCGTTTTGACCTTACTTTTGAGACAAACATACTAATTGTAGCCAAACGCATAAGTGGAGCTGATTAGCCTACATTACATTTTCCCTTCTGGTCAGGGAAAATTACTTGTGTTTTTTTTAAATCACAACTGATTTGGACAGATCACTTGTGATTTGTGCAAATCACAAGTGATTTATGCAAATCAGTTGTGATTTTTCCAAAAAACACAAGTTGTTTTCCCTGACCAGAAGTGAACATGTAATGTAGGCTATTCAGAAATTACTTACAAAAACTTAAACATGTTATTTTACTTTTAATTAAAAGTAGTTTACGTTTTCTTACAAACCTTTTCAATTGTTTTATGCAGGTGTCACAGATCCTAAACCATCTAAAAAGAAGTCCAACCCATCCTTACCTCGCATCAGTGAAGTAAGTGAGGCTGCTAGCAGTCCTTCTCATGAAGCACCGAAAAAAACCAGATTAACTAAGACTACGGCCTCCCGTGACTCTCCTTCTGAGCCAAAGCCTGAACCAAAGGCAAATCCTAAGCCTAAGGCGAATCCTGAACCAAAGGAAAATCCTAAGCCAAGGGCGAATCCTGAACCAAAGGCGAAGCATGTTGCAAAGGAGAAGCGTTATGAGGCTAAGCCTGATGCAAAGGAGAAGCGTTCTGAGGCGAATCCTGATTCAAAGAAGAAGCATTCTGAGGCGAAGCCTTCTCAGGCGAAGCCTGATTCAAAGGAGAAGCATTCTGAGGCGAAGCCTTCTCAGGCGAAGCCTGATTCAAAGGAGAAGCATTCTGAGGTGAAGCCTGATGCTAAGGCGAAGCCTGATTCAAAGGAGAAGCACGAGGCGGCTCGATTCAAAGGAGAAGCATTCTGATGTGAAGCCTGATGCTAAGGCGAAGCCTTCTCAGCCGCCTACGCTTAATGTTGAAAAACAAGACAAAAAACTCAAAGGAAATGTGCATCCGCCACGTACTAATTATAAACATAAGCAGGCGGCGAAGCCGCAAGCAGAGGCACATCCTTCTGGCAAGTCTAATTCCACTTCTGAGTTGAAGGAGCAACTTGAGGTGGAACCTTCTGGGAAGGACACGTCTAGGAAAAGAAAGACTTCAGATTCTTTATAGCGGAAGAGGAGAAAAAAGAGAGTGTTAAGAAGATCAGAGCCGTTGCTAAGGATAAGGGTAAGAATGTTGTAGAGGTGGAAACTCTAAAAGATGTGAAGAAGGAAGATGACTCTGGTTCCGAATCTAGTTTACAGAAAGCTAAAAAAAGGCGGAAACAAAAGGGTCCAAGTGAGGCACAAATTAAGAAGGAGTTTCTTGATAGTAAATATCCTGGTATGCGTTCAAGGGTTGTTCCTCTTTCGCTTTTTAAAGCAATTCGTGGTGCTAAACTGAATATGAAGTCATTTTTGGATAGTATCGGTTTTGGATCGTTATTTGGAGTTAATATGGAAGTAATTCCAGGGAGATTGGGTCATTTGGCTGTGAAATTGTTTGATAATAAGGAGTTTTGTATGCGTTTAAAAAAAGGAACTATTCATGTGAATGCAGACAAAGTTCATGATATGTTAGGACTTCCTAATGGTGGAAGATCACTTTTGTCTCTAGATGTGAAACCTAATTGGCCTGAAGATCCAGTGACACAAAAGTGGCTTAACCAGTTTGACGTGCAGATGGGAAAAATCCGGGCATCTAATGTTGCTGACAAGATTACAACCGCAATCCGTGTTGATTTAATGTTCAAGCTGAATTTTCTTACGCTTGTCACCAACACACTTGGCAAGAATGAGACAACGAATGGGGATCTTACATTTGATGTCTTGAAACACATTTGTGATGACACTCCGATTGACTGCATGGATTGGTGTGGGTATATTTGCAACTGTCTTTATAAGAGTAAACACCCAGAGCGTCGTGGTCTCTTCTAAAATAGGCCCGTGTATTTCCTTGTTGTAAGTTTTCTTTTCATCTATTTATATTTCAAGCTTTATGTGTATACTGTAAGCCAATGTAAATCACTTGTGATTTATAGTGGTAAATCACAAGTGATTTAAATCACTTGTGATTTGCGTTTGCAGTGTCAAATCACTTATGATTTGACACTTTAGCCTCATACATATTCTTAAACTTTTCTTTAAAGCTGATGTCTTAATATATCTTTTGTATGTTTTTATAACTAGCTTTTGTACTTGGATTCAACCAAGTTTGAAGCCATGCCATACATTCGTTCACGTCCAGCACTTAAAGACTGGAATTCTACTCTGCTGAAGAATAGAATGGATCTTGAGATTGAACAAGGTGTTTTTGGCGACTTGGAACTACAGGGAGAGTGGACTGCAGAGGAGGCTGGGGTAACAGAGGGTTTTTTTGAAACTGATGAAGTACGTGATTTTACCAGACTGCTTATCCATCAGCATCGACCACCCAAGAGGTAATATAGGATCACATGTGATTATATACTTTTTATTGTAGTAATTTATGAACTTTTAGTTAATTAACATATACTTTTTTTGTTAACTGTTTGTAGGGATTTTGTAAGAAGGTTGAAGCGAAGTTTTCCATCATTTCTGATGAGATGGAAGACTTACAAGAGACCCTCAAACAATTCAAAAAATTGTTCCCTGGTGATGCCAAGCTGCCTGATTACATTGACAAGTATGGTCAACTCTTCAAGAAGGTAATGAATCTAAATGACGAAGTTGATCAGGAAGACGACGATGGATCTGAGGATGATTCGAGTGACGACGAAGAAGAATCTGGTGACGAAGAAGGTTCTGGTAAGGATGATACTGAGGAAAAACCAAAAGCAGTTAGTGAGGAGGATCATGGTGATGAAGAAGACAAAGAGGATAGTGAGGAAGATACTGAGGAAGACAGTGAGGAGAGTGATGGCGATGAGGATAGTGATGAGGATGATTCTGAGAAAGAAGAAAATAAGGATGAAAAGGTCGGTAAGAACGATGATAAGGAAGAAGGTAAGGACGATGATAAGGAAGAAGGTAAGGACGATGATAAGGATGAAGAGACGGATGACAGTGAGGAGAGTGATGGTGAGGAGGGTGGTGATGAGGATGATGGTGAGACAGAAGAAAAGAAAGATGAAGAGGTCGGTAAGGACGGTGGAAATGAAGATGAGAAAGGCGCCAATGAGGAAAGTGATAGGGAGGAAGATAGTGAGGAGGATGATGGCGAGGAAGAGAGTGGAGAGGATGATGGCGAGGGTGAAGAAAATAAGGATGAAGAGGTCTCTAACAAAGATGGTCAAGAGGTTGATGCTGAAACTGAAGAACTCTTTCAATTGCTCGACAAAAACAGTGATCAGATTTGCAACGAGGTTGATTTTCCTGCTCTTAATTATTATAAACAGATTTGCCAAACACCCATGTGGCTTTTAACATACTTATTTTTCCTTCTTTTGTATTTTTTTAAAGATTCCAGCGAGACGCTATGCTGCTAAACGAGCTCTCTACCTTTGCTCTCCTTATCTTAATAAGAAGACCGTCGTTGACTCTATAATGACAATGGACGAGTATAAATTTTCCAACTATTTGTTTTCGATGTTTGGCGAGAATGGGTAAGAATACTACTTGCGATTCGTACCTGCAAACTACAAGTCATTTGTACATACAAATGACTTGTGATTTGTATGTACAAATCACAAGTGATTTGTACCTGAAAATCACAATTTTACAGCTACTTTCTTACAACCACATTTTTAATACAACGATGTGGTCTTTGAAACAAAATTTGGCGATTCTTTGGTCAGAGATCAAATGGAGTCATTAACACCGCGTTTTCGTGTGAATTCTGGTGTCATTGATTGTTGGTCTACTTTGCTTAATTATGAGGAAAAATTCATAGAACAAGGAGCTATGTCCAGGCATTTCTTTCATACGGGTTGTGTTGTAAGTTTTGGATCTTTTTAATAAAGTTGGATTAAACTACATAGACGTTTTTATTCCTTAAGTGACTTTTTGTTTTATTAATACAGACAAGGAATATGTGTCATGGCGGACTCACGTGGGAGCAACAGTGTGAAATATTTGATGCACAAGTTGCTTTTAGTTTCAAGGACAATACTGATGGCTCTAATCTCAAGGACGTTGATTTGGTAACTTTTTTGTTTTTTACAGTTTAATAAAGAAGTTTACTTTCATTTATTGATTTTTTGTTCTTTGTATAACAGGTGTTCTTCCCCATTCTCGGTTCTGAGTGTTTTTATGTTGTTGTTATTAATCTGAAAAAGACGGCTATCAATATCCTTAACAACAATCGTGACGAGACAACATCATATGAAGCTTACAAAGACAAATGTGATCTATTGGTAATTTACTAGTCAAAATAATTTCTATTTTTTCTTCTTCTTTGACTTTTGGAACCATTTTATAATGATTTTGTTATTTACTAGTCTGACTATTTTTTAACATTGGTTTTTTTGTAGATAAAGTTGTTTGCAAGGTACCTGGAAAGTGTTGGCCACAGAAAGAGTCAAGTTGTTGCGACTGCAGTTCCATACATTCCGAAACTGAAATGTTCCATGACAGAGAATAACATCGAAGACTCTGGTATCTACTGTATGCATCATATGGATATGTACATGGGAGAACCATTTTCAAGGTGGGACTGTGAAATTGTGGGAGAGTCGGATAAAGAACATCTCTTGTTGCTCTTGAAGGTCAAGTATGCAACCAAGATTTTGTCACATGACTTAAATTTGCATGCTAGGAAAAATATGAAAGACTCTGAGGAATTCCATGTGAGGTTTATACCAGTGATAAAGAAGGAGATGATTAAGAATGCTATCCAGGCTAGGGCAAACCGTGAACGTTATAAGTATGACGTGTAGTTGTAGTAATGAAGTGTTTACTACTTGTGTTTGTTTTTAAGGTCTGTTGTTCATGTGTCTTTATGGACAAGTGTTGGTCATGTCGTTATCCTGGCAGGTGGGTTGACTTTTCAAATTTTGTTGGTCATGTGTCGTTATGGACACGTGTTTTGGTGGATCTATGAAAAGTCATCTTGTAGTTATGGACAACTATTTAGCATATTTAAATAGATTTTCTTATTAAGCTACTGTGAAAAGTGAGCGTGTAGTTAATGTGACTTATTAAATTTTTGGTGGTTATTCACTGGTGTGGGCAAATCACAAGTGATTCGTGACAAATCACTTGTGATTTGGATCAAATCATTTGTGATTTGGATCAAATCACTTGTGAATACAACTTGAAATTATATCAATACAACTTAATAAAAAAGTAAACATTTAAATCCAAATATCATTTTTATTCAAGAAGTAATCAACAGATCAAAGTTTTTATCTCAAGTAACAATCAACATCTCAGTTACAACTGAGGTAACAATCCACAAATATTTAAAACTTAAAGTATGTAAAGTATTTATAAAGTAAAAAAAAATCACTTAGTTTGAAGCAGTGTTATTCATCGAATTTTCAGCCGCTGCTTTTGCAGCCGCTATTGCCTTTGGACCTAGAGGACAAGTTTTTTTGGTATATGTATTAGTTTTCACTCCACATTCTCCGCATTTCCTCTTTGGCTTTAAACTTGCATCTATTTCTCTCTCTCTCACTCTTCCTACGTACCTCCCTTGTACCACATTTGTTTTTAGCACCTGATGGGTTGTTGACGTCAATTTTTTTTGGCTTTGGAACCCTGATAAATTTCTCCATATCATCTTTTTTACTTGGAGGATTTGGCACAACAATGTCGACCTTCTTCTTCAATGTTCTAATCTGCTCTACAAATTCAGCCATCTTTTCTTCATCATTGCTCAAACGATGTAGGCACTCGTCTACTAAACAAGTTGCCTCATTTGTGAGTCTATCAATTGTTTCATTCTTTTCACCATATTCGTTTCTCTTTCTTCTCAAATCAGGAGGTATTATATCCCTTGTCCAACGCCTCAAAATGTACTTCTCGGGAATCTTTTCAATGTCATCATTCTTGAAAACACAAAATATGTGGCGACATAGAAACCCAAATCGAAGGAAGTGCCTACATGTACAGACCACTGATCCATCTTCCAAATTGCGCATTACCTTAGCAGAGCAAAACACAAAAAAATGAATAACATAACAAAGAATCACAAATGATTTGTTAAAATCACATGTGATTTTATAATAAATCACTTGTGATTTGTTAAAATCACATGTGATTTTATAATAAATCACTTGTGATTTGTAACAAATCACAAGTGATTTGTCAAAATCACAAATGATTTGTTAAAATCACAAGTGATTTAGATCAAATCACAAGTGATTCGTAAAAATCACAAGTGATTCAGGAAAGCATAACAATGAAGAAAAACACACAATATTAAATTAAAAGAGCTTTTTTTTACCTTATACATTGCCTGAACACGCGCCGCCTTTGGTCTTTCTACCACCTCACTTTTGCCCTTCTTTTTTTCCTTGTATAGTGTTCTATATTCACCAGCATTCTTATCTCTAATGAGTGTTATCTCACGCCTCTCCAGTTTGTACATTCTGTATCGACAATCCCAGATTCCTTCATTAATTTCTGTTTGAACTCAGAGAAAATTGTCCTTGTGTATACCAAAGCAACATGTTTTTCAATCATCAGTTTTGTTTTTAACTTGGGCATCGAATCCATTGAATCAAAGTCTAACTGCTCTTGAATGTGTCTTTGCTTTTCCATTGCAGATTCGAAGCAGATCATGCAGTTAATCAGTGTCGATCCTTCGTTTGTGAAATTCGAGAAGAACGAATTTTCGCTTTCTGACCTTAAAGTAGTCCTCATTAACCCAAACAGTGGCGAGTCAAGAAAATAAGCAGGTATCCATGCTGATCGCATATTAAACATCTTCGTCATCCACTTATGATCTTTTAAGCCAAAATCTTCAATTAATTTTCCCCACTTTTCCTCAAATCCCCTTGGTTCCAAGAACATATCCCATACAATCTCGTTGAAGCGCCTTTTGAAGTCTGTTTCATCATATATCTTCTTACAAATCTGTCAAACAATTCCACTCATCAGTGCTACAAGTCCATAGGCTTAGTGATGGTACAAGTTTACGTAAAATCACAAGTGATTTATTAGAAAGTACCTTAGCCGGAACCTTTTGGGTGATATGCCACATGCATAGCCTGTGTTTTGACTCTGGGAGAACGGCTGCAATAGCTTTCTTCATCGCCCCATCTTGATCTGTTACGACCATTGTAGGTTGCTTGTTAAATGCTGACATGAATGACTCCAAAAGCCAAATGTAGGATTTGGTGTCTTCACTTTTCCCATCCCCGCAGAATTGTCACACTCTTTCTATGGTTATCTATTGCAGTAAATGGAATGAATACCATATTGTACCTGAAAGCATATAAAAACACATGGAAAGCATATATAAATAAACACCTTCTGTGAAAAATCACAAGTGATTTAAATCAAATCACAAGTGATTTAACCCAAATCACAAGTGATCTGCCCAAATCACAAGTGATTTAGAAAAATCACAAGTGATTTGGGTCAAATCACTTGTGATTTTACTAATTCACTTGTGATTTTCTTATGGCATCTGACAGATAACAAGTGATTTTTACTTTATTGATAAAGTCAAAATAGTTGAAACTTACTTATTAGTCCTGAACGTCGCATCAAAAGAAATGATGTCGCCAAATTCTTCAAAGTTACATTTCATTACTTCGTCTGCCCAAAACAATGCAACTAGTTCGATGTCTTCTACTTTGTAGTGAAAAGAAAAGTTTGGCACATACGCCTTTCTGTTTTCCATCTTGTTAATTAGCATTTGAGAATCCCCTTCTCCTATGAAGCAGTTAAGTTCCCTAAAATAGTTCTTAAAATCCATAACCTGCCCGTGAACTAGGTCATACCCTTTCATGCTACTGTAAATATGGTGAGCTACAGTAGCACCTATATTTGCGGTTTTAGCTTTCATGACAAAGAGCTTTTCAGAATATACCATTTTTCTTTCCGTCTTAGAGAGATGTCGATATACTTCTGGACAAAGCGTATGGTTATGCCTAGGATTGAATTTTGCTAGTATGTATTTTCCAGAAAAAGGATCCAAATCTAACTTGACACGTGCCATACAACCTGTTACCCGTAGGTTCCTGTTTCGAATAGCCTTATCATTTCCTTGGCTTTTTAAAGTATCTATGTTGATGTTCCTAAGTTTTCCTTCACGGTTACACATCAGATACTTGTGTTGTACAAAACCACTTCTAGTTTTCCTTTGTGATGAAAGCTTTATTTCAAATCCACCTCTAAGAGCGTAAGCCTTATACATCCTAATAGCCTCATCTAGTGTGTCAAAGTAAACCCCCTCTTTCGGTATTAATTATGGTTCCATATTAGGTTGCCAATAAACTGAACCCCCAAGTGTCTCCTTATGAATTACTAAACTCGCTTTAGGTGTTGTCACAGCTTCTGAAAAATATACAAGGTTGAAGTTTGTTTTAACCATATTTGTTTAAATCATATGTGATTTACCATAAATCACATGTGATTTATGGTAAATCACATGTTGTAAATCACATTTGCTTTAGCACAAATCACATGTGATTTACGGTAAATCACATGTGATTTTCCATAAATCACATGTGATTTATGGTAAATCATATGTGGTAAATCACATGTGATTTACCATAAATCACATGTGATTTACCACAAATCACTTGTGATTTATGTATATCTCATATTTTGCCTCAAAACTGAAAGAAATTTAACAAAATTACAAATGACTTGCCGTTAACATGTGTTTCATTTTCATCATCTGTTTCACCACTTTTGATATCATCTTCAACAATAAACCGAACTCGTTCAGCATCACCGGCATCATTCATTGCAAGTAAACCTTCTTCAACTATCCGAACTCCTTCAACATCATCAACACTCATAACATCGCTACCTTCTTCAACTATCCGAACTCCTTCAACATCATCAACACTCATAACCTCGCTACCTCCTTCAACATTCTGATTTTTTTCAACAGAATCAACCATACATATGCTACTTACGCTACCTAATTCTATACTCTCATTTTGTTCTGCATCACAAACACTGCCTACACTACCTTCAACAACCTGAACACAAGTGATTTCTCCAATATTATCCATGTGTGTGTGATTGTGTGTGTGACTGTGTGTTTTGAATGATTTTGATGTTTTCTGGATCTGATTTGAATGATTTTGAACACAAGTGATTTCTCCAATATTATCCATGTGTGTGTGATTGTGACTGTGTGTTTTGAATGATTTTGATGTTTTCTAGATCGGATTTGAATGATTTTGATGTTTTCTGGATCGGATTTGAATGTTTTTGATGATTTTCGACCTAATTCGACCTAATTTTTGGATCGGATTTGAATGATTTTGATGTTTTCTAGATCGAATTTGAATGTTTTTGATGATTTTCAACCTAATTTTGGGATCGGATTTGAAGAATTGATGAATTTAATTGATGAATTTCATATTTGGATCGTGTTTGGTGTGTGTTTAGCGTAAATTGTTTTGTCAGTCTTTTTGGATCGTAGAATGAGAAGCTGTATGTGAGAAGCGTGATATGATATCACCAAATGGACAAAATTGCCCCTATAGTGTAAATAGGAGATTTAATCTTGTCCTTTGGATGAAGGTGGATTGGATGGCTTGGATCTTGCCATTTGATCTTTGATAAAAATGTGTACTCAATGGATCCTACCGCTCTCCTATATTACATTTATAGGTAGAAACAAGGTATCAGAAAATTTATCACAAGCCGACTAAATATTGTTGATGGTGGTGTTGGAAATGGAGGTTGTTCATTGTTATTTACGTACTCGATATTGCTAAAATGCTTAACTAGTTCCGCTGTACAAAAAAATTTAATTCAATAGTTGCTAATTTAATTAGCATGTAGTAATGAACCGAAATTGGTTTTTTTACATATAGCAACAGAAACCGTAGTGCAACTCTGTATTTAGTCAACAACGTACTTCCCTTGTTCATGCAACTTGATGAAGTATAACTGAATTTAGCATTGACATGTTCTACACTATATGGAGAGTGTATGTTTGTGGTTAAACGTCCTAGTTATTACCACCATATCTAGAACATGAGGAGAAACAGGTCATTGATAAATTCCATACAGCATAAAACAAGTCATTGCTTTGTGGTTAATTGTTCATGCAACTTTTGGTCTCTTTTCATGTATGGAAAGTGTACGCTTTGTGGTTGCTTGTCCTAGCAATGACATGTTTTACGCTATATCTACAAACGGAATTCCACATTTTCTCATGTTTCATTGCGAAAAAACTATGGAAAGAGATCGCTTTGTGGTGGAAGACTAGTGACTTCCTCGTTAACAAGATGAAGGAAATGATATCGATTACTGATAACATGCATATGGATAAACCATGAAACTTCTTTGAGTGGTTAATGTGGCTTTTTTTTTGGGAACTTTGGTAGTTTCGCAATGAAACCGTTTTCAAAGAAAAGAGGCTAAACGAAGAAGGGCCTTGTTTGTTTTTTCAAAGAAGCTCTTTTTTGCCTCTTTTGTCTGCAGGCGCGCAGACGTATTCCTTGAAGACTGTTTGTTTTTTTTCAGACATAAGAGGCTAAAATCTCTTTTTTCCTCTTCTACCATGCAGACATAATTTATCTCTTCTTTTCCTCTTCTACCATGTAGACATAATTTATCTCTTCTTTTCCACTTCTTTTCAATAAAAAGAAGAAAAAAAAGAAAATGGAAAGAAGTACTTCAATAAACACAAAAAACAAACGATCTTCTTCTTGCAGATGAAGAGCTTAAATGTACCTCTTCTTCTGCAGACATGGTTTGCAGATGAAGAGGTAAAAGCTCTGAAAAAACAAACGACACCTTACTCATTGCTAATGTAAAGTCCCATTCTTTTCTTTGGAACATAGATGAAAAAATATATCAGTGGATTGGCTTTACGAACCATCACCCACTCCTATTATTAAATTATAACTTTCTAGCATCTAACTAGTTTTGATTAAAATGACACTACTTAAAAAAATGAAAAATTAACAATATTTAGCTCCCACACTTTTTGTGTCACTACAGGTCTTTAGTTGTCACACCCAAAAATATCATAGTGGAATAATAACTAGGGTATATCTTCATAGCACAAAACACAAGGTATAAGATAATAAAGAAGTCACTAAATGAAATTCACGGAACCATAGTCATAAGTCATACAAATCTCACAACTCGGGATAAAGCAAATCAACATACAACATAAAAGGGTTATAGTACAGAAAAGTTACTAAAGTTTACAAAAAAATTGTCCTAAGGTAATATAGTTTCATTTTGTTCGGTTAGGTTACTAAACTTTCGGTAAGCATACACTTCGAAAATTCAGTGTTAGTTTGAGTAACTTGGATGTATATTTTTTGATAAGTTCAGTAACCTGATTGAACAAAATTCAAAATTCAATAACCTGAACATTAACTTTTATAAGTTCAGTTACCTGAGTGAACAAAGTTTCAAAGTTCAGTAACCTGGATGAACAAAATGAAACTATATTACCTTAGGACAAATTTTTTGTAAACTTTAGCAACTTTTGTGTACCATAACATAAAACAATGAAGTCCAAAATAAAGCACTAATGCAAATCTCCACGAAAACACAACTCAAAAGGGTCCTGGCTTAATTCTGTCTAGGTAAGGCAGGAGCTCTATTCTCCCTAAGCATGATTATTGTTATCACCTGAAAATGATTACTAGAAAATGTCAACATAGAGTTTCTAAGCTCGCATGTTTAGAACATAAACCGCCTTTACTGTGCATATAAAACTTGTAGGATAATGGTGAGTAAGATATGCAAATGCTAGCACTTAACGAATTCACAAGTTATCAACAACTGAACCTCATGACTGCATACACACATAAATTGTTCCAGATGAAATTCACCCTCCGTTAACTCACATTATACAAGGGTGGCGGTGTCAACCAAAATAGTACTATCAATTCATCATTCGACTCCAAACCGGATTTAAATAGTTACGCACGTTCAAGTCATCAATTATATCATACTATAAGGCATATATTGCAATCAAAACACACATCTTGTCTAAAAAAGAGAAAACGTAACACAACATAAAAGCATTTCAAAATATCATTTGAGTATCATTTTCCCCTAAGGAAAATACAAGTAAGAAATGGGGCTTCGAAACTCACCTCAACAAAGAGTACAATCGGGAAAGTAAGCAAGGTTCAACGTGCAACGAATCTTAATCGTGACCTAAGTAATTAAGTCATTTTAGAAACAATACAATATGTACTAATCATATGAGTTTAATAAAGTTTTATCATCCTTACATGCTTGTGTCCAAGCATTTTAAGTCAAAATATGATTTACACAAAAAATTTTCAAGTATTTATAAAGTTCAACACTTTAAAGCAATGGTTTGTGCTCAAATTTAAGGGGTCATTACTCCCTCGTTTCTTAATGATTTTAACCCATACAGAAGTCCAACAAGTAGTATTTCATGTCTACTTTCCAAAAATATAAGTTACTTGTTGTGGTTCGGTGATAAGGATTTAAAACATACGTTTTTAAAGGGTCATTTAAGCCATAAATCGACACATTTTATATCCGTTACTACTTATAATCGTTCCTTTTCACATTTTATTTATTTTGGAAGAAAAATGTTGGAATGAAGCATATTTGGATGAAAAGGAGCGAAAACATGAAGAAAATGGCAAAGTCAATATCAAAGGCCCTCCAGCAGACCTGACGGGCGTCCCAACCGAAGGTCGACGCCGTCCCTATATAGAAGTTTTGATCAAAATACACATGACGACTTAGAACAAATTCTGGTACTACAACCCGATGGCATCACGCCTAAACTCTAGAAGGCGCCATTCTCATTTTCCACACAAGACGCCCAAGAACCAATCTCAGACGACGTCTTTCATGAAGACTGACGGCGTCACACTTATCAACTGAAGCCTTCCCAACGATGACTTGGCCCAGACGAAACCCTAATGACGGTGACCTGACGGCGTCACTAGCAAAAGGTGACGTTGTCGCACTTGTAAATCTATATACATAATTCGATGTTTCTGTTTTAAAGGAGGTAGAACTTTGGAGAGCAAACCCTAATTCAGTAGTAGTCTGACTTGGACAGTATTCAAAGGTTCCATACCCTATTTTAAATCATAAGATAAGTTTGTTTATCCATAAGATAAGGTTTCATATGCATGCTTGCTTGTTTAACATGAGTAGCTAAATTATCCTTGTGTTTGCTTAAATCTATGTAACCTAGTTGTTAATTATTGTTAGGTTGTCTCTTGTCTTAATTGGTAGATGTAGGATCGATAATATTATTGTGTTGATGATTCGGGTGGTCTTGGATGATCAAAATACATGTTTGCCATTAGAGAGAGAAAGTAGATGAGAGGGAGTTTCTTGCTAGAGACTTGGTTCACAAATTATAAAAGGTTAGATTAAAGAAAAGCTCCACCCCTTCCATGGATGGAAGGGGTATTTATAGTTACAAACATACTGTCCTCCTATCGGACTGTGGATCAGGCATACAGTGGGTAAAGACCCGTCCTTCCTCCACGGTGTTACACTACGCTAATCTACGCTACACACTAACTAATAAACTACTAAATAACATAAATAACTACAAGTCTACGAGCTAAAATATGCTAGACCATAATTGGGGTGACCGACACTTTAATATGGAATTTCCAATTCCTAACAATCTCCCCCTAAGGGATGTCACCCCATGAAATACATTTTGAATCCTAGCATTCTATTCTTGACTTTGTTCTTGAGCTCGTAGACTTCAATTCTTCAAATTCCGCAATCTTTGTGCTTGTGTAGCGATTCTTCAAAGTCCGCATAATTTTGTACTTTTAGTGGAGGCCTTTAACTGATCCACATCTTTGATGATCTTCGAGCTTTCTTTGAGATCATCAGCCACAGTAAATCTCTGGATCACCCTTTATTGTGTTGCCATCATGTGTTGTTGTGACTTTTGGACCGACATGCTCACACTTTCTTGATCATGACATCTTTTCATCAGAGTAGCGAAAGCTTTCTTGGTTCATGATATTTGCGCAGCGTAGAAAGCATAGTATAAAAAATATCAGAGCTAGGTTATGTAGATATGCACCAGTCATGATTTCTTCAATTAAGTGTGGATGCTTTGTGAGCATGCGGCTTTGGATTGACTCCTCAATTCTGATCATTGCAACCGTCCAAATGTACCGCAAAACAACAGCGGTTAGCAATAAAACACACGAAAGTGTCTTTGATCACTTTCGTTGAATTGAGTACACGCCCACGATTCCCCGTTGATCGTACAAGTACTTGCTGTGATTAGGTAGGATTCCTAAGAATCTCCTTCACAGGGTTTTAGCGCAGCTCTAGTCGTTCTCAAACCGGAACGTCTCAAAGAAGAGAACACGGAGTGAGTGAACCAGCTAATTGAGATTCACTGATTGATGAAAAATGATTTGAAAAACAATCGCGTATTGCTTAGAAGAAAGAGTTTTGCAATACGACGTAGGTTTTATGAGAAAGATCAATTTTCAATCAAAAATACTTTTTGTATTTAAAAAGAGTACACATTCGATGTGCTAGAGAAAAGAAGATTTGCACATCGAACGGTTTTCAAAAGTATTTTCAATCGAGATACTTTTGTGTTGAAAATGAATACACATTCGATGTGCTAGAGAAAGAAGATTTGCACATCGAACGGTTTTTCCAAAAGTATTCGTCAATTCCAATCCTGGACCAAGGTTGATTCAATATTGAATCTCCCCATCGTTTCTATCCAGTTATCACTCAAATGTTCTGGCAATACCACAAGGATAATGCGTAGGACTCTTAATATTTATACTTACTTTCCGCATTGTGTGAAACATCAAGTCTTCCTTAATTTTGTGTCCTAATGAGATATTGTGGATGATCTCTTGGCTCTAGACTCAATAGTGCACATTTGGTTCCTATGCTGGAGACTAGGGAGAGGTTCTCCTTCTTCAATATCAACAATCTCTAAGAGAAAGTCGATAGATAATGTCGGTTCCCCGTGAGAATGAAACAAGCCCTTTTAAGAGGAACTTGAGTAGCTTGGGAAGTTTAGTGCAGTGCGTCACTGGGTCCATGCCGTCTTGTCTTCAATACCAGTGTTACCTTAGTAACCACCAGTAGCATATGTATTGAACCCGGTTACTGCCCTAAGGTTGAATTATTGGAGGGCTATTTCTTTTCACCCTTTTTCACATTCAAATATTTTTCATTCTTCAACCCCTTCAGTGCTTACCGAGACTTCATTACTAGAACCTTGTTGGGTTTATTCCAAGACTAGCTCACGTCTTAGTCGGCACTCTTCCCATATTCTCATTTTCTCCTTTTCATCATACCTAAGGACTCTACACTATCTAGTGGATTGTCCCTGGGTAGATCCCTCCGGCTCTGGCGGGATCGTGGGAACTAATACCTAACCTAACCATCCTTATAACTCCATGCATAAAGTAAAATGGTCGGTCTTTTGGTACAGTTCATTCCTTCTCGAAACCAATTGAAAAATCATTTGGAAAATCAATCAAGGTACTTGTGATATAAAATCAAAGCATTTTGTACCTTAATTGTTTTGATCATTTAGAAATGCTCCCCCTCAACATGTGCATATGATTTAGAAATTGTTTAGCACATGGAGGCAAGAGGACTTTGAAATATTTTCTTTGATCACTATTTTCATAGAAAAAGATATTTGATTTTCTTGGTAAAATTCTCCCCCTCAATATGTGCGTAGAATATTTGAAATGATTTTATCACATATAGGAAAGAGTTCTTTTGAAGCATATCCACGATCACAAAAGCCATTAAGAAACCATTTGAAAACTCAATCAAGATACTTTATGTTAAAACATAAAAGCTTTTGTACCTCGATAGTTTATTTTCTTTTGAAATGCTCCCCCTCAATATGTGCTTCGAGATTCGAAAGCGTTTAGCACATATGAGAGAGCAGCCTGCACAATTGAATCAAACAATCACCTTTTATCAAATTTCATTATTAAATCACAAATTCTCCCCCGATCAAAAGTATCAAACCCTTTGAGATTTTAGATCCCAAGTGATTTAATAAGGTTTAGAAAACATGGGAGAATATGTGCCTGGTTTAAATACTCATCTTGTTTTTGGATAAATGTTCCCCCTCAACATGTGCATAATGTATTA
This sequence comes from Chrysanthemum makinoi, assembly GCA_910596185.1. Classification (NCBI taxonomy): domain Eukaryota; kingdom Viridiplantae; phylum Streptophyta; class Magnoliopsida; order Asterales; family Asteraceae; genus Chrysanthemum; species Chrysanthemum makinoi. Next base: position 44,812,901 of record OU343223.1, read on the forward strand.
GAAATCGTTTGGCACATGGAGGCAGGAGTGCCTTTAAAGGACTAAAACAGATTTGAGATTTAAATCACTATTTCTCCCCCGATCAAAAATTTCAAACCAATTGAGATTTGTGATCCCAGTTGATTTAAATCATTTAGAAAATTTTAGGGAAAGACGTGGCAAGATTTGATTTTGAAAAATGACCGATAAGGATCAATTTTAGACATTAAAGATTGTTAGTGTCAAGTATGATAGTTTTAAGAGATCTTTAAGTAAAATAAAACAATTTCACAATCAAACAAGAACAGAAAAAATTTTATTTTGTAAGATCTTTGAGTTTGAAAGAAAATCATACCATGATATAACATTAAATCTTTAAATCACCACTTTTTATTGTACAAACGGACTTTTTATGAAGAAAATATCGTTTGAAAATATTTTATTTAAAATCACTCTCCCCCTCAATCGATGACCGTAGTCGATGATTGAGTGACTTAAGTTTTGATAAAATGAAGTCCGGTGATTTTCAAATTTTAGTCCAGTTTATTTTCAAAACAACATTCTTCCATTTTCAAAACAATTTATTCAAAATTTTCAAAATTGTTTAAAAAATGGTATCCTGCACAAAGATACGTTAAGTGGTTGAGAAGCTTATGTTGTTGTTGTAAGGCTTGGAAGAAAAACCGTCTGCTGATGCAGTGAGACTCCTTACGTTGTGTGGAGTTTGTTAGACTCCTTGAGATCGTTTTGAGCCTTAGGGTTTAACAATAACATAGACAATATGCAGCGGAATAATAAGAACTTCATATGTTATTGACACAAGGTTTTCATTATAATCATACTCCAAGCCTCAAATATTATTTGATCAGAATAATACGGTTACACTAAACTTGTGTGACAATCCGTACTTTCAGGTCATTTCTCGACACAATTCATGTCTCATTATTTCAACATTTATAGTAAACTTGGTTTACTTGTTTCAAATTCGCGTAACCTTGGAGGTTTAGCGGCGAATTCATGATCATGACATCACGTACATTTCATATGGACTATGATTAGTCTACATTTCATCGACATCATGTGCATCTCATAAATTCATTCACGACATTTCATTTCATATTTTACGCGTAATTTTTATGTTTAATAATCTTTATCGCGTGAGTTTTTATTTTAACATTTAACCCGATACTTTCAAAAATGATCCCGAGGTATTTTTAAACTTACATTTAGTTTATAAAAACTATATTTTTAGTTTTCCTAGTGTTTCAAATTCATTTGGCATTTTAATCGTTAAAGTTTAATTATTACGTCGTTTTTCTTAAAATTACACGATAATTATTTTATCACTCAATTTTCACAAGGAAAGTATTTTTACAATTTTTATCACCTCAATACAATCTATTTTGATTTACTAAAAACTTACTTGTACCTAAAGACTACCTTTTACCTTACAAGTTACAACTAATTACACATTCTTATTTAACAAGTTTTGCACAAATATATTTATACAAGATTTAAAAAAAAAAAAAAAACATAAAATCCTACATCCCTCCCCCCTTGGCCGACAAGGGGGAGGGTATAGTTATTGATTGGCATGGTTTGTGATTATACATGTTTCCACTCTTTCTCTTAAAGTCTTAAACATTACTTCACCTTCATTTTTTTCACATAGTTTCAAAGTGTTAAAAAAAAAATCCTCTCCTTGTTTCTCCTTCATCATAACCGGCCACTCAACAAGCTCAAGGGGATCATAAAGTTTTGCAAAATCTAGTGTTTACAATCTAGTATATATCCTTTATATGGTTTTGAAATAAAAACCAAGGATATTTAAGTTTAATCCTTGTTACCTACACCTCTTCACTATCACTTGTAAGCATGTTTTTATCATTTTCTTGTTTCCTTATCATTTTCATATGTTTCTTTTCATTTTTTTTGAAGATATTATGCAAGTTATGTGATTTATACCATTTACTTCATGATTTTTAAGTTATATATATATATTTGGTCATCCTATAATTATTCCCATGGTATTCTTTGGTCTTGATGATGTCTAGGAACCCATGACACCCTAAGAAGGTGTATGGTAGGATTAGATTAGTTTTGGAGTTGATTTGAAGGGATTAGAATAGGTTTTGTCCGAGAAAAACTATTTTCGATAACTATATTTTGTGTTCTGTCCTTAATTCGAATTTCTGGAAAAACCTACTGTTGGTACGACATTTTGGCCTTGATATTTAGAAAATATACTTTAAAACGAATCCGTGGCCGCTTGAACGGAATAAAACGGACTTATAACGAGAAAGTTATGGATTTTTAAAGTTTGGCGACGAAAAATATTATTTCTGAAAATTTCAGCTTTCTATTTTTAGTGTTTTTGGGTCAAAAACGAGCCTTAAGCTTCACAAATTATTTCGACTTCTCAAAATTATATTAGTTTACTTCGATCTGAAGCTAAGGACATATAAAACGTAAAACGGATTTGAAACGACAAATATATGCACGTTTTATAAACTTGCCGTAACTAATTTTCTCGCACAATAATTAGCCAAAACCACCATCTTTAACCCTTATTATCTTTATGTTCGAGACCTTTTGGATGAAAACTCCTGAACTGAAACTTTTAGATATCGATACAAACTTTCCAAAACAGTCGAGTTCGTTCTCTAACGATCGACGTACACTGTTTTACGACTAGTTTTCCAAAGCCATTTTTGTTAATTTCATGATTTTTCCGACGACATTGTTTTGCGACGAAAAGTGGTAATTTCACCAAAAATCATTATAAAACCATTGTAGGATGACATTTTGACGTAAAAACATGTAAAGTGATTTTTGATTGGTCAAGGCGTCAAAAGAGTATTTTTCGACGACGAGTAATATTTTCAAAAGGTCGTAAATGGTATAAATAACATATGGAGTGCATGCATAGCATTACATTGCAACTCATGACATATCATATCATTGATAATAGGTCCCGGTTGACGCATCACATTAAACCTCGGTGTACTCACTTTTGCCGTTATTCCAGGTTATCCAAGTGAGTTTTCATAGCCCCGTTTTACATGCTTTCGATTATTTTCAAACCCACGGGGAGAATACATTGCACTACATTTTTCTTTGTGCGATACCAAGTATGTTAAATTCATTACATTGCTTAAGTTACCGCATTTGCCAATTTGAAAGTCCCCATTTCTTGAACATGAACCGTTAATCTTTGGAGCGAGGATGAGTGGATAGATCTATCGAGGGTGACGCCTCCATCCGGGTTGGTGAATCCCAACCAGGAAAAACGGATGCATTTCATTTGATCACATTACGGAGTTGTCTGGCAAACACTCTCAAGCAGGGCATACATGATTGAAAAGTCTAGTTTCGGGGTCATGGGCTTAGAGCAATTGTAACATTATTTTTACGTGACTGGATTGTCATGCATGATAGATACTTGTGTAGTCGTATAAAACATTTACATAAACCTATGATTTCTCACCAACATTTTTGTTGACCGCTTTTAGCAATGTATTTTCGTGTAACGAGGCATTATCATCATGACATGGTTTAGGGACCTACATTTTGAGTCGTGGTGTCGACTTACATTATGTACATTATGGCACTTTATTTCAAAACATCGTTTGGATTTGTATTATATTTGTATTTCCGCAAACTTTGTAAACCTTTTGGGACCGATGTTGTACTCAATGTTTTTATGAAATATCCAACGATGTGTTTTTAAAGCGGCACTTTAGGTCGTTCAATATAACTGTGATGTGGTGCTATGACACAATCCCCCGTGAATTCCATTCCTGCAAAACAGTAAATTGGGGGTGTGACATTGGTACCTGAGTTATAGAGAACTATGTTGCATCATTGACCCTAGACTATAGCTACATTATCATAGCATCTCATCATTTCATCATAGTACATATTCATGTTTATCATGCGGATTCACTTACACTTTATTCGAGATTATTTACTTTTATTTCACATCGGTTGTCACAGACATGTCTTTAGATTCACATCCCATCACCATATCATCGGACTCTAGCTCGGATGATGTCCCATCTAACCCCATCATGGATGATGTTGTATCACATTCCACTGAGATCGTATCTTCCATTGGATCTACTCCAGTCTTTCCACCTATCATGACCGACACTGAGACCGAACCCTTCGAGGAGGCGAGGTTGCACCACTCCTCACGTTAGCCCAGCACACGATCCACCAAACACCACTACTAGCACCATCACCACCATCATCCCCATCTTCATCATATTTTCTTAGAGATCCTTTACCTCTACGCATGACTCCGCCCAAAAGCGTGCTCGCTTTGATATCCCGACACCAAGATCTTCAGCCCGAGCCACCCGCTAGATTTGAGTTAGGTGAGAGTTCTAAGGTCGCACTTTTCGCCGACAGCTTCTACCTAGGCTAGGAGCCCGTATTGATAGTCGGCAGATCCGATTGATAGGTTGTCACTTGAGTGAACTTGTCGGTAGATAGGATTGAGCCCATTGCGGAGGAGGTCGAGGGCCTAGTGTTGGCGGGGTTTCTATTGACTTATCTCATCAGTATTCAGAATAGGTTAGAGGGACGAGGGAGAGTATTGCTTCTTTGCAGGTCGATTGATGAGTTGAGGAGTTTGGTGGATAGTTTGACTACTCAGGTTCGCGATCTTGAGGATAGGGCGTGAGCACCATGAGGTGTCTTATGTAGACTTTTGTCATTGTATAGTTTTGACCATTATTATCCTAGTCACAAGGTGTGTGACGTAGTTTAAAGAACTTGTTGTATTTTGGTTGTTGTACAAACAAATGTATCAAGTATTGACTCTACTATGTAGGAATGGTTGTTATTATCTATGATATCGGTCCATGTAGGCCGAAATTTTCATGTATATTATCCACGTGTGTTGTGATTATATTTGTGATATTTCGTTATTGTTCCGTTGTGATTCCATTTATCTTTATGCATGATGTGGTTGTGGATATATTTGTATGATGGTTGTTTCTACTTACGAGTTCTCATGATTGTTTCATCTTGTGATTTTGAAGAATTATGGCGCCTAAGAAAGTTACACCGGAAATGACCCAAGCATAAATTCAAAAGTTGGTGAATGATAGCATTGCTAATGCACTAAGAGTCGAAAGGGAAACTTGAAGGTCGCCTTCTGAAGCCGCTAGGCTATCTTGCTACTGGGTAATGCCTGAGGATCCGGGGTTAAGAAATGTTCGTACAAGGATTTCAAGAGTGGCTGAACCCACTAAGTTTCGAGAATGTACCGAGGGAGCTCTACAATGATGTACGATGGTTTGAGAAATTGGAATCGGTGTTTTTGCTTTGTAACTGTCCGGATGACAGGAAGGTCAAATTTGCTACGAGCACTTTACTCGATGGAGCGTTGTCATGGTGGAATTCATACGCTCAACCGATTGGAATGGAGAATGCTTTTAAGCTTACTTGGGAGGAATTCAAGGGCTTGGTGACTAAGAAGTTTTGTCCTCGAACGGAAATCAAAAAGTTGGAGACGGAGTTCTATGAATTGGTCACTATTGGTTATGATATCGACACATACATTCGGAGGTTCCAGGAATTAGCCACGTTATGCCCGTCGATGGTATCGGATAATGAAAAGTTGCTAGAGGCTTTTATTGGAGGACTTCCGAGGTTATAAGGAGATGTGACTTCGTTTGATCCACAAACAATTGAGGAAGCTATTCGAGTGACTCCGAAGTTGATGGCACAAGTGGTGAAGCGAGGTAAGTACACCACCACCAACCGAAACAACAACAACCCCAACAACCGTTTCAACAATAACCGAGGCAACTACAACAACAATAGCAACAATAACAAGCGCAAGTGGGACAACAACAGGGGTAGGAATGCTACTCAACAACCACCCAAAAGGCAAGAGGTTGCTAAGGTTTATGTTGCGGGTCCGAAGGAAGGAAAAGGATATACGGGGGTTTTGCCGAAGTGTAATAAGTGTTTGAGTCATCACAATCCGGTCGATGTCCCGATCCGTGTGAAAATTGCAAGAAAGTTGGTCACCGTACTAGGGATTGCAAGTGGCCACAAGTTACATGTTTTGGTTGCGGGGAACCGGGACACTACAAGAGGGATTGTAAGAAAGGAAAGAATCAAGCAAATCCGAATCAAGAAGGTTTGGCACGAGGAAGGGTTTACGCCATTGAGGCGGAGAAGATAGGAGGACGAATGTCACTGCAGTGCGTTCCTTCTCAATAATCGTTACGCTTTTATTTGATTCGGTTGCCGATAAAAGTTTTGTGTCCAATGCATTTGCACCTTTGCTCAACATTAAGCCAACCACATTAGATACATCATACATTGTCGAATTAGCTAATGGTAGCGTAGTTAACACAAACACCATTGTTCGCGGTTGCACATTCAATTTTCTTAATCATCCCTTCAACATAGACCTCATGCCCGTAGAGCTTGGTAGTTTTGACATCGTCATCGGCATGGACTGGTTATCTAAGCATCGTGCAAAGATCATTTGTGATGAGAAAGTTGTTCATCTTCCCTATAACGGCGAAACTTTGATTATTCGTGGGGAACGGTGGAACCGACTTAGTATCATATCGAGTCTCAAAACGGAGAAGTACATTAAGAAAGGTTGTCTTGCTTTCTTAGCCCATGTAACCGAGAAAAAGTCGGAGGAGAAGCGACTTGAAGATGTTCCTATTGTTCATGAATTTTCGAAGTATTTCCCAGAGGATTTACCGGGACTTCCACCGCACGTCAAGTAGAATTTCATATTGACTTAGTGCTGAGTGCACCATTGCTGCGAGCACCGTATCGTCTAGCACCATCCGAAATGCAAGAGTTGTCTAATCAATTGCAAGAGCTTCTAGACAAAGGATTCATTAGGCCGAAGTTCTCTCCGGGGAGCACCGTCTTGTTTGTGAAGCAGAAGGATGGATCCTTCCGAATGTGCATAGATTATCGAGAATTGAACAAGTTAACGGTGAAGAATCGCTACCCACTCCCTAATTGATGACTTGTTTGATCAGTTGCAAGGTTCAAGTATTTATTCCAAGATTGATCTTTGGTTTTATTCATGAAGAGAATATTCCGAAAACGCGTTAGAACACGCTACGGTCATTACGAGTTTCAAGTGATGCCGTTTAGATTGACTAATGCACCGGCGGTATTCATGGATCTCATGAATAGAGTTTGTAAGCCGTATTTGGACAAGTTTGTTATAGTGTTCATTGACGACATCTTGATCTACTCCAAAGAGCAGAAGAGCACGAAGATCATTTAAGGACGATTTTAAGGCTACTCAAGAATGAGAAGTTGTATGCCAAGTTTTCGAAGTGTGATTTTTGGAACCACAAAGTGCAATTTCTTGGTCATGTCATTGATAGTCAAGGACTACAAGTTGATCCCGCAAAGATTGAAGCTGTGAAAGATTGGGCTACTCCAACGAATCCTACGTAAATTCGCCAATTTCTAGGACTAGCCGGGTATTACCGAAGGTTCATCGAAGGTTTTTTTCGAAGATAGCAAGACCTTTGACCAAGTTGACACAGAAAAACAAGAAGTACGAGTGGGGAAAGAAACAAGAAGTTGCTTTTCGGTTGTTGAAGCAAAGCTTTGCGCAGGCGCCAATTTTGGCACTACCCGAAGGCATTGAGAACTTTGTTGTATATTGCGACGCATCGCATAAAGGACTTGGGGCTGTTTTAATGCAAAACGAGAAGGTGATAGCGTATGCTTCTCGACAACTTAAGACTCATGAGAAGAATTACACCACTCATGATCTCGAGTTAGGAGCCGTAGTTTTGCGCTCAAGATTTGGAGACACTACCTCTATGGTACAAAGTGCAATGGTTTACCGACCACAAGAGTTTGCAATATATTCTTGATCAGAAGGAGCTTAATATGAGGCAACGCCGTTGGTTGGAGTTACTCAGCGACTATGATTGTGAAATCAAGTATCACCCGAGAAAAGCCAATGTTGTGGCTGATGCTCTTAGTCGGAAAGAGAGGCCTAAACCTTTAAGAGTTCGATCATTGGGAATGACGATTATTTCTCCTTTACCATCGAAAATCCACGAAGCACAAGTCGAAGCACTTAAGGAGGAAAATCGACCAAGTGAAAAGCTTTATGGTATGCCCGAAAGCGTAAATGGTTTTGTAAAAGAGCGGATGGAGTACTATGTTTCAAGGATAGAATGTGGGTTCCATTGCATGGCGGAATACGGGAATTGATTATGCATGAGTCGCATAAGTCAAAGTATTCTATTCATCCAGGGATCGGATAAGATGTATAAAGATCTTAAGAAGCTTTATTGGTGGCCGAACATGAAAGCGGAGATTGCCACGACGTTAGCAAATGTCTTACCTCGCTAAGGTAAAAGTTGAATATCGAAGCCTTCGTGTTTACTCCAACAACCGAAAATTCCTCAATGGAAATGGGAACGCATTACTATGGACTTTGTTACGAAACTTCCTAAGACATCGGGAGGTTACGACGCTATTTGGGTAATTGTTGATCGCCTTACCAAATCAGCCCATTTCATACCGATTAGAGAGACTTATTCCATGGAGCAACTCACTAGACTTTATGTCAAGGAAATAGTCTCGAGGCACGGAGCACCAATTTCTATCATTTCCGAGAGAGATAGTCGATTCACTTCAAACTTCTGGAATTCATTGCAAGATTCATTCGAAACCAGATTAGAGATGAGCCGCGACGATATCACCCACAAAACCGACGGTCTGCCGAGTGAAAGGACCATTCAAACGTTAGAAGACATGCTAAGGGCATGTGTGATTGATTTTTGAAATGGTTGGGCTAACCATTTGCCATTGATTGAATTCTCGTACAACAATAGTTATCACACCAATATCAAGATGGCACCATTTGAGGCACTCTATGGTCGTAGTGCCGATCACCTTTGTTGGGCCGAGGTAGGAGACGCACAAACCATCGGTCCGTAAATGGTACGAAACCACGGAAAAGATTGTTCAAATTCGTGATAGACTCGTAACGCAAGGAGTGAGCGAAAAGTTATGCGGATATTAGACGCAAGGATTTGGAATTTCAAGTGGGAGACAAAGTTATGTTGAAAGTATCGCAAGGCGCGTGGTACGATTTGGAAAGCATGGGAAGTTAAACCCGAGATACATTGGACCATTCAAGATTTTGGAGAGTTGGTCCGTAGCTTATCGCCTTGATCTTCCGCCAGAACTTAGTCATGTGCACAACACGCTTCACGTTTCAAACTTGAAGAAGTGTCTTTCGGACGAATCGCTCGTTATTCCATTGGATGAAGTTCAGCTTGACGACAAACTCAATTTTGTGGAGAACTCAGAGAAATCATGGACCGCGAGGTCAAGCAGTTGAAACAGAGTCGTATTCCGATTGTGAAAGTTCGCTGGAATTCTCGACGAGGTCCTGAGTTTACTTGGGAACGGAAGACCGTATGCACGCGAAGTATCCTCATCTTTTCACGACCTAGTTACACCTAACAACGATTGAATTCGTGGACTGAATTCCTTTTGGATGGGCAATGTGACAATCCGTATTTCGTCGTGTCATTTCTCGACACAAATTCATGTCTCATTATTTCAACATTTATAGTAAACTTGGTTTACTTGTTTCAAATTACGCTGTAACCTTGAGGTTTAGCTAATTCATGATCATGACATCACGCACATTTCATATGGACTATGATTAGTCTACATTTCATTGACATCATGTGCATCTCATAAATTCATTCACTACATTTCATTTCATATTTTACGCGTAATTTTTATGTTTAATAATCTTTATCGCGTGAGTTTTTATTTTAACATTTAACCCGATACTTTCAAAAATGATCCCGAGGTATTTTTAAACTTACATTTAGTTTATAAAACTATATTTTTAGTTTTCCTAGTGTTTCAAATTTATTTGGTATATTAATCGTTAAAGTTTAATTATTACGTCGTTTTTCTTAAAATTGTACGATAATTATTTTATCACTCAATTTTCACAAGGAAAGTATTTTTACAATTTTATCACCTCAATACAATCTATTTTGATTTACTAAAAACTTATTTGTACCTAAAGACTACCTTTTACCTTACAAGTTACAACTAATTACACATTCTTATTTAACAAGTTTTGCACAAATATATTTATACAAGATTTAAAAAAAAAAAAAAAAAAAAATAAAATCCTACATCCCTCCCCCCTTGGCCGACAAGGGGGAGAGTGTAGTTATTGATTGGCATGGTTTGTGATTATACATGTTTCCACTCTTTCTCTTAAAGTCTTAAACATTACTTCACCTTCATTTTTTCACATAGTTTCAAAGTGTTAAAAAAAAAATCCTCTCCTTGTTTCTCCTTCATCATAACCGGCCACTCAACAAGCTCAAGGGGATCATAAAGTTTTGCAAAATCTAGTGTTTACAATCTAGTATATATCCTTTATATGGTTTTGAAATAAAAACCAAGGATATTTAAGTTTAATCCTTGTTACCTACACCTCTTCACTATCACTTGTAAGCATGTTTTTATCATTTTCTTGTTTCCTTTTCATTTTCATATGTTTCTTTTCATTTTTGGAGATATTATGCATGATTTGTGATTTATACCATTTATTTCATGATTTTAGAAGTTATATATATATATTTGGTCATCCTATAATTATTCCCATGGTATTCTTTGGTCTTGATGATGTCTAGGAACCCATGACACCCTAAGAAGGTGTATGGTAGGATTAGATTAGTTTTGGAGTTGATTTGAAGGGATTAGAATAGGTTTTGTCGGAGAAAAACTATTTTCGATAACTATATTTTACGTTCTGTCCTTAATTCGAATTTCTGGAAAAACCTACTGTTGGTACGACATTTTGGCCTTGATATTTAGAAAATATACTTTAAAACGAATCCGTGGCCGCTTGAGCGGAATAAAACGGAGTTATAACGAGAAAGTTATGGATTTTTAAAGTTTGGCGACGAAAAATATTATTTCTGAAAATTTCAGCTTTCTGTTTTTAGTGTTTTTGGGTCAAAAACGAGCCTTAAGCTTCACAAATTATTTCGACTTCTCAAAAATATATTAGTTTACTTGATCACTGGAGCATAAAGCGTAAAAGAAAACGGATTTGAAACGACAAATATATGCATTTTTATAAACTTGCAACTAATTTTACGCACACAATTAGCCAAAAACCACCATCTTTAACCCTTATTATCTTTATGTCCGAGACCTTTTGGACGAAAACTCTGAACTGAAACTTTTAGATATCGATACAAACTTTCCAAAACAGTCGAGTTCGTTCTCTAACGATCGGCGTACCTTTTTCTACTAGTTTTCCAAAGCCATTTTTGTTAATTTCATGATTTTTCCGGCGACATTGTTTTGCGACGAAAAGTGGTAATTTCACCATAAATCATTATAAAACCATTGTAGGATGACATTTTGACGTAAAACATGTAAAGTGATTTTGATTGGTCAAGGCGTCAAAAGAGTATTTTTAAACGACGAGTAATATTTTCAAAGTCGTAAATGGTATAAATAACATATGGAGTGCATGCATAACATTACATTGCAACTCATGACATATCATATCATTGATAATAGGTCGGTTGGCGCATCACATTAAACCACGGTGTACTCACTTTTGCCATTATTCCAGTTTATCCAAGTGAGTTTTCATAGCCCGTTTTACATGCTTTCGATTATTTTCAAACCCACGGGGGAGAATACATTGCACTACATTTTTCTTTATACGATACCAAGTATGTTAAATTCATTACATTGCTTAAGTTACCGCATTTGCCAATTTGAAAGTCCCAATTTCTTGAACATGAACCGTTAATCTTTGAGGCGAGGATGAGTGGATAGATCTATCGAGGGTGACGCCTCCATCCGGGTTGGTGAATCCCAACAGGGAAAAGCGGATGCATTTCATTTGATCACATTACGGGTTGTGCGGCAAACACTCTGCGAGGGGCATACATGATTGAGCAGTCTAGTTTGAGGTCATGGGCTTAGAGCAATTGTAACATTATTTTTTCGTGACTTGTTGTCATGCATGATAGATACTTGTGTAGTCGTATAAAACAATTACATAAACCTATGATTTCTCACCAACATTATTGTTGACCGTTTTTAGCAATGTATTTTGGTGCTGAGGCATTATCATCATGACATGGTTTAGGGACCTACATTTTGAGTCCCAGCGGTAATGTCGACTTACATTATGGACATTATGGCACTTTATTTCAAAACATCGTTTGGATTTGTATTATATTTGTATTTCCGCAAACTTTGTAAACCTTTTGGGACCGATGTTGTACTGAATGTTTTATGAAATATCCAACGATGTGTTTTTAAAACGGCACTTTAGGTCGTTCAATATAACTGTGATGTGGTGCTATGACAGTCAATCCCCCAGGAATTCCATTCCGCTGCAAAACAGGTAAATTGGGGGTGTGACAACTTGTAACAGGGATCAAAGATCCTTGAGGCTAAACCAAACAAACTCTAACCCTAGACGTTTATAGAAACACGTCTACACACACACACACCTTTACTAGACGTCTACATTGGAAGACTTAATTATAAAACCTACACCCCATGTCCTCTTTATATACTAGAGGATTAGGGTTTACAAAATACTACTAAGGACTAAATAATAAATATTCTTTTGCAAGCAAGTCCTTCCATCTTTTAGTAGGTTTCATCTCTTTCACTTTAAGTCCCTTTGTTTCATTCTTGTATTTATTTTGTCTCATCAGATCCAAGGAACCTAAAACCCAACAATCTTCCCCTATTTGATGATGACAAAACAAACAAAGTCGTGGTACTAACTTCCTAGACGAAGTAGCAAAAGTTGAGATGTAAACATCTCTTTGAATGAAACAAATCTTGTCTTCCTTGTCTTCCCATTAATCCATGCCATGCTACTCCAATATTTCTTCCCCTTTTTGTTATCAACAAATAGAGAATATAAGCAATAGAAACTTCCTCTTGAGTGATGCATGAAAATGATTCTTCAATAAGCTCTATGTAATGATCACTTGTGAAGAAAACCAAATATAATGAACTTGATAAAGAAGTAGAATAACCCAAACTTGTGTCTTATGTCTTGTTTATCCACGTGACTCCAAACTTATACTAACACCATATAAGTAGACCGCAATCTCTTGACAAAATCCTCATCTTCAATGAGACACTGAGCACTACAATGTAACTCCTTTAAGTGATAGTTAACTACGTCTTCATCCATCCACCCCTTGACCTATGAAAACTAGATTTTGCAAGTCTTCGTCAACATCCTTTAAGCATGAACAAGTTATCTTCAAAGTGTAACACTCACTTTAAGATATGATAAGAGCACAAATCTGTGTTACTCAACTACAATATCAAATAGATGATATTTAACCTTCTTCGTAATCAATTCCTCAAATAATTCAAAAACGAGCTTTTTAAAACCTTTAAGAACAAATACCAATCTTCTTGTGTGTACAAACCAAAATCCCATGTGTGTGTAATCACCAAAATCTCATTACCAAAAACATGTACAAACTTCCCTCAATTCCAAAACCTCATCATAAGATAAACGGTAACACAAGAAACACCAGATTGGAATTGAGATAACACTAGCAATGGTTTCGAGAAAACACTAGGAGTGGTTTCGAGAAAAACACTAGAAGTGGTTTTAGAAAAACACTAGAAGTGGTTTCAGAAAAACACTAGAAGTGGTTTCGAGAAAACACTAAAGTGGTTTCGGAAAAACACTAGAAGTGGTTTCGAGAAAAACACTAGAAGTGGTTTCAGAAAAACACTAGAAGTGGTTTTAGAATACACTATCGAGTGGTTTCGAGAATACACTATCGCTGGTTTTGAGAATACACTATCGATGGTTTCGAGAATACACTATCGGTGGTTCGAGAAAACACTAGAAGTGGTTTCGTAAAAACACTAGGAAAGCCGCTTCTAACCATGAATCATAAACACCACACAATGTATAAACAACCTCCATCAAGAATTAGAACAAGTAACACAAATTCAAGAAGTTGAATATGCATGAAAACCCAAAAATTCGAATTATTAAACCAGTTTCTGCAGCCAACTTCGACATTGAATAACTTTTGATAGAGAGCTCAGATCGACAATCCTTTTGGTGAAAACTTAGATGAATATATAGAGAACTTCCACCGAAAATTTCGTTATGATCCAACGGTTAACGAAAAAGTTATCGCGTTTTAAAAGCATCTTTGCAGAAAAATACGAGAATTTTCAGATTCGTAGTTTTTCATCTTTTCGCCATTCTTCGACCAATAAAACCTTGCGAATCCCTAGGTAACGAGATCCCCAAGCTCTTATACCAATTGTGGAGTTTTTTAGACTCCTTAAGATCGTTTTGAGCTTTAGGGTTTAACAATAACATAGACAATATGCAGCGGAATAATAAGAACTTCATATGTTATTAACACAAGGTTTTCATTATAATCATACTCCAAGCCTCAAATATTATTTGATCAGAATAATACGGTTACACTAAACTTGTAACAGGGATCAAAGATCCTTGAGGCTAAACCAAACAAACTCTAACCCTAGACGTTTATAGAAACACGTCTACACACACACACCTTTACTAGACGTCTACATTGGAAGACTTAATTATAAAACCTACACCCCATGTCCTCTTTATATACTAGAGGATTAGGGTTTACAAAATACTACTAAGGACTAAATAATAAATATTCTTTTGCAAGCAAGTCCTTCCATCTTTTAGTAGGTTTCATCTCTTTCACTTTAAGTCCCTTTGTTTCATTCTTGTATTTATTTTGTCTCATCAAATCCAAGGAACCTAAAACCCAACACGTTGCATTTTAATGCCAACTGAGGTCAAATTAAGCTCCGTTTCTTCACTTGCTGAAGAAAACCATCTGCTGATGCAGTGAGACCTCTTACGTTGCATTTTTCCATGCCAACACTCCATAGAAGTCCAATTAAGGTCCGTTTCTTCATTTGTCAACCCAAGATATAGTTACCCTTTCCTTTCGGCATCCAATCATCTTCATTTGTGGGATCCGGATCGGGAACATTCTTATATGCCAATATACCTGCATACGTTAGTGAAAACACATACAAATATATGGTGGTCGACATCACCCAAACAGCAATCAAGTAATATAAGTCAATCCAACATATCAATCAGATAATACAAATGCAAGGGAATTATGTGTTTATCAAACTCTAATCATCTAATCCTAACAATCATATCCTAGGCACCTAGTCCTTCAACATAGGTTAACATCATTTTTCAGTTAAGCATTTAGGATAATTAGATAAGTCCGATAGATGATATAAATTTGAAAACATTCTCCCCCTCAATCAATGACTCATTTTCTGAAAATTTTAAAAGCACAGAAGTCATTGATTGAGTTTTCAGTTTTTACGAAAAACTCTGAATCTGATTGATTTTCAAACAACTCATTTTACCACCATTTTGTTAAAACAAATATTTTTCTGAAGAATTTTAGATGGAAAAATATTTGAGTAGGAACAGCAGTTCTTCGACATACTTTCCTCATTTTGTTTTTAGGATAAGTGCTCGAAATATTTTGAAAATAGGTTTAGCGCATCACTTTCCTTTCTTTGAAGAACGGGTTGCTATTGGAAATAATAGCAAGCCATAATTAGAGACATGTTTTGAAAAGGAATATTTACACCTCCTGCTCGAACTTCATCTATGGTCCCATGCCATTATTGAATGACATTTCTAAGACCGCAGATGTTATCGATACCAGAAGACATGTCTTGAGAAAACATATTTTTGGAAATTTTCCAATTTTCTGATTTTTATGGATTTTTGTTGGTTTTATATTTTTCTATTTTGTTTTTTTTGGTTTATATTTTTTGTATTTGGTTTTCTGAAAAATATATACAAAGATAGAGTAGATGATATAGTTTAAGAGGATGATGATATGAGTACCGAGATAAGGATATCGAACAGCACATCGTAGAAGATAGAATTCTTCATCTCTTAAACTTCCACCACCAAAGCTTCCGAGGCTCCAGAATAGAAGAAAGAAATTGAACCATCTGAAAGAGAGACTTTGGCAGCTTCCCCCCAAATCGAAAATCCATTATGATGAGCAGATTCGAAGCTCTATTTCAAGCTTGCCTTAGCCAGGTGCACAGAAAAGCACACCATTATCATAAATCCCGCTGCTCCTTTTAAGAACGATAATCGAGATTCTCCATTCGGGGTTATATCATCAAGAAGAACAGCAACGTATCATCCCACTCATAAATAATCTTCTCATATTTCTTTTCTACTGACGTCTGAAGTGATCCATACCAAAAAGTTGTCAAGAGACCACTTCCCCCAAGTAGATGAATTGATGCAGTCAATCTCTTAGACTAGAGCTCACGAACTCGAATACACAAAACCGAAGACAAAGAAACTTATACCATCGAAGTAGCAGATTAAGTCTAATGGCCAAAGAATAACCCCGATGTATACTTTTCTCTCCCCTAAAGAAAGTGTATGAAGCTCAAGAACCGAAATACCGAATGCCCAAAGAGAATAACCGATAACATTGAAGAAGCAGCCGAATCAGCGATTATCTCTGCGGATGACAATCCTTTGCGGATGTCAACTCGGAATAAGTGATTATATCTGCCGAATCACGATTAAGCACTCAAGTGAAACAGTGAGCGCCCCCAATGTACACAATCTCTCTCCCCCGATGATTGCGATAACATCGAAATCATCACACACTTGTGTACCTCTTTCATCATCGGAAACTAACTCTTACATCTCTTCCCCCACGTAGTTGGAATAAGAACACTAAACTCCTTGATGAGTAAAACCTTGAGTTTCTCTGTGGTCATGACATTTGTTTTCTCGGGATAACTTCAATCACTTAGAAGTATTAAGTTCATCAAGTTTACTCGCCATGAGTTAAACCTTGAGTTTCTCTGCGGTAATAACATTTGTCTTCCCAGGATATCTTCAATTACATAGAAGTATTAAGTTCATCAAGTTTACTCGCGTTTAGCTACATGTCTCCTTCCCCCTTGCTGGTTTTGATACTTCAGAATCAGCAACTCTTTGTATGCCCAAATACTTGAAATTTGTTGAGAAGATGGCAAGTCTTTGTGAGAATCAACATGTTGAATAATGTGAGCAAGTCTAATTGGGGATTAAATCAGACATTTCACCCTCCCCAATTAGTGCTCTCCCCTAAACTGACAATGCCCGGAATATGAAGAAGTCTTTGGATAATCAAATGCAACTCGTCTTTAGTCTTCTAACATGCATTATAAAATGTAGAACATACTGTAGACTCGACCTTCTTCAAGATTGTGCAGTTGGGGAATAGATAGTTAACATCTTCAACATACCAAAAAGCATCCCAATTAACTTACATCTTGTAACTCCCCTTAATTAAGATCCCTCCCAATCAAACAAGAACAGAAAGATATTCATCAAGGAAATTAGCAATTAGCCCGCAACGAACACACGAAATGGTAACACCAAGCAAACAATCACATCAAACAAGAACATAAGGTTGTTCGGAATCATCATGTTGATGTGTACGTGAAGCATTAACCGGAAACACTTTGTCGATAAACTCATCAATCCGAGTGAAGATGTCAACCAACGGCTCTAAGAAGAAACTCCATGTAAAGATGACCTGATAAAAAGAAGCTCGGTTCTTACATGAGTTTGGAGCCATTTGACCAATTATTCTCATATATAAATCAACCATGCAGTATTATCACACTTCTTCTCCCCCTCAAGAATTGCAGACGAAGTTGCCATTCTTGACTAAATAAGTGAAATCATCCAAAAGTATTCTATTCACACTTCTCCCCCGCAAAATTAGCACATGATGTCACCATCTTCATTATAATCGAGCAAGTGGAATGAGAAAACAATCAATGGTAGCCCGGTTCACTTGATGTTTGAAAGCGCATGGAAAAAGCATGAAGCATGTTGATGAGAATGGTCATTAGTGAGAAGATTTCTCTTCTTCCGAAGATAATGCGCACTGAAGCGTACACATTTCTTTTCTTTAGAGTACGAGGCTTGAACTGTAGTGTTCAAACGTCATTAGAAGATTTCTCTTCGTCGGAAGATAAAGCGCACTGAGACGTACACTTTTCTTTTCTTTAGAGTACGAGGCATGAACTGTTGTGTTCATACGTCATAATCTCTCTCTATTATGCTCTCTTGGCAAAACATGTAATCAACCCATTATCATTCAGTAGGCTCTTTGTCGTGACAGCTGATGGAGAAAACCCAATATGATGAATTTGACCACAAGTAAACTATCGAACTTCGTGACTTATACTTGCACATATGTAACAAAAGCGATCGAGACTTCATCCTTCATTGAATCTCTAAGTACTCTATACTCTTCAACCAACCAACCATCAAGTATAAGACATACATCACCTCTTGAAAATCCATAATTGAATGTGACACTGAGCACTACAACGTAACTCCTTAAAGTGATAGTTATTTTGAGATGATAAGAGCCCAATTCCCCCAAGTGGTAAAAAGAAAAAGGTAAGAGTCACCCAACAATAACTAGATTTCCAAGTCTTCGTTTTTGATAATAAGCTCGAACAAGGATCATGAAGAATCTTCATCCATCCATCCCCGATACCTTCGGATACTAAGTACACTCGCCCGTGATAATTCACTTCAACCTCAAATAAATAATAGTGAATTAACTCCGTTGTCACATCTTCTGGTTAAAAGCTTAAATATAGTTTCCTTTGACGTTTTAAGTGAACTCTGATAATGGTTTCATCCCGACCATGGTTAAAAGCACATACCCCCGTAAAACCATGTAATAACCAAACTGCCATGACGAATATCCAAACACACATCAATTCATGAAGTACACCCTTTTATCCCTTCTTCAAGTAGAAACCGTAGCACCGGCATCAAATAAGATCCCGAAACACATTTTCCTTTCTCCAGGATGGTTCCATCAATACGGGATTTTACAATTCTATGGTTTAAACCGAGAAATAGTTTCTTTCGCGGGATTTTACAAAACCAAAAATAAACCATAAGATAGATCTGGAAATTCACTTTACTATTACCCAGATGTTTCCATTGTCACGGGATTTTACAAGTCTATGTTTTAAACCGAGAAATAATTTCTTTCGTGGGATTTTACAAAATCAAGACAAAACAGTAAACAATGTCAACTTGAATGTGTTATGACAACTTTGGTTTCAGTGAGTATCTGTTTTAGGGGAACATGCAGCGGTTCATTAACGGTTCAATAACCAACATCAACAATCTCATCAACCATCCAATAATCACTTTGGTAAACACATCATTCACGCATCCAGTTGGCTATAGTAGTGACCACATGGAGAAATATACCCGATATACCAAACTTGATCTGAGTAAAATTCCACAGATATGTTACTTAACCTTGTACTAATCCTTGTGAAGAAGAAACGGTGTACCCAATGTACAAAACCTCTTGACATTCTCAACTGAGTGAGACACCGAAGTGATAGTTACGTTGTGAGTTAAGCGAGAAAGAATCACAACCGTAATTAAATAGCCAAGTTTTTATCACACTCTATTAATGCCCAAACAAGTCATCTTCGCGGAAAAGTAGAAAGCAAGAAGACGAAATAAATAAGCACGCCTGGAAAATCTCACTTCAAAGTCAAATAATAGATACCGTCCAAACAACCCCGTAGTCAACCTTGATCAAATATCAATTCAAGCCAGAAAAAAAATAAATTCTGTGAAAATGTATACACCAAAGTCTCAAGCCCCACAATAAATTTCATCATCACTCCAAATCACATCGTCGACAAACATCAATAGATCTCATCATCAAAACTCATGATCAAGTCTCATAATCCTCAAATCTCTTGATAATGCCAGTTCCATGACGACCAATCCTAATATATCCAAGTGACATCCCATGATAATCCAAACTCCAGCTTTCCACATTCAAGTCCACGCGCGGTCCAAGTAACAATTCAACCCAATCATCACATAAGGTAAATATTATCCATAACAAATGACACATGAACTATCAAATGTGAGACGTTGGTATTACTACTTAATGATGCTTTTGAAACCGATTTTCAAGTAATACCCGATCTAATACAACATCTGATCATAATCTCACGACCCAAATAAGATTTCACACCATATCAAAATACACAAAACAATCAATCGAGCTTCAAGTGATTTTATTTTAAATGTGATTAAATTGTCTCATGTTTAAGCCCACGTCACATTAGAAGCTTATACAATCAATCTCACATCATGTATTATTGGCATTTTGGATCATATAACTTGCTTATTGATGAGTGTCTAAATACTCATCATTTTTGTACAATATAAACTGCAAAATCATCTGAAAACACTCAGAAACACATCAAAATGATCAAAATATCACAAATCAGTGTTTTATGTGTTTTAAATGCAAAAATATCAAAATCGGATGAAAAACATATCAAATTTGCAAAAATTGCAGTTTTAGTCCCCCAAGTTTATAAAGTTGTCAAAAGCAGTCCTGAGCACATAATTTCAAAAGAAAAGTCACCAAAGGTCTTTTTAAAATCATAAATTGTCATATTTAGTCCTTTGGTGGGAAATCTAAAAGTTTTGAGAAAATTACAATTTAGTCCCCGAAAATCCAAAATTGGTCAAAAGTAATCCTTGGAG
The DNA here is from genome assembly GCA_910596185.1 of Chrysanthemum makinoi. Classification (NCBI taxonomy): domain Eukaryota; kingdom Viridiplantae; phylum Streptophyta; class Magnoliopsida; order Asterales; family Asteraceae; genus Chrysanthemum; species Chrysanthemum makinoi. Next base: position 44,833,578 of record OU343223.1, read on the forward strand.
CTTCAAAAATGTTCAAATTAGCCCTTGGATTATCAAAACTTGGCAAGACCAATTCTTTGACTACTCTTCATAAATTACAGTTCTGGTCCTTTGGTTTTGAAGTTTTACAAATATGGTCCTTGGTGTTATTATTTCAAACAAACCAACCGGACCCTAGTATAATTACCCAAGCCCAAAACACAACCCTTGGCCCAAATCTGTTTACCCTTTTCCCACAACCCGACCAACCCATGTTTTAAATAAACAAAACCCGCCCTAAAACCTGTCATCCCCGACCACCATGTCCCCTCCTCCATACCTCCAGCCACCCTACACTACCATGTTCCCCTCTCCCCAACAAACCTCCAAATAACAATTAATGCATCCCCCTTTTCCACACTCAACCTCAGCTGCTAAATACTTGTTTCCCGCCAAAACATATCAAACGGTCAAGAATGACCCTAAGTGATCCAATGGTCCCGATGATAGCGGGATATCTTTGAGAAAGAGAAAGAAGCTTGGGTGTATAAAAGAGGAGTTAGAGAGAAGAATAGTTAGTAGTTAGTTTATAAAATTTTTACTTATGTCGTTTCTTTCATTATTGTCTTAGTTTAAGTTAAAATGATGTAATTTCAGTTTTATTGTATCTCTTTTAAGTTTACAAACCTTTGTAAGTTACTTTTGAGTATTAACCTAAGCTTTTAAGTAAGTTCCATTTTTAAAGTTCCTTGTTGGTATTTGCGTTTGGATTTTATGAACAAGCTTCCCATAAGCTTATGCTAGAGTCAAATAAACTCCTTTAAACTTATTATAGTCTTTGGAAAGCCTACAAATCAGTCTTAAGCAAATTTCACTTAAGGTCAACAAAAGTCAACTTTTGGTTCAAATTGGAATAGAAGGCTGATTTGGGTATCATGAGAGGATGGATATGGGTTTAATTAGATTAGTGTAGTGGTTCTTTTGGTTTGGTATTGCTCTATGAGCAAACCACCTGGTACATGTGAGTTTGTATTTCATATTTTCAATATCTATCCAGTTTGCACATTTTGCTTGCACTGTATTTGTAGCCATAACCTATTTAAATATGTTTATTTAGCTGTATTTGGTATAATTAAACTCAGTTTGAATGTTTGCTTCCCGGTTCCTTAGTTTGTGTGGATTAATTTGCTTATCGGTAGGATAAGTTATGTTTTGGATCCACTTGTCTTTTTATGTCTTATAGATTTAGCCAGTAGTTAGAATCAGTTTGGTTGCATTTGTTTAGTCCTATTGAAATCTTATCAGCCTTAGATTATGCCTTAATACTCTAAAAGTCAAAATCCATCTAAGTGATCCTCAAAGGTTCACTTTGTTGGAATTTTAGAATATCAAATGGTTGTTTTGTGTTCCAATTTCATAGGTCTAGCTTATTTCAGTCTTAATTCATAATAATACACCATTTTCAGTTCACAAATCATGATCAAAGTCCAGTTAAGTCAACTTTCCATTTTTTTCTTAAAAGTCATAAATGCACAAGTTAGTTTTGGCCAATCTGCACGAGATTTTCATGGGTTCATTTTAGGTCCAATTAAAGTGAAAATTTGGGCTTGATAAGTTCTGTTGGTCTAGTTTGTTAAAATGAATTTTGTCGAATTTTTTCAAGTTCTTACATGATCCAAATAAAATTTGTCCATTTAGCTCCCTTTTGCCCTGCGGCAAGGTTGTTACTACTGCGGGACAGGGTTTGTGCGATTGGTAAGGCAGGTTCCATTCAGCTCCACTTAGTCTAATTTTTGGTTTGCATGCTCCCACCTAGGTCTTCTCAAGTTCCAATTCTGTTTTTCATGTTTCTAGCTTATTTAGGTACTTATAATTAATTTGCAACTTACCCCCTCACTCTTGTTTTGGCTTATTATTTCATTTCATCAAATCTTTGCATCTAGCTTATCAGAGGTGTTAGCTTGTTGTTTTTTGTTCCATTCTAGTTCCTTTAGCATATTAGAGCTTATCCTTTGGTTTGGTAGCTTTTGGATCTCATTTGCTTATCAAAGTGCTTATTTCAATAAGCACTTCCATAACAGTCCTATTCTCTCCCCATAGCACCTTGTGTTTCCATTTTTCTCAGATTCCTTATTTTATTTTAAGCATTTCCTGAATTTTTCAGATTTTTCCTAGCTTGTTTAGTATTTTTCTTAATTTAAACTAGTTTTTAAGTACTTTTAAATAGCATTTAATACAAAAAAATTCAGAAAAGGTTCAAAAAATAAGTTTTCATTTTTCTTAGGCTTAGATAAATATAAAAAGTAGAAAAAGTAATTTTCCATATTTTCCATAGTTCATTTGGTAATTTTTAGTGATTTAATTAGTTTTTAATAGTTTAAAATTCTAGAAAATAGAAAAATAATCATAAAAATACAAAAATAGTTTTGAAAATTCTAGTTTGTTATTTTAGACTTTTCTAAGTCTTAATTTTATTTTTCTAGCTTTATTTCACATTATCTTATATTTTAGGTAATTAATTAATAGTTAAAAATAGTTTTTAATTAAATAATTAGTTTTAAAAATAATTTTCTTTTTCCATAAATTTTCTTTTATCATTAGGATTGTAAAAAAGTATTTTTCATATTTTTAGGATTTGTATTGTATAAGTTTCACCCTTTTTATTTTATACGTTTACGTAATTTTATTTTAAACGTACATTTTAGGTTTTAAACGTTCATCACTTTAAATATAGTGATAGCGTTTATTTAATAGATTTTATCTTTTTAATCTTCTTTAATTTGCATTTAAGCCGTTTTTAATTTGTTGGCTTCTTCCGTAGTTAATATCATATCCGAATCTCCTTTTCGGTCCAAATCTCGATCACTATATCGTTTGATAATCCATTGCCGCTTTCATTTGGGACATAACGACCGGGGAGACTCTATACTCCTCGGATCTTCATTGATTTCGTTTAGCGCAGTTTTAAGGCTGGTTACGGTTCGCCATTCACAAGTGGCGGGCTTGTGTGATTTAGCTTGGCCCCATGTTTTGGCCGCATCAAATTTTGGCCACGGCCCTTGCCTTGGCCGATTATCTTTTCGTCTAGCAGATTAGTGTTTTGGATATTCACTCTTTGTTCATACCATCCATCTGTATATGTTTATATTTTCTTATCAAAAAATACAAAAATACTCTTCTCATTCCTCTTATCCGTATGATTCTATTTCTCTTACCCCGCCACCATTTGATTCTTCTCTTCTTTAACCTCAAAACCGTTTAATCCTTCATCTCTTATCCCTCTTATCTGTTTAATTCTCTATGTCATGGTATTTGACATGTTCATGGTGTGGAGGTCCATTTACGGTGGAAATTGTCGGAGATGTACCAATGTGAGTTTCGGAGACAAATTTGTCGGTAATCCCGATCCCATTTCAAATGAAACACACGATTTTTCCTACCTACCTCCACAACCCCGATCTGAATCCTACTCATGCGAGTTTTGTGGGAATGATTCTCATTACGGTTTTGATTGTCCACCACAAGGGTCAGCTTGTCTATGGCCAAACCATGTTACAATCGAGAACTTTGGTGAAAGTTATTTTCCCAATTATCTCGTTTGTGAGAATTGTGGGGTCCTCATGCGACTTTTGAATGTCGTAGGTGAATCAAAATTTTCAAAATTCCAATTCTCGGTTTTGAAATTTCCAACCCCCTGATATTCCATCATCATCAGAGACTTCCGAGCCTTCACATCATTTCAATGATTACGAGGAGTGTAATCTTCCTCAAAGTTCGAAGAAATACGCATTGAAAAAAGCGCAAATGAAAAGAATGGTGTGTAAGCTTATTGAGATGAATATAAGAATCGATATGATGACGATGATGATGAGGATAGTATTCAGATGAAGGAATATTATGAGAACGACGAGGAGAGTTTTATTCAATTGAACGATCTTATTTCTCAACTCCCTCGGTCTATTGCTATCACACCTATCTTACCTATTATTGCTTCCAAAGACACTCTCATAATGGAGGATGATCATCTAAAGCACTATTTCGAGGAACGGAATCATCTAGTGTTGAGGATCTTGTCCCAATCCCAAGTGAGTCCGAGGATATATCCGATAGTGATTGTGATTTGCCTTTTTGTGATTCTCTTGACATTTAAAGAGGTTACTTAGGGATTTTCTCAAATCCTTTTTTTGAATTTAATAATGACTACACTTTTGGGAAAGTAAATCCTCTTTTTCGATGAAATGTGCGAGGCCGACATCTGAGACCATCACGGAAGTGGTGGAAATTGCTAGCTCTCGAGCACACCACTTGTCCCACCTCACGTATTCTAACTTATCTCTTCCATCATGTGATGACAATTCTATCCTCATCGATGAGATTCATGATCCAAAATCATGAATTCCCTTACGATAATGAGGAGTTAGTCATGATCATCATCATGATTTTCCTTATTTTCTTCACATATGGTGTGACTTCTCGTTCCCTTTTCTCCTTCGGGAATGAGGACACTATTTTTGATCCCGACATTTTCATTTATCATTTTTGAGCCGGTTCTCTGTATATCTCGTCGGTGTGGAACTTTCACATGCTTCAAATGTTTGTCCAAACATCTTGATTGAAAGTCCGATGGAGATTGTTTCTTCCACTTTGCTTCCCCATGAACCAATTAATTCGAGGTCGAGTCAAGCTAGCGACTTCGGAAATCAAAAACAATAGCACACTATATGGGTTTTCACCATATTTCGACTTCTTTCTATTTTCTACCACCCTAGTGTGGGGGTTGCCACATGTTTTCAAAAAATCAAATAATAGCCGTAATATTTCCTTTTACGTTCTTTGTTTTACATAACAGGTACTTTGAATATTGAGGGCAATATTCATTTCTAAGTGTGGGAATTCTCGGAATTTTATCATATAATTACACCAATTCCCGTTTTTGGCCAAATTTTTGGAGTAAGTGTTCTACACTTACTCAATTGGTTATCGATCCGCCATGTTTGATAGACTAAAGGATTGGCTAATCCAGGAGCAAGCGGCTCTTGGTAAAGATTTCTCAAATCCGTTTATATGGCTTGCAATTTGCCCAAAATTGTATGGTTCTCAACTCACCATATCCTAAAAAGTGAAGAGTTGGCTAGCCAGCAAGATTATGGCTTGTGGTAAAGGCAGTGGAAAATCCATAATTGGTATTCAACTCACCAAAGATAATTCTGATAATTTATCTAAGAGTTGGCTAGTCGGAAAGTGCGGCTACGGTAAAGACAAAATCAAATCCGTTGAAAGTCGGTGGTTTGCTCAAAATCACATGGTTATCGAGTGTACCATGGTTCTTGCTTGGCTGAAACATTTGGCTACTCCAGAAGTAATGGCTTTTGGTAAAGAGAATCAAATCCATTAAGTTTTTCTCAAAAGATTGCTAGGGACTAGCAATAGTTTAGTGTGGGGGATTGATGAGTGTCTAAATACTCATCATTTTTGTACAATATAAGCTGCAAAATCATCTGAAAACACTCAGAAACACATCAAAATGATCAAAATATCACAAATCAGTGTTTTATGTGTTTTAAATGCAAAAATATCAAAATCGGATGAAAAACATATCAAATTTGCAAAATTGCGGTTTAGTCCCCAAGTTTATAAAGTTGTCAAAAAGCAGTCCCTGAGCACATAATTTCAAAAGAAAAGTCACCAAAGGTCCTTTTAAAATCATAAATTGTCATATTTAGTCCTTTGGTGGGAAATCTAAAAGTTTTGAGAAAATTACAATTTAGTCCTTGAAAATCCAAAATTGGTCAAAAGTAATCCTTGGAGCTTCAAAAATGTTCAAATTAGCCCTTGGATTATCAAAACTTGGCAAGACCAATTCTTTGACTACTCTTCATAAATTACAGTTCTGGTCCTTTGGTTTTGAAGTTTTACAAATATGGTCCTTGGTGTTATTATTTCAAACAAACCAACCGGACCCTAGTATAATTACCCAAGCCCAAAACACAACCCTTGGCCCAAATCTGTTTACCCGGCCCTTTTTCCCACAACCCGACCAACCCATGTTTTAAATAAACAAAACCAGCCCTAAAACTGTCATCCCCCAGACCACCATGTCCCTCCTCCATACCTCCAGCCACCCTACACTACCATGTTCCCCTCTCCCCAACAAACCTCCAAATAACAATTAATGCATCCCCCTTTTCCACACTCAACCTCAGTACGCTAAATACTTGTTTCCCGCCAAAACATATCAAACGGTCAAGAATGACCCTAAGTGATCCAATGGTCCGATGATAGCATTGGGATATCTTGAAAGAGAGAAACTTGGGTGTATAAAAGGGAGTTAGAGAAGAATAGTTAGTAGTTAGTTTATAAAATTTTTACTTATGTCGTTTCTTTCATTATTGTCTTAGTTTAAGTTAAAATGATGTAATTTCAGTTTTATTGTATCTCTTTTAAGTTTACAAACCTTTGTAAGTTACTTTTGAGTATTAACCTAAGCTTTTAAGTAAGTTCCAGTTTTAAAGTTCATTGTTGGTATTTGCAGTTTTGGATTTTATGAACAAGCTTCCCATAAGCTTATGCTAGAGTCAAATAAACTCCTTTAAACTTATTATAGTCTTTGGAAAGCCTACAAATCAGTCTTAAGCAAATTTCACTTAAGGTCAACAAAAGTCAACTTTTGGTTCAAATTGGAATAGAAGGCGATTGGGTAATGAGAGGATGGATATGGGTTTAATTAGATTAGTGTAGTGGTTCTTTTGGTTTGGTATTGCTCTGCAAACCAATTTGGTACATGTGAGTTTGTATTTCATATTTTCAATATCTATCCAGTTTGCACATTTTGCTTGCACACGTATTTGTAGCCATAACCTATTTAAATATGTTTATTTAGTTTGTATTTGGTATAATTAAACTTCGGTTTGAATGTTTATTCATCAGTTCCTTAGTTTGTGTGGATTAATTTGCTTATCAGTAGGATAAGTTATGTTTGGATCCTTTGTCTTTTCTGTCTTATAGATTTAGCCAGTAGTTAGAATCAGTTTGGTTGCATTTGTTTAGTCCTATTGAAATCTTATCGCCTTAGATTATGCCGCAATACTCTAAAAGTCAAAATCCATCTAGTGATCCTCAACGAGTTCCTTTGTTGGAATTTTAGAATATCAAATGGTTGTTTTGTGTTCCAATTTCATAGGTCTAGCTTATTTCAGTCTTAATTCATAATAATACACCATTTTCAGTTCACAAATCATGATCAAAGTCCAGTTAAGTCAACTTTCCATTTTTCTTAAAAGTCATAAATGCACAAGTTAGTTTTGGCCAATCGCCTGATTTTCATGGGTTCATTTTAGGTCCAATTAAAGTGAAAATTTGGGCTTGATAAGTTCTGTTGGTCTAGTTTGTTAAAATGAATTTTGTCGAATTTTTTCAAGTTCTTACATGATCCAAATAAGCTGTCCATTTAGCTCCCTTTTGCCCTGTGCAGGGAACTGTTGCCTGCACAGGTTTGTGCAGGATTGGTAAGGCCTGCACAGGTTCCATTTCAGCTCCACTTAGTCTAATTTTTGGTTTGCATGCTCCCACCTAGGTCTTCTCCAAGTTCCAATCATTGTTTTCATGTTTCTAGCTTATTTAGGTGCTTATAATTGTTTTGCAACTTACCCCCTCACTTCATTGTTTGGCTTATTATTTCATTTCATCAAATCTTTGCATCTAGCTTATCAGAGGTGTTAGCTTGTTGTTTTTTGTTCCATTCTAGTTCCTTTAGCATATTAGAGCTTATCCTTTGGTTTGGTAGCTTTTGGATCTCATTTGCTTATCAAAGTGCTTATTTCAATAAGCACTTCCATAGCAGATCCTATTCTCTCCCCATAGCACCTTGTGTTTCCATTTTTCTCAGATTCCTTATTTTATTTTAAGCATTTCCTGAATTTTTCAGATTTTTCCTAGCTTGTTTAGTATTTTTCTTAATTTAAACTAGTTTTTAAGTACTTTTAAATAGCATTTAATACAAAAAATTCAGAAAAGGTTCAAAAAAAAATAAGTTTTCATTTTTCTTAGGCTTAGATAAATATAAAAAGTAGAAAAAGTAATTTTCCATATTTTTCATAGTTCATTTGGTAATTTTTAGTGATTTAATTAGTTTTTAATAGTTTAAAATTCCTAGAAAATAGAAAAATAGTCATAAAAATACAAAAATAGTTTTGAAAATTCTAGTTTGTTATTTTAGACTTTTCTAAGTCTTAATTTTATTTTCTAGCTTTATTTCACATTATCTTATATTTTAGGTAATTAATTAATAGTTAAAAATAGTTTTTAATTAAATAATTAGTTTTAAAAATAATTTTCTTTTTCCATAAATTTTCTTTTATCATTAGGATTGTAAAAAAAGTATTTTTCATATTTTTAGGATTTGTATTGTATAAGTTTCACCTTTTTATTTTATACGTTTACGTAATTTTATTTTAAACGTACATTTTAGGTTTTAAACGTTCATCACTTTAAATATAGTGATAGCGTTTATTTAATAGATTTTATTTTTTTTAATCTCCTTTAATTTGCATTTAAGCCGTTTTTAATTTGTTGGCTTCTTCCGTAGTTAATATCATATTCAGAATCTCCTTTTCCGTCCAAATCTCCCGATCACTATACGTTTGATAATCCATTGCCTCTATTTGGGACATAACGACCGGGGAGACTCTATACTCCTCGATCTTCATTGATTTCGTGCTTAGCGGTTTTAAGCTGGTTACGGTTCGCCATTCACAAGTGGCGGGCTTGTGTGATTTAGCTTTTTGTTTGGCCCGCATCAAATTTCGGCCCCATTGCGGTTGAGTCTTTGATTATCTTCGTCCTAGCGATTAGTGATTTGGATTTTCACTCTTTGTTCATACCATCCATCTGTATATGTTTATATTTTCTTATCCAAAAATCCAAAAATACTCTTCTCATTCCTCTTATCCGTATGATTCTATTTCTCTTACCCCTCGTACCATTTGATTCTTCTCTTCTTTAACCTCAAAACCGTTTTATTCTTCATCTCTTATCCCTCTTATCATTTAATTCTCTATGTCATGGTATTTGACATGTTCAAAGTGTGGAGGTCCATTTAACGGTGGAAATTGTCGTGATGTACCAATGTGAGTTTCGAAGACAAGTTTGTCGGTAATCCCGATCCCATTTCAAATGAAACACCCGATTTTTCCTACCTACCTCCACAACCCCAATACGAATCCTACTCATGCGAGTTTTGTGGGAATGATTCTCATTACGGTTTTGATTGTCCACCACGGGTCCAGCTTGTCTATGAGCGGAACCATGTTACAATAAGAACTTTGGTGAAAGTTATTTTCCCAATTATCTCTGTTGTGAGAATTGTGGGGGTCCTCATGCGACTTTTGAATGTCGTAGGTGAATCAAAATTTTCAAAATTCCAATTCTCGGTTTTGAAAATTTCCAACCTGATATTCCATCAGTCATCGGACTTCCGAGCCTTCACATCATTTCAATGATTACGAGTGTAATCTTCCTCAAAGTTCGAAGAAATAAGCATTAGAAAAGCTGCAAATGAAAAGAATGGTGTGTAAGCTTCAGCAGATGAATATAAGAATCGGATATGATGACGATGATGATGAGGATAGTATTGGATGAAGGAATATTATAGAACGACGCGAGGAGAGTGTTATTCAATTGAACGATATTATTTCTCAACTCCCTCGGTCTATTGCTATCACACCTATCTTACCTATTATTGCTTCCAAAGACTCTCTCATAATGGAGGATGATCATCTCACACTATTTCGAAGCGGAATCATCTAGTGTTGAGGATCTTGTCCCAATCCCAAGTGAGTCCGAGGATATATCCGATAGTGATTGTGATTTGCCTTTTTGTGATTCTCTTGACATTTACGAGGTTACTTCTTCCGGGTTTTCTCAAATCCTCTTTTGAATTTCATAATGACTACACTTTTGGGAAGTAAATCCTCTTTTGATGAAATATGCGAGGCCGTCTGAGGACCATCACGGAAGTGGTGGAAATTGCTAGCTCTAAGAGCACACCACTTGTCCCACCTCTGTATTCTAACTTATCTCTTCCATCATGTGATGACAATTCTATCTCTCATGATGAGATTCATGATCAAAAAATCATGAATTCCCCTTCTGATAATGAGGAGTTAGTCATGATCATCATCATGATTTTCCTTATTTTCTTCATATGGTGTGACTTCGTTCCTTTTCTCCTTAGGGAATGAGGACACTATTTTGATCGACATTTTCATTTATCATTTTGAGCGGTTCTCTGTATATCTCGTCGGTGTGGAACTTTCACGTGCTTCAAATGTTTGTCCAAACATCTTGATTGAAAGTCCGATGGAGATTGTTTCTTCCACTTTGCTTCCCCATGAACCAATTAATTCGGGGTCGAGTCAAGCTAGCGACTCGGAAATCAAAAACAATAGCACACTATATGGGTTTTCACCCATATTTCTGACTTCTTTCTATTTTCTACCACCCTAGTGTGGGGGTTTGCCCATGTTTTCAAAATCAAATAATGGCCGTAGTATTTCCCTTTTACGTTCTTTGTTTCGGCATAACCGCCGTTACTTTGAATATTGAGGGCAATATTCATTTCTAAGTGTGGGGGGGAATTCTCAATTTTATCATATAATTATACCAATTACCCCGTTTTTGGCCAAAATTTTTTTTGGAGTAAGTGTTTTACACTTACTCAATTGGTTATCATCATGTTTGATAAACTACAGGATTGGCTAATCCAGGAGCAAACGGCTCTTGGTAAAGATTTCTCAAATCCGTTTATATGGCTTGCAATTTGCCCAAAATTGTATGGTTCTCAACTCACCATATCCTAAAAGTGAAGAGTTGGCTAGCCCGCAAGATTATGGCTTGTGGTAAAGGCGGTGGAAAATCCATAATTGGTATTCAGCTCACCAAAGATAATTCCGATAATTTATCTAAGAGTTGGCTAGTCCGAAGGGGTGCGGCTTACGGTAAAGACAAATCAAATCCATTGAAAGCCGGTGGTTTGCTCAAAATCACATGGTTATCGGTGTACCATGGTTCTTGCTTGAACTGAAACATTTGGCTACTCGAGTAATGGCTTTTGTAAAGAGACGCAAATCCATTAAGTTTTTCTCAAAAGATTGCTAGGGACTAGCAATAGTTTAGTGTGGGGATTGATGAGTGTCTAAATACTCATCATTTTGTACAATATAAACGCAAAATCATCTGAAAACACTGAGAAACACATCAAAATGATCAAAATATCACAAATCAGTGTTTTATGTGTTTTAAATGCAAAAATATCAAAATCAGATGAAAAACATATCAAATTTGCAAAATTGCGGTTTTAGTCCCCAAGTTTATAAAATTGTCAAAAACAGTCCCTGAGCACATAATTTCAAAAGAAAAGTCACCAAAGGTCTTTTTAAAATCATAAATTGTCATATTTAGTCCTTTGATGAGAAATCTAAAAGTTTTGAGAAAATTACAATTTAGTCCCTGAAAATCCAAAATTGGTCAAAAGTAATCCTTGGAGCTTCAAAAATGTTCAAATTAGCCCTTGGATTATCAAAACTTGGCAAGACCAATTCTTTGACTACTCTTCATAAATTACGATTCTGGTCCTTTGGTTTTGAAGTTTTACAAATATGGTCCTTGGTGTTATTATTTCAAACAAACCAACCGGACCCTAGTATAATTACCCAAGCCCAAAACACAACCCTTGGCCCAATCATTTACAGGCCCTTTTTCCCACAACCCGACCAACCCATGTTTTAAATAAACAAAACCCGCCCTAAAACCTGTCATCCCGAGCCACCATGTCCCTCCCTCCATACCTCCAAACCACCTACACTACCATGTTCCCCTCTCCCCAACAAACCTCCAAATAACAATTAATGCATCCCCCTTTTCCACACTCAACCTCATTTGCTAAATACTTGTTTCCTTAAAACATATCAAACGGTCAAGAATGACCCTAAGTGATCAATGGTCGATAGGCTGATATCTTTGAGAAAGAGAGAAAAGCTTGGGTGTATAAAAGAGGAGTTAGAGAGAAGAATAGTTAGTAGTTAGTTTATAAAATTTTTACTTATGTCGTTTCTTTCATTATTGTCTTAGTTTAAGTTAAAATGATGTAATTTCAGTTTTATTGTATCTCTTTTAAGTTTACAAACCTTTGTAAGTTACTTTTGAGTATTAACCTAAGCTTTTAAGTAAGTTCAGTTTTAAAGTTCACATTTGGTATTTGCAGTTTTGGATTTTATGAACAAGCTTCCCATAAGCTTATGCTAGAGTCAAATAAACTCCTTTAAACTTATTATAGTCTTTGGAAAGCCTACAAATCAGTCTTAAGCAAATTTCACTTAAGGTCAACAAAAGTCAACTTTTGGTTCAAATTGGAATAGAAGCTGATTTGGGTAATGCAGAGGATGGATATGGGTTTAATTAGATTAGTGTAGTGGTTCTTTTGGTTTGGTATTGCTCTATAAACCAGGGCAATTTTTACATGTGAGTTTGTATTTCATATTTTCAATATCTATCCAGGTTTGCACATTTTTGCTTGCACTGTATTTGTAGCCATAACCTATTTAAATATGTTTATTTAGTATTTGGTATAATTAAACTTCAGTTTGAATGTTTGCTTCTCAGTTCCTTAGTTTGTGTGGATTAATTTGCTTATCATAGGATAAGTTATGTTTGGATCCTTGTCTTTTCTCTTATAGATTTAGCCATAGTTAGAATCAGTTTAGTTGCATTTGTTTAGTCCTATTGAAATCTTATCGCCTTAGATTATGCACAATACTCTAAAAGTCAAAATCCATCTAAGTGATCCTCAACAGTTCCTTCATGTTGGAATTTTAGAATATCAAATGGTTGTTTTGTGTTCCAATTTCATAGGTCTAGCTTATTTCAGTCTTAATTCATAATAATACACCATTTTCAGTTCACAAATCATGATCAAAGTCCAGTTAAGTCAACTTTCCATTTTTCTTAAAAGTCATAAATGCACAAGTTAGTTTTGGCCAATCTGCACAGATTTTTCATGGGTTCATTTTAGGTCCAATTAAAGTGAAAATTTGGGCTTGATAAGTTCTGTTGGTCTAGTTTGTTAAAATGAATTTTGTCGAATTTTTTCAAGTTCTTACATGATCCAAATAAGCTGTCCATTTAGCTCCCTTTTGCTTACTGCAGGTGCTACTTTTACCACCGAGGTTTGTGCAAGATTGGTAAGGCCAAGAGTTCAATTCAGCTCCACTGGTCATTTTTGGTTTGCATGCTCCACCTAGGTCTTCTCAAGTTCAATTCCTTTTCATGTTTCTAGCTTATTTAGGTACTTATAATTGTTTTGACTTACCCCCCCTCACTGTTTTGCTTTTATTCATTTCATCAAATCTTTGCATCTAGCTTATCAGAGGTGTTAGCTTGTTGTTTTTTGTTCCATTCTAGTTCCTTTAGCATATTAGAGCTTATCCTTTGGTTTGGTAGCTTTTGGATCTCATTTGCTTATCAAAGTGCTTATTTCAATAAGCACTTCCATAGCAGATCCTATTCTCTCCCCATAGCACCTTGTGTTTCCATTTTTCTCAGATTCCTTATTTTATTTTAAGCATTTCCTGAATTTTTCAGATTTTTCCTAGCTTGTTTAGTATTTTTCTTAATTTAAACTAGTTTTTTAAGTACTTTAAATAGCATTTAATACAAAAAATTCAGAAAAGGTTCAAAAAATAAGTTTTCATTTTTCTTAGGCTTAGATAAATATAAAAAGTAGAAAAGGTAATTTTCCATATTTTCATAGTTCATTTGGTAATTTTTTAGTGATTTAATTAGTTTTATAGTTTAAATTCTAGAAAATAGAAAAATAGTCATAAAAATACAAAAATAGTTTTGAAATTCTAGTTTGTTATTTTGCTTTTCTAAGTCTTAATTCTATTTTTCTAGCTTTATTTCACATTATCTTATATTTTAGGTAATTAATTAATAGTTAAAAATAGTTTTTAATTAAATAATTAGTTTTAAAAATAATTTTCTTTTTCCATAAATTTTCTTTTATCATTAGGATTGTAAAAAATATTTTCATATTTTTAGGATTTGTATTGTATAAGTTTCACCTTTTTATTTTATATTTCGCGTTTCGTAATTTTTTTTTACAGCATTACATTTTAGGTTTTAAAACGTTCATCACTTTAAATATAGTGATAGCGTTTATTTAATAGATTTTATCTTTTTAATCTTCTTTTAATTTGCATTTAAGCGTTTTAATTTGTTGGCTTCTTCCGTAGTTAATATCATATTCAGAATCTCCTTTTACGTCAAATCTCCCGATCACTATCGTTTGATAATCCATTTGCAGCATTTCGCAGGACATAACGACCGAGAGACTCTATACTCCTCAGATCTTCATTGATTTCGTGCTTAAGCAGTTTTAAGCTGGTTACGGTTCGCCATTCACAAGTGGCGGGCTTGTGTGATTTAGCTTGACTGTTTGGCGCGCATCACTTATCACCCATGTCAATTGTGAGGTTCGTACAGCCTATAACCACGAACATAGTCACATCCACAAACGTAACAACTTGACCTAAGTTTATAAAAAAAATCGTTTGGCCCATATATCTCACGAACGAAATGCCCTAATTAAATGGGTATAAAACATCACTTATCTCATCTACACATCCTTTCACAAACCTTAAAAAAAACTCCTCAATATTCTGCCCCTATTAAAACCATCTTCTCAGTCACCTTCCAAACCCTAAATGCTCTCACACCGCCTCATTTTTTTCACAAACAACTCGCCACCCATTGACATCAGTACGTTACCTCAAAACAGCTTCACTTCAACTTCAAAACTCATTCAACTCAAACCCAAACACAAAAGTGGATGCCTCCATCATCGGTTACAACAAGTCTCAGCCACAGGGATGGCTCATAACGACCTTGCCACAGGGATGGCAAGAGGTCCTAGTTACGGCTACAAGGTCTTGAAAACTCAAGGTCTGGTGGGTATCCAATGATATTGATTACGATTTATAGTTAGTTCAATGAGCAATTAAAGAAATAAAATAACATACATGTTATATTTTATTTCTTATAGATCAAATATAATGAAGCTTGGTCTTGAACAAAATGATAGATCGTGATGATGATGAGGTTTCAACGAAAAATCTGTAAAAGATTACAAATAGATTGAACCATTCTGAGATTTTGCATTACTTTTCTTTTAATTTTTCGAGTTGTTTTGGATATGTGATGATGTACTTTTCGTGAATTAAACCATTTATGGTTTAGATGTTTGAATGCCACGAAATAAAGACAGTTGAGATCTTGTTTAGAGTCGAGTCTTGGTCTAGGTTGTTTGAAATGGGATTGTAGTTAGGATAGTTTGTTGTTGTATGATTGTTTGAGTTGGATTTGGTATTCGGATCTTTTAGAACCACTTCAATTCTTCTCGTATACTTGTAGAACATGGACCAATGATGTTAAGGCAGGGTCGTTTGATGTCTTGTTTGGTAAAAGGTATTGGTTGTGGACAAGGTCATGTTGTGTCAATCATCTTCATCTTCTTTTAAGACATGTCAAGTTGCAATAGAAGTTGAGTTAAGTTAAGCTAACTATGGTGACAAGTTGCTAGGTCAAAAAAATTGTGCCAAGTAAGCTAGCCAAAGTTTCAAAACAACTCTCTACTTGATAAATATCAGAAATTAAACTTATTCAAGAACAAGTGCATACATCCATCATATACCCCAAGTCGCTAACTATCTGTTGACAACTCGCTAGCTAGAAATCTTGTACAAGTCGCTAGTAAGATGTTTGATTTTTTTCGGCGAGTTTTCCGACAATATTTCCAACCATCTTCAAGGGTAACCCATAAAATATCAAAAAGATACACCCTTTAGGTTTTAACCCATTTTGACCACTGTTTGGACTTTAAACAACTGACCAAAGGATACATAAGATTGTTATAAACTGATTGGACATAAAACATAGTTTTAACATTTGACCAAAGGACACAAAGTTGTGAAAACTGATTCTTCTATGATAATGGACTATATGAGTTTTTTGAACCAAACAAAAACCCATAAAGTTTTTATGTAAAAACAGTTTACCCATAACAATGTTCCGACCACACAAATACACAAAAACAGTTTCAAACACGAATCAAAACCACAAGAAATCATCAAAACACAACAACCTTGGCTCTGAAACCATTTGTAGGATCGATAATATTATTGTGTTGATGATTCGGGTGGTCTTGGATGATCAAAATACATGTTTGCCATTAGAGAGAGAAAGTAGATGAGAGGGAGTATCTTGCTAGAGACTTGGTTCACAAATTATAAAAGGTTAGATTAAAGAAAAGCTCAACCCCTTCCAAGGATGGAAGGGGTATTTATAATTACAAACTTACCGTCCTCCTATCGGTTGTGGATCGGGCATACAGTGGGTAAGGAAAGTCCCTTCCTCCACGGTGTTACACTACGCTAATCACGCTACACACTAATAATAAACTACTAAATAAAATAAATTTGAAGTCTACGAGCTAAATTATGCTAGACCATAATTGGGGTGACCGACACTTTAATATGGAATTTCCAATTCCTAACAGTAGACGCTAGAGCAAGGAAACTGGCTTCTTCTTTAATTGTTGTGAGCTTGAACGTCCTAAATAGAAAAAAAGCTTCAAAGTGCACCTAGGCCATTCGTTGTGTTTATTGCGTGAGTTGTAGCTTAAGGATAATAGAATATTCTGGGGAGATACTATTGTACTTGCCGATTTCGGATAGTCTAGAAGAGAGTTACAATTCATAGAACTAAGAATTAGGCACTATGACCAAGCGGAATACAGCGCAATTAAGATGAGGATGTGACAATTCAACCGACCAATAAGAGATAACTAGGGATTAAGAACATCTAAGTAAACACATTTTTAATCAAGATACGAGCACACCTACATTAGCATAATCTATCCATAGTTAGTTAGTTAATTAGATAAGTAGTTATAAAAGTAGTTAAAATTGGTAGAAGTACCACCCCCACTCCTATACCCCGAGATATTTACCTTGCTTTCTAAAAAACATAAAAAAGACTAAAAAGAATCTCCCTCAATCTCACATTCTCATCATACATCTCTTTCTAGCATTCCTATTCCCCTAGAGAACGAATCAATCCCTGGCTTACCCCTACTACACTACAACGATTAGGTACTTGACTAGGGGTTAAAAACTTGCTCGTAGAAAAGAAGTCTTCGACCCGAACCCACCTTCATTGATGTCCTAAAATTTCAACGAAAAGAGTAGGTCAGGGCTCTTTGGTTTTTTCCAGTGGGTTTTACGCCCATTTTTATTAGTAATATCTCTTTCGTTACTTACTATTTTGACTAGATAAAAGTTCCTGTGG
>OU343223.1:44851035-44897046 GCA_910596185.1 Chrysanthemum makinoi
AGAAAGTGTTTATGAATATTACGTGAGATTCCACAAGCTTGTAAATGACATGAGGAACATTGATGAGTGTCTAAATACTCATCATTTCGTTCACATTTAAGCTACAAAAATATCTGAAAACATACAAATATGCTTCAAAATATTGGAATTATCTCCAAATTATGTTTTTAGGTATTAAAGTGCAAAAAGGATGAAAACTGATGAAAAACATGCAAAACATACATAATTTACAGAGTCCCCCTAACTTTGATAAATTGGCAAATCTAGTCCCCGTTAATCAAAACTTGTAAAACTATCATTTTAGGTCCTTGGGATTCACAAGTTGTTCAAAATAATCCTTTGAAGTTTAAAATCACAAAATTACAACTTTGGTCCCTCAAGTTTGAAAAGTGTCAAAATTAGTCCCTAAGGTTTTAAAAAATAAGAAAATAATCAAAATAAACATTATACTATTTATAAATGGCAATATATGGTCCTTATGATAAACTTTTGGAAAATTACAAGTTTAACCCTTCAAGTCGAATTACATATATAGGTCCTTAAGGTTAAAAAATGGAAAAATATTCATATATGGTCCTTGTACTAACCATATTTGGCAGGAATGGTCCCTTGGATGAAGTTTGAAAAGTTGGCAACTTAGATCCCTCAATTTTCGGAAAGTACAATTGATCCTGGGCTTGTTCACTAATAAAACCAACCGGACCCTATTATTATTATTATTACCCGGCCCAACACACCAGCCCAAACCCAATCCTTTGTAAATAAATAAAACAAAGCACCCCATTCCCCGTTTTCCTTCTTCTTCCTCCCTCCACCTGTAACTTTCCACCTCACCCCTCCACCACCCTTACTTTACTACCTACTCTACCCACTCTTCACCACCTCTGTCACCCCAAGCCCCCCACAATAAATGCCATTCCCACCCATTTTCACCTCAATACCACTAGTACCCACAGATGACAAAACCACCCAACTTGGTCCAAAATATCACAAAACTTGTCCCTTACACTTCCTAACACTCCTAAGAATCCTTAATTGCTCGAACTGCTCAATTACACATGGAGCATTTTGGCGCCAAAATGGATTTAAACGGACAAGATGAGTTAGACTCAATCAATGGTTGTGAAACAATGTGGGAAAGTATCCGAAGCTAAGGGATGCAAAAGGGTGATAAATACGAAAAGAAGAAGAAGAGAACTATCATAATTTTAATTTTAGTTTATGATCAAGTAGAATAATTAAACTAGTTGTTACCTAGTGTAATCTTTAAATTCTGTTGTTAAAGTGTTGTATAACTTTGATAAAGTATATTCAACAGCTTTGGTTCACTCATATCAATCTATCTTTCAGTTTTCAGTTATTTCAACTTTGTCCAAATTTTACTTTCAAGTCTTTTAATTTCTGTTGATGATTGTTGTTTAGAGGACTATAAATAACACTACTAAGCTCTCAGTAAGCTTTAGCAAGCTTTTAAGTCATCTTAACAATCAATAATCAATAAAGTAGGAAAATACCAAAAATATAGAAAATAGAAAATAAATAAAAAATAGAAATCTGTGGAAGAAGGAGCAAGCTATCTTGGATTGCCTTGGTTTAGAGCTCTGTGGAGAGCATTTAGGTGTGGTACTCAGCTTGGTTCAGTTGTGCCTTGATTCAAGTTGTAAGCTACTTGATTTTGGCATTTACTATTCTTGTTCTTAATTTAGTATAATCTTTTCTGTTTCATGCTTAGTTGTTAGTAGTTAATGGTAATATAGAGTAAAATTAGTAGGTTGTTAGTTGAAAATCTTAGTTGCTAGTTGTTTCATATTTTCAGTTAAAATAGTGTAGTAGTGATTCATAGTTATAAGTTGTTAATTACTGTGTTCTTGTGTTAATCTGATCTTATATAATCATAATCAAGTGGTTAAATTCAGTCTCATGTTTTAAATCAGTGTTATACAACACTAATCAAAAGAATACCCTTGCTAAGGTGTGTTTGGATTAAGCTGTTTCACTAGGTATATGCATGTTATTGTGCTTAATTCTTGTTACTGCATGTTTATTTAGTTCAACATAGTCCATATCTGTCATAATATAGAGGTCTTATTAGTTAAAAAGTCAAAATAGTTTGTAATTCCATCTAGCTGTTTAACTGTTAGGATTATAAGTTCCATAATCATCATATTAGCTTAGAATCTGATAACCTAGCTTATTTTCATCTTAGTATAGCTTATTATAACATACTTAATCAGTAAATTAGGATCAAAGCTCACTTAAGTCAACATATTGGTTTACATAAAAAAGTCAATTTGCAGCTTACACGATTTTTGAATAAACTTGGGATCTAAATTGTGAACTTGTTAATTGATATTAGGACTTGAGCTTGTAGGTTTATATAGTCTTGTTGTTGATCTCTTTGATTGATATTTTTATTAACTTTCATCTAGCTGATTAGAGTGCTTAATTAGTGCTTAACTTTTGGTGATTCTTCATAGACCTCCCCTGTACACAGGTTTGACACCCACTTTCACAAGCTTTCATAAGCTTGTTTATTGAGTGTTGGTCTGTGTATTTTGGTTGTTTGTGATGCCCTTGTGGCTAGTTATCTGAAATAAGTGCTTATTTGCTTTTGATTGCTTATTTGGTCTACTTAATTTGCTTAAACTTGTGCTATCAAATAAACCACTACACTGATCACTCAGTGTAAACAAGCAACTTCACAAGCCCATCATAAGCTTATCACTGAGCTTTGGCTTGTGATCTTTGCTCATTGCTAAGCAGTCCATTAACACAGTTCAAGCTTTAACTTTCAATCACAAGCTCTTTCACTAGGGCTGCCTTGAAGCTTGTCCATTCACTCAGTTCACTGAGTGAACTCAATCAACCCACCCAACTTCATAAGCCCCGCAAAGCTACCCAGTGGTCCCCATTGGTCAAGCTTGGCATTTGGAATCCTTACCAACCCCACTTAGTACTTCAGCATTCAATAAGTTCTATTGAGCTTAATTCATAAGCTCAATTTGGCCATCTTAGTTTCCTGTCTAGGGTGTTTGGATCTGGTTTCATTGGAAGTGCTTATAAGATTATTCCAAGCTTATTAGCCAAATTCAGTGAAAACACTTGTTCATATTTATTAATATACCATATATACATAGTAATTATCCTTTTGTTTTCTTTCTTAAGCTTGTTTTAAAGCGCTCCAAGTTTCAAGCTTATTTCATTCACTCATATAACTGGTGAATCAGTTTGAACCTAACTACAAGCTCTTTCTGAGCTCATCGTTAGGTCCCATACCCTCAATCTTGGTTCTTCAACCCCCCTCCTACAGGCTTGAACCATTGACCCTTTGTTTTGCCTAGATCATAGGTACCCACTTGATTTTACCTCCTGAAGTTGTCCCATTTTCTGTCCCATAATCCAATAAGCAAAGTGCTTATTTGTGTTCTGTCTTATTCAAACCACTTATTTGGTTGAATCTTGTTAAATACTGTATAAGTAACTTATTGGAACCAGAATCTCTAGTGAACTCCATAAGCTCATTTGAGCTTATTTCCTTCTAAGTCAACCTTGAGAAAAGTCTTGTTTGGAGTAATAAGCACTTACAGTGCTTATTCTGGGTTTCCAAGTTTGTTGCTTTTGTAATAGTTTCTTATTTTAAGTATTTTAATAGTTTTATAAAAGAAAAACCACAAAAGCCAAATACTTATAGTGATAGCTTCTATTTAATAGAAACTATCTATTTAATTTTCTTTTAACTTATTTATAAGCACTTCTGTATTTTTATATTTTTATTAAATCTCTTTTTATATTAAAAGTACTTTTATAAATTTTTCTAGATTTTTTCTTTTGTCATCTAATAATATTTAGAATTAATACTAGTTTAATTAATTAATAATTAATATTAAATAGATAATAGTATAATAAATATATTTTTATTTTTAAAATAAGTTTTATAATATTTTAGATTTTTCTAAGTTTTTAATTTTATTTTTCTAGACTTATTTTAGTTTTCTAATTAAATAGTGTATTAATAAATAGTATTAAATAGTAATTAATAAATAATAATAATATAATAATTAAATAAATAATTTTCTTTTTCTAATAATTTTATTTTATTCTTAGGATCTTAAAAATATAAATTTCACATTTGTGGGTTTATATTGATCACTTTCACGTTTATTTTTACGCGTTTATAATTTTATTTAAACGTAAGTTTTAAATTTTAAACGTTCATCATTTTAAAAATAGTGATAGCGTTTAATACATTTTATCTTTTTATTTCCTTTAATTATACCTTATGCGTTTCTAGGGTTTTTGATGCGTACTTATTGGTTGATATAACTCAATTAAGTTATTCATACTTTTAGTATTGTGACAAATCATTCATAACCCTATTCCTAATCAACCAAACTATATAACACATTCGTTCAATCACAGGATATCACAACCTCGTTGGGGAATTAACGACCCGGGAATATAACTATACTACCTCGGATTATTGCATTTGCCTCTTTCTAGTTTGACTTGCCTAGTTGACCTCTCACAAGTGGTTGACTAAATAAGTGGACTAGTTAAAGCGAATCAATTTTGGCACCAGTTGCGGGAGGCTGTGCTTGCGTTGAACAATTTTGTTGGTGATTATCTATCCTTTGTATATATATTATATATTGTATTTTAATCTTCCTTAAACAATATAAAAACAAAATATTTTCTTTTTCTTTCTATATATATAAAGATAAATAATCACAAAAATACTCTTACTTTTATACAGGTTTCCTTTTCTTCAAGGATCCATAGACACGTCTTAGTGCATGCGCACTCGTTCTTCAAGGTCATCAAGTCCTCTTCGCGAGCTTGTAGCCATACCTCGAAGAAGTAAGTAGACGTTACGCTCCATCGGTCGTGCAGAGATACGTCTTGAGCCAAAATTCTGTCAAAATGGCGGAGAACAAACGATGAATGAACTTCTCCGGGCACCCACCATGGAGTGCGGAGATGCCATTGTTCGACCATGTGGTGAGAACTTTGAGCTTAAGCGGGGTTAATAAACCTAGTGACAGCGCGTCAATTCTATGGTTTTGATAGGGACGATCCTCACTATCACATTCGGTGGTTTAATAAAATCACATCCACCTTGAAATGTAAAAGCGTCCACGAGGATGAAATCAAACTTCTTCTTTTCCCGTTTTCTCTCGATGGGCCCACTTGGATCGGCTTGACAAACAACCCCTAAGTCGATTGAAGCGTGGGAAGATTTGATACAAGTTTGTGCATAAATTCTATCCTCCTTCAAAACCACGAATCTCGGAATGAAATCATGAAATTCACACAACATTTTGATGAAACATTGGTGAATCATGGGATCGTTTAAGGAAATGCTACATAGCTATCCTCATGGATTTCTTGAGTTGATATATCTGGATACTTTCTATAATGGCATAAGACAAAGTGATCAAGACTCTCTTAATTCCTCCGCTGGAGGTAATTTTTGAATCAACAACAAAGGATGCTTTAGCCATTATAAGAGGCAAGGTCCGTACCTCAAAGAAACAAACCAGTTGCTCCCAAAGCAAGTGATTCACCTTCTACTTCATCTCCCATGACTCAAACTGTTGACAATACTCAGTTTGCTCAACTCATGGATGCTCTTAAAAATTTGACTCTTAACCAAAGGAAAGAGTCATCTAAACCATGAAGTCAAAAGGTTGAACCATGTGTCACTTGTGGTGGTCCTCATGCATACTACAAGCTGTCACCGATGGCAATGCATTTGAAGTTGATGCTCTAGCCGGTAATTTCAATCAAGGAGGTAACCAATACCATCCACTAGCTGAAACAAATTACCGTGCTAATAACCAAGAAGGACCATCGAGATCATATCAACCCAACAATTCAAATAGGTCTAATCCTAACCAGCCAAGAGGGCAATATAACCAAAATCAATATCGTACTCAGAACAATCAAATTGTTCCTGTTCAATACCCACCCATAGGGAAATTCAAATTCTAACCAAGGGTATTCAGCTCCTAATAATCAAATGGTTTTAGTTCCAAGAATCTCAATCTGTGAACTAGCTAACCACATCAAGGCTACTGATGCTAAAATGAGAGTGGTTCAAAACCAAATCTTCAATTTGAAGAATGAATTTGATTCTTCAATTGCAAAGAACAATAATGAGCTAAAGAACGATCTTAAAAGTATGATATCTGATTTGGTGAAACAACTAGTTCCACCTTCCACCTCGAAGTCTCGGAAATATCTATTATTGAATCCTAGGGTGAACTCAAAGCTGTCACTACACATAGTGATACAGCTCAAGTTGGACCAACCACGGCTGTCCCAAATTCTACACCCCCAATTACTCCTACATCATCAAGAATAGATCCCACTCTTTCACGATTCACGGTTAAAAGTTTGTCAAACAATCTTTATGACCAAAGGGCAGCTATGACTTATTCTCATATGCTTAATGCTTCCCGAAAGAGTGTACTTGACGATAGTGATGATGAGGAGGATTCCAACATCATCAAAGCTATCACCACTCGTAGTGGTGCTGCTTATGAGGACCCTCTACTCTATTCCACCACCGATATCACGATGTGGAAAAAGAGCCGAGGTTGCCAAGGACCGGTGCAAATTCCAAGCCCACGAAGTACCGCTGCGTCCAACCGCAAGTTGTCCCTCGAAGAAAACCAAACAGGAGTTGTCTTTGAGGCTGATGAAACTCCAGGCCTCTGTCCTAAATCCAAACCTTTAAGCCTACCATTCCTTACCCTTCACGCTTAAATGAGCAAGAACACATGAGAGGTCTAATTATCAAACAGACAAACTCTTGCAAATCTTTAAAGATTTGCAATTTGACATAAGTCTTGCGGATGCTGTCATCTTGATACCCAAGTTACATCAACAATCAAGCAGTTGTTAAACAACAAGGAAAAACTGGTTGAATTGGCAAAACTTCTCTAAATGAGAGCTGCTGCGCGATTATCTTAAAAGCTTCGAGAAGCTTGGAGATCTGGGAAATTTATCTTACCTTGTGAATTTCGGGAATGGTTGCATGCAACGCCTTAGCCGATCTGGGCGCCAGCATCAACCTGATGCCTAATTGATATGGAAGAAACTTTCTCTTCCTAAACTTACCCTACTGCATGACTCTTGAGCTTGCGGATCGTTCATATCTATGCCCTCGGTATTGCGAGGCGTATGAAAGTAGGGAAGTTCCATTTCCGGTGACTTTGTGGTTGTCGAATTCGATCTGATCCTAGGGTTCCTCTCATTCTTGGACGAGGATTCTAAGAACGGGCCACTTCTTATAGATGTATTTGGCGTCAGTTACATTGCGTGTAGGTAATGAGGCTATTACCTTTAACCATGATCAAACTTTGAAGTACTCCTCCAATTATAACTTTGCGTCGGTTAACCAGATCGATGTCATTGATGTTACCTTACAGGAGTACTCTCAAGAAAATCTTGGTTATGTTCTTGATTTGGTGAGTGGTGATCCCATTACATTGTATCATTCCATCATTTCCGACTCTTCATCTTCCCTCACTCTGGATGAGGAAAGTGATTTTATTATGGATGAGATTGATGATTATCTCAATCTGGATACATTTCTTCCTGGTATTGATGATACCAAGAGTGATCAAGAGGAAGATGTTATTCTTCTTCTTGAACCTGCTTTGTGAAAATTATCCCCCCTCCCAAACAACTTCATAAGAGGAATCCAAATCGGTTGAAAAAAGTAAAATTCTGAGATCAAGCATAAGACCTCTCCTCCTTCACTTAAATTTCAAATTCTTGAGGAGGAAGTTCTTGTGATTACTATTCACGATCTCCTACTACCCTTCACCTACGGTGATTTTCCTTCTCTTCATTCATTCGGGAGTGATGTTACCTGACCACAGGATATTCCATATAACATTGGTTTAGATCGGATACTTCCCCATGGATTTTTAATGCTTTTTCTCCCGACCTTTCAAGAACCCTTTATTATAGTTAACCGTTCAGCGGTTAGCTTGCGTGACAAACACTGGTTTGGGAGGAAATAAATCAATCGGGTCGAGTCCAGCTAGTGACTCGGGAATCAAAAACATTAGCAGAAACATGGGTTGTCACCCGTGTGTAACACCCTAGTGTGGGGAGATGCCCCATGTTGTATATATAATTAAAAAAAAAAAAAAAAAAAAAGATAATAGTGTGTTTCTACACTTAGGTAATGTTATCTTTTTACATTCAAAGTTTCGGCATAACAGCCGGTACTTTGAATATTGAGGACAATATTCATTTCTAAGTGTGGGGGAAATTCTGGCGAATTTGATCGTAAATGTACCCTATTAGTCCCTTTTTCCCCCAAAATGGCCAAATTTAAAAAAAAAATTTATGTGGAAGTACTATGTACTAAACACAACAAATGGTAATCAGTCCACCATGTCTAACCCACATAAGGATTGGCTAATCCAGGGGCAAACGGCTCTTGGTAAAGATAACTCAAATCCGTTTACGGCTTGCAATTTGCCTAAAATTGTATGGTTCCTCTTCGCCATATCCTAATAAGCAAATGAGTTGGCTAGCCCGCAAGATTATGGCTTGTGGTAAAGGCAGTGGAAAAACCATAATTGGTAATCAACTCACCAAATATAATATTTATAATTTATCTAGGTTGGCTAGTCGAGCAAACGGCTTTTGGTAAAGACGAATCAAAACCGTTGACAGCTTGTGGTTTGCTCAAAATCACATGGTTATCAGGTGAACCATAGTTCTTACTTGGTGAAACATTTTGGCTACTCAGAAGTGATGGCTTTTGGTAAAGAGTTCTTTCAAATCCATTAAAATCTTCATAAAATATTGCTAGGGACTAGCAATAGTTTAGTGTGGGGGATTGATGAGTGTCTAAATACTCATCATTTCTTTCACATTTAAGCTACAAAAATATCTGAAAACATACAAATATGCTTCAAAATATTGGAATTATCTCCAAATTATGTTTTTAGGTATTAAAGTGCAAAAAGGATGGCGATGAAAAACATGCAAAACATACATAATTTACAGTTTAGTCCTGGAGTTTCTAAATTGGCAAATCTAGTTCCTGGTTAATCAAAACTTGTAAAAATATCATTTTAGGTCCTTGGGATTCACAAGTTGTTCAAAATAATCCTTTGAAGTTTAAAATCACAAAATTGCAACTTTGGTCCCTCAAGTTTAAAAAGTGTCAAAATTAGTCCCTAAGGTTTTAAAAATAAGAAAATAATCAAAATAAACCTTATACTATTTATAGATGGCAATATTGGTCCTTATGATAAACTTTTGTAAAATTACAAGTTTAACCCTTCAAGTTTCAGAAAATTACATAATAGGTCCTTAAGGTTTAAAAATGGAAAAATATTCATATATGGTCCTTGTTCTAACCATATTTGGCAGAAATGGTCCCTTGGATGAAGTTTGAAAAGTTGGTAACTTAGATCCCTCAATTTTCAGGAAAGTACAAATTGATCCTTGGGCTTGTTCACTAATAAAACCAACCGGACCCTATTATTATTATTACTTTATTTGGTTATCCATTTAATACTAGCCCAAACCCCACCCTTTTGTAAATAAATAAAACACCACCACCTCCCCCGCTTTTCCCTCTTCTTCTTCCACCTCCTCCCCTAGCCACCTGTAACTGCCACCTTAACACTACCACCTCACCCCTTCCAGCTCACCTCTACTTTCCTACCCACTCTCCACCACCTCTTACAGCAGAAACCTGCCACAATAAATGCCATTCCCACCCATTTTCACCTCAATACCACTAGTACCCACAGTATTGAGCAAAACCACCCCAACTTGGTCCAAAATATCACAAAACTTGTCCCTTACACTTCCTAACACTCCCAAGAATCCTTAATTGCTCTGGAACTGCCTCAATTACACGTGGAGCATTTTGGCGCCAAAATGAGTTTGAACGGTTTGGATCAAATTACTCAATCAATGGCTATGATTCGAAGTGGGAAAGTATCTGGAAGCTAGTGGGATGCAAAAGAGTGATAAATACAGAAGAATGGAGAAGAAGGGAATCATCATAATAGTAATCTAGTTTATGATCAATCGTAGTTAATCAAAATAGTTTGTATCATTAGTGTAATTGTTTATTTCTGTTTCAAAAGTGTTGTATAACTTTGCTAAAGTGTATTCAACAGCTTTGGTTCACTCATATCAATCTATCTTTCAGTTTTAATTTATCTTTGATTCGTACCAAATTTTACTTTCAAGTCTTTTAATTTCTGTTGATGATTGTTGTTTAGAGGACTATAAATAACACTACTAAGCTCTCAGTAAGCTTTAGCAAGCTTTTAAGTCATCTTAACAATCAATAATCAATAAAGTAGGAAAATACCAAAAATATAAAAAATAGAAAATAAATAAAAAATAGAAATCTGTGAAGAAGCAAAGGAGCAAGAGCTATCTTGGATTGCCTTGGTTTAGAGCTCTGTGGAGAGCATTTAGGTGTGGTACTCAGTTCTTGGTTCTCAGTTGTGCCTTGGATTCAAGTTGTAAGCTAATTTCTTGATTTTTGGCATTTACTATTCTTGTTCTTATTTTAGCTTAATCTTTCTTGTTTCATGCTTAGTTGGTATTGGATAGTGATAATCTAGTGTTAAATTAGTAGGTTGTTAATTGGAAATCATAGTTAATAGTTGTTTAAAGTTAGACAGTTAAAATAGTGTATTAGTGATTCATAGTTATAAGTTGTTAATTGCTGTGTTTTGTGTTCATTTGATCTAATTACATCATAATCAAGTGATTGGAATCAGTTTCATGTTGTAATTTGTGGATTTGTAACACTAATCATAAAAACTGCCTTGCTAAGGTGTGTTTGGATCAAGCTGCTTATCTGAGTTTATGCATGTTATTGTGTTTTATTCTTGTTTCTGCATGTTTATTTAGATCACACTAGCTCAGTTCTGTCATAATATTTAGGTCTTATTAGTTAAAAAGTCAAAATAGGTCTTAATCTAATCCATATGTTTAACTGTTAGGATTATTAGTCTCATATTCCACATATTAGCTTAGAAGTTAATAACCTAGCTTATTTTCACCATATCATAGCTTAATATAACTTAAGTAATCAGTAAATTAGGATCAAAGCTCATTTAAGTCAACATATTGGTTTACATTAAAAAGTCAATTTGCAGCTTACACAATTTTTGAATAAACTTTGGATTTAAATTGTGAACTTGTTAATTGATATTAGGACTTGAGCTTGTAGGTTTATATAGTCTTATTGCTGATCTCCTTGTTACTATTTTTCATAATTTTTATGCTAGCTTATTAAGAGCTTAATTAGTGCTTAACTTTTGGTGATTCTTCATAGACCTCCCACTTGCGCAGTTTGACACCCACTTTCACAAGCATAGCTTGTTTATTGAGTGTTGGTCTGAGTATTTTGGTTGTTTGTGATGCCCTTGTGGCTAGTTATCTGAAATAAGTGCTTATTTGCTTTTGATTGCTTATTTGGTCTGTTTAATTTGCTTAAATTTGTACAACAAAATCAAACACTACACTGATCACTCAGTGTAAACAAGCAAAACCACAAGCCCATCATAAGCTCATCACTGAGCTTTGGCTTGTGATCTTTGGCTTTTTAAGAA
The DNA here is from genome assembly GCA_910596185.1 of Chrysanthemum makinoi. Taxonomy (NCBI): domain Eukaryota; kingdom Viridiplantae; phylum Streptophyta; class Magnoliopsida; order Asterales; family Asteraceae; genus Chrysanthemum; species Chrysanthemum makinoi. The sequence continues at coordinate 44,862,651 of OU343223.1, forward strand.
GCTAAGCAGCTCATTAACACAGTTCAAGCTTTATTTTTCACTCACAAAGCCTTTAACTAGGGCTGCATCTCAGCTTAATCTTGTCCATTCACTCAGTTCACTGAGTGAACTCAGTCAACCCACCCAACTTCATAAGCCCTGCAAAAGCTACCCAGTGGTCCCCATTGGTCAAGCTTTGGCATTTTGGAATCCTTACCTGCCCCACTTAGTACTTCAGCATTCAATATGTTATATTGAGCTTAATTCATAAGCTCAATTTGGCCATCTTGGTTGCCTGTCTAGGGTGTTTGGATCTCAGTTTCATTGGAAGTGCTTATAAGATTATTCCAAGCTTATTAGCCAAATTCAGTGAAAACACTTGTTCATATTTATTAATATACCATATATACATAGTAATTATCCTTTTGTTTTCTTTCTTAAGCTTGTTTTAAAGCTTGCTCCAAGTTTTCAAGCTTATTTCATTCACTCATATAACTGAGTGAATCAGTTTGGAACCCTAACTTCACAAGCTCTTTCTGAGCTCATCAGTGGGTCCCATACCCTCAATCTTGGTTCTTCCAACCCCCCTCCTACCAGGCTTGAACCATTGACCCTTTGTTTTGCCTAGATCATAGTGGACCCCACTTGATTTTACCTCACAAAGTTGTCCCATTTTCCGTCCCATAATCCAATAAGCAAAGTGCTTATTTGTGTTCTGTGGCTTATTCAAGCCACTTATTTGGTTGAATCTTGTTAAATACTGTATAAGTAACTTATTGGAACCAGAATCTCCCCTAGTGAACTCCACATAAGCTCATTTGAGCTTATTTCCTTCTAAGTCAACAGAAAAGTCAACTGTTTGGAGTAATAAGCACTTACAGTGCTTATTCTGGGTTTCCAAGTTTGTTGCTTTTGTAATAGTTTCTTATTTTAAGTATTTTAATAGTTTTATAAAAGAAAAACCACAAAAAGCCAAAAATACTTATAGTGATAGCTTCTATTTAATAGAAACTATCTATTTAATTTTCTTTTTAGCTTATTTATAAGCACTTCTGTATTTTTATATTTTTATTAAATCTCTTTTATATTAAAGTACTTTTATAAATTTTTTCTAGATTTTTTATTTTGTCATCTAATAATATTTAGAATTAATACTAGTTTAATTAATTAATAATTAATATTAAATAATTAAATAGATAATAGTATAATAAATATATTTTTATTTTTAAAATAAGTTTTATAATATTTTAGATTTTTCTAAGTTTTTAATTTTATTTTTCTAGACTTATTTTAGTTTTCTAATTAAATAGTGTATTAATAAATAGTATTAAATAGTAATTAATAAATAATAATAATATAATAATTAAATAAATAATTTTCTTTTTCTAATAATTTTATTTTATTCTTAGGATCTTAAAAATATAAATTTCACATTTGTGGGGTTTATATTGATCACTTCTCACGTTTTATTTTGTACGTTTACATAATTTTATTTAAACGTACGTTTTAGGTTTTAAACGTTCATCATTGTAAAAATAGTGATAGCGTTTATTTAATACATTTTATCTTTTATTTCCTTTAATTATACCTTGTACGTTTCTAGGGTTTTTGATCGTACTTACTAGTTGATATAACTCAATTGAGTTATTCATACTTTTAGTATTGTGACAAATCATTCATAACCCTATTCCTAATCAACCAAAATATATAACACATTCGTTCAATCACAGGATATCACAACCTCGTTGGGGAATTAACGACCCGGGAATATAACTATACTACCTCGGATTATTGCATTTGCCTCTTTCTAGTTTGACTTGCCTAGTTGACCTCTCACAAGTGGTTGACTAAATAAGTGGACTAGTTAAAAGTGAATCAATGGCTCATAACGACCTTGCCACAGGGATGGCAAGAGGTCCTAGTTACGGCTTCAAGGTCTTGAAAACTCAAGGTCTCGGGTAGGTATCCAATGATATTCGATTCTGATTTATAGTTAGTACAATGAACGAATTAAAGAAATAAAAATAACATACATGTTATATTTTATTTCTTATAGATTCGAATATAATCGAAGCTTGGTCTTCAAACAAAATGATAGATCCGTGATGATGAGGTTTCAACGAAAAATATGTAAAAGATTACAAATAGATTGAACCATTCTGAGATTTTGCATTACTTTTCTTTTAATTTTCGAGTTGTTTTGGATCTGTGATGATGTACTTTCCGTGAATTAAACCATTTATGGTTTAGATGTTTGAATGCCACGAAATAAAGACAGTTGAGATCTTGTTTAGAGTCGAGTCTTGGTCTAGGTTGTTTGAAATGGGATTGTAGTTAGGATAGTTTGTTTGAGTTGGATTTGGTATTCGGATCTTTTAGAACCACTTCAATTCTTCTCGTATACTTGTAGAACATGGACCAATGATGTTAAGGCAAACTGAGGTCGTTTGATGTCTTGTTTGGTAAAAGGTATTGGTTGTGGACAAGGTCATGTTGTGTCAATCATCTTCATCTTCTTTTCTGAACATGTCAAGTTGCAATAGAAGTTGAGTTAAGTCGCTAACTATCAGTGACAAGTTGCTAGGTCAAAAAAAATTGTGCCAAGTCGCTAGCCAAAGTTTTCAAAACAACTCTCTACTTGATAAATATCAAGTCGCTACAACTTATTCAAGAACAAGTCGCCACATCCATCATATACCCCAAGTCGCTAACTATCTGTTGACAACTCGCTAGCTAGAAATCTTGTACAAGTCGCTAGTAAGATGTTTGAGTTTTTCGGGCAAGTTTTCCGACAATATTTCCAACCATCTTCAAGGGTAACCCAGAAAATATAAAAAAGATACACCTTTTAAGTTTTAACCCATTTTGACCACTGTTTGGACTTTAAACAACTGACCAAAGGATACATAAGATTGTTATAAACTGATCGGGCACAAAACATAGTTTAAACATTTGACCAAAGGACACAAAGTTGACAGAAAACTGATTCTTCACAATAGTAATGGACTATATGAGTTTTTTGAACCAAACAAAAACACATAAAGTTTTTATGTAAAAACAGTTTACCCATAACAATGTTCCGACCACACAAATACACAAAAACAGTTTCAAACATGAATCAAAACCACAAGAAATCATCAAAACACAACAACCTTGGCTCTGGTACCATTTGTAGGATCGAAATAATATTGTGTTGATGATTCGGGTGGTCTTGGATGATCAAAATACATGTTTGCCATAGTTAGAGAGTTAGAGATGAGAGGGAGTTTCTTGCTAGAGACTTGGTTCACAAATGTGTAAGGTTAGATTAAAGAAAAGCTCCACCCCTTCCATGGATGGAAGGGGTATTTATAGTTACACAAGAAATGTCCTCCTAACGGACTGTGGATCAAGCATACAGTGGGTAAAGACCCGTCCTTCCTCCACGGTGTTACACTAAACTAAACTAGGCTACAAACTAACTAATAAACTATTAAATAACATAACCAACGACATATCTACGAGCTAACATATGCTAGACCATAATTGGGGTGACCGACTCTTTAACATGGAATTTCCAATTCCTAACATGTAGGTCGATAATCGATATAATGCGGGAAGGGGTGCTCATTTTACACTAAAACAGGGAGAGAACGCTTGGGAATTGGTGAACAACTTCCAGGTAAATCCCACAATTCTGTAAATAGAATTTCTTTGACCCATTTCATTGTGTTATATTTTTGTTGGCAAACATAATAGAATGGAATTGATTAGTGCATCGAAAGGTAGATATTAGGGCATCTATGAGTATAATCAGTGGATAAAAAAGGTAGGTATTAGGATATCTATGAGTATGATTAGTTCATTGAAAATGTAGATGTTTACATTGCCGCACCTTATTTTGGCTTTGCTCCGGGTATATATCATATGACTTTTTTTCGATCATTAGCGCCCGTGTAAATTTTAGACTTGCTGTATGGGAATGATTGAAATATTGAATATCTATTCGCTAAATGGCTTCTTTAATGGCCCATGGTCATCCTTACTGACATGCCCTGTTTCATTCATGCTGAATTTGTTATATGAAAGAGGTGAAATTGTACTTGTCTTACAAAATGGCTGACTTTGTTGCTGACATGCCTTTTTTCGGTCTTCTTTCTTGTTGCCTGGTTACATAACAACTGTAGATTTCTTCCAAGTTTGATATATGGGATACACTCAAAAAATTTATATACTATTACTAGGAAGAACATTATCTTTTGTCTTACAATCTGCCCCATCTTTAATCAATTAATACTTTTCCAATGCTTATCGTCAAATCCCAAATTTTTTACCCTTAATATATATGACATGGTTTGATCGTTTGATTATACATAACTAGCTAACAGAAAATAAACCTTAGTTTGGAAAGGAGTCTGCAGTAGGGGTATGAGTGCTGTTGACAGAGGATGGTGAAGATCCCGAGTGGCGGTATTGGAGATAAAGTGTGCTAACTAGGACCGAAACAATTAGAGTTTATCATATTCTAGTTATAAAAGAGTTGCAAGATAACTAATCGATACTAATAAGTAGGCAAACTCGAACAAAAGGAATAGCGATTGTTCAAGCATCAAGGATCAGCTATGACTTACTGCGCACAAGAGAAGTTTTTGCCCTTAAATCAAGCCCTAATTTAGGTCTGTGACTATGTATGTGAACAATGGAAAAAGTTCAGTCTTGTACTGTCATAAGCAACCTTGAATGTGTGAGTCTGCAATAAATGAGAACCCCTTGTTTAGAGTTAAGAATAGGGAATTAAAATACCAGAAATACATAGGAATTTGGCCCACTTATTTATTGATGATTTCGTTCACTAAATATATTGTTAGGTGTCGTGATAAGCAATTAAACGGTAACCGATGGAGAAGAAAGTGCACGAAATTTAAAGAGATTTTGTAATATATATATATATATATCTATAATTTTGAGCTATTTGTATGTTTGTTGATTCATCGTGAATGAGTGATTAATATATCTTTTTTGCTAATGATCCAGGTCTTGTGATGATTGAGAGGCGAGCCTGGCATGTAAACTTGACTTATGAATGTAGTTTTAAAGTTCGGGAGTACGACCCAAAATCAAGTGTTCCCTCTTTTTAAAGTGAATTGTAGGAATCAAACTTGGCTTCTTTTTTTTGCCTTTAGTCGATCATTTTTATGGTAGAATCTGAATCGTAAATTATTATCCTGTTACATTTTTTATAAGGATATTAAGGCATCAACGTGTATTTTTAGTGCATCCATTAACATCGCTGAACATATTAAGGCAAGATGAGTGTGAACTTATCTGCAATGTTCGTCACACCATCATTGTTAACAAGTGTATCGTATATTAGTACCATAACCTATTACTTGACTCAAAAGTTTTATTGTGCATTGCAATATTCCCATTATCTGCAATCTTATTGTGACATTTATGTCCAACTAGTTACAAGTCCATATAACAACTTACTAGTTTTATTTTGCCTTAGTGCCCGCCATGTGCTCGGTAGTTGTGGATTTGAGTTCCCCGAAAAAAAAAGCACACCATAATATGCAAAATAATACAAAGAAAAATATAGTTTTATACGGTTATATACTTGGTCCACTGACACACAAATTGTTCTTATAGAAAAAAGGCAATAAAATTGCTCACATATTGACTTCCTCTGAACATTGTGATAATTACATATCAGGAAAAAATACAACATAAAACTTTACATCTTGCTCTAACCTTAAGCAACTTATTACTGAACCCAAAAAGTGGAACTTTATTCTAACTACTAACAAGCGTCAATCACTCAGCAGATTAACTGTTTGAGAATTCTGATTTTTCTAAATCAGACATCAGATTCACTACTTTATCGTTAGTAACTCCATCTTCCTGTTTTTTTTTCTCTAATGCATGCTTGCAATTCGTTCCCGTGTAACTTCTTGGCACATTTCTATAACACAACCTTCATCCCGCTTATTCCAGCTGCAAGATCTTATTAAATTATTTCATATTTCAGCAGAACATTATAGAATGAAGTGCCAAGGTGATCAACAAACCAGGTGGAGGTGTCCTAGCAATAGTAGATTTAAGGCTCGCAATAGTAGATTTAGGGCGAGAAAAAGGTGGAACATAGTAGCAACTCTACATAATTGCAAAAGAACATAATAATCTAACAATTCCTGAGAATAAAGAATAGATACGAGCATTATATTTTTAGCGTACCAACCTGGAAGAAAGGATGCTGAAGAACTTCAGATGTTGTTGGCCTCTTACACGGATCCTACAAACAAAGTAACTACATAGCAGATGACAAATATCATTAACTCTTACTTCCCAATACAAGTTTTAGGTGAAAAGTTGATGTGGTAATAAATAACGGAAACAATGCTTACCGCTATTAAATTGATGGCATCCTTGCTTGCAGATGGTAGCAGTGCAAAAAGTTTTACGCCAGCAAGCTAGCTAAAAAATTATATATAAAAAATATAATCTTAAAAACAAATTGAAATCGACAGTTCCATTCAGCTGATAAGAAATATTTACGATGACAAAGAAAAGCCAACCTCTGGAAAGTGATAATTGATACCACGTGCAAGCCCAAGTCTCTCAGCCCATGAGCTTTTTGTTGGGCTACATATCACACTGCAAATTTTATAGATCTCATCTGCTTCACTACCGATACAAAGAGAGAAACAAGAATTTAGTTGCAACATACCGAAGTTAAATAATCCTGAACTAAAGTATTTACTATTAATTTATAATGCATACTATACATTTTTATTAACAAACCAACACCCAGCTTATGGTTTCTGTGTATAAAAGTCCAGTGATCCAGAACATATTAGTAGCTAGTCAAATAGAAAGTTGATATTTTTATTAGACCCTAACCTAAGCACTGTAAATGGCTCAAGACAACAATGATGCTTAATTTGGGAATATTTGGCTTGTATGCACTATCAAGCTGCTAACATGTTGTGGCAATACCCTTTAACTCGTTACAGATATCAAATTATAGAAACGTTAAACAAAAAAATTGGCATAATTCAGTTCACGACTCCTGAAATTTTTATAGCAACTCTCAGTCTAGTAGACGATCATAAAAATTGTGTACTAGACTGAGAATTGCTATAAAAAGGAACTTAATGGATGAGATTTATAAAATATCATTTAAGCATTTATCAAACATACAAAGCCCGTCCCACTAAGAAAATGACCAAAACAAATAGATAAGCAGTTGATGCATCACAGTGTAAAAATTAGTGCATCACGGTTATGAAATTTCATTTAGGCATTTTATCAAACACCTTACGTGCAGTTTTTACAAACATGATTCCAAAGTCTTTTTTTCTCAATTACTTCAAATAACTAACTAATACACTATATCAGGTCACCAAAACAAAACCCTAACTCACAATGAACAATAATTCATGCAGATAAACACTAACAAACATGTACATAACGTTTCTATTTGAATTCAAATAGCAAAACTAATAAAACTGTAATCGAAATCATTTAAATAACTTACTTTAATATTCGATTTGAGAAATCATGACGAGAAGATTAAGTGAATCTGATAATAAACCATATCTATCGTGTTGATCGGATGGACATAATCAGTGAACAAAGAAGAAAGCATGAAAAAATGAGAGGATCAGAGAAAAAAAGAGAAAAAGGAAGAGAAAAAATGAAAAGAAATACGTTTTATATATGATAATTAAAAAGTTACAAAACAACCCTTAACGAGTTTATAGAGTTACAAACTGGTCCTTGTAGTTAGGAGGGGGAAAAGGAGGGGATGGTGGTTTAATCCAATGGTTAAGATCACTTCTCTCACTTTTATACCGAGATCAATTTTTTATATGAACTAATCCCTATTATATATATATATATATATATATATATATATATATATATATATATATATATGGGAGGGTTAATGTGAGATCAAGCTTAAAATTGTAAAAGTAAGACCCAATATGAACCGTTGGATCTTTTTATTTGTGTTAGATAAGATCAACATTAAATGAGTAACATTATGGTAATTAAATAAGGTTTCAAGGGTATTTTGGAGAATTTATATCTAAATGTGGTCAATCTTTTTCAAAATTTTGGCTATTATTTTACAAGAATTTGGTCCAGATTGTTTATATAATGAATTGATACGCAACCAGAAATACCAGATGTATCACCAAACAAAACTAAAAAAACATTGAATACGTCATTTGATGAACAACTCTATACACAACCCAGAAATTCAAAAACCATCTGGTACACAAAGCTATTTATTATATCCCAATTGACGACACAATATAAAAAAAACAAAAAAGATGAACTAATACATTATACAGAATGATACATAAATTTTTACCAAACTAAAAAACTGATCCGTTTATCAACATTAGAACTCGAACACAAAAACAATTGTTACACTAATCCGGGTATGAACAATAGAACTTGTACACCAAATAATTGCTACGGGTATCAACATTACACCAAAACAATTGCTACCGGGTATCAACCAAAAAAACAGGCACACCATCTTTTACACTGGGTAAATCCACAATCTGGTACACCGGATAAATCTATGATGGTCACACATCCGGTACACCATCTTGTACCCATATTCCGGTATACCAATTCCACCATCTTGTACCCCATATTCTGGTACACCATCTTGTACCTAGCTTCTGTGTATTCACCATCTTGTATACAAATCTATTTGCATGGTTAAAACGAAGCCTCACTAGAAAAATGAAGCCTCACCGGAAAAACGAAACCTTGCCGTTTAAAATGATGTTAGGTACCAGATTCGCTCTTGATACACTCACCCAACACCATATTCGCTCATAAAACACAACCGTTAGGTACCAGATTCGCTCATAAAATACAACCGTTAGGTACCAGATTCGCTCATAAAACACAACCGGAAAATAAGATGAGAAGGGGGAGAGATTCCGGCGATGCGACTGGTGTACCCGTCGTTTTGATACAAAACCTAATCAGAAACCCGGTGATGTGATTGGTGTTAACAAAACCGGATCAGAAAGCCACCTTGGTCACAAATCTACTTTAGTCATACGTGATTCTTCTTTTTGTTATTGGATCAGAAAAGCCACCAGCGGTTTTAGTGTTCATCGGCCAGATTTATTGGATTTGGGAAAACAGAATGTGAGAGAGGAAAAAAGAAGCGGCTGAATATATTGTGAGTTGGGGATGAATATGAGTTTATTTAGGGGTAGGGTTATTGAATGAAAAAAGAGTTGGGAAAATACCTATATTGCCCTTTTTAATTTAATTAATAAATTTGCTTGAATTAATAACTTAAGTGCCACTTGTCTTATTCCTATTTGTTCTTGAGTTGATTTTATTTTTAAAATTTTAACAATGATCTCATTTGATCCCAAATCTATATATATATATATATATTAAATTCACGTTTTTTTCTTCGCTTTCATATGTTTTCGTCCGTTTTCTTACATTTTCGCCCGCTTTCACACGTTTTTGTTCTTTTTCATACGCTTTCATCCATTTGCATCAGTTTTCTTTCGTTTTCGTCCATATTCATACGTTTTCGTAAGTGCTTTTACGCTTTCATACCTTTTCGTCTATTTTCATACGTATTCGTTCGTTTTCCCGTTTTCGTCCGTTTTCATATGTTTCTGACTATCACAAGTGATATTCTGTGATATTCTGAATATCACTTGTGATTTTCTGAATATCACTTTGTGATATTATGAATATCACTTGTGTATTTCTGAATATCACTTTGTCACATTCAGAATATCATTTTGTGATATTCAAAATATCACTTGCGATTTTTTGAATATCACTTTGTGATTTTTTGAATATCACTTGTGATTTTCTGAATATCACTTGTGATTTTCTGAATATCACTTTGTGATATTATGAATATCACTTGTGATTTTCTGGATATCACTTTGTGATATTCTTAATATCACTTGTGATTTTCATGTTACAAAATATTAGTTGAAAATCACGTGTGATATTCAGAATATCGCAAGTGTTATTCTGAATAATCACAGAATATCATTTGTGATATTCTGAATATTCATTTGTGATATTCAGAATATCACATAATATCACTTGTGATACTGAGAATATCATTTGTGATATTCTGAAACATATGAAAACGTCTGAAAATGGCCAAAAATATTTAAAAACGAACAAATAGGTATGAAAACAGACGAAAACGTAAGAAAACGGGCGAATATGTATGAAAACGGACGAAAATGGACAAAAACGTATGAATAATGGACGAAAATGCAAGAAAACGGAAGAAAGCGTACGAAAATGGGAGAAAACGTATGAAAATAGATGAAAACAGACAAAAACGTATGAAAGCGAAGAAAAAAAAAACGTGAATAACGCGAATTAGAGAAAGCAAAAGTGAATTAAAAAAAAAGAAAAGAAAAAGACAAAAAAAAAATGTGAATAAAAAAGAAAGACAAAAATATAAGAAAAAAACATGAAATTAGGTTTATCTAGTAAATCTTAGGTTAATTCCAACCATTAGATCAAACTAGATGAGGTGAAGATTTTTCCTTTGGTAAACACCAAAATAAAAGTAAGCAAATGAAGGTCCCGTATGAAACGAAAGTGAGATATTTGTAATTGAGGGAAATTGTATTAGTTATGTGTTTATGTTTAAATTTGCCTTAAAAAATATATTTATACATGTTTGGTAAGGAGCTTTATTAGAGCTGTAAGTTTTTTGTTAGAAAAATAATTTTTTTTAAAATAAGTAGCTCTGTTTGGATACATCTACTTCAAACTTTTATTTTAAACAAGTAGCTTCATAATGAAAAGCTGATTAATGAAACTTTTAACATATTCAGAGCTGCTAAAATGTAAAATTACTGTTAACAGTTTATAATACAGTTTACAACTAATTTACCAAACACTTTTTATTTAAAAAACAATACAGCTTATACCTCATGTTAACAGCTTTACAGTTATAGCTTACAATTTACAACTTACAGCTTACAGCCAGGGACGGAGCCAGAAAAAAATATTATCGGGTGCACAAATTTTTTTAACCGTAATATAATAAAGTTTATGATGCTAAATAAATAAGACTAAAAACAAATTCAAATAGACCCGGAGTCATTTAAGATGCATTTGGAAAGAAATAGATATTTTTTCTTAAAATTAACATTACATAAAAAAAAAAATCCATATGTGTCCCGGATACCCACAGGACCCCTCCTGGCTCCGTCCCTGCTTACTTTACCGAACATAATAATTTTTTTTTCTTTTTTAATCGAACCCCAAACAATTTTATATCACCTAATTAAATGGTCAAGTTTTAAAACTGGCGTAGTTACTAATACCCGCGTCACATTAAATTGTCATAATTTCACAACTAATTTCCTTATTAACTTTCTTTGGTCTATAGTATAAATTCACCAAACATCATTCACATTATATCAATTCACCAAACTCTAAATTTTATTGCAGCAATTCTGTGAAATGAAGAACGTAACTTTTGTTGTTGCTACCATTGTTCCACTAATGTTTCTTTTGAGCAATGTGCATTCTCTTGATTGTAATCCGGATCAAGATATAAGTAGTTGCTATCCGAGCCTGATTGACAGTGCACCGCCAACTTCGAGTTGTTGCAATGATTTAACGGCACACCAGGGCTGCTTATGTAAATACACTGATATTAATCGCCGTCCGTTGCCACCAAACTACCAAATTCTTCGCAATATGACCGAAACATGTGGCGTGTTCTTCCCCATATGCCCACTTACGTAACTTGGTTGTCCCATTGTTGCATTGATAGCCATATTTGTTAAAAAATTACTAGTATTGTTTTTTCATATATATGTTTGGTTAAACACATTTTGATATGTTTAATGTGTTCAATATGATTCAATTAAACTCGTTTTGCATGTTAAAGGTTGATCACTTTGATGATATTTCTTTATTATTGTCATGCAAATTCACATCCTTACAACCTGTTGGAACAAGGCTTATCCCACACTGCTATAACAGTAAATTGTTTATCTCTTTTGAATGTCTTTTCACACACGACTAACAAATGGATCAAGTCTTTAGTAGTGGGCTTAGTGGTGATTTTAGTAAGGGTGGCAATCGAATCGTGTTCGGGTTGACCTATTCGGATTTGTCGGTTAGCGGGTTGGTATAAGCTCTACCCAAGCACGACCCATTTATTAATTGTGTCAAAAACTCAACGTTAATCCAGACCTGCAAAACACCCCTAGTCGGTATCATGTGTTCAAGGTAGGACTATTCAAACTTCTTAAATTGTGTATCCAATGATAATTGTACAATTTATATTCAGTGATTCTTCTGTTCAATCAAATAATCATTTAGGAAAAAAGTTTTTACAAAATGGGAAGCTGAAATTTGAGGAACCTTATCAAGCAACCGACCACCACAAGATGTCAAAATTTGATTCAAGTGGAGTTTGACCTAATTCTTCTTCAGTGTTCGATTCATTTTTCAACCACAATATAACAAATATTTTTCATTATCTTTTTGGACTCCCACACTCCCACTCACCCCTTTAAAAGAGTAAAGTCCAAAATACATCCCTGTGGTTTGTCTCGTGTCTCGCTTTACATCCCTAAACTTTTTTTTGGCACAAAACCATCCCTCCGTTAGTAAAGTTGGCACAAATACATCCCTCTGTTAGTAAAATCAGTTAATATGGACTAACGGTGCAAATATTTCTCCGTTATCTCCTAACGGAAGAGAAAATATTTGCACCGTTAGTCCTTAGGACTAGCGATGCAATAAAATACTTGCACTGTTAGTCCTTAGGACCAACCAACAAACACACCACACTTTTATTCTTCTACCTCATTCATCTTTCTTAACCCCATTTTTTTCAGCCACTATCACTAACAACATACTCCAAAATTTCATAAAAGAAACCACCACACTACCAACACGTTTTTTACAGGTTTTTTCTGCTAACCAACACATTTATATTGTTCTTAGTAGAACATTTTTACAGTGAATAATCCCAACTACATCAACTTCATTTCACCCCATTATCTCAATCACCTACCATCTCAACTTTTTCAACAGTTAACAAAGTCAAGTTTCACACTCATAAACACAACTTTTAAAAGACCCTAAACCTTAAAACCTTAACTATACATGTTTGATGTGTTCTTGCCTTTGGAAACCTACAAACACCCTTAATCTTCAACTCCAATATAGTGATATACTGGCCATCACCACTATAGCCACTTCCCACCAAACACTCAAATTTCTTGTCTTCATCTAAAACACACAACTTTATAACAAAACGAACGCACACCCAGTTCTTAAAATAAATATATGATCTGAAACACATGGACGAATAGATCTACACACCCACGCACATAAACACCATCTAAACCTTGGTCGGTAAAGAAAGAAAACAGGTGGCGACGGCGGTGAGGTGGTAATCTGCGGTGGGTTGGCTGGAATTTAATGATGAGGAATGAGGTGGTGGTGTCGCAGATCTGGGGAGTGGTGAAGACATGTGGTGGAGGCGGTTGTTAATAGTGACTTGATATTTTGGAGGTGGTGGGGCGGAGCTGTTTTTTAGGTGGTGGTGAGGATGATTTAATGAGTGTGTAGAATGTATAAAAAGGAGGAAGATGAAGTGATTTTAACAGTGGTGTCACTGGTGTGTGTGGAATCAAAATGGATGAAAAGAATAAAGTGGATGTAAATAGAAGTGTGCTGTGAAAGGACAAAAATACCCCGTGTGTCTGGAATCGTTAGTCCTAAGGACTAACAGTGCAAGTATTTTATTGCATCGCTAGTCCTAAGGACTAACGGTGCAAATATTTTCTCTTCTGTTAGGAGATAACGGAGAAATATTTGCACCGTTAGTCCTTATTAACTGATTTTACTAACAGAGGAATGTATTTGTGCCAACTTTACTAACGGAGGGATGGTTTTGTGCCAAAAAAACGTTTAGGGATGTAAAGCGATACACGAGACAAACCACAGGAATGCATTTTGGACTTTACTCCCTTTAAAAATATAAATCTATACTACATATAATAGAAAAACAGTCAAAGGTGAAAAGTTGAAAAGTTAAATAGTTGAAATTGGTCAAATGAGAGAAAAATGCATAGTGTAATTAATACTCTTAGTAAAACACTCCATTACTTAAAAGTACAATAATTTATTCACATTGTAGAACCAATTAAAAGCACATCTACCAAATTAAAAACAACCAATTAAAACACCACTTACTAAAAAGTACAATAAAAATTTTATAATATACAATTTAAAGAAGATACAACATAATCCAAAATATAAAATAATTAAATACACTAATAAATGTTATTTTTAAAACACCCTAAATGAAAAGTACACGTTATTATACACATTATACAAATTAATAAAACACACAAAACTTCATACAAGCTAAAAAGTTGATGTTACATATAGTTTTGAAAACCGGACCGGACCGGACCAACGTGTTCAACCAGGAACTGGTGTCACTATCGGTTCGGCTAACCAATTAAAGCCATCCGAAAATGAACTAGAGAAGACCCGTTGAAACCGATACAAACTGGTGAATCAGGTCTCATCGAGATCTATTTCTCTGGTTATTTGTCACAGGGTACCCGCCGCCGAAACGCGCGGGTACCCTGCTATATCTTTACTACATAAAATAGAAAAATGGTGAAAGGTGAAAGTGAAAATTGAAAGTTGAAAGTTGAAAGTCAATGTTGAATATTGAAACCAATTATCTTTAATGCATTGTTGAATGTTGAGGAAATAATGTTTTCTATACAACGATGGAAACAGATGGAATTTTTGTAAATATGGGAAGTTAGCTATACAAAGATAGAAACTATTGCACGTTAATTGAGTTAATGTTAAAATCTGTGGCTGTATCAACTTATCTCTACTAACTATAAAAGAAAAATGGTCTTCTTTAAAAGTGAAAAACTAAATTTCGGTCAATTATTGTGGCGAGAAAGGAAACTATAACGTTTAAATGGCTAGACGTTTAAAACCTGTATTCAACTATAGTTGAGCCTCGAAACGTTTCAACATCTAAAGTTTAGCGGATGAATGCTTGAACTTTTAATAATCTTTTGAGATCACCAATTAATTAAATGGTTAACTAATTTTACACTATATAAATATCTAATCACTATATAGTTGACAGAGAGTCTCTAGATCTCATTCCCTCCTCCGATGCAAAAGTGACATATATACCATATAAGATTATTACAATAAAATGTATTCTCTTCTCAACACAAAAATGACTAAAACCATATAGACTTAAGAGATTAATGCATTTTCTTTCTAAAATGCAAAAATGACTCCAATATACCATATCACAAAAATGCAAAAATGACTCGAATATACCATATTCATATGAATGCTAATATCTGAAATTATACGATATAAAAGTGAAAGGTTGAGACATAAAGACGAAAGATAAATGTTTGTATTCCCATTCTTTTATGTGCACCAACTATTTATGTACTACAACTCTCTTGGGACACAAAAAAAATGGTTTTAGTTGCTCCTTCCAACAAAAAATGGCGTTATTGTTATGTTAATATTAATTGATTAATGCAACTTACAAAAATGCTATCAAAAAAGACAATCTCAAATACAAAACAACGCTATCGGAAAAACAATATAATCATTCAAAATGGATTCCATAACGCTTAAAATACTGATTCTTGAAACAAACGTAATCGCCGCTAAAATTTTATCGAAACTAGCCACCGCTGCCGCTAGGCGCGGGTACTCGTCTAGTATAAATAAAGGAGTTACTTTCAAACATAAACCTATTTAAAAATGATAAAAGTTTAATTTTTAACGGAAGGGGGTTAACTTCTTGGTTGGTTGTTTTCTTGATCGATCGTGTTTCTTAAATGAATTTGAAGCGTTTATGCTGAATTCGGTACCACCAATTCGGTATTCGTTTATTACAAAATTAGTACTGAACTCATCTTTAACAATAAATCTGTATAGTTTTACTTAGGGTGTCAGGTACAATGGCATGTCAAAAACACTTTTATGCCATTATAGCACCATCTGAGCATTCTCTTTTTTAACACTCAGATATCAAAATACTCTTTCTCTCATAACAACCTTTTCACATGCCATTTAAACACATCCACAATTTTATTTAATATTTTTTCAAATAAACTAATTTTTATTCATTAAATATAAATACAAATAACAATTTTTTAAAAAAGTCACAAAATTATAATTAAAAATAGAAATAAAATTAAATTTATATTAAATTTACTCTAACATTCCAACCCATCATACACCACATACTATGGCTGAGCACCGAAGGTTCAAAACCGAATCGGACCGATGAAACCGATCGGACCAACAAAAACCGAGCCGTGCCGACAGCCCGTTGGTTCGGTTTCGGTTTCAGGTTTTACATGATTTTAGTTTCGGGTCGGTTCGGTACCGTTCGGTCCAAAACAGCCAAAAACATACCAAAATACACCTAGACCGACAAAACCGAACCGAACCGATGTAAAACTAAACCGAACCGACAACATTTCGGTTTTCGGTTCACGTTTTTCACGGTTTTCGGTCCTCGGTTTCTCGGGTCGGGTCGGTTTATGGCCGATGCTCAGCCCTACCACATACACCTTCACTGTACACAGACACTCATCTATCTCACCGTACACATCTACACATTAAAAAAAGTAATAAAAAAAACTAGATCCATCATTTTTAATAATAAAAAAAAAATAATAAAAAGAGTTAATTACATAAATCGTCCTTGTGGTTTGCTAAAAGTTACGGATCTTGTCCCTGTGGTTTTTTTAGCGGGTCTCGTCCCTGCGGTTTACAAATCTTACGGATCTAGTACAAATCTTGACCTGGGGTTAGAAAAGGAACTCCAATGCACTAGTTTCCTAACTATAGGGTCTGTTTTTCTAAATTTTGATATCCCAGTCTTTAAACTTCACACTAACCCATGCTCACCTACAAATTTGATCATCTCTGATCACACACACTTAATCAAGAATCATAGAACCCTAACCCCTCTAATTTCAACACACACAAATATTTCTATGATGGGCGATTCCAACAAATGCTCGTTGCGACAACCAGGAACATCTTTTGAACCTGCTAAAGAATATGGTACGTATTAATTTAGCAATTGCCTATGGTTATTATATTTGATCCTGTTGGATAATTGATTGATTGTATGAATGCAATGTAATAATTTACTCTTATATCTTTGTACATTTAAACAGGATCAAAAAACCCAAGTATTTTCACTTTGAAGTTAAACCATGGCGGGTTTTTTACAATGGGTTCTGGAAGACGCTACATGAATGGTAAGGTTAGCTGGTTTGATTGGGTTGATGCTGATGAATGGTCTGTCCATGAACATAGTGACATGCTAGGATTGGTAGGTTATAAAAATGAAGTTATCTTTTATCATTTTAGAATTCCTAACACTAGTTTAGATGAAGGACTTAAACCCCTAGTAACAGATAGTGATGTTATAGAGATGGTTAAGCATATTGGTTCATTGAAAGTGATTGAGGTGTTCACTGAATTTTGGGTGTCAGTTTTAGATGTTCCCATGTCACAACCTCAAAGTAAGACTGATATGTTTGAGGTGGAAGTAGCAGAACCTATGTCAAACCCTTTGCCTTTTAAGAAAAAACCTATGAAAAAAACTATAAAAAAACCTAAGAAGAAGTTTGTTAAGAAACTGACTAAGAAAGCACTTGCACAAAAAATGTTAACTTTTGAGGAATGGCCTGGGGGTGATCCCTTTGACCATGACAATGTTGAGGATTGTGTTGTGCCTAAGAAAGAAGATGTTAATACTGAAGTGGGACAATTAAGTGTGTTACATATAGGAGAAGCTGAGCCTAGGACTTTGCCAACTGACTTAGATATGGAGGACTTTGATCCCTTTTATCCTAACATTGTGAATAATGAAGGGGGTCGTTCAAGTGGGTTAAATATAGGAGATGATGATGAGGTTTTGGTTGACAAGGACAACATGTTTGAGGATATTGAGGTTGATATGGAGGCTTTTAAGAAGAAATTTGATAGCAATGTTGAGTGTGAAGGAGAAGCAGATTTAGAAGAAGAAGATTTAGACATTGATGACTTTGATAGTGCATCAGAATATGAGGGTGATTTAGAAGCTGGTAGAAACAGAGCATTAAGAAAGTTAGCAAAAAATCAGTCAAAGGAAGGTTTCTATGTTGGCAGGAAATTTGGTGACAAATGGACTGTGTTAGAAATGGTGTCTAAATTAGCTGTGGAGGAAAGACGACAGTTTTATGTTACCAAAAATGACAACAATAAGGTCAGAGCTATATGTAGAGGTCAAACACCAGTTTTTAAAGACAAAGAAGCAACTGCAGGAAACAAGAAGAGCAAGACATCAACAAAACCTACTCAACCTACCCCAAATTCACCACCAGCAAGATCATCTCAAGGGATTGTCATAAGGGATTCACCATCTGCAAACACAAGATCATCAAGAAAACCTGCTGCTGCTGCAAACAAGGATGCAAAGACCAAGGGTAAGGAAAAGGTTGTTGTCTAGTGATGGTATTATCTAGTGTAATTATTTTGACCAAACTTTGATAGTTGGTGTCCAAAATTTGGTAATATTAGTCTAAGTATTAGTATTAGTGTAGAATCATGCTTGTGTCAGTTTGTCATCAAACTGTGATATCCAGCACAGCTTGTCATCAAACTATCTTGTGCATTTTGGTTACTATCTTGTGTCTTACTGAAACTGATGGTCTTGTTGTGTATGCATTTTGGTTACTATGAATTCTGCACTTAATAGATGCATTTTGATCAAACTTTTAAGTCTTTTGTGTATGCTTTTAATTCTGCACTTGGTAGAATGTACCAGTGGTAGATAGTCCTTGTGTATGCTTTTAAGTCTTTTGTGTTATGACCTTTTATGACAATGGTAGATGGTATTTGGTAATGAGCTTTTAACACCATTTATCACCAACTTGACATAACCATACCATTCAACATAACCATTTGTACAAAAACAAAGCAAAACATAACAAATACCATTAACATTACCATTCACCAACTTGACATAACCATATCATTAACCAACTGAGTAAAACACTTTGGCCAACCATTACCATTTCTCTAAACATTTACCACAGTTGAAACAAAACATTGACCATACCATTACAACCACAGTTGAAACAATGCTTCAAACATTACCATTTCATTACAACACAACATAACCATACCATTAACTACACATAACCATTCCATTTTGCAAATACCATACCACAGATGTATGGAACCTAAACCTAACCATTTCAAATTCTTTTCATGAAATAAACCACAAAAAATAACCAACTAACACCTAAAATAAACTTCAATCTTCTAGCTTGTTTTGCTTGATCATCAACTGTTGCACGAAGATCGTTCATAGATCTCAATAATCCGGGTATAATTTGCACGGCTCTTGGACACATTTCTGGGTCAAACCAATCTATAAACCCAAAACCTCTTGAACAACAGTAGAACCTCCTTCCTGGATTAGTAGGAGTCCATGAAGTGCGGACAATCGAGGGAGTTTGACATCTAGGACAACGAACCATTATGTGTTCTTGTTTGTCTTTGTTAGTGTGTGCTTGTGATTGTGTGTGTTTGTGTTTCTGATTTGGTCTAGCATATAAAGTGGAAATAATGGGAGGGAAATCACAAAAACCTAGAAAATGAGAGGGAAATCAAAATATTATAAAGTTAGCCCCCATAGTTAGGAAACTACTGCATTGGAGGTCCTTTTTTAACCCCGGGTCAAGATTTGTACTAGATCCGTAAGATTTGTAAACCACAGGGACGAGACCCACTAAAACAAATCACAGGGACAAGATCCGTAACTTTTAGCAAACCACAAGGACGATTTATGTAATTAACTCTAATAAAAATAATAAACGATCATCTTTCACATGACGGCAAAAACTTAGCGTAAGAAATGGTGAGGGGGGTCACGGTGTCATGGCGTTGCTTCAACTACGCTAAAAATTGCTCCACATTAGATTTAGGGCCCTTCGGCGCTATAATACCTTTTGTTCCAAAATGTACATGTCATATAATGAAGTGCATGCCCTAGAAATGTATAACACTCTTTTTTTCTTGGTATATTTAAGAATATGAGTTGAGATCCCTTTAAATCCTTTATTAACCATAGAACCAATCATTGCATTCTAACCATCCAATCTAATTAGATCCAAAGGCTGAGATTAAACCATCCAATCTAATTAGAAGGGCAAAAAGGTCAACTATATAGATTTTAAAAAAAAAAAAAAAAAAACCACTTCATTATTGCCCAATATTTTTAGGGAAACACACACACACACACACACCATCAAAGATTAACTCAGATCCACCATGACCGATCCATCATCATCACCCTTCCAACACCATCACCGTTCCACCACCATCACCGATCCACCATCATCACCGTTCCACCACCATCATCGATCCACCAACATCACCGATCCACCACCATCATCACGAGATATGTTTGAAATCGTCATCATCATAAACCATCAACTATATCATAAAATCGTGTTGTGGATCTAAAAATCGTGTCGTGGTGATGATTTAGATGTACACCATGTGTTTGATGAAATGCGTCTGTGAAAAATCATATATGATTTTGAAGAATCACATGTGAAGCAAAATCACATATTTTAGTTTTTCTGTTATATCGATTTATTTATGTAATAAATAAGAAAAGAATCATATATGATTCTAATAGAATCATATATGATTATAGTAGAATATTTTATTTTTTTTTGTTTTTATCTGTTTCTATAATAAAGAAGAAAAGAATCATATATGATTCTAGTAGAATCATAAAGGATTTTAGTAGAATCATATGTGATTCTTGTAGAATCATATACGATTCTGAAATGCGTCTATTTCGGTAATAAAGAAGAAAAGAATCACATATGATTATGGTAGAATCATATACGATTCTAGTAGGATCATATTATGATCCTAGTAGAATCATATATGATTGTAGTAGAATATTTTAGTTTTTCTGTTTTATCTTTTTCTATAATAAAGAAGAAAAGAATCATATATGATTCTACTACAATCATCGTTGTTACTAATTAAATGTTTGTATTTTAGCTAACTACAGGTCTTGCTTAAAAAAGTTGAAGAAAAGCCTTAGCCTATTCTGAGAAAAAAGAAGTTATTCAAGGGGAAGATTCTGAAAGTGATTAATGTAAGAAGGTGTTAAAGAAATTCAAGGGGAAGATGATTAGGTGTTATGTACTAGTGATGATTTATGTAAATTTCTTGAATTAGGTGTTATGTATGAGTGATGATTTATGTAAATTTCTAAATATTACTGAGTTTAGATTTTGATGGTAGTCTTTTGGTATTTACTGATGTTCGTAGTAGTGAACGTATTTTTACATGTCATTTTGTTGAATGTTTTAACATCTGCATTCTTTTTTTGTCCCATATGATTCTAGTAGAGTCATATATGATTGTAGTTGAATCATATATGATTCTACTAGAATTATATATGATTCTACTAGAATCATATATGATTCTTTACTAGAATCATATATGATTCTACAAGAGTCATATACGATTCTACTATAATTGTTGTTCAACTGTTCACAAAATGTACAAAACGCAGAAGAAATAAGAGCATGAATGTTACGAATTAGAAATTCCAGGTATAAAAGAGTCGGTCGCCTCAAGTATATATATTCGTTAGAAAGCTCGTAGTCGTAGTTATTTAATGTTAAGTAGTATTTAGTTAAGTAACACCGTGGAGGACGGACGGGTCTTTACCCACTGTATGCCTGATCCATCACAGCCGTTGTGTGGCGTTTCATTGTAAGAATATAAATACTCTCTACCTCCCAAGGTAGAGAGTTGGAGCTCATAATAAGATTTTTCTTTCTCTCACTAAGTTCCCTAAACCTCTAACTTTCTCTCTCTAAAAACCATCTTGTACGCCACATGTGATTATGGTTTAGTGTGTTTGTGAAATTCAATATGTTACAATTGGTATCAAGAGCCATGGTTAGATCATCTCTTACATATCTTTGGATTTCTAGTGGTTTTTAGGTGGTTTTTGAGTTTGAAAAAGTTTAGTGGTTTTTTGCATCATTTGGTTGATTTCTAGTGTTAAAGTTTGGATCTTGATTGTACTTTTGTGTTTAGAATCATCACAAGTGTTTAGGGTTTGATTTAGAAGGCTTGAATCATCGTGGTTGGATTGATTTTGGATTGAAAAGTGGTGTTTATGTGTTTTTCATGCTAGCGACTTGAGCCACGGATAAGTTTTCTTGGTAGCAACTTGCTTTGCAATTTGGCGAGTTGTTGTTAAAGGAATTAGCGAGTTGGGTTAGCGATTTGTCTATTGAGACAAGCCGACAAAAAGTACACTTAGTGGATTCTCCACTACGGGTAGCGACTTGGTGTAAGTTAGCGACTTGTACTTTATATTGTTAGTGATTTGGTGTTAGCGAGTTGGTACCTAGCGAGTTGCTATTTAGCGACTTGACAAATTAGCGACTTAGTTCTTAGCGACTTGCTGTCAAAATTTTGCTAGCGACTTGGAATTGTAGCGAGTTGTTATATAGTGACTTGGGACTCTAGCGACTTGGCACTTAGCGACTTGGTTCAAAGTTTCCTAGCGACTTGGGTGATATCCTTTGAATACGGTTTTCTCTTGATTTAGTAAAATCCCGTGAAAGAATCTATTTCCCGATTTAATCATAGAGTTATAAAATCCCGTTTAATCAGTCATCATGTCTACCAACGTTCCTACAATCATCTCCACCGTTGCCGAGGATGTTCAAGCAGCTGGTTCAGATACTCGTCCACCCATGCTTGACAGAACTGACTATGACTCTTGGGCTCAACGAATCAGATTGTATTGTCTTGGGAAGGAAAATGGTGTCAACATTCTCAAATCCATTGATGAAGGACCTTATCGAGTTGAGACTACTAGAGACATAATTGATACAGCTGAAGATGGAACGATGATCTATGGAATAGACAGACCAAAGACATATGATGAGCTCAATGATAAGGAAAAGAAGAGTTTCGATGCAGATATTAGAGCTTCCAACATCATACTGTAAGGTCTTCCAAAAGACATTTATAAGCTTATCAATCACAACACTAAAGCAAAGGCTGTATGGGATAATGTTAAGATGCTTCTCTCAGGTTCTGAATTAACTATAGAAGACAGAGAATCTTAACTCTATGATGAATTTGAGCACTTCAAGATGAAACCAGATGAGAGCGTCTATGAGTACTATGTGAGATTCCATAAGCTGGTGAATGACATGAGGAACATCAGAATGACCATGCCTAACATTCAGCTGAACTCAAAGTTTGTTAACAACATGAATCCTGAATGGCACAAGTTTGTCACTTCTGTGAAGCTCACTAAAGGATTGAAGAATACAAACTATGAGCAACTCTATGCCTTCCTTCTTCAGAATGAGAGACATGCCATGTTTGAAAAAAGGATTCTTGAACAATTCAAAACAAATCCAGGAGAGACAAGCTCATCAAATGATTCAATTGCCTTCTACTCAAACATTGGGATTACCACTAAAGCTTCACAAGTTATACCCATGGGTGATGGAACTCACAAACTCATTCCCAATCCAATGTTCAAACAAGTTGATGCTGATGCACACGTGGGTAACTTCATTAATCAACTGGCTCTCCTGATTAGTCAAAACATGAACTCTCTCCCACACACCAACAAAAACCTCAGAACAGCATCTAATCCACACAATCAGCCACTCAGAGACGGGAAGGTTATAGTACAACCAGTTCAAGTAAGGCAGTATGAACAAGGAAGAGGTGGAGTTGGTAGAGGATATGTGGCAAATCAGAATAGGGGAAGAAATGGAAATCAAGGTCAAGTTAAGACGATCAAGTGTTACAACTGTGGAGGTGAGGGTCACATTGCAAGGAACTGCACATCGCCAAAACGCCCTCAAAATGCTGAATACTTCAGGGATAAGATGTTGCTTGTTCAAGCCCAGGATAATGTGTAGCTTTGAATGAAGAAGGGTTGTTATTTCTTGCTGAGGGAAATGCCAAGACGTATGATGCAGATGTGGATGAGCAGCCTATTCAGGAGATAGGTCACAATCATCAGAATGCCTTTCAAGTAGCTGACTGTGATGCATACGACTCTGATGTTGATGATGGACCTACTGCACAAACAATTTTCATGGCTAGCATTTCTCCAATGGTCTCTCCTAAGATCTCATCTTCACCACAAGCTGGTCCATCCAAAGACAAACTCATTTCAGAGGTACTAAAACTATACGATGATGCTGATATGCAAAAGATGCATGACAAAGTACAATCAACTGAAACTATTGAGTCAAATATTGAAGATATGGGTAATATCAATGTTGTCCCATTTGATCAATATGTGAAACAAAGTGAAAGTGAAGTTGTACCAAGTAATGCATCTTCTGCAATCAACGATGACTATGTTTTTGATGAATACACCGCATGTGCCTTTGATGATTCTGTTATCTCTGTACTGAATGCCTATAAAGAACGTGTTGCTATTTATGAACAACGTGCTAAATTTGAGTTGACCTCCCGTGAGCAGGAAATGGATGACCAAATGCGTACAACTATTAGAAAAAGTAGGTTTAGAGAAGAAGTATTAAAACAAGAGTTAAACTCCTTACAAGAAAAGCTTTCTAAAACTGCTAAGCAAAAACAAGAACTTCAAGAAAATGTTAAAATGCTTAAGCAAGAATTTAGCGTTAAGGAATTAAAACTTTTGAATGATTTTTCTAATCTAAAAACCTTGAAAAACAAGCTTGAAAAAAAGTTGTACGTACAAGGAAATACCATTCAGACTGCTCACTTAATCACTAAGCACAGAGTTTGGAGTGATAAGCATAGTACTCCCCTTGTTGAGGAACCAAATCCAGAAGTTGTTAAAAGGCTAGAGCTGCCCATAAGGTTATTTATGATGGCAATGAAATTCTTAAGCCTAGACAGAAACCTAGTTGCGCTGAGTGCACTGAGGAAGATAAGAAATCAGATGAAGTCACTAGGGAAAAGATGAACAAGAAACT
Organism: Chrysanthemum makinoi; assembly: GCA_910596185.1. Lineage (NCBI taxonomy): Eukaryota > Viridiplantae > Streptophyta > Magnoliopsida > Asterales > Asteraceae > Chrysanthemum > Chrysanthemum makinoi. The sequence goes on from OU343223.1 coordinate 44,887,733, forward strand.
AGATGATCCTAAATGTAAAGAAAAGAAAATAAATATCACACCCCATGATTACAAGAAGGAGAATTGGATTTCCTTGAACAAGTTTAAGCCTCAGACATTGTTAACACCCAAACAAGTGTTCTGGAAAAAGGATTTAGATAAGCAAAAAGCAGATAATCTTGTTGTAACAAACCCCCCCCCCCCCTTTAGGAAAATGCCTTCAGTGACTGTGTATCCTCCCAATACACCAATGCATTTAGTTCCTAGGACTATTGCCACTAAAAGCAAGACCTTAATCAGTCAATATGTTATTCTTCAGCTATTTTTCGATTTTGAGAAAACTTGTAAGAAAAGGATCACACCCACTGGGATAACTGAAGGGGAAAGGGGTTTTGAACAAACAAAAGAATGCCATCTAACTGAGGTCATGCCTTTCTTCAAAATACTAAAAGATCATTTTGAGAGTCTTAAAAAGGGGATAAATTCAGATATTAAAGGAATGGAAAAGGAATTTAATGCAATGATTGTTGAGGTTGGTGACTATGAGCGAGCATTAAAATATAATGAGATTGAGAGGAAGAACTTGCATACCTTGAATGAGAATCTTATTTCTGAATGTATTGCTCAGGACGTGTTTTACACTGCTACGAATTGCTCCATTAATGCTTCTCAATTTCATGAATTATCTGTTGCTCTGAAAGTCTCTCATGATCGTGTCATTGAGCTTGAAAAGATTAATTCAAAACTTAATGAGAAAATTGATCAGGATGATCATGATAATTTGGTAAAGCGTCTTTCTAAACTAGAAGTTGAACATTTTGATTTACAACTAAAATATCAACATCTAAAAGAAAATGTTAAAACCTCAAATATCAAGACATCCTTGGATTCTCCTGAATTTGATGCAGTTTTTGAAATTAGCAAACGTGATGAACAGATTCAAGCTCATTGTAACACGATCAAAAAGTTGAAAGCCCAAATCTCTCAATTGAAGGGTGAAAAGAACAATGTGACTGGATTCCAAATGCCTCCTCCTTTAGATTCTCAGTACTCTCAAATTTTTCATCTTCAAAACTTAGTTAATGCCTTACAAAAGGAAAACGAGAGTTTTTTAGAAGAAAATAAAAAAGTTAAACGACACTTTAAAGAGTTATATGATTCAATGAAAGTCACCCGTGACCAAAACAACGAAAAAATAACGTCTTTACAAAAGGAAATTGAGAATCTGAGAAGTCAGGGAAATGGGAAACTGCCACTTGTTTTCAATAAGAATGTTGTCTCAAAGTCACCCTTAGACTGCAAATACACTGTGACAGTTAAATATATTCCTCCTCATCTTAGGAATAATGAACATGCTTTTCATGACTACTGTGCTTACCTTAAGGATAGTCTAGAATGTCTCCGTGAGATTGTCGAAGAGGATTTCATTAACAAACCTCTTGATAGAGAAATTAGGTTTGCTTGCGTCCAGGCCAAACGATCTCAAGAGCTGCTAGAATGTGTAATTGCAACATGTCCTAAATTCTTATCCTTAGGTGCAAAAGGCAAATCTGTGATGCCTTGTTCTATGCCTAGTGCCGAGAATTCAAACCATTCTAGGCCCAGCTTTAAGAAAGTGAACATCAATGTGTCATCTAGTAATACAGATCCTTGCACGTCTAGTTCAGGAATGCAAAAAGTAGATCAACCAACTAATGTTCCCATAATTCCCTCTACAGGAGTAATCAGTGACATTAAAGCGAGAAGGTCAAAGTCTCAAGACAATACAAAGAATGACAGGACCTCGAAAGCTAAAAATGTGCATTGGAAGAGAGTAGAAGACCAACCTAGGAACTTTAAGCTTGAGTTTAATAAAACGAATCGTGTTGATTCTAGTATTAGCCTTAGGCGTACTGTAATTAATTCGAATTATGATACTATTTGCAAACCTTGTAATGATGTCTGCTTGAATTCTGTTGCTAATCATGAATGTGGTGTGAATGCTTTGTCTAATGCTGTCAAATGCCCAGTTAAAACTGTTAAGGCTAATAATCGTGCAAAGAAAGCTAAAAGGCAAAGACGAAAGATTGTTAGAAAACAGTGGAAACCCACAGGAAGAACATTTATAAAGATAAGTTATTATTGGATACCTTTTGGCCATAAGAATAATCAGTTTTTTCCTCAAACTGCTAAGACTATGCCCACTAGAAAATGGATGCCTACTGGTAGAACTATTCCCTTAAGAAGTGAACATACTCTGAATAGGTCAAATAGAGACACCAGCATTGCATCTATTCCCAATGATTCCATTGATTCTACTTCTGATATGGATGTTTCTATTTCTGATGTGGGTGTTCCAATTACTGTTACTAACCAAGTGGAACCCATTCTTGCATAGGGATCCCAATTATCCAGTTATCCATTCTTGTCTGTGTTCAACTGCAGATCGTTCAAATCGTTCTGTGGTACTTGGACTCAGGCTGTTCCAAGCATATGACTGGAGACCGGTCGCGGCTCATGAACTTCGTGAGCAAATTCATCAGGACAGTTAGATTCGGGAATGATCATTTCGGTGCAATTAAGGGTTATGGAGATTATGTTATTGGAAAAAGTGTTATCTCCAGGGTGTATTATGTGGAAGGTCTTGGTCATAACCTGTTCTCTGTTGGTCAATTCTGCGATTCTGATCTAGAAGTAGCTTTTAGAAAACATACATGTTTCGTTAGAGAACTTGATGGTAAGGAACTTTTAAGAGGAACACGTGGTTCAAACCTATACACCATCTCTATCGAAGATATGATGAAGTCTTATCCAATTTGCTGGTTGTCAAAGGCTTCAAAAACAAAGTCATGGTTATGGCATCGTCGTCTTAATTACATGAACTTCGGCACCATCAATGATCTCTCCAGAAAGGACTTAGTTGTAGGTTTACCTAGACTTAAGTATGAAAAGGATCATCTTTGTTCAGCATGCCAATTGGGAAAAAGCAAGAAGTATGCCCATAAACCCAAACCTACAAACTCAGTCTCAGAAGTTCTTCATACAATTCACACATGGACTTATGGGACCATGAGAGTGCAATATCTTTGGAAAGAAATATGTGTTAGTTGTGGTAGATGATTTCTCTAGATTCACTTGGGTAAAGTTCCTAAGGTCAAAGGATGAAACTCCATATATCATCATCAAACTCATCAAACAGCTGCAAGTTCGTCTTAACAAAATGGTCAGAATCATCAGAACAGACAATGGAACTGAGTTTGTTAACAAACAACTTGGTGAGTTTTATGAAAGTATTGGAATCAGTCACTAAAGAAGTGTTCCTCGAACTCCTCAACAGAACGGTGTAGTTGAAAGACGAAATCGAACTCTTGTGGAAGCCGCAAGGACTATGCTGATTTACTCAAAAGTTCCAATGTTTTTCTGGGGTGAAGCCATCGCCACTGCATGCTCACCCAAAATGATCCCTGATTCACACTTCTCATGGAAAAACTCCATATGAACTTGTCCACAACAGAAAACCTGATCTTTCATTCTTTCGTTGTTTCGGTGCCTTATGTTATCCAACTAATGATGGTCAAGATTTAGGAAAACTGAGAGCTAAAGCGGAGGAGATTGGAGTTTTTGTAGGCTATGCACCAAACAGAAAAGGTTACCGAATCTATAACAAGAGAACCCGAAATATCATGGAAACAATTCACGTCATGTTTGATGAGCTGACCGGTCAAATGGCTCCTGGACAATCCAGTTCAGGACCCGGACTTCAAAGCAGTCCCATTGGTTCATCTATTATACCAAACTCCTCATCAGCAACTCCATATGTACCTCCCTCAGAAGATGATTTAAAGAAACTGTTTGATCCAATGTATGATGAACAATTTGAGCCAAGTAACAATGATATGACAATTCAATCAACAGAGGCTGCTTCGATCCCAGTCAATGATATTAACCCTCACTCATTATCATTAAGCCAAGAAGAGCCTGCTGCTGACCAATCTGTTTCATCAACAAATCTTCAATCATCAAGTGTACATCATGGAAATGCTTCTGATTCACAAGATGAAGTCAATCCCTTTGCTACTCCCGAAGATGCTCCATTTGAAAACATATTTGCTCCTGAATCATCATCAGAACCATCTACTTCAGGAAACATCAACTCTGCTACTTCAGTTCCTCAACAACAGCCACATGAACACCTCAGAAAATGGACTCACGATCATCCATTAGACAACATCATTGGAAATCCCTCTCGTCCAGTATCCACACGGAAACAACTTGCAACAGATGCCTTATGGTGCTTCTTCAACTCCATACTCTCTAAGATCGAACCAAAAGATGTTAAATCCGCCATGAATGAAGACAACTGGTTCAATGCCATGCAAGAAGAAATTCATGAGTTTGATCGACTTGATGTATGGGAATTAGTACCTGCTCCAGATTGTGCTATGATCATTGCTCTAAAATGGATCTTCAAAGTGAAACTTGATGAGCATGGTGATGTGTGAAAGAACAAGGCTCGATTGGTTGCTAAAGGATACCGTCAAGAGGAGGGTATTGACTTTGAAGAATCTTTTGCTCTAGTTGCTCGAATCGAGGCAATCAGAATATTCTTGGCTAATGCTGCAAGTAAGAACATAGTAGTCTATCAGATGGATGTAAAGACGGCGTTTCTGAACGGAGATCTTAAAGAAGTCGTCTACGTCAGCCAACCTGAAGGCTTTGTGAATCGAGAGCATCCTACTCACGTTATCATTTGAAGAAGAATAGCTCTTATGGTTTAAAGCAAGCTCCAAGGGCATGGTATGATACGCTATCAAAGTTTCTTCTATCTCTGGACCCCCGGTTCAGGCAAAGGAGCTGATTGATCCAATATTGTTCACCAGAAAGTCAGGCAAACATTTAATTCACGTTCAAATTTATGTTGATGATATTATCTTTGCCTCGACTGACCCAATGAATGTGATCGTTTTTCAAAAGAAATGGGTTCCAAATTTCAAATGTCAATGATGGGACAAATGTCATTTTTCTTGGGATTACAAATTTCACAAAGTCCCGGAGGCATTTTCATAAATCAATCTAAATATGCAAATGAAATTTTAAAGAAATTTGGATTTGATTCAAGTGACCCCGTTGACACTCCCATGATTGAACGAACCAAGCTTGATGAGGACCACTCAAGGATCATGGTAGACCAAACAAAATATCGTAGCATGATCGGATCCTTGATGTACCTCACGGCCATAGACCGAGATTACTTACATTTGTATGCATGTGTGCTAGATACCAGACTAAGCCTACCAAAAAAGCACCTTGAAGCGGTTAAACGGGTCTTTCGGTACCTCCAAGGAACCATCAACATGGGACTTTGGTACGAAGGACAGGTATGTCACTAATAGCATATGCGATGCAGATCATGCGGTGTCAAGATACTCGTCGGGAATGCGTCTGGAGGAGCTCAATTTTTGGGTGATAAGCTTGTGGTGGTCTCAAAGAAGCAAATGAGTACTTCTATTTCCTCTACAGAGGTGAATACATAGCCATGTCATCTTGTTGTGCTCAAATCCTATGGATGAGATCCCATTATCTGACTATGGCTTTGAATTCATCAAAATCCTACTCTTGGATAATAAAAGTGCTATTGCTCTCTCATGCAACATCGTTCAACACTCAAGAGCAAAGCATATCGACATTCGACATCATTTCATCAGGGAACAAGTGGAAAAAGGTGTGGTGGAACTCTATTTTTGAGGACTGAATACCGCTAGCACATCTTCACCAAAGTTCTTCCAAGAGAACGTTTTGAGTTTATTCTTCCACGACTTGGCTTGAAAATCCTTCAACCAGAAACACTCAAACGTCTTCAGGAGGAAGACGAGGAGTAAAGGTCTTTCTTCATCTATCTCTTGTAAATATTTACTCAAAAAAAAAAAAAAAAAAAAATTCAAAAATCCTCAAAAAATATTGTCCTTTTTGTCAAGTTTTTCTCAATTCGATAATATCTACGGTCTTTATGCTATCATTCAAAGAATGACACGGGACTTTAGATGTTGTTCGAATGTTAAAAAAAAATAAAAAAAAAATGGGAGAAAGAGAAACAATGGTTTATTGTCATTTCAGGCAATAACCCGCTTTTCAATTGAAGAACAGAGCCAAGCTTTAAATTGTTTTTCAAATCTCATGCTCTGATTCTATAAAACAATCACCCACTATCTAATGAAAACTAATTGCTTTGAAAATTTACTCGGACTCAATTTTTGAAAATCATCAGACTTAACATTGTCAAAATATCTATCTCGATCAACAACTTATGTCATTGATTGAGGGGAATGAATTTTTCAAATTAAATCAAAAAGTGTATTTTTCAAACAATGGTACCAGACCTTGGTTACTGTTATGTTTTCAAAAGATAATCATGCATGTTTAATCAATGGAGTTTAAAGTCTCATAATCGATCCTTATCGCTAAAACGCTTTCATAATCACAATTCTCCTTAAAAGCTTTCAAAATCAATTTAAATCTACAGAGATCACAAATCTCAATGATTTGATAATTGTGATCGGGGAAGAATTTGTGATTTAAATTGGATTTAAACTGATGATTCGGCAAATGGTTTGCAAATGGTTTTATAAGGATGTACAAGTTATCCTCCCCACATGTGACAAACGATTTCAAATTTTCTATGCGCATGTTGAGGGGGAGCATCTATCTTAAAACACAAAGATTTGAAACGTGATCAATGTGTAGGTTCTCTCTTGTATGTGCAATAACTCTTTCAAACCTCGAGGCACATATTGAGGGGGAGAAAACTTGTGAAAACCTCATCCTTCCAAAATGCTTTATCTACTTGATTTGATAAGGGAAGTGATGTTGATATCTTTTAGAAAATAGAAATCACGGAAGTTAATTCTTCCTCTTGCCTCCGTGTGCTAAACGATTTCAAATACTTGATGCACATGTTGAGGGGGCTCTCTTTCCAAAAATATCAAAAACAATTCAGGTGCAAAATTCTTTGATAAAATATCATAAGCATCTGGATTGATTTTTCAAATGGTTTTCAATTGGTTCCAATGGCAGACGAACCATACCAAATAGACCGACCAACTTTACTCTATGTATGGTGATATAAGGATGATAAGGTTAGGTATTTGTTCCCATGATCCGCCAGAACCTGAGGGATCTACCCAGGGACTATCTACTAGTTAGTGTAGAGTTCTTAGGTATGATGATAAAAGGAGAAAAATGAGATATGGGAAGAGTGCGGATGAGACTAAGCTAGTACTGGAATAAACCCAATAAGGTTCTAGTTATGAAGTCTCGGTAAGCACTGAAGGGGTTGAAGAATGAAAAAGAATTGAATGTGAAAAGGGTGAAAACAAATAGCCCTCCATTTATTCAACCTTAGGGCAAAAACCGGGTTCAATTCATATATTACTGATGGTAACATCGGTATTGAAGACAAGACGTCATGGACCCAGTGACGCACTGCACTTCAACTTTCCAAACCACTCAAGTTCCTCTTAAAAGGGCTTGTTTCATTCTCACGGGGAACCTACATAATCTATCGACTTTCTCTAAGAGATTGTTGATATTGAAGAAGGAGACCCTCTCCCTAGTCTCCGGCATAGGAACCAAATGTGCACAAATTGAGTCTAGAGCCACGAGATCATCAATAAATCTCCTTAGGACACGTTCAATGAAGACTCTCTGTTTCACACAATGTGGAAAGAGAGATTATATCTGAGTCCTTCGCAGATATCCTTGTGGTATTGCCAAAACATCTGAGTGATATGCAAACATATTCACAATGAAGATGGAAAGCCTTCGGAAGCCAACATCAAACAAGCTCCTGGTGGGTGTCATGTGAGATCTATTCAATAGATCAACCATGTGACAACTGAACAGAAACAATGGGGCGATTCAATCTTTTGAATCAATCCTGGTTCAGGTTATGGACTAACGGATACCTTTGAAAAACCGGTCGTTGTGCTCAAAACTCTTTTCTTTAGCACATCGACGGGTACCAATATTTCAAATTAAAATGTGTTTATGATTGATAATTGATTTTCATTAAAACCTTCGTTGTATTGCAAAACAATTTCTATTGAGCAATACACGATTGTTGTTCAAATCTCTTTTCATCAATCAGTGAATCTCTATTCGCCGATTCACTCACTTGTTGTCTTTTGAGACGCTCCGGTTTGAGAACGGCTAGAGCAAATAAAACCCTGTCAAGGAAATTCTTCGAATTATACCCGATCACAGACAGTACTTGTACTAATCAACGGGTACCGTGGGCGTGTACCTCAATTCAACGAAAGTGGACAATGACACTCTCGTGCGCTTTATTGCTAATGCTCGCTATGCGGTGTATGCCCTGACGTTGCTGTATCCGAGAATGGAGCGGTCATTCCATAGCCGCATGCTCACACAACACATTCATATCTAAAGAAATCATCATTGGTGCATCAATGACTCTGATATTATCACTCCATGCTTCGCTACGCCGCCGCCAATATCATGAATCAACTAAAGCTGCTACTCGATAAGAAGAAATCATGATCCAGAATGTGAGCATGTCGGTCCAAATGTCACAACATCACATAACATCAACACCACAAAGGAAGAGTCAGAGATTTAATGTGGCTGATGATCTCAAAGCTGGCTCAAATCTCATTATCACGTGGTGTAGGACCTTACTTTTTATCAACCTTATCACAAACCCACTTAACAAACACAAGTATCACCACGTTTACTACACAACGAGTAGAAAACGTTCAACCCAAAACACAAACATAAAGCTTACAAAAAGAAGGAAAGATTAAGATAGATGGTGACTTGAATGATATGAAATCCGTGTATGTGAGAGGATAAAGATAAACACAATAAGTTGTATTGCTCCAAAGAAAACACACACACACACACACTTTCAAGCACACCCTCAAATGACCATTTGAGGGGTATTTATAGTCCAAGGGACTTGATGCCCTAAAAGGCTTTCCATGGGCTCGGTTTGGACTTGGATTGGGTTTGGGATTCTTAAGCTTATAAACGTTAGAATAGCTTAACTCTTAACCAATTAGCTTAGCCCAATCCACGAGCCCGATGACTATTCTATCACGATATCTAACACACGTTACAAAGTTCCTAAATGTGAATGACCATCACTTCTAATAAAAACTATTAAGGCTAACAATCTCCCCCTAAGGGGTGGTCATTCAAATGATGCTCCACTTGATAAGATCTTTACTTTCCTTGAGCTTGAACTTTGCGTGTAGATATAGAATAGTCTTGAATCTTTGTTCCTTCATGCTTTGTGATCAGATAATGTGGTTGTCTGCCGTTGTCAACTTCGTTGGATA
>OU343223.1:44897146-44989903 GCA_910596185.1 Chrysanthemum makinoi
AAAGTGAAATATAGAGGAAAACAAGCGTAAATCCATATAAATGATATAAAATACGAGCATTATTGGGGGAAATTGACACTTAATATTCAGGACTATTTTATTTTATCAATTAGTATCAAATATCAATTACACTTCTTAACACCAAAAACAACATCGAATAACACTCGTAATGTCAGCAAAATGAAACCCGAACAATAACAAATGACACTCGAAACATCAGTACATCAAAACCCGAAAAACAAAAAAGGAAAGTCGAAACATCAGCAAAGGATACTTCAGAAATAGTGGATGAACAACATCGAACAAAGATGTATTACAATGAATCAATGATACTGCATAATTTTGTTGATTTAGCAAGCCCATGAATTCAATTATGTTTTATTGGAATTACCTTATTATAATTCATGATTAATCTGTAAATGAAAGCCTTGTTTCGATTACATTAAAAAACTTTCAATTAATATCCAAACGTACAATAACCATTAATCTGTTCGAAACATAACACGAATTGTGGTTAACTGGATTCGTTTTTCAGATTAATTGCTCAATTTCATCCTCGATTATGGGAAGACAAACAATATAGGAATGGACGCGAATTACAAGAAGTATGGAGCATCTTTCTATTAAATCATTTGTTTCACAGAAAGCAACAATACATTTGGTGATGAAGGATTTTTGAATAAGAAAAGGAACTGGGTATTCAATCATGGGAGAGAGGTTCTGTGGTTTTTGTGTATGTTCCCCAAATGCCAAAGCATGTGCCAATCACATGTCTTTCAACTTTAAATGCCCTCATTTTCCTAGTAACATTTTGTTTCTCGTGTAGAATGACATTGTTGAATGATTTACGTTTAAAACAACCATTCCCTCTATTCTCCGCTTTTATTACAGAATCAATTTGAAGGAAAGAGAATGCCATTTTCATTCTCCATTTCTACTCATGTGTGAAACAAACAAGAAAAAAGGGTTTTGATCCATTTCTCCTCTTTCCATTCTATCGTACCAAACATTCCCTTTATGTTTGTGGCTTTACAAGAGACATAAACATGTTTAACTAAAGTAATTATGAACACCAACTCTTGGTTTCAATAGTAATTTCAAGTTAATTGATCACTTCATATATTTATGGCATTCCAAGAACACGTAAATATTTAAGTTGAAGTAGACTTTATTCATATCTTGACACATGTTCTAAATATGGCAACACACATTTTATGTGTATAAGTCCTAGTAGAACATTAGTCTCTTACCTTGTGGTCAAGATAATCCTTTAATCATATTTCTATATAGTGTACCTTGCGCACACAATAAATATTTCTCCTACTTGTGCATGGAACAACATCATGTATGCAGAAAAACAACACAATATGCGTTTGTTAGTGTGAACAATATGATAGTGTCATAGATTTTAGCATACAAGTAGATGTAGAACCACAATTTTTATTAATGAATCAAGTACAACTATCCTTAAAACATAAGTGTTGGAAAGTAATGTATTATCTCAAGGAAAACTAGAAATAATATGGGTTCTAATCAAGATAAACAAATTAAAGCTCCACCAAATTAGACAACATTACACTAATGTATTTTTCAGTAATGAAGCACAATGCTCCCACTAGATTTCACAACATTACAAGTGTTACATAAACCATGAAACACAAATAGCTATCTATTTACTTTCCTACTCTTTTTGAAAGCCTACTAGTAGCAATGTACTTTGGTTTCAAAAGGAGTGTATGAAGCTCTACTATGTAGATGAGGGACTGTCCATCAATTCTATTAATTAACTTGAAAATTGGGCATGCAATTTCCACCTTAATTAGCCTACCATTCCATAACGGTATGTAGCATGTTAATAGGGTTAAAGCAAAACAACTAGATAAACCATGCCAGTTTGCTTTTACCTCTATTGCTATAGGAACATATTCTCTAGTCATTTGTTAGCTATAGGAACATATTCTCTAGTTAAGAAAATGTCTAGTTAAGAAAATGTAGTCATTTGTTAGTTGTAGGAACATATTCTCTAGTTAAGAAACTTTCTTATTTATTTCAAAAGAATTCATCACCGAACAAGGGTGATAAAATCTATACGAAAAATAATATGTGCAATATACTTAACAATGTAAGTTTGCTATGAGTTATATTAGAATTAGGACAATTCTAATATTCCTATTATAGCTTTCTCGAATACGAAAAAGGATATAAATGAGTGTCTCTTTTTCTTACAAGAAAAGGAGGCTCGGTTTGTCTTTTAATAAAAACGATTCTAGCAAACCCTTAAGGGTGTGTATCGATTAAAAAAGAACAAAACCACGTTTACAGTTTTAATGTTGCATTAATACCATCAAAAGAATTTACAAAATTCACTTATTAGTATTTTCCATAATTAATCCTTGAAAGAAAATTAACCAACCATAGTTTAAATAAATAAACTAATTAATTTTCTTAAGGCTAGGACCCTAATTGACATACCACCATCACATTAGTTGATCTCCTAGCAATGGTGTATTCAACTAGGTAAGTGACGCTCAATAATTGCAATACTTAGATCATTATGGGATTTACTAATGGCACTAGCGCGACAACTGGTAATTTTTCAGAAAAATATTTTACTAATTACCCTCGACTTTTTACTTTTTACGTTTACGTAAAATATTTACCGAACAACCGGGAGGTTATCCCGCGTAGTTGCAATTACATCTTTGGATGCGTTTCGTCTTTAGACTAAGTATAGTCTACCTATAATTTACATGTTATGATCTTACGGATATTAATTTTATTTGACACTAGCCTATATTTTTCGGGTTACGTAAAATTGCATCATGTGCATTTCATTGCATGCATTAACATACACGTGTTCCACCTATCCTAAAAATATCTAGATACATCCCCTTAATTTATGCATAAAAATTCCAAATTTGAAAATTCTCCCATCCTTTTTGTCCTTGGTCGGCCGAAAATACCACACACTACACACACACATTGGTTTTGGTCCTTGGTGGTTATAATGATTCCCAACACCATTCCTATTTTATCTCACTTGTGTCTCCCACATGAATTGAACTTGAAACCATTCTAGATCCTTCTAGCATTATAAAACCAACCATAACCTTCATATTTTTACACACACAAATAAATCTCTCTCTCTCTCTCTCTCTCTCTCTCTCCTTTCGTTGCGGCGCACAAACAAACACCCAAAGGTGTTTGTTTTTCTTTGATCTTCATTATTCTATGTTCATCTTTACGTTGGTGGCTTATTGGTTGATTCATTTGGGTTGTTTATAGATTTATTCGGGTTATATTCTTTGATTGATTTGTGTATTTTGTTCATATTTGGTTTCCTTATTTTGAGGTAACCTCATTTGCTTCATTTTATTATGCATCTTCATCATCCATAGCGTTTTTATGCATACACTTGTCACCTTACATGTTATTTTACTAATCTACACATAAAAACATGTGTTTTTACATAAAGATTAAAACTTTACACTTGTAACTAGATAAAAACTTGTATTTTTATATAAATGTTCAATCTTTACACTTGTTACTTGTAAAAACTAGTATTTTTACATAAAAGTTGAATCTTTACACTTGTTACTTATTAAAAACTTGTATTTTTACTTAAAGGTGCAAACTTTATACTTGTTACTATATAAAAACATGTATTTTTATAAAAAGGTTCAATCTTTATACTCATTAGTGGTCATAATCATGTATTTTTGCAAAGTTGTTATGTTTACGCTTATCTTTATGACTTTGGTACAAATTGGTGGAAGAGATAAGGTTAAAAATTTTGATGTTGAATTTTTGAAAACATTGGTTGAAGGGTTTAGGCTAGAAATGATGTTGGTGATGATTAAGTGGTGATTTTGATGACAAGTAGTTGTTGTCCAAATTTTCTATTGGGGTTTTCGGATAGAAAACTTGGGTTCGGGGTAATCGAAAGTTTAAAATTTTGATAGTAGACTTATATACGTCAACATCGATAGGTAGATCGTTAAAAACGGACTTATACAAAGAAGTTACGGCAAATTAGAGATTTAACAAAAACTATATTTTTTCCGGAAAAACTGCACTATTATATAGTTTTTGATTTTTAACTTGGAAACCATTTTTGAGTCATTTAAAGTTAAGATCATCAAAACTTATAAAGGACCTTAGTTAGTAAACCTTGAGATGTTTCCGAAAGTCCGAGACCAAGTCAAACAGATAAATAACAAATGAGTTATAGTCTTCTAAAATTTTAGCGAGACATTTAGTTTTTATAAAAATAGTAAATGCTGACATTTATGTATATTGTTTTAATGTACTACTTTAAACCGGATTTTGAGCATTTTACGGTCCGAGTCGTGTAATATGGTAAATAGCCTTTTGAAATGTCACTTAGCGTATTTTTAGACGAGGTTTACTAAAATGCAAATATTTAGAATACGGATATCTTACAGGATTTTTAAACTTGGGTAAAAACAGATATTTTTTTTAAAGTGTCGAAACGACACATAAACGACACATACCCGATAGATAAATGTTCACGACATCTAGTATCCCCTTTGTCCATATTAGCACTCTTCACAAGTTATTGTTGATGTAAATCATGTCCATATGTGATATCCCTAACCGACTTCACCCCTAATTGTCCTTCTTTCTTGTTTCTTGCAACGATCCTGTTATGGAACTTGTTTAACACTCATGTTTAATCATGTATATGTATTAGTTCGTTGTTTGGTATAGATTTAAGTCGCTATAGTTTGTTTGTCTTAGGGTTTTTCACAAATCGTGTTTTGTTTCATTAACTATTTTTATATTCGATCGTTAGGGTTTTTGTTGATGTTTTAATTGTTTTTCGTTGCATTTATTGTTTTGGGATTCATCAATAATATTGTTATTCCGTTGGGTGTAATAATCATGTGACGCTAAGTAGCTGATTGTTTCAAAACCCTAATTTATTTAGGGTTTTATGCGTAGATGAAGGCAAAATGCTATTTGTTTCTTCTTGATCTGATTGTGTGTGCTTGGATTGGAGTATGAAAAGTTGTTTCTTAGGCTCGGGAGGTAATGGTAAAAAGAAAAACAATAAAAATGCTAGTTTGGCTGATCAAACTAGGGAGAAAAGTGAGGATTTACAATGCAACATTGCTGCTCGTTTGAAGAGTATGGAGACCAATATGGATGATAGTATTACAATGTTTAGAGGGAATGAGGGTATATATTCTACTATTCCATTGAAGGGGAAAACTCTTTTGGGTAGTGAGAAATCTGGTACCAATGTTAATGCTACTGTTATGCAAAGTCTTACTAAAGAATGAACATATGAAGCCGGTTTCATGTGGTAAGACAAATGCAGATACTACTGAATATATTAATGTGAATATGTCTTATAATCACGATGTATCGAGTGCTATAAAGTCGGGTCCACAAGTTGATTCGGTTAAGGTGCTGCATGATTCAAGCTTGGATGTTGTGTGGGAAACTAGAGGGGGGGGGTTGAATAGTTTTATTGATTTTAATTTAAGTTTCAAAGATTTAGATTCGATCTTATGTGAATTTGTATGGATGGATAGATAGTATGAAACAATAAGTAAAGTAAATAATGAAAGCAAGTAAAGTAAAGGATAGAAAGTAGCGACACAAGTGATTTATAGTGGTTCGGCTACAAGGACACCTTCCTTGCCCTACTCAACTCCTCGAGTACCCCACTTGAGAGTTCAAGCACTATGTCAACAAGCTCCTTCAACTTGGCAGATAAGCCTTATAACGTCGCTTACACTTTTTCCGGTACAAAGCTAAATACCGAGTTCTTCCACGAGGTAGCACCAAACGTTTACACAACTATTACACAACAACTATGTGAAATATGAATTACAAGATCTTGCTACAGAAATCTTGTGGATGGAAAAATCAATCAAGGACCCTTTGCTTGGATGACTTGTAGTATAGCTTGATCTCGCCTTTGAGAAGGACCTATATGAGAATCACAACAAAAGATAGAAAAACTACACGAACGATCAATTGATCAGAGGTTAGGAGAGTAAGATAATATATGAGAGAGTTAGAAGAAGAGTGAGTTACAATTAAGAAATGGCTCACTATTTATAGGCACAAAAAGCTTTCTGTCCCATGGTTCTGGCGGATCCCTCACTTGGAGGATCCGGCCAGTGCAAAAGTAGGGATTCGACAATCTGGGTCATACCAGTCCAGATTTTGGGTTGCAGATCGGGTTATGTGTTATGGGTATGAGCCATGGGTCATGGACTTTGGGTCATGGTTACCCAATAAGATACAATGTATCTAGAAAATGACTCATGGGTCTTGGGTCATGGGTCATGGACATTGGGTCATGGGTCATGGATAATACCCAACACGATTTCATGCATGATTTCATGCAATGGTTCATGGGTCATGGATTAGCTCCATGGGTATGGGTCATGGGTCTTTGATATTACCCATCCTATTACATAAACTATTACAACAATTAAATTATAACAACTTTATATGTAAATGACCAAATGTATATACTTTGCAAAATAACATGTATTCTTATAGTTTTACTTATGATAACTTTATATTTGTCATCAACAAAACATAACGAAATCGCTAAATATGAATAAACGTTTTTAAGGTTTATTTGTATTAACAATCTCCCCTTTTTGTTGATGACAAAATATAATGTTATGATGAGTAAAACTTAAGATTAGATGTATGTTTCGAAAGTATACAGGTTTACTTCTTCTCCCCCTTTTTATCGAAACAAAAAGTGAGCCTCGTAAATAAATAAGTTATGGAAGGAAAATAAAAATGATCCACAAAGCACTATCTCCCTCTTGACGGTAGCTCCTCATAGAATAGGGCGTCAAGTGAGAAAATATAATACCTACAAAACAAATGTTAGTAGTAACATGTAATATAATCTTGTATAAGATGAGAAACAAGATAGAAAGCCAAGATACGTAAACAAAACCTTGTAATAAAATATCAAAATGTAGTGGTATATATGCCACATACAAATGTAAAACTAAGAACAAGGATTGTTCTTTAAAATGAATCAAAATAAAGAAAAAAAAAATAGAGAAAATATTATTATCATTCCTTCCATGCTTGCATATGGGTTAATTATGGAAGTTTTGGTGAGTGATAATGTTGATGCGATCAAGGATATGATTGAGAATAAACCGCATCTCGTCCCTTATTTCCATTGCGAGATCCCTAGTGGATTGACAATGTTCGCAAAAGAGATAGTGAGGGAGGTGTGGTGTGTGGTTTCCGGGTAGGTTTGATTTTGGGAGTGCGGAATAGGTGGTGGAAATGTTGAAAAATATAGATCAAAGTCCATGATGTTGGTGAGTGGTGGTGGATAAGAACCTAGATGTTCTTGTAAGGTGATGGGAGGTGGTGATGTTTCAAGCTCTTTGTAGAATGTATTTGAAGATGTTGGAGGTGTTAAAATGGAGCGGCTAGTTGGGTTGTTTTTTATGGTTGAAATGGAGCGGGTGGTGGACTAAACACGGGTAGTGGAATTTGTTTTTCAGAGTCTTAAGGAGTTCCGCTAGGGTGAGTTGGGTGTCAAGTTCAGACTCGTTAGGTAATGTGGTGATGAGCTTGTGGGAGATAATGGAGGTACTACATTGTAGTCATTTGGTGGAGAGTGAGTAGTCGTTGATGAGTTATGTGACAATGGTTTAGCTAAACAACAAGCCCGGATGCTAATCCACGCGGTTTTCCTAGTTTTGGGTGGTGGTGGTATTACGGAAGGTGGTAGGATGAAGTTTTGGATTTATTGAAAAGGGTTGTTTTCACTAGATGGTTCATCAATGTTTGATGATCTTTTGGGTTATATGACGATGATTGTTTGTGAGGTTGAAAGTGATTGATATGCAAGCATCTTGGAACCTTATTTAGAGGACAAGTAGTGCATTGCAATGAATGCTAAAACCAAAATATGGATTATAATATGATGATTAGATATGAATTTATGACAAGTGATCATGAGAGCACAAGTATTAAGTAACATATTCATTAGTGACAAAGCTAAAATGTTGAAAATTTGAAAGTTTCTAGCCAAAGTGAGAAAAATAAGAGAAAATTTTGGCTACTGTGACATGGATGCCACGGTTCCAATCCTTTTGGGATCCGTCCAGTGTAAATGTTGGGACCGTGGAACTGGTGATCTCAGGCAGCTAAAAAAATTTGTTTTTGGAAACAATGGTGCCTAGTGTGTGCCTATATGAAAACCATGTGGAGTTGCGGTTATCTCAAATCTTTTTAAAGAAGAAAATAAACATAGAAGTGCTCCTTAATTCATTTTTGCTTGATTGAATGTACCTGAAAACACATATTAGTTATGTATTCCCTTTCGCATTCAAAAGCATGAGATGCAATGAAAAAGGTTTTTACTTTGTATTAACGATGAGAGAAGAATAAAATATTTGTCCTAGACGTGAGAGTGATATAAGAAAAATGATACGGGGAGAAATATCTTTTTAGAAAATATTTTGAAGAATTTCTTGTATAGAAAATATCTTGAGTTTTGAAAATAAATCCCCATATTCTTTATGAGTTGTGTGAAATAGAGTCCTAGACTCAGAAAATAAGGTAAGGCGAACGTTTACGTACCTTATAGAATGAAAATATTTCACGAAGATTGTTCCATTAGACCAAGACCTACACGAAGCAAGTTGAATTGTTCCCGCTTCAACGGTTTGGTGAGGACGTCGGCTATGTTGTCTTCGGATGACACTTTCTCAATCAAAATGTTCCCTTTTTAAATATTGTCTCTTAAGAAGTGATGACGGATCTCTATATGCTTGGTACGAGAATGCAACACCGGATTTTTGCTAAGATCTATGGCACATTTGTTGTCGCACAAAATGGCAATGTCACTTACATGAATATCATAGTCAACTAACGCTTGTTTCAACCATAGTGCTTGTTGGCATGCTTTGCAGGCGGAGACATATTCGGCTTCAATTGTTGAGATGGCTAATGCCGTTTGCTTCTTTAAGAACCAAGATGTTAAACAACAACCCATAAAAGTGCAAACACCACTTGTACTTTTTCAGTCAACATAATCACATGCATGGTCAGAATCCGCATATACAATAGTTTCTACCCCCGTCCCCTTGGGATACCATAATCCCAATTGAGTAGTAACCTTAATATATCTAAATATTCTTTTGACGGCTTCTAGGTGTGAAGTTTTAGGATCTTCTTTAAACCTAGCACAAAGACATACACTAAACATGATATCCGACCGACTAGCCGTAAGGTAGAGAAGACTACCAATCATGCCACGGTATTTGGTGTTATCAACGGATTCACCATACTCATCTTTGGTGGGTTTGGTATCGGATGACATTGGTGTTCTTATTTGTTTTGACTCTTCTAATCCGAATTTCTTTAGCATTTCTTTTATGTATTTGGATTGATTAAAGAAGATACCATCTTCTAGTTGTTTGATTTGTAGACCAAGAAATAAACTTAATTCTCCCATCATACTCATTTCAAACTCATCATGCATTATTCTTGAGAAATCATCACACATGTCTTGACAAGTCGATCCGAATATAATATCGTCCACGTATATTTGAACAATAATTATTTGAAACTCCTTTTTCTTTATGAAAAGGTTGTTGTCAACTAACCCCATGGTATAGTCGTTTTTGATTAATAATGATTTGAGTCTATCATACCAAGCTTTTGGGGCTTGTTTAAGACCATAGACAGCTTTCTTTAGTTTGTACACGTGATTAGGTTTTTCGAAATTGATACAGCCCGGAGGTTGAGCTACATAAACTTCTTCATTTATAAAACTATTTAGAAAAGCAATTTAAACATCCATTTGAAAAAGCTTAAGATCATGAGCACAAGCATAAGCAAGAAGGATTCTTATAGACTCTAATCTAGCTACGGGAGCATAGGTCTCATCAAAGTCTATGCCTTCTTGTGGGTTATACCCTTGAGCAACAATTCTAACTTTATTTCTTGACACGACACCATTTTCATCTAATTTGTTTTTATATACCCTGTTTGTTCCGATTATGGTTTGGTTTTTAGGTGGAGGGAAAAGTGTCCAAACATTGTTAGAAACAAATTGATTTAATTCTTCTTGCATATCCATTACGCAACTTTCATCTTTTATGGCTTCTTGAGTGTTTTTAGGTTCCAAGGTTGAGACAAAACAAAAAAGACTACTTTGGTTTTGGACTTGAGATCTTAGGGTTCTTTCATTTAACTTTCCTATGACTTTTTCTACTGGATGATCTTTAGACTCTTTAATATTGATAATTTCGTTTTTAATTGTTCATCTTCTTTATTTATATTTTCTTTGATTTCTAAGACTTCACTTTTGATTAACTCGTCATCGACAAGAGGTAAGGTAGTTTTAGTTGGACTCTCGTCAAATTTTACGTTTAAAGATTCTTCAACTTTCATGGTTTCCTTATTTAGTATTACGTATGCTTCACTATTAGGAGAATATCCTAAGAAGATACCTTCGGTTGATTTTGGATCAAATTTAGTTAAATAATCTTTAGTATTAAGTATG
This sequence comes from Chrysanthemum makinoi, assembly GCA_910596185.1. Classification (NCBI taxonomy): domain Eukaryota; kingdom Viridiplantae; phylum Streptophyta; class Magnoliopsida; order Asterales; family Asteraceae; genus Chrysanthemum; species Chrysanthemum makinoi. The sequence continues at coordinate 44,907,687 of OU343223.1, forward strand.
AAATATTTACTACCAAGGACTCGAAAGTGTTCTAAGGAAGGCTTTTTGCCTCGTAGTAACTCGTATGGAGTTTTTTCTAAGAATGGGCTAGTTAGGACTCGGTTTAGTATATAGGTTGATGTGTTTCCACATGCACCAAATTTTTTGAGGAATAGATTACTCATTAATCATGCATGACTCATTTCTTGTAGGTTCTATTTTTCCTTTCAACAATACCCATTTGATTGTGGAGTGCGAGGAGCCGAGAAATTGTGGGTAATGCCTAGCATCACAAAAAGCTCCGAATTGCACTTCATTATCAAATTCCCGACCATGATTCGATCTAATTGACATAATCGGGCTTCCTAGTTGTCTTTGGATTTTCTTACTTAAGATTTCAAAGTAATCGAACGTTTCAGTTTTATTCTTTAAAAATTTAGTCCATGTATACCTTGAGTAATCATCCACTATAACCAAAGTTTAGAAGTTACCTCCGTAACTTTGAATAGCGGATGGACCAAATAAATCCATATGTAGTAATTCTAGACACTTAGTTGTAAAAACCATATTTTTAGCTTTATGACTGGCATGGACTTGTTTTCCTATGTTACAAGCATCACAAAAATGATTTTTGTATTTTAGGTTATGTATGTTTCTTACTAGTTCCTTGGATGATAGCGATTGAAGAAGTCAAATATTGGCGTGACCCAATCTTTGATTCCATAAGGTCGAAGTATCATCCATATAGGTAAGACAAAGCTTGTCTTTTGGTTCATTCCGATTTTAATGACATAGACTCCATGTTATCTAATGCATCGTCCTATAGTAATACCATTTTTCAATAGTTTACTACCAGTTTCGCTATAAAGTACGTTGCAGTTTTTATCACATATTTGACATATACTTAGTATATTAAATTTTAGGTTTTCTACGTGACATACATCGTTAATGGTTAAGGATTTGTGAGAAATTGTACCTTTACCGATGATTTTGCTCTTGCTATTTCCGAACACCACATTTCCTCCATTGAAGGATTCGTATATGGAGAACAATTCTTTATTACCGGTCACATGCCTTGTGTACCCACTATCCTTGATCCATTCGTCCGGATCTAAGTCAACCTTTAGGCACACCTAAGAAAACAATTAACTCAAAAGTTTGGTCCCCATTTGTTCATGGGTCCATTGGTGTTATACATTTCATTCATGTGAGGCATATACGAAAAAGGTGAGAAAGCATTCCAAGGTGAAAAGTTTTGAAATGGAAACCCGTTTTGTGCATTATTATTCCATCCCATTTGATGGTGGTTACTTCTAGGATAAACATTGTTTGGTCTTCTTATATTTATGTTCGGTTTAGAAAACGATGGACCTTTGTTTTTCATAAAACTTTGATATTGTTTTAGGAGAGGTGGTTGTTTGACATTTCTAACAGTAACATGGGCTAGTTTCTTTTTTTTAACAATAACAAAGTCGGTTCTAGATGACGTGGTTGCGTTATTTCATCTGTTAATCGAAGGCACCCACGGATTCCTAAATTAACACTAGACGGTTCCTTTTCGGGATCGGGATCCCGGGCTACAGTAGCCTGTTTTTCAATTGCTTTAACGAATTGTGTTTCTTTAATCCCGCAAGTTGACGCAATGTGTTCCTGAATACCTAAACCCTTTTGATTATTTCCCATTTTAACACTATCAAGTATTTTATCAAGAGTATTAGTACTTATTCTAGCAATCTTAGAATCAAGATGATCAACTAACGTTTGAAGTTCTACAAAAAGCTTGCATTTACTATCTACTTCTTTTCCCTTTTCTAATCTCTTTAATTTATCTTTTAGTTCAAGTACTTCCTTTTCTAAACATTCACTTTTGTTTTTAAAATCTTGTTTTTGTTAATTACTTTTAGACTAATTTTGCAAAGCTTATCATATTCAAGATGTAAGGATTCATCATCTAACGATGAACTACTATAATATAGAGAGTCGGAACATACCTCGTTGGAGTCTTTTGCCATGAGACAAATTTCTTCCTTCTCCTCCTCACTCATTCCCCACGAGCCACTCTATGAACTTTCACACGTTTGGGACACTGACTTATGAAGTGATTAGAATCCCCGCATTTTAAACTCTTGTGTTCGTCCTTCACTTTCTTGTCGTCTTTGCTTTTCCGCAACCCTTTCTTGTCGATATAAGGTTGCTTGACATATCTTCCTTTTCTTCGAAAGAACTTCTTGAATTCGTGTACCGCCATTGCATAATCTTCGTCATCACTTTCCGAAGATGAAGTTTCTTCATCACTTAAGACTTTTATGGAAAACTAGAAGGGGGGGGGGTTCAATAGTTTTTCCGATTTTAATTTAAGTTTCAAATATTTAGATTCGATCTTATGTGAATTCATGTGGATGGATAGATAATATAAAGCAATAAGTTAAGTAAATAATGAAAGCAAGTAAAGTAAAGGATAGAGAGTAGCGACACAAGTGATAACCTTCCTTGCCCTACTCCCGAAGTTCCCCACTGAGAATTCAAGCACTATGTCAATAAGATCCTTCAACACTACGCGAGAAGCCTCACAACGTCGCTTACACTTTTTCCGATACAAAGCTAAATACCGAGTCCTTAGCACGGAGGACCAAACCAACACAACTATTACACAACAACTATTTGAAATATAAAATACAAGATCTTGCTACATAAATCTTGTGGATGAATAAATCAATTAAGGACCCTTTGCTTGGATGACTTGTAGTGTATCGTGATCTCGCCTTTGAGAAGGACCTATATGAGAATCACAACAAAAGAAATAAGAACTACTAGATTGATCAAGGATCGAGGTTAGAAGAGTGAGATAATATATAAGAGACTTGTGTTAAGGGTGAGTAAACAATGAAAAATGGCTCACTATTTATAGGCACAAAAGCTTACTGTATCCCGGTTCCGGCGAATTCCTCACTTGGGGGATCCATCCATTGCAATGCTAGGATCCGCAAACTGGTTATACCAACCTCAATTTTGGGTGCAAACTCGGGTTATGGGTTATGGTGGTATGGTTTGGCAGTACCAACAAGATACAATATATCTAGACAATGGGTCATGGGTCTTGGGTCATGGGTTATGGACATGGGGTCATGGGTCATGGATAATATCCAACATGATTTCATGCAATGGGTCATGGATTATGGATTAGCTCCAAGGGTATGGGTCATAGGTCTTGGATATTACCCATCCTATGACATAAACTGTTACAACAAATTAATTATTACAACATTTTATGTGAATGACCAAATGTATATACTTTACAAAAATAACATGTATTCTTATAATTTTACGTGTTATAACTTTATATTTGTCATCAACAAAACCCAACGAGATCGCTAAATATGAATAAACGTTTTTACGGTTTATTTGTATTAACAATCTTCCCCTTTTTGTATATGACAAAACATAATGTTATGATGAGTAAAACTTAAGATTAGATGTATGTTTTGAAAGCATATGTAAGTTTTACTCTTTCCCCTTTGTCAAACAAAAAGCTATCCTAACGAAGAGATAAAGTGTGGAAAAAAAATTAGCATGATCCACAAAGCACTAACTGCCCCTTGACGGTAGCTCCCCCTAGAATTGGGCGTCAAGTGAAAAAATATAATACCTACAAAAAAAGTGTTAGTAGTAACAAGTAATATAATCTTGTATAGGACGAGAAACAAGATGGAGAGCAAAGGTAAGTAAACAAAGCCTTGTAATAAAAAATCAAAGTGTAGTGGTATATATGCCACATACAAAATGTAAAACTAAGAACAAGGATTGTTCTTTAAAATGACTCAAAAGAAAAAATAGAGAACATAATATTATCATTCCTTACATGCTCACATATGGGTTAATTATGGAAGTTTTGGTGAGTGATAATGTTGATGCAATCAAGAATGTGGTTGAGTATAAATCGCCTCTCTTCCCTTATTTCCATTGCAAGTTCCCTAGTGCATTGACAATGTTCGCAATGTAGATGGTGAGGGTAGTGTTGGTGGATGGTTTTCGGGTATGTTTGATTTGTGGAGGGCGGAATATGTGGTGGAAATGTTGGAAAATATGGATCAAAGTCCATGATGTTGGTGAGTGTGGTAGAAAAGAACCTAGATATTCTTGTAAAATAATGGGAGGTAGAGGTGGTGATGTTTCAAGTTCTTTGTAGAGTGTGTTTGGAGATGTTGGAAGTGTTAAAAAGACTAGTTCTTTTGGGTTTAAGTTGGAAGTTAGTTAGGTAGTTTTGATGGTTAGCGGAGTGTGGTGGGTGGACATGGATATTGGAATTGTTTTTGGAGTCTTAAGGAGTTCCGCTAGAGTGATTTGAGTGTTAAGTATAGACTCGTTAGGTGAATGTGGTGATGAGCTTGTGGGAGACGATGGAGGTGATACAATGTAGTCATTAGGTGGAGAGTTAGTAGTTGGTGATGGGATTTTTGACAAGGTTTTGCTAAGCAACAAGGCCAGATGCTAATCCGTGCGATTCTCCTAGATTAGGTTGGTGGTGGCACTACGGAAGGTGGTAGGATGAAGTTTTGGATTTCTTGAAAAGGATTTTTTTCACTAGATGGTTCATCAATGTTTGAGGATCTTTTGGATGACATTATGATGATTGTTTGTGAGATTGAGAGTGATGGATATGCAAGCATTTTGGAACTTTATTTATAGAGAAAATAATGCATTGTAATAACTGCTAAAACCAAAATGTGGACTATAATCTAATGATTAGATATGAATTTAAGGCATGTGATCATGAGAACACAAGCATTAAGTAACATATTCATTAGTGAAAAAGCTAAAATGTTGAAAATATGAAAATTTTTAGCCAAAGTGAGAAAAATAAAAGAGAAATTTTGCTTCTGTGGCACGGTTACCACGGATCCGACCGTTTAAGGATCCACCAAGCTAAAAGTGGATCCGTGGAACTGGTGTTCTCAGGTAGCTCAAAATTTTCCTTTTGGAGACAATAGTGCCTAGTGTGTGCCTATATGCAAACCATTTGGAGTTGCGATTATCTCGACTCGTTTTAAAAAGAAGAAAAATAAACAAAGAAGTGAAAAATCATATATACATATTCATGTGAGATAACCCGAGTGCTCCTTAATTCATTTTTGCTTAAATGAATGTACCAAAAAACACATATTAGTTATGTATTCCATTTAGCATTCAAAAGACATGAGATGCAATGAAAAAGGTTTTACTGTATAAAAATGAAAGAAAAAGTTTTTCCTAGACGTGAGAATGAGTTGAGAAAAATGATACGGGGAGAATAATCTTTTAGAAAGAATTTCAAAGAATTTCTTGTAAAAAAATTTTATCTTGAGTTTTAAGAATAAATCCCCATATTGTTTGTGAGTTGTGTATGAAATAGAGATCCTAGACTCAGAAAAGAAGGTAAAGCAAATGTTTACGTACCTTGTAGAATGAAAATATTTCACGACGATTGTTCCATGAAACCAAGACCACGATGAAGCAAGTTGAATTGTTTGCATCAACGGTTTGGTGAGGACGCTGGCCATGTTGTCTTTGGATGATAATTTATCAATAGAAATGTTCCCCTTTTGAACATTATCTCTTAAGAAGTGATGACGGATCTTTATATGCTTGGTACGAGAGTGCAACACCGGATTTTTGCTTAAGTCAATAGCACCTTTGTTGTCGCATAAAATGGCTATGTCACTTAGATGGATGTCGTAGTCAACTAACGCTTGTTTCATCCATAGTGCTTGTGGGCATGCTTTGCCGGCGGAGACATATGTTGATATGGCCAATGCCGTTTGCTTCTTCAAGAACTAAGATGTTAAACAACACCCCATAAAAGTACATACACCACTTGAACTTTTTCGGTCAACATAATCACCTGCATGGTCAAAATCTGCATATACAATAGTGTCTACCCCCGTCCCCTTAGGATACCATAATCCCAATTGAGTAGTACCTTTAATATATCTAAATATTCTTTTGACGGCTTCTAGGTGTGAAATTTTTGGGTCTTCTTGAAACCTAGCACATAGACATACACTAAACATGATATCCGACCGACTAGCCGGAGGGTAGAGAAGACTACCAATCATGCCATGGTATTTGGTGTTATCAACGGATTCACCGTCTTCATCTTTGGTAAGTTTAGTATCAGATGAAATTGGTGTTCTTATAGGTTTTGACTCTTCTAATCCAAATTTCTTAGCATTTCTTTTATTTATTTGGATTGATTAAAGAAGATACCATCTTCTAGTTGTTTGATTTGTAGATCAAGAAAGAAACTTAATTCTCCCATCATACTCATTTTAAACTCATCATGCATGATTTTTGAGAAATCATCACACATGTCTTGACAAGTCGATCCGAATATATTTGAACAATAATTATATGTGAGTCCTTTTTCTTTGTAAAAAGTGTATTGTCAACTAACCGCATGGTATAGTCGTTTTTGATTAAAAAGGATTTGAGTCTATCATACCAAGCCTTTGGGGCTTGTTTAAGACCGTAGAGAGATCTCTTAAGTTTGTACACGTGATTAGGTTTTTTGACATTGATAAAGCCCTGAGGTTGAGCTACATAAACTTTTTCATTAATAAAACTATTTAGAAAGGCACTTTCAACATCCATTTGAAAAAGCTTAAGATCATGAGCACAAGCATAAGTAAGAAGTATTCTTATAGACTATAATCTAGCTACGGGAGCATAGGTCTCATCAAAGTCTATGCCTTTTTGTTGGTTATACCTTTGGGCAACAAGTCTAGCTTTATTTCTAGACACGACACCGTTTGCTTCTAACTTGTACCCATTTTGTTCGGATTATTGTTTGGTTTTTAGGTTGAGGGACAAGTGTCCAAACATTGTTAGAAACAAATTGATTTAACTCTTCTTGCATAGCCATTACCTAACTTTCATCTTTTATGGCTTCTTGAGTGTTTTTAGGTTCTATGGTTGAGACAAAACAAAATAAACTACTTTAGTTTTGGACTTGAGATCTCAAGGTTCTTTCATTTAACTTTCCTATAACCTTTTCTACGGGATGATCTTTAGACTCTTTAATATTGATGATTTCATTTTTTAATGGTTCATCTTCTTTATTTATATTTTCCTTGATTTGTATGGCTTCACTTTCGATTAACTCGTCATCGACAAGAGGTAGGGTAGCTTTAGGTGGACTTTCATCAAATTTTATGTTTAAGGATTGTTCAACCTTCATGGTTTCTTTATTTATTATTACGTATGCTTTACTATTATAAGAGTGTCCTAAGAAGATACCTTCGGTTGATTTAGGATCAAATTTAGTTAGATAATCTTTAGTATTAGGAAAAAAACATTTACTACCAAAGACTCTGAAGTGTTCTAAAGTAGGCTTTTTGCCTCATTGTAACTCGTATGGAGTTTTTCCTAAAAATGGTCTAATTAGGACTCGGTTTAGTATATAAGTTGATGTGTCGATGGCATTGAACCAAACTTTTTGAGGAATTTATTGCTCATTAATCATGGTGCGACTCATTTCTTGTAGGGTTCTATTTTTCCTTTCAACTACCCCATTTGATTGTGGAGTGTGAGGAGCCGAGAAATTGTGAGTAATACCATTAGCATCAAAAAAAGCTCCAAATTGCACTTCATTATTAAATTCCGTACCATGATCCGTTCAAATTGACACAATAGGACTTCCTAGTTGTCTTTGGATTTTCTTACTTAATATTTCAAAGTAATTGAATGTTTCAGTTTTATTCTTTAAAAATTTAGTCCATGTATACCTAGAGTAATCATCCACTATAACCAAAGTATAGAAGTTACCTCCGCAAGTTTGAATAGCGGATGGACCAAATAAATCCATATGTAGTAATTCTAGACACTTAGTTGTAGAAACCATATTTTTAGCTTTATGACTAGCATGGACTTTCTTTCCTATTTTACAAGCATCACAAAAATGATGTTGGTATTTTAATTTGGGTAGGTCTCTTACTAGTTCTTTGGATGATAGCAAGTGAAGAAGTCACATATTGGCGTGACCCAATCTTCGATGCCATAGGGTCGAAGTATCATCCACAGAGGTAATAAAAAGTTTGTCTTTTGGTTCATTTCCGATTTTAATGACATAGACTCCATATTTTCTAATGCCTCTACCTATAGTAATGCCATTTTTCAATATTTTACTACCGGTTTCACTAAAAAGTACGTTGCACTTTTTACTACAAATTTGTCCTATACATAGTAGATTGAAGTTTAGGTTTTCTACATGACAAACATCGTTAATGGTTAAGGATTTGTGAGATATTGTACCTTTACCGATGATTTTGCTCTTGCTATTTCCTAACACCACATTTTATCCATTGAAGGATATGTACGTGGAAAACAAATCTTTGTTACTGGTTATATGCCTCATGCACCCGCTATCCTTGATCCATTCATCCGGATCTAAGTCAACCTTTAGGCACACCTAAGAAAACAATTAACTCAAAAGTTTGGTCCCCATTTGTTTATGGGTCCATTGGTGTTATACATTTCATTCATGTGAGGCATATACAAAAAAGGTGAGAACGCATTCCAAGGTGTAAAGTTTTGAAATGGAAAGCCGTTTTGTGCATTAGTATTCCATCCCATTTGATGATGGTTACTTCTCGGATATGCATTATTTGGTCTTCTTACAATTGTGTTTTGTTTAGAAAACGATGGACCTTTTTTTCATAAAACTTTGATTTCGTTTTAGTGGAGGTGATTGTTTGACATTTTTAATAGTAACATGGGTTGGTTTCTTCTTGTTAACAATAACAAAGTTGGTTCTAGATGATGTGGTTGCATTATTTCTACTGTTTGTTGGTACTGACCCACGGATCCCTGGATTTACACTAGACGGTTCCTTTTTCAAGGGATCCGTGGCTACAGTAGCCTATTTTCAATTGCTTTAACGAATTCTGTTTCTTTAATCTCACTAGTTGACGCAATGTGTTCCTGAATACCTAAACCCTTTTGATTATTTCCCTTTTTACGCTATCAAGTATTTTATCAAGAGTATTAGTACTAATTCTAGGAATCTTGGAATCAAGATGATCAACTACGTTTGAAGTTGAACACAAAGCTCACATTCACTGTCTACTTCCTTTCCCTTTTCTAAGCATTTTAAGTTATCTTTTAGCTCAAGAACTTCCTTTTCTAAAAGTTCATTTTTGTTTTTCAAAGTCTTATTTTTGTTAGTTACTTTTAGACTAATTTTGCAAAGTTTATCGTGTTCACGATGTAAGGATTCATCATCTAATGATTAGCTACTATAATAAAGAGATCCGGGACATACCTCGTTTGAGTCTTTTGCCATGAGACAAATTTCTTCATTCTCCTCCTCACTCTTTCCCCACGAACCTCTTACGAACGACTTTTGTTCGTCACGTTTGGGACACTCACTAATGAAGTGATTAGGATCCCCACATTTGAAACATGTGCGTTCGTCCTTTACTTTCTTGTCGTCTTTGCCTTTCTGGAACCCCATCTTGTCGTCATATGGTTGTTTGACATATCTTCCTTTTCTCCGAAATAACTTCTTGAAATCCCGTACCGCCATTGCATACTCTTCGTCATCACTTTCCGAAGATGAGGTTTCTTCATCACTTGAGACCTTTTTGGCGTTTAGGGCAAGAGATTTGTGCTCCTCTTTCTTTTCTTTTGAGGCTTCGGAGTCTTTAGCGAAGACGAGCTCATAGACCTTTAGGTTGCCTATGAGTTCATCGAGAGTGAGGATTGATAAGTCTTTGGATTCTTCGATGGCAGTCACCTTCGGTCTCCACTTTGATGGAAGCGCCCTTAGAAATATCCTGACATGATTATGACTAGAAAAATACTCATCAAGTGCTTGTAAAGAGGTAATAATAGTATTAAATTTAGCAAAAGAATTATCTATACTATCCTCATCCGATATTGAGAATTGTTCATATTGTTGAACAAATAAATCAATTTTGTTATTTTAACTTGTTGTTTTCCTTGGTGTGTTACAACTAAATAATTCCAAATTTCTTTAGAGGTTTTAAGCATTGAAATTCTTTCAAATTCCTTTTTAGGTAAGCCATTGTATAAAACCATTTTTGCCTCACTATTTTTGAAAAGCTTTTTCTTTTGGTCATCGGTGAGACGATCATGAGAGATGTTTACTTCGTTGCCGGTTCTATCAACTTTTGAAGTAGCTTGAAAATCACCTTCAACAATAATATACCAAAGATCAATATCTTTTGATGTTAGGATTTAGTAAATCCAGTTATTAAAGTGTCGATCACCTCAAGTATATGTAATCGTTAGAAAGCTCGTAGTTGTAGTTATTTAAAGTTAAGTAACACTGTGGAGGACGGACGGGTCTTTACCTACTGTATGCCTGATCCACAACCCGTAGGTGGCGGTTTATGTAAGACTATAAATACTCTCTACCTCCCAAGGTAGAGAGTTGGAGCTCATAATAAGATTTTCACTTTCTCTCACTAAGTTCCCAAACCTCTAACTATTTCTCTCTCTAAAACATCATTGTGTACGCCTATTATGATCATGGTTTGATGTGTTTGTGAAATCCAATATGTTACAAATTGTGACAACTCGTAATTTCAGGTCATTTTACAAAATTTGAAAATTTCACTATTCATCTCGGGAATTTACTATTCACCGGTTACTATTCACCGTTTTCAAAGTCAAAGTAATATTCTGAGAACGTATTTCAAAATTTACTATTCACGAAACACTATTCATTCCCGGAGAAAAACACTATTCAAGTTTCACTATTTCATCATTTATCGTAAACTAGGTTTACGAGTATCAAATTCGCGTAACCTTAATGGTTTAGTTGCGAATTCATGAACCATCATTCAAGGACATTTCATATAGACTAGGTTTAGTCTACATATCATCATAACATCATTTCATATCGGTTCATGCATGGATTTGCATTTTTCATTAAACGTTTATTTTCCTATTAAATAAACGCTATCGCGTAAACATTTATTTTGAATATTGATCCGACACTTCCAAAAATATTCCTAATATATTTTTATACTCATTTTAAGACTATAAAAATTATATTATTAGTTTACCCGATGTTTCCAATTTATTTTGTATATAAATTGTTATGTATAAATAATTACGACGGTTTTCGTAAATTCAACCCGATAAATATTTATTCACTCAATACTTGTGAGAAATGTCTTTTTATAATTTTTATGACTTCAATATATTTTATTTTGTCCCGTTAAAATCTATTTTTAGCTAACGCTACCCTAAATACTTAAATATGTACACAAGTTACCAACTATACTTAAACAATTACACTTATACTAATACATGTATACACTTAAAAATATAAAATACATCAAGTTTATTTTTTTCTTATGCTTGTCGACCTCATTGGTGAGTCACAAGGGTTTCATTAAAAATCTTGCAACTAGAGTACCACATATACATTTTAGATATATATTTACAAGATAACAAGATATTATTCACTTAAAACACATAGTATTACACCAAAGGTGAAAGAAAAAAGGGGAACTCTCTATCTCCATTGAGAGGTTCGCCAACTCAAGGAGCAAGCAAGAAACATGATTTTTAAGAACAAGTTTTATATAAACACTAGATTACTTTATTTTGGTTTTGAAATAAAACCTAGGAGTATTTAGGAAACCTTGTTCCATAAAACCTCATCATCATCATTCAAGTAAGCATTTCATGATCTTCATAAACTTTTCATATTCATCTTATTTTTATTTCATCATTTTTGCAAGAAACATGCATGTTACATATGAATTTATACCACTTTTGTTGTTTTTATTACTTATTATGTAATATAATTATCCTATAATGAATCCCTTGAAACATTTCACTTTTGGTGATGTCTATGAACCCATGACACCCTAAGAAGGTGTATGGTAGGATTTTAATAGCTTCGGAGTTGTTTTGAATTGGTTAGAATAGGTTTTGCGCGAGAAAAACTCATTTCGACAACTATAATTAAGGGTCTGTTGGTTTTTGTTAAATCTGGAATTTTCGACTGTTAATAAAAATTTTGGCCTAGATATTTAGAAAATATACTTTAAAACGAAAACGCGGCCGCTTGAACGGGTTAAAACGGAGCTATAACGAAGAAGTTATGAATTTTTCAAGTTTGACGACGAAAAGTTAAAAATTCAAAATTCAGCATGTTATGTCTACTTTGTACGAGTCAAAAATGAGGCTTAGGCGTTATAAATTGTGTCGACTTATCAAAAATAAATTAGTATACTTTGATATGGCTTAGGACATAAACGAGAAAAACGGACTTGTAACGATTAAATTATACACGTTACACAAAGTTCGTAACTTTATTATATAAGAAAAGCTAGTATATTTCTATTAGACAAACCTTACGGCAACAAGTGACCATGTTGAGGGTCGTTTTTAACATTGACGTAGTACTTTTTATAACATGATGTCTTCGAGCAAAAGTGAGTTCGCCAAGCATATTTTCCAAAATGTCCAACCGTTCGTCAAGTGGAGTTGTAACGAATAAAATACGGTCATTTAAACTTTGCCGAAAACCATCCTTAAACAATATTTTGGGTACAAGTATCATACTTCACCTATACTTTTCTCCATGATCGAGACCTCTAGGATGAAAACTTAAATGCTAAAACTTTGAGATAATGATACAAGCTTCCCAAAACCGTTGAGTTTGTTTCCTAACACCGACGCGTCACCATTTTACGACTAGCATTTCGAGGCCGATTAGTCACTTTCATGAAATTGTCAAATGACATTATTTTACGACTAAAAGTTATAATTTCATATTAAATCACAAAATGACTATCGTAAGATATCATTTCAACGTATATACTTGTAAAGTATTTTATGACATGACGAGATGTCATAAACTTATATTTCGACGATAAATTCTATTTTAAAAAACGTACAAGTGGTATAGATTACATGTGGATTTGCATGCACGACATTGTTTCATGATTTACATTAGAACATATCATTCATAATAGGTCACGGTCAGAGTTTGCGCCTCATTTTAGTATTGCCATTATATCATCATCATTCATTGAACGGTGAGTTTTCATAGCCCCGATTTATTCAAGTTTTTACTTTATTTCAAACCTACGAGGGAGAATACATTGCACATCATTTTATTACGATACCAAGTATATCAAATTCATTACATTGCTTAAGTTACCTCATTGCGTTAAATGTCCCATTTCATAATCATGAGCAGTTAATTTCATAGCGAGGGTGAGTGGATAGATCTATCGAGGTGACACACTCCATCGGGTTGGCGGATTCCAACCCGAGGGCGGATGCATTTTATTTCATATATCATTATTTGAGTTGTTTGGCAAAACTTCTGTTGGGGCGAACATCAGTCAAGCTTCGGTGTCATGTGCTTAAGCAATTGTATCATTTGTGTGACATATTGTCATACATGGCCTATACTTGTGGTAGTCGTATTAAACATTTTAACAACTCTATGAACTCACTCAACCTTTGTGTTGACACTTTTAGCAATGTATTTTCAGGTAACTAAGGCATTCACTTCATGGCATGCATGTGGACTTATCATAGAGTCGTGGTGTGGCGTCTCTCATGGGATTTATACACTTTAAAACATCGTTTGAATTGTAACAAATTTATTTCATACATGTGGATTTTCATTTGGGACCTATACTTTGTAAACTCTGATTATTTTATTAAATCAAACGATGTATTTTCCAAACGACACTTTAGGTCGTTCATAACGGTGATTGTGATGCTATGACAGTCAACCCCGGTATTCCATTCCGCGCAAAACAGGTAATTTGGGGGTGCGACAGATTGGCATCGCTTCTGGTTATAGAGAACTAGGTTGCATCATTGACCCTAGACTATAACTACATCATCATAGCATCTCATCATTTCATCATAGTGCATAGTCACTATACATGCGGTTTCATACGCACATTTTTGCGAGTTATTTACTTTCATTTCAAATCGATTGTCACATAGATGCCTTCAAATACCCATCCCATCATACTCACATCAGACTCCAACATGAGAATGCCTGTCATTCCTATCACAATTTTAACATCATTGACTCAACACGATAACATCGAGATGATGAGACTGAACTCTTTTAGGAGGACAAGTTGCACCTACACCATCGCGATCACCATTGATTCACTGTAGGATCAGGACAATTTTTATCATTCTGTTGGGACAGATCATACCATTTGGTAGGACTTATAGGCTTAGTCCTAATGGACATATTAGGATGCTTACTACAAGGAAGATAGTAGTATTTCATTCACCATCATCTCCTAACTTACCACTAGGATTTCCATCATCATCATCGTCATCATTATCATCTAGAGCATCATTTGTACCATCACATCACATATACACTACTCATACATATGACTTGCCGCTTGGGAAGCGGGCATGATTTGACACACCACTACCATCTATCACTAAGACTATAGACACTACACCATCTCATAGGTTTGAGGATTGTGAGATTTCTAGGGGCTATTCTGCTAGACCGCCTACAACTCCTACACTTGAAACACGATTTGACCATCAACAGGAACAGATAATAGGTACCTTTCAATCATATGTAATCTTTATCCCTTATTAACTCCACGATAATATCAACCTTTGTTCATTTCATTCCTATTCCAATTGCCCAGTTTTCAATCATTTCGTGACAATACATCACTATCTTACTAGGGGTTAGGCCAACTTTATTCTTGACCAATTATGAGACTATTACCATTTTATGAGGTTCTCCCATGTATCCTACAAATCATTCAACAAATTATATTTCAAGTTACTTTGCTACTACTTCATAACATTATTTCACTTAATTTTATTTCAAGCTATTCTACACCATCTTAGAAACATTGTTTCATAAGATTTTAAAACAAGTTGTTTCGTTACCACCCTATCAATTGGTTTTCAGTCATTTTATGAACTAATTAATACCATCATGCGAAACGATTTTCATGTTACTCTGAAAAATCATTGAGCCATTATCTTACAAAACAAAACGTTGAATACCATCTAAAACTTCGGAGGAACATAATATCATTTCAACAAAACCAAGCATCACATCATTGTCCTCGATTATACATGGCCTGATCACCTATGTATAATTCAGGAAGAATTATGTCATGAAAGTAACAAGCATCATTTCAAATATCTGAAAACAATCTTCACTCAAAAGCAAAGCTTTGTGTCAGAATAAATTGTTCATAAACATTTCTTTTGTTAACACTCTATAGAAGCCTAAATCCCTCACTCAACGATAAGTTAAATTTGACGAGTGTGACCTTTTTAGGAAAGGCTTCCTATACAATCTATGGGGAGGATTCCTCGATACAAGAAAACAATGAAAGGATTTCGGAATTACCAACAAGGACTAGAAGTAGGTAGCGAGATCTTTCAAAACCTAACAAAAATCTTAAGACATCACGAGACATTCCAAACCACTATTTTGGACTAGAAGCCAAATTATATCATTTCAAAATCATTAGCTGGACCGAGTTACAAGATTTAGTACGAAGCGAATACGCACTAAGCAACACTATAGGGATAAACCAAGTCTTCTAGCTGAGACTGCAGAACATTTCATTAAACATGGCCTCAACAATATGTGAACTTCCCTACAATGAGTTTCCCTTAAAGGAAAATTTGGTTAAGTTAAGGTTATCGATATAAACTTCCCCTAAGGCATTGTGTTCTCTAGAAACTTTAAGTAACCTCACTTTCATATTAAGAGATACAACAAGTTTGAACATATTGGACAATCAATGACTCTCCATCTATAAGTGAAATTAGAACAAACATTCTTCGACATAGTATGAGCTGAAATCTATGTTTTTGCTAGCATGATAACAATCTAAGTGATAAAATATTTTAGAAGAATCAATATCGGGACAAATCTTGAAAATCAATCACCACACCACATCGCTTAAATATTTAAGGTTTTGGTGACTTTACAACATATAGTGTGGAAATATTTCGATAAGAGAAATTAAGAGAGTCATCATCAAACAATAAACATTTTAGTCATGGAGACTAAGCACCTTAGGCAAGTAAGATTCAAGTAATGACATTCGCTAGAATGAGAAACGCGAGGAATCACAACTGTTACCCATAATCTATTCCTTTCTATAAGGTCCTTTTCGACAAATTTAACATTTTGAAATTTGGCATGAGACACGTGGTATCAATTCCAGTTGTACCTATTACAAGCTATTCGATTCACCTTAGACTTCTGACAATCATATCAAGATTCTCATGGAATCTATTAGGACATGAGTACCGCCTATTATCCTCTGCTCAATGGTTAGAGCGAGAGAACAATTCCCACATTAGATGATATGCTCAAGCATGTATGACTTTCTAGAAATGATTAGGCAAATCATTCTTCATCGACAAGTTGCTTTACAACAATAGTTACTACATGAACATATTGACTATACCATTTGAGGCACTCTATGGTTGAGGTATCAATCACTTATTTACGGGCAAAAATCAGGAAAGTCCAACTAACTAGTTGATGACTTATTCATGAAAATACAAAGAAATCGTACAAATCAAGAATCAGTTACAAACAACAACAAATAGCTAGATAAGCTACGTCGATATACGGCCAAAATATTAGTATGTTCCATAAGTAGCAAACCATTAGAATTTCAAGTTGGCAACAAGTTATGTTCAAAGTCCCGTCTTGGAAAAGCTGGTACGATTCAGAAAACACTGGACGACCGATGCGACCCAAATATCTCTCACCTTTCACCGATAACATCGTAGAACCTAAATGGACCTGAATTATGAATTTTTTGGTTGGGTAATGGGCTGACAACTCGTAATTTTAGGTCATTTTACAAAATTTGAAAATTTTACTATTCATCTCGGGAATTTACTATTCACCGGTTACTATTCAAAATTTTACTATTCACCATTTTCGAAGTCGAAGTAATATTCTGAGAACGTATTTCAAAATTTACTATTCACAAAATACTATTCATTCCCGGAGAAAAACACTATTCAAGTTTCACTATTTCATCATTTATCGTAAACTAGGTTTACGAGTATCAAATTCGCGTAACCTTAATGGTTTAGCTGCGAATTCATGAACCATCATTCAAGGACATTTCATATAGACTAGGTTTAGTCTACATATCATCATAACATCATTTCATATCGGTTCATGCATTGATTTGCATTTTTCATTAAACGTTTATTTTCCTATTAAATAAACGCTATCGCGTAAACATTTATTTTGAATATTGATCCGACACTTCCAAAATATTCCTAATATATTTTTATACTCATTTTAAGACTATAAAAATTATATTATTAGTTTACCCGATGTTTCCAATTTATTTTGTATATAAATTGTTATGTATAAATAATTACGACGGTTTTCGTAAATTCAACCCGATAAATATTTATTCACTCAATACTTGTGAGAAATGTATTTTTATAATTTTTATGACTTCAATATATTTTATTTTGTTCCGTTAAAATCTATCTTTAGCTAACGCTACCCTAAATACTTAAATATGTACACAAGTTACCAACTATACTTAAACAATTACACTTATACTAATACATGTATACACTTAACAATATAAAATACATCAAGTTTATTTTTTTCTTATGCTTGTCGACCTCATTGGTGAGTCACAAGGGTTTCATTAAAAATCTTGCAACTAGAGTACCACATATACATTTTAGATATATATTTACAAGATAACAAGGTATTATTCACTTAAAAACACATAGTATTACACTTTCAAAGGTGAAAGAAAAAGGGAACTCTCTCATCTCCATTGAGAGGTTCGGCCAACTCAAGGAGCAAGCAAGAAACATGATTTTTTTTAAGATCAAGTGGTTTTATAAACACTAGATTACTTCTATTTTGGTTTTGAAATAAAAACCTAGGAGTATTTAGGAAACCTTGTTCCATAAACTTCATCATCATTCAAGTAAGCATTTCATGATCTTCATAACTTTTTCATATTCATCTTATTGTTATTTCATCATTTTTGCAAGAAACATGCATGTTACATATGAATTTATACCACTTTTGTTGTTTTTATTACTTATTATGTAATATAATTATCCTATAATGAATCCCTTGAAACATATCACTTTTGGTGATGTCTAGGAACCCATGACACCCTAAGAAGGTGTATGGTAGGATTTGAATAGCTTCGGAGTTGTTTTGAATTGGTTAGAATAGGTTTTGCGCGAGAAAAACTCATTTCGACAACTATAATTAAGGGTCTGTTGGTTTTTGTTAAATCTGGAATTTTCGTCTGTTAATAAAAATTTTTGGCCTAGATATTTAGAAAATAAACTTTAAAACGAAAACGTGGCCGCTTGAACGGGTTAAAACGGAGCTATAACGAAGAAGTTATGAATTTTTCAAGTTTGACGACGAAAAGTGTAAAATTCTGAAAATTCAGCATGTTACGTCTACTTTGTACGAGTCAAAAATGAGGCTTAGGCGTTATAAATTGTGTCGAATTATCAAAAATAAATTAGTATACTTTGATACGAAGCTAAGGACATATAAAACGTAGAAAACAGACTTGTAACGATTAAATTATACACGTTTACACAAAGTTGCCGTAACTTTATTATATAAGAAAAGCTAGTATATTTCTATTAGACAAACCTTACGGCAACAAGTGACCATGTTGAGGGTCGTTTTTAAGATTGACGTAGTACTTTTTATAACATGATGTCTTCGAGTAAAAGTGAGTTCGCCAAGCATATTTTCCAAAATGTCCAACTGTTCGTCAAGTGGAGTTGTAACGAATAAAATACGGTCATTTAAACTTTGCCGAAAACCATCCTTAAACAATATTTTGGGTACAAGTATCATACTTCACCTATACTTTTCTCCATGATCGAGACCTCTAGGATGAAAACTTAAATGCTAAAACTTTGAGATAATGATACAAGCTTCCCAAAACCGTTGAGTTTGTTTCCTAACACTCGAGTGCACCATTTTACGACTAGCTTTTCGAGGCCGATTAGTCACTTTCATGAAATTGTCAAATGACATTATTTTACGACGAAAAGTTATAATTTCATATTAAATCACAAAATGACTATCGTAGGATATCATTTCAACGTATATACTTGTAAAGTATTTTATGACATGACGAGATGTCATAAACTTATATTTCGACGATAAATTCTATTTTCAAAAACGTACAAGTGGTATAGATTACATGTGGATTTGCATGCACGATATTGTTTCATGATTTACATTAGAACATATCATTCATAATAGGTCACGGTCAGAGTTTGCGCCTCATTTCAGTATTGCCATTATATCATCATTATCATTGCAACAGGTGAGTTTTCATAGCCCCGATTTATTCAAGTTTTTACTTTATTTCAAACCTACGGGGAGAATACATTGCACATCATTTTTATTACGATACCAAGTATATAAAATTCATTACATTTCTTAAGTTACCTCATTGCCAGTTAAATGTCCCCATTTCATAATCATGAACCGTTAATTTCATAGAAGCGAGGGTGAGTGGATAGATCTATCGAGGGTGACACCTCCATCCGGGTGGATTCCAACCGACGGATGCATTTCATTTCATATCATTATTTAAGTTGTTTGGCAAAACACTCTGTTGGGGCGAACATCAGTCAAGCTTCGGTGTCATGTGCTTAAGCAATTGTATCATTTTTGTGACATATTGTCATACATGGCCTATACTTGTGGTAGTCGTATTAAACATTTTAACAACTCTATGAACTCACTCAACCTTTGTGTTGACACTTTTAGCAATGTATTTTCAGGTAACTAAGGCATTCACTTCATGGCATGCATGTGGACTTATCATAGAGTCGGGTGAACGACGCGTCTCTCATGGGATTTATACACTTTAAAACATCGTTTGAATTGTAACAAATTTATTTCCGCACATGTGGATTTTCATTTGGGACCTATACTTTGTAAACTCTGATTATTTTATTAAATCAAACGATGTATTTTCCAAACGACACTTTAGGTCGTTCAATATAACTGTGATTGTGATGCTATGATAGTCAACCCCCAGGTATTCCATTCCGCTGCAAAACAGGTAATTTGGGGGTGTGACACAAATGGTATCAAGAGCCATGGTTTGATCATCTCGCTTACATATCCTTGGATTTCTAGTGGTTTTAGATGGTTTTTGAGTTTGAAATAGTTTAGTGGTTTTTGCATCATTTGGATCATTTCTTGTGTTAGAGTTTGAATTTTGAGTGTTCTTTAGTGTTTAGAATCATTGTAAGTGCTTGGGTTTTGATTTGGAAAGCTTGAATCACTGTGGTTGGGTTTGTTTTGGATTGAAAAGTGTGTTTTTGAAGTTTTTCAAGGTAGCGACTTGAGTCTCGTGAATTTCTTCGTAGCGCCTTGCTTCAGTAATTTCTAGCGAGTTGTAGTGTTAGTCGTAGCGACTTGAGCTTAGCGACTTGTCTATTGAGACAAGCCGACAAACAGTAAAAGTTAGTGGATTCTCCACTACGGCTAGCGACTTGGTGGGGTTAGCGACTTGCTTTCATTTATTCTAGCGACTTGTACTTATTGTTCTCAGCGACTTGACATTAGCCACTTGGATACTTAGCGAGTTGCTCTTTAGCGACTTGACTGTTTAGCGATTTGGTGCTTTAGCGATTTGTGTCCAACTACTTGGGTCTTAGCGACTTGGGATTAGCGACTTGATTCATAGCAACTTGAGGTTTAGCGAGTTGCTACTTAGCGACTTGGTTCAAGGATTATAGCGACTTGGTTGATTTTTATTTCTAATACGGTTTTCTCTTGATTTAATAAAATCCCGTGAAAGAATCTATTTCTCGGTTTAATCATAGAGTTATAAAATCCAGTGAAATCTATGAACATGTCTACCAACGTACCTACAATCATCTCCACTGTTGCTGAGGATGTTCAAGCAGATGGTTCAGATACTCGTCCACCCATGCTTGACAGTAATCGACTACGACTCTTGGGCTCAACGAATCAGATTGTACTGTCTTGGAAAGGAAAATTGGGTCAACATTCTCAAATCCATTGATGAAGGACCTTATCAGATTGAGACTACAAGAGACATAATTGATACTTCTGCAGATGGAACCATGATCTTTGGATTGGACAGACCAAAGACGTATGATGAGCTCAGTGATAAGGAGAAAAAGAGATTCGATGCTGATATCAGGGCTTCAAACATTATACTTCAGGGTCTTCCAAAAGACATCTACAAGCTTATCAATCACAACACTGAAGCCAAGGCTGTTTGGGATAATGTCAAGATGCTTCTCTCAGGTTCTGAATTAATTAAGGAAGACAGAGAATCATAACTGTATGATGAATTTGAGCACTTCAAGATGAAAGCAGATGAGAGTGTCTATGAATATTACGTGAGATTCCACAAGCTTGTGAATGATATGAGGAATATCAAAATGACCATGTCAAACATTCAGCTGAACTCAAAGTTTGTGAACAACATGAATCCCGAATGGCACAAATTTGTCACCGCTGTGAAGCTAACCAAAGGATTGAAGAATACAAACTATGAGCAACTATATGCCTTCCTTCTTCAGAATGAGAGACATGCTATGTTTGAAAAAAGGATTCTTGAACAGTTCAAAACCAACCAGGGAGAAACAAGTTCCTCAAATGATTCAACAGTCTTTTACACAAATGTTGGAATTACCACCAAAGCTTCTCAAGTCATACCCACGGGTAATGGTAATTACAAACTCATCCCTGATCCAGCATATAAGCCTCCAGACCTAAACACATTCATGGAAAACTTCATCAATCAACTGTCTCTCATGGTCAGCCAAAACATGAACTCTCTCCCACACACCAACAATAACCTCAGAACAGCATTAAATCCACACAATCAAGCAACTGTCAGAGATGGGAAGGTTATGGTGCAACCAGTTCAAGAAAGGCAGTATGAACAGGGAAGAGGTGGAGTTGCTAGAGGATATGTGGTTAATCAGAATAGGGGAAGGAATGGAAAGCAAGGACAAGCAAAGCTGATAAAGTGCAACAATTGTGGTGGTGATGGACATATAGCTAGAAACTGCACATCTTCAAAACGCCCACAAAATGCAGAGTACTTCAGAGACAAGATGTTACTTGTGCAAGCTCAGGATAATGGAGTTGTGTTGGATGAAGAGGAGCTGTTATTTCTTGCTGAGGTCAATGCCAAGACATATGATGCAGATGTTGATAAGCAGCCAATTCAGGAGATAGGCCATAATCATCAGAATGCCTTTCAAGTCGCCGACTGTGATGCATATGACTCTGACGTCGATGATGAACCTACTGCACAGACAATTTTCATGGCTAGCATTTCTCCAATGGTCTCTCCTAAGGTCCCCTCACCACAGCAAGCTGGTCCATCCAAATAAAAAATCATGTCATAGGTATTAAAACTATATGATAATGTTGATCAGCAAAAGATACATGGTAAAGTTCAATCGCAGGAAACCAGTGACTCAGATATTGCTAATATGGGCAATGATAATATTGTCCCATATGATCAATATGTGACCCAATGTGAGAGTGCGATTGAACCAAGTGATGTAACTAATGCATTCAATGATGACTATATCTTTGATGAATACACTGCTAGTGCTCCTAATGATTCTTCCATCTCTGAACTTAATGCCTATAAAGAACAAGTTGCCATTTATGAACAACGTGCTAAGTTTGAGTTAACTACCCGTGAGCAGGAGATGGATGACCAAATGCGTACAATTATTAGAAAAAGTAATTTTAGGGAAGAAATACTTAAACAAGAGTTAGATTCCTTAAAAGAAAAGCTTAACAAAACGGCTAAGCAAAAACAAGAACTTCAAGAAAATGTGAAAATGCTTAAACAGGAATTTAATGCCAAGGAATCAAAACTCTTAAATGAATTTTCCAACCTAAAACCTTTGAAAAACAAACTTGAAAACAAATTGTTGCGTACAAGGAAACATCATTCAGACTGCTCAAATGATCACTAAGCATAGAGTTCTAAGTGACAAACATAGTGTTGCGTTAGTTGATGAACCAAACCCTAAGAATGTCACGAAAGCTAGAGCCGCACGAAGGTAATCTATGATGGCAATGATATCCTTAAGCCTAGACAAAACCTAGTTCGCGAGAATCTGAGGAAGATAAACAGTAAGAAGAAGTAACTAGAAAGAAATTGGATGAAAAGCTTAAGAGCCCTTTATGCATAGAAAAGAAAATCACCTATAAAACACCCAACTATGCTAAAGATAACGGATTGCCTTTAACAAGTTTAGACCTCAAACACGGTGACCCCTAAACAAGTGTTTTGGAAAAAGGATATGGACATGAAAAATGTTGATGAGTTTGTAGAAAAGAATTCCCCATGTAGGAGAATGCTTCCTCGCCAACTGTTTATCCCCCAATACACCAATGCATTTAGTTCCTAGATCTATTCCCACTAAAAGCAAGACCTTAATCAGTCAATATGTAATTTTTCAATTATTTATTGATTTTGAGAAAACTTGTAAGAAATGGATCACACCCATTGGGATAACTGAAGGGGAAAGGGGTTTTGAGCAAACTAAAGAATGCTATTTAATGGAGGTCATGCCTTTCTTTAAACAATTAAAATGTCAATTTGAGAGTCTTAAAAGGGGATGGATTCAGATATTAAAGAAATGGAAAAGAAATTTGATGCAATGATAGTTGAGGTTAGTGACTATGAGCGAGAATTAAAATATAATGAGATTGAGAGGAAGAACTTGCATACCTTGAATGAGAATCTTATTTCGGAATGTATTACTCAAGATGTGTTTTACACTGCTACTAATTGTTCCATTAATGCTTCTCAATTTCATGAATTATCTGTTGCTCTGAAAGTCTCCCATGATCGTGTCATTGAGCTTGAAAAACTAATTCTAAATTGCATGAGAAAATTGAACACGATGATCATGATAACCTGGTGAAACAGTTTTTCTAAATTGGAAGTTGAGCATCTTGCTTTGCAATTAAAATATCAACATCTAAAAGAAAATGTTAAAACCTCAAATATCAAGACATCCTTGGATGCTCCTGAATTTGATGCTACTTTTGAAATTAGCAAACGTGATGAACAGATTCGAGCTCATTGTAACACGATAAGAAAATTGAGAACCCAAATTTCACAATTAAAGGGTGAAAAGAACAATGTGACAGGCTCCCAAATGCCTCCTCCTTTAGATTCTCAGAGTTCTCAGACTTTTCATCTTCAAAACTTGGTTAATGTTTTACAAAAGGAAAATGAGAGTTTTCTAGAAGAAAATGAAAAGGTTAAACAACACTTTAAAGAGTTATATGATTCAATGAAAGTCACTAGTGACAAGAACAACAAAAAAATAACGTCTTTACAAAAGGAAATTGATAATCTGAAGAGTCAGGAAAAAGGGAAAACGCCACTTGTCTTTAATGAGAATGTTGCATCAATGTCATCTGCAGACTGCAAATATACCGTGACTGTTAAATATATTCCTCCTCATCTTAGGAATAACGAACTTGCATTTCATAATTATCTTGCTCGTCTTAAGGATAGTCTTGAATGTCTTCGTGAGATTGTAGAAGAGGACTTCATAAATAAGGCACTTGATAGTGAAATTAGGTTTGCTTGCATTCAGGCCAAACGATCTCAAGAGATGTTAGAATGTTTAATAGCAACATGTCCTAAATCCTTAGGTGCGAAAGATAAAGCTGTGATGCCTTGTTCCATGCCAAGTGCTAAGTATATAAACCATTCGATGGCCAGCATTAAGAAAGTGAATTTCAATGTGCCTTCAAGTAGTTTAGATCCCTGCACTTCTAGTTCAGGAATGCAAAAAGTAGCAAAACCAACTAATGCTCCAATTCCCTCTACTAAAGTAAGAAGTGACACCAAAGCAAGCGGGTC
Source organism: Chrysanthemum makinoi (assembly GCA_910596185.1). Taxonomy (NCBI): domain Eukaryota; kingdom Viridiplantae; phylum Streptophyta; class Magnoliopsida; order Asterales; family Asteraceae; genus Chrysanthemum; species Chrysanthemum makinoi. The sequence continues at coordinate 44,932,601 of OU343223.1, forward strand.
AAAGCCTCAAGGCAACACAAAGAATGATAGGACCTTGCGTGCTAGGAATGTTCAGGAAGAGTAGAAGATCACCTTAGGGAGAATTAGAATAAAATGAATCATGTTGATTCTAGTGTTAGCTCTAAGCGTCTTTGTAATTAATGCGAATTCTGCTACTTTTGGCAAAACATGTAATGATGATTGCGTGGTTCCTATTACTAATCTTGAATGTGGTGTAATGATTTGATTAATGCTGTTAAATGCCCATTTAAATCTGTTAATGTTAAAAATCAAGCTAAGAAGACTAAAAGGCAAAGGCGAAAGAAAGTTAGAAAACAGTGGAAACCCACAGGAAGGAAATTTAGTAATATAGGTTATCAATGGATACCTACTGGCCGTAAGATTAATGAGCTGAGCCCTAAATTTTCTAACTCAATGCCCACTAGAAAATGGATGCCTACTGGTAGAACTATTCCCTTAAGAAGTGAACATACTTTGAATAGGTCAAATACGGACACTAGCACTGCATCTATTTCTGATGAGTCCATTGTTTCTACTTCTGATGTGGGTGTTCCAATCACTTTTACTAACCAAATGGAACCCATTCTTGTATGGGGATCCCAATTATCCAGTTATCCATTCTTGTCTGTGTTCAACTGCAGATCGTTCAAATCATTCTGTGGTACTTGGACTCAGGCTGTTCCAAGCATATGACTGGAGACCGGTCGCGCTCATGAACTTCGTGAGTAAATTCATCGGAACTGTGAGATTCGGAAACGATCATTTTGGTGCTATTATGAGTTATGGAGATTACGTGGTTGGAGATAGTGTGATTTCCAAGGTATATTATGTTGAAGGTCTTGGACATAATCTATTTTATGTCGGACAATTTTGTGACTCAGATTTAGAAGTGGCCTTCAGAAAACATACTTGCTTTGTTAGAGAACTTGATGGTGTGGAACTTCTCAGAGGAACTCGTGGTTCAAACCTATACACCATCTCTATCGAAGATATGATGAAATCTTCACCCATCCGCTTGCTGTCAAAGGCTTCCAAAACTAAGTCATGGCTATGGCACCGTCGTCTCAATCACTTGAACTTTGGTACCATAAACAATCTTTCCAGAAAGGACTTAGTAAGAGGATTACCTAGATTAAAGTATGAAAAATATCATCTTTGTTCGTGCCAATTGGGAAAAAGCCGAAATATTCCACAAACCAAAACCCACAAACTCAGGAATGGAAGTTCTTCATACCCTTCATATGGATTTGTGCGGACCAATGAGAGTGCAAACGATAAATGGGAAGAAATACATTCTAGTCGTTGTTGATGACTACTCTCGATTTACTTGGGTAAAGTTTTTTAGGACAAAGGATGAAACTCCAGATGTCATTATCAAACTTATCAAACAGCTTCAAGTTGGACTCAACAATACTGTTAGAATTGTTCGAACAGACAATGGCACAGAGTTTGTTAACAAAGACTTAATTCATTTTTATGAAAGTGTTGGAATCAGTTATCAAAGAAGTGTTCCACGAACTCCTCAACAGAACGGTGTAGTTGAAAGACGAAATCGAACTCTTGTGGAAGCCGCAAGAACAATGCTAATTTATTCAAAGGTTCCAATGTTTCTATGGGCTGAAGCCATTGCCACTTCTTGCTACACCCAAAATCGTTCCCTTATTCATACCTCTCATGGAAAAACTCCATATGAACTTGTTCATAAACGAAAACCTGATCTCTCCTACCTTTGTGTGTTTGGTGCTTTGTGCTATCCAAGGAATGACGGTCAAGATTTAGGAAAATTAAGAGCAAAGGCAGATATTGGAGTTTTTGTTGGTTATGCAACAAACAAGAAGGGTTACCGAATCTACAACAAAAGAACTCGAGATATCATGGAAACTATTCACGTCACGTTCGATGAGCTGTCCGGTCAAATGGCTCCAGGACAATCCAGTTCTGGACCCGCATTTCAACCTTCATCATGTAGTCCTATCGGTTCTACTCTTGTTTCTAATCCCTCACCAGCAACTCCTTATGTACCTCCTTCAGAAGATGATTTGAAGAAATTATTTGATCCAATGTTTGATGAACACTATGAGCCAAGTGCTAATGATTTGTAAATTCCAACAGAGGCTGCTCCTATCTCTGTCAATGAAGTTAACCCTTCAGTTTCAATGTCATTAAGTCAAGAAGCGCCTGCTGCTGATCACTCTGTCTCATCAACAAATCATCAATCATCGAGTATACATCATGGAATTGTTTCTGGTACCAATGATGGAGATAATACCTTTGCTACTCCTGAAGATGCCCTATTTGAAAACATATTTGCTCCTGAATCATCATCAGAACCATCTTCATCAGGAGAAATCGACTCTGCTACTTCTGTTCCTCAACAACAACCACATGAACACCTTAGAAAATGGACACATGATCACCCATTGGACAACATCATTGGAAACCCTTCTCGTTCAGTATCCACTCGTCGACAACAAGAAACCGATGCCTTATGGTGCTTCTTCAACTCTGTACTCTCAAAGATCGAACCAAAAGACGGTAAAACTGTTATGAATGAAGACAGCTGGTTCAATGCCATGCAAGAAGAAATTCATGAGTTTGATCAACTAGATGTATGGGAACTAGTACCTGCTCCTGACTGTGCTATGATCATTGCTCTAAAGTGGATCTTCAAAGTAAAACTTGATGAGCATGGTGATGTGATTCAGAACAATCGTCAAGCTTACTTCACAAGCTAGCCACTTGTGAATGACTAACCGTAAGAAACTTAAAACGGCTCGGACACTGACCAATAATAAGAAGTGTAGTATACGGGTAACTCAAACGTGTTAGGTTTGAGCACCGAGATCGTTCCGAACGAGGGTTGAATGGAATTTCCAACTCACGTCTCAATAATCGGGATTTGAATGAGATAAGGGGCATAAGAGGATATTATCTAAACTACGGGATAAGGAAAGCAAATGGAACATATAATCTACGGGAAATCCTAAGAATAAAAGCAAACTACGCAATTCTACACTAAAACGTAAATACGGAATATAACGAAACGCGAATAAAAAGCAACTACGACTATTCTAACTCCTAAAAATAACCTAAAATTACTTTTACGCTAAAAATGATATTAGAAAACTAAATATGAATTAAAACTATTTTTTAGGAATTTTCTTGATTTTATTCTAATTAAAAACTAATTATTAATTCTAAAAATAAGACTAATAATCTAAAAATTATGAAAGAGAGAGGGAAAAATATGGAATTACTTTCTAAAAATCTAAAATATCATAAAAGACTTTTTAAAACTATTTTTTTATTTTTCAGATTAATTTTCTATTTTCTATGGATTTAATACTATTTAAATCTAATTTAAATTGTAAAAAATACCAAATAAAAGGAGAAAAATAAGGAAAAATATTTTTTATGCTTTTTATATTTATCTTAAACTATTAAAATTGAAAAATTATTTTTTAGAACTTTTTCTCAATTAAATGCAATTAAAGCTAATTAAAATTGATTAAAAACTGATTTTAATTAAGAAAAATACCAAACAGTGTCCAAAAATTATGAAAATTGCAGGGAAATTCTAAAATGTTATTCTAAATCTGAGAAAAATGTAAAAACTTGGGCTTATGTGGAATAATCTAAGGCTACTATGTAAATGGAGATGGAATAAGCACTCTATAATAAGCTAATAAGCACAATAGGACACCAAACTGATACAGGGCCTAAATTATTCTATAACTACTCTAGAGAAACTATATTCAACTACTCCTAACACTGAATAAGCAGGCTACCACTGATTAGGCTAACTGAACACTTAAGCAAAAGCAGATTTGGGACCCTACTTTAAGCAGTTGAAACTGCTTATCCAATAAGCCAAATAGAAAACTAAAAGCATGGATCTCAAGACCACCTGGCAGAGAGTGTATATCCAAAATTTCATCTCAAGAGGACCAGTAATGAAGCAGATATTGATCAAACAAATATGGCAAAAATGGATAGGAGGCTGCTAATGTGCAGAACAGTTAACAGGTAGGCAAGTTTAAGCTAGTCTACAAGCTAATCAGAGAATCAAGAGCCAAAAACAGATTGGTGGCTTTGAAGATCACCTAGAAGACTGCAAGTGGACCAAAAAGCAGACCCTAACAAGCTCTAATGAACCTTGCACAACTGCTGCAAGTTCAACAAAAACTTGTTCAGAACTGGTGTTTTTGACTTTTAAAACAGATATGCTACTTTGACTTTTCTGAGATTCAGATGCAATTTAAAGACTGAAATGGATGAAATATGGTGGAATAAGACTTAAGCAAGCTATTTCTACTGAATTAAAACCTGTATGCAAAGATTCAGTTCCTAAATTCCAACAGTTTTCTCACAAGATCAGTTACCATATAGAATTGACTTATAATGCAAACTGAGACACAATGGTGACTAATATGAATGTAAACAACTAAATCAAATCTAAACCAAATAGTCTACTGCAACATTATGACCTCTAAAACAGTTTTAACCTAGCAATCCAAACACTCCTTTAAACTATGAATTTGCAAATTAACTCTTAAAACATCATGAGTAATTACAAAACCTGAAATGATTCACTGAGACAATCATCAAACTCAACCATATAACAACTTTCAACCAGAATTCAACCCAAAACTGTTTGACTTTCAAAATATACCCGTTTGACTTTTATTGACTTTTTGCAAAAAGTGGGATTAAGAGCAATGTAAGGTACTAATAAGCTCACATAAGCTTATTCAAGCTTATGTGAGTTAAAATGAACAGATTCGAAGAGCTTTAGACTATAATAACATAAGTGACAAGAGATTAAAATTAAATCACAACTTGTATTAATCAAAATAGTGCTCACAACTTGAAAATGAAATTACAACTAAGCATAACAGTAAAACAATTAAAAATGACAAGAAATGAAAGGTCAAAATCTCTCTAAGACCTAAGAGATTGGACAAAATGAAATGTGAGCCAAGGGTAGTATAAATAGCTAAGCTTGAGCCTTGCTTGGATTCCTTTCAGAAGATGCTAGAAGGCCATTTTTAGCCACACATTCAATTCCAGATCACCATAGCCAATCAAAGCCTTCCAAATCCTTTCATGAGGTGGCTAAGCCAATAGGATTGCTCCTTTTGTCCACTGTGTCATTCCATTGTGTCATAACCTCTGACAAGGTGGCAGAGGTCTTCTAGAAGGTCACTTAAAGAATGGGTAAACTTGGTGTCGGGGTAAAAGGGTGATGGAAGTAAAACAGTAACAATGGAGGTTTTATCTGTTTGGGCGCGTATGTGTACTGTGGTTTAATTGTTTATTGTTTTTTTCAATTCAAGTTGACCGGGTCTAGTAGCTTTGACCGGGGTTTAAGGTCGGGTAAAAGAGTGTGATTCGGGTTGGTTTTATTGATGTTGGGCCGAGGATGTGGATTTGTGTTGGATTAGATAATGGATAGTGTAGTGAAACGGACTTAGGGCATATTATTAATCCAATAGCAACCATAGGGACTCAAGTTGTATTTTCGGATTTCCAAGGGACAAAACATGTAACTTCTGAAACCATAGACCAAGGGCTGAACTTGTCATTCTTCAATAGACCAGGGACTGAATTTGCAACTTTCTGAATCTTCAAGGGTCATTTCTGACAAATGCTGAAACTTGAGGGACTGTTTCTGACATTTCTTCAAACTTTGATCAAATCTTCACAAATCATCCTCAGAGATTAGAAATCTTCATAAATGCATAATTCGACCTTCGGCTCAGGTTAAACTCTCTTAATCTCTCGTGCTCGGATTTACGTCTGATTTGGCACCTTTTTGCGTGTTTTTACATATCCATACCTGCACAAGCACAAACTCAAGAAAACCACAAATATTAGCAATAAACGGCTCTTTCTTGGTTATTTTGGGTCTATTTTGATAAAGAAAAGGTATGTGTTTTAGCACATACCAAAATACCCCAGACGAGACCATTGCCGTGTCCTCACGCAATGCAATCAACTCACGCTTCTAAAACCAAGGATTTCAATCTCTTTCTACTAAACCATTGATATGTCCAAACCATCAAGTTATCTCACACAAGCTAGCCACTTGTGAATGACTAACCGTAAGAAACTTAAAACAGTTTAGACAAACCAATTAGAGAAGAAGTATTCAATGTTCCTCAAAAGAGATTAAGAAAGCCTTAATTCTAAAAACGCCCCGTTTACCTTTCAATTCTCATGTATAGATATTACGGTTAAGCACATTCCGGTTATGAATGACGGTTTGTTGAACTTTCATGTCGATCAATAACTCCAACATTTTTCAAACGACACGTTAGGATCACAGAGTAGAAAACACAACACAGCGTGAAGTGACCATACGGATAGAATACATCGTCCCTGATTTTTCACAAGTCCCAAACTAAGCGTAAAACCGAAATCATTGTTACATACGACTCTAGATGCTAACACTACCCATGGAAGTTACTTGTGTGATTACCTTTTGTTCCCATTTTCCTATTTCCTCTAGAATTTTTTATTTTTTATTTTTTTTGTGAGAAATGAATTTCTTCAAATTCTCGTTTCGATAACTTTTATTCCGATAAAGATACAAAGCTAAGTCGATAATTAGTTATCCGTCTTCTCTCAAGAATCATTGTCGTAAAAATGAGGTCCACATCAAGGAATTTTTATTACTAACTTTTGATTTTTCAATTTTCAGCATTTTTCAATTTTTTTTTTTTATTGCACTTATACCTTTACTTATATGAGCTGTGAACCACGGAGCTTCACGGGGTAATTCCAAGACTATAGGCTTCATGAGATGAGGATCCCGGCTGGCTAGGCTAAGACCTCATTCAATCCCGGCTAAAGATCTAAGGGTCCGATCTCGACACCGCAGCTCACAACTTTACTTATTACATTTCACATATCACTGATTACTCATTTATTTATTACGGATCCTTGATGTGTACCCAATTTTTAAAACAAAGATTCTTTTAAGAAGATAAAGAACTAACTATCGCCAAAAACTCGACATCTCTAATTATTATTAGACAAATATGGGGTGAAACAATTTTGTGGGAACAAAAAGCCATAAGTACCTTCGATGGGCTCTAAAGAGAACCAACTACTCCACGTTTAGCATCTAAACTCATAAGTAACTCTATCATTTCTCGATCTCTGCAAATTTAAAATCCCAAATAATGAGATCCGCAGATGCTTAGCCGATAATTTTTAGATTACCTATGGTTAAGGGAACAAGCTAGGGCTCAACACGCCCGGTCAAGTCAGAATTCTATTCCTACTCTCACCGGCGGAAAGTCAATCAAGGTGTCAAAACATATATTAACTTAGCAAATGCTTCGTCTAATGAAATCAAGTTATGCATATTTAAAGTCACTCAGGGAAACTTGCAAAATCTTGGCCTTGTGAGCTAGAATTCGCATTTTATAGCTTCTAATCTAAGAGACTAGCAAACTTTTCAATCAAAAAGACTTAACAAAAGCTTACAAAAATTTTTAAATTTTTCTCATTTTTGCACAATTTTTCATTTTCTAAGGAAAAACGGGGTTACGAGAGAAACACAACAGAAATAAGCAAGTGCGGTCAAATCAAATCGAAGATTACCCTACCCCAGACTAGAACGAAACATTGTCCTCAATGTTTAAAAGCAAGGGTATCAACGAAAATCTAAAAGCCGTTTATTAAGTATGCTCAAAGATAAACGTTAGTCGATAAGATTAGGATATCGGATTTCCATCAGCATCGATCATGAAACTCGAGTGGAGAAATGATAAACTTTGAGCACGAGAGTCTTCATATCGGGAACATCCTACACACATCACAAACAACCAAACACGAGAAATCGAAGAGGCAGACCCCTTCGCGTCACTTATTAGAGAAAAGAAAGAAGATAGATGGATAAGCATGGGGTGCCTCCCACGAAGCGCTACTGTTTTTGATTACCGAGTCGCTAGCCTGACTCGTCCCCGAATTCATTTGTCCTTGGGGAAGAAAGTGGTAGAGATACCAGGGTCAAAAACGGTGTCCTCATTCCCGAAGGAATGAGACTGGGTGGGTTGGGAGGAAAAGAAAATGTCGGGCATCAGCACATAAAGGATAATTCCTCCCAAACTCACATAAGGCATATGAAAGATCGATCCATCATCCGGTGGTTTTGCGGGCGGACGAAGGGATGAAGGATCAATAGGAGAATACTCCAAAGAAGAACGGAGTCCATGGTACAGAAAGGTGTGACTCAAAGGCTCATCAACGAAGGCATCCAAGGGAGGATCCTTATCTCGAATGACATTTTTAGCATAAAACTCATCAACGCGTATCCCGGGGTTGAAAATCTTGTCCTCACATGTGTGCTCAACAGGATAGGTGAGGGTCGACTCAACAGAGGAGGGGGAATCATCATTAAGCAAGCTTTCAAGAAAAAGGATATCTTGACTAGAGTCGCACCCGTCACTCTCAATACCCGGTGGTATTGGATCATTAAGAAATAAATCGATTTCTTCCATATCAGAATCATAAGGCGGATCATCAAGAATATCGTCGTCAACCACTTTAGTCAATTCATCAATCTCCATAATATCTTCAGTGTCGGATTCATCACTTTCTTCGTCTTGCATAACATCACATGACGGGAGAGAAAGGTCAGAACACAGAGATGGGACAAGTGGTGTGCTCTGAGAGCTAGCAATATCCACCACTTCCGTTGTGGTCTCTGAATCGGACTCAAAATCTTGGTCGAAAAGAGGATTAACTTCACAAAAGTTGTAGTCATCTTTGAACTTGAAAACTGGATTTGAGAAAATCCCGGAAGTAACCTCGGAGATGTCAAGCGAATCACAATCACTATCAGATATATCCTCAGACTCACTTGGGATTGGGTCAAGGCTATCAACACAAGACGATTCCGTTTCCGGAATAGTGCTAAAAGGCTCGTCCCCCATTGTGAGAGAGTCAACGGGATCAACAATGTTTGAAGAAATAGAATCATCGACCTCTTCCAAAATGACGTCACTTCTCTCAACCGGCGTGAGTGAAGGGGAAGGGTCGGAAATGAAAGGCTCAGAAACGGGAGGGGTTTCATCCGACAAACTTGCATAATATTCTTTCATTTGGATGGAATCCTCATCATCATCGTCGATGTAAGTCGCGAGCCATCGGGCACGTCTTGCAAGTACTTGCTCCTCAATTCGTATTTCTTCAAGACACTTTTCAATCTGAGCTGCTCGTTCTTCTTCTTCGAGTAATTCTATCATAGATCTTTCGTTGCGAGATGCTCGATCTTCGGCAAGTAATTCACCATACGTTTTCTGATGAGGATCTTTATCCATAAATTCTTCGGGTATATTAATACATCTTTGGAAACTATCTTGAGGAATTTGCGGATGTTGTGGTTGAATCTCTTGGTATTGTGGAGGTGGGTCATAAGAATAGTCATAATTATCACAAGGAACCTGCTCATAGACAAGCGGGTTTTGCATTTGACAATCGGAGTTAACATGCGGACCTCCACAATACTCACAACAATATGATTGTTGTGACGGGTTTGGTGAAGTATATGGATAAGGTTCATAACCAAAGGTCTGATTGTTATATTGAGCTTGACATTGAAAACCTTGGTGAGGACCTCCACAGTACTCACACGAGTATGACTCCGTCTCATGGTATGGGGATTGGTTAAGGAAATCAGTCGTATCATTGTAGGGATATTGGTCGTAGACAAACTCGTCTCCCATATTCACAATGCTACAACCGGGACAATTCCCACCATTTTGAGGTCCCCCACACCATTGACAACCATAATGGTAAGACGAAGACATCGAGAAGAATTATACGAATGAGAGGGTTAAGAGATAAAGAATTGACGGTTCAGAGGGTAAAGAAGAATATTTTTGGGTTTTTAGAAAACATATTTTGAAAAGGAAAATCTTTTTGGGTTTTAGAAAAAGATATATTTACAAAAACGACGGTAACTTCACTCGGGGAAGGATCTTCAAATGCACACGATTCGAGACGGAATACGAAAACTCGCTACAAGCCCTCCCCGGCAGCGGCGCCAAAAATTGATTGCAGTGTCCAAAACAATCCCCGGCAGCGGCGCCAAAAATTGATTCAGAACAATCGTCAAGCTTACTTCACAAGCTAGCCACTTGTGAATGACTAACCGTAAGAAGCTTAAAACGGCTCGGACACTGACCAATAATAAGAAGTGTAGTATACGGGTAACTCAAACGTGTTAGGTTTGAGCACCGAGATCGTTCCGAACGAGGGTTGAATGGAATTTCCAACTCACGTCTCAATAATCGGGATTTGAATAAGATAAGGGGCATAAAATGATATATTCTAAACTACGGGATAAGGAAAGCAAATGGAACATATAATCTACGGGAAATCCTAAGAATAAAAGCAAACTACGCAATTCTACACTAAAACGTAAATACAGGAATATAACGAACGCGAATAAAAAGCAATTACGACTAATCTAACTCCTAAAAATAACCTAAAACTACTTTTACTCTAAAAATGATATAAGAAAACTAATTATGAATTAAAACTATTTTTTTTAGGAATTTTCTTGATTTTATTCTAATTAAAAACTAATTATTAATTCTAAAAATAAGACTAATAATCTAAAAATTATGAAAGAGAGAGGGAAAAATATGGAATTACTTTCTAAAAATCTAAAATATCATAAAAGACTTTTTAAAACTATTTTTTTATTTTTCAGATTAATTTTCTATTTTCTATGGATTTAATACTATTTAAATCTAATTTAAATTGTAAAAAATACCAAATAAAAGGAGAAAAATAAGGAAAAATATTTTTTATGCTTTTTGTATTTATCTTAAACTATTAAAATTGAAAAATTATTTTTTAGAACTTTTTCTCAATTAAATGCAATTAAAGCTAATTAAAATTGATTAAAAACTGATTTTAATTAAGAAAAATACCAAACAGTGTCCAAAAATTATGAAAATTGTAGGGAAATTCTAAAATGTTATTCTAAATCTGAGAAAAATGTAAAAACTTGGGCTTATGTGGAAGAATATAAGGCTACTATGTAAATGGAGATGGAATAAGCACTCTATAATAAGCTAATAAGCACAATAGGACACCAAACTGATACAGGGCCTAAATTATTCTATAACTACTCTAGAGAAACTATATTCAACTACTCCTAACACTGAATAAGCAGGCTACCACTGATTAGGCTAACTGAACACTTAAGCAAAAGCAGATTTGGGACCCTACTTTAAGCAGTTGAAACTGCTTATCCAATAAGCCAAATAGAAAACTAAAAGCATGGATCTCAAGACCACCTGGCAGAGAGTGTATATCCAAAATTTCATCTCAAGAGGACCAGTAATGAAGCAGATATTGATCAAACAAATATGGCAAAAATGGATAGGAGGCTGCTAATGTGCAGAACAGTTAACAGGTAGGCAAGTTTAAGCTAGTCTACAAGCTAATCAGAGAATCAAGAGCCAAAAACAGATTGGTGGATTTGAAGATCACCTAGAAGACTGCAAGTGGACCAAAAAGCAGACCCTAAAAAGCTCTAATGAACCTTGCACAACTGCTGCAAGTTCAGCAAAAACTTGTTCAGAACTGGTGTTTTTGACTTTTAAAACAGATATGCTACTTTGACTTTTCTGAGATTCAGATGCAATTTAAAGACTGAAATGGATGAATGATGATGGAATGAAACTTAAGCAAGCTACTTCTACTGATTTTAAACCTGTATGCAAAGATTCAGTTCCTAAATTCCAACAATATGCTCACAAGATCAGTTACAATATAGATTTGACTTATAATGCAAACTGAGACAAAATGGTGACTGATATGAATGTAAACAACTAAATCAAATCTAAACCAAATAGTCTACTGCAACATTGTGACCTCTAAAACAGTTTTAACCTAGCAATCCAAACACTCCTTTAAACTATGAATTTGCAAATTAACTCTTAAAACATCATGAGTAATTACAAAACCTGAAATGATTCACTGAGACAATCATCAAACTCAACCATATAACAACTTTCAACCAGAATTCAACCCAAAACTGTTTGACTTTCAAAATATACCCGTTTGACTTTTATTGACTTTTTGCAAAAAGTGGGATTAAGAGCAATGTAAGGTACTAATAAGCTCACATAAGCTTATTCAAGCTTATGTGAGTTAAAATGAACGGATTCGAAGAGCTTTAGACTATAATAACATAAGTGACAAGAGATTAAAATGAAATCACAACTTGTATTAATCAAAATAGTGCTCACAACTTGAAAATGAAATTACAACTAAGAATAACAGTAAAACAATTAAAAATGACAAGAAATGAAAGGTCAAAATCTCTCTAAGACCTAAGAGATTGGACAAAATGAAATGTGAGCCAAGGGTAGTATAAATAGCTAAGCTTGAGCCTTGCTTGGATTCCTTTCAGAAGATGCTAGAAGACCATTTTTAGCCACACATTCAATTCCAGATCACCATAGCCAATCAAAGCCTTCCAAATCCTTTCATGAGGTGGCTAAGCCAATAGGATTGCTCCTTTTGTCCACTGTGTCATTCCATTGTGTCATAACCTCTGACAAGGTGGCAGAGGTCTTCTAGAAGGTCACTTAAAGAATGGGTAAACTTGGTGTACGGGGGTAAAAGGGTGATGGAAGTAAAACAGTAACAATGGAGGTTTTATCTGTTTGGGGCGCGTATGTGTTATCTGTGGTTTAATTGTTTATTGTTTTTCAATTCAAGTTGACGGGTCTAGTAGCTTTGACCGGGGTTTAAGGTCGGGAAAGAGTGTGATTCGGGTTGGTTTTATTGATGTTGGGCCGAGGATGTGGATTTGTGTTGGATTAGATAATGGATAGTGTAGTGAAATGGACTTAGGGCATATTATTAATCCAATAGCAACCATAGGGACTCAAGTTGTATTTTCGGATTTCCAAGGGACAAAACATGTAACTTCTGAAACCATAGACCAAGGGCTGAACTTGTCATTCTTCAATAGACCAGGGACTGAATTTGCAACTTTCTGAATCTTCAAGGGTCATTTCTGACAAATGCTGAAACTTGAGGGACTGTTTCTGACATTTCTTCAAACTTTGATCAAATCTTCACAAATCATCCTCAGAGATTAGAAATCTTCATAAATGCATAATTCTGACCTTCCGGCTCAGGTTAAACTCTCTTAATCTCTCGTGCTCGGATTTACGTCTGATTTGGCACCTTTTTGCGTGTTTTTACATATCCATACCTGCACAAGCACAAACTCAAGAAAACCACAAATATTAGCAATAAACGGCTCTTTCTTGGTTATTTTGGGTCTATTTTGATAAAGAAAAGGTATGTGTTTTAGCACATACCATGATGTATTAAAGAACAAGGCTTGATTGGTTGCAAAAGGATACCGTCAAGAGGAGGGTATTGACTTTGAAGAATCATTTGCTCCAGTTTCTCGTATCGAGGCAATCAGAATCTTCTTGGCTAATGCTGCAAGTAAGAACATAGTAGTCTATCAGAGGGATGTAAAATCGGCTTTTCTTAACGGTGACCTTAAAGAAGTCGTATACGTCAGCCAACCTGAAGGCTTTGTAAATCCAGAGCATCCTACTCACGTCTATCGTTTGAAGAAGGCTCTTTAGGGTTTGAAGCAAGCTCCAAGGGCATGGTATGATATGCTATCAAAGTTTCTTCTATCTACTGGATTCACCAAAGGAACAGTTGATCCGACATTGTTCACCAGAAAGTCAGGAAAACATTTAATTCACATTCAAATCTATGTTGATGATATTATTTTTGCCTCGACTGACCCTAGTGAATGTCACCGTTTTTCAAATGAAATGGGTTCCAAATTTCAAATGTCAATGATGGGACAAATGTCATTTTTCTTGGGATTACAAATTTCACAAAGTCCCGAGAGCATCTTTATAAATCAATCTAAATATGCAAATGAGATTTTAAAGAAATTTGGATTTGATTCTTGTAACCCTGTTGACACTCCCATGATAGAGCGTACTAAATTGGATGAGGACCACTCAGGGATCATGGTAGACCAAACGAAATATCGTAGTATGATTGGATCCCTGATGTACCTCATAGCCAGTAGAACGGGTCTTTCGGTATCTCCAAGGAACCATCAATATGGGACTTTGGTACCCGAAGGACACCAGTATGTCACTAACAGCCTATGCAGATGCTGATCATGCAGGATGTCAAGATACACATCGAAGTACGTCTGGCGGTGCTCAGTTTTTGGGTGATAAGCTTGTAAGCTGGTCTTCAAAGAAACAAATGAGTACTTCTATATCCTCTACAGAGGCTGAATACATAGCCATATCATCTTGTTGTGCCCAAATCCTTTGGATGAGATCCCAATTATCTGACTATGGCTTTGTATTCAACAAAATCCCTCTGTACTGTGATAATAAAAGTGCTATTGCTCTCTCATGCAACAACGTTCAACACTCAAGAGCAAATCACATCGACATTCGACATCATTTCATCAGGTAACAAGTGGAGAACGGTGTGGTGGAACTCTATTTTGTGAGGACTGAATACCAATTAGCAGACATCTTCACCAAAGCTCTTCCTAGAGAACGTTTTGAGTTTATCCTTCCACGACTTGGTCTAAAGAGTCTACAACCGGAAACACTAAAGCATCTTCAAGAGGAAGATGAGGAGTAAAGGTCTTTCTTCATCTATCTGTTGTAAATATTTATTCGAAAAGCAAAATACAAAATTACAAAACCAACAAAAAGAAAATAGAAAAATATAAAACGTTCTAAAATCCATAAATATTTGAAAATCTTGAAAAAAAAAATCATTTTGTCATATTTTTATCGATTCGATTATATCTACGGTCTTTGTGCTGTCATTCAAAGAATGACACGAGTCTTTAGATGTTGTTCGAATGTTTAAAAAAAATAAATAAAAAAAAATAAAAAAAATTAAATAAATAAATTTGAGAGAAAGTAAAACCATGGTTTATTGTCATTTCAGGCAGTAACCCGCTTTTCAAAGAAAGAACAGAGCCATGCTTTATCTTAAATCTTCAAACCTCATGCTCTGATTCTAAAAACAAATGTTTGTCGTCAAAAAGACAAATGTTTCCTTTCAAGTATTTTTCCTTCAAATGATTCTTCTGAAAAATATTTGTCATCTAATGAAAACAAAATTGCTTTGAAAATACTTCGGACTCTACTTTTGAAAATCATCTAAGCTTTTCATTTGTCAAAATCTCTATCCTTCAATCAACAACGTATCTCATTGATTGAGGGGGAGAATGATTTCAATCAAAAAAGGTATTTTTTCAAACAATTGGCACGTAATCGAGAAAGGTCTACTCTTGAATAATAAAAAAGAACAATGTTTTACAATATTGTATACAATTGGTACAAGACCTTTGTTATTATTTTGTTTTCAAAAAATACTCAAGCTTGTTTAATCTTTGGAGTCTAAAAGTCTCAAACTTGATCCTTATCGGTTAAATGTTTCTTATAATCAAGTCACATCTCCCCTCAAAAGCTTTCAAAATCAATTTAAATCTACAGAGATCACAAATCTCAAATGATTTGAAAATTGTGATCGGGGGAGAATTCGTGATTTAAATTGGATTCAAACTGATAATTCGATAAATGGTCTTCATAAGTGTTTTGCAAGATATCCTCCCCACATGTGCCAAACGATTTCAAATTTTCCATGCACATGTTGAGGGGGAGCATCTTTTTATACCACAAAAAATTGAAATGTGATTGATTTGTCTCTAAGTGCAGGTTCCTTCTAATATGTGCAAAACTCTTTCAAATCTCGAGGCACATATTGAGGGGGAGCAAACTTATGAAAACCTCATCCTTCCCAATACGCTTTATCTACTTGATTTGATCTGGGAAGTGATGTTGATATCTTTTAGAAAATGGTAATCAAAGAAGTTAATTCCTCCTCCTGCCTCTGTGTGCCAAAACGATTTCAAATACATGATGCACATGTTGAGGGGGAGCCGTTTCTAAAAATATCAAAAACAATTCAGGTACAAAATGCTTTGATAATATATCACAAGTATCTGGATTGATTTTCAAATGGTTTTCAATTGGTTCCAATGGCAGATGAATAATACCAAATAGACCGACCAAATTTACTTTATGCATGGTGATATAAGGATGATAAGGTTAGGTATTTGTTCCCATGATTCGCCAGAACCGGAGGGATCTACCCAGGGACAATCCAGTAGATAGTATAGAAGTCCTTAGGTATGATGAAAAAAGGAGAAAAGTAAGATATGGGAAGAGTTTGGGCTGAGACAGAGCTAGTACTGGAATAAACCCAACAAGGTTCTAGTTATGAAGTCTCGATAAGCACTGAAGGGGTTGAAGAATGAAAAATAATTGAATGAGAAAAGGGTGAAAAGAAATAGCCCTCCAATAATTCAACCGTAGGGCAGAATCCGGGTTCAATACATATGCTACTGGTGTTTACTAAGGTAACACTGGTATTGAAGACAAGACGTCATGGACCCAGTGACGCACTGCACTACAACTTCCCAAGCTACTCAAGTTCCTCTTAAAAGGGCTTGTTTCATTCTCACGGGGAACCGACATTATCTATCGACTTTATCCTAGAGATTGTTGATATTGAAGAAGGAGACCCTCTCCCTAGTCTCTAATATACGAAACCAAATGTGCACTATCGAGTCTAGAGCCACGAGATCATCAAATAAATCTCATTAGGACACTGTCTATGAAGACTCTCTGTTTCACACAATGTGGAAAGAAAGATTATATCTTATGAGTCCTACGCATTATCCTTGTGGTATTGCTAGAACATCTGAGTGATATGCAAACATATTCACAATGAAGATGGAAAGCCTTCTGGAGCCAACATCAAACAAGCTCCTGGTGGGAGGCATGTGAGATCTATTCAATAGATCAACCATGTGACAACTGAACAGAAATAATAGGGCGAGTCATAAATATGATTCAATCCTGGTTCAGGTTATGGATTGATGGATACCTTTGAAAAACCGGTCGTTGTGCTTTAAAACTCTTTTCTTTAGCACATCGACTCTGTACTCATATTTCAAAATAAAAGGTGTTTATGATTGACAATTGATTTTCATTAAAACCTTCGTTGTATTGCAAAAACAATTTCTATTGAGCGGCACACAATTGTTTTTCAAATCTCTTTTCATAAATCAGTGAATCTCAATTCGCTGGTTCACTCACTCCGTGTTGTCTTCTTTGAGACGTTCCGGTTTGAGAATGGCTAGAGCAGCTACGAAACCCTGTCAAGGAGATTCTTCGGAATTATACCTGATCACAGGCAGTACATGTACTGATTAACGGGGAACCGTGGGCCGTGCACCTCAATTCAACGAAAGTGATCAAAGACACTTTCGTGCGCTTTATTGCTAACTGTTGTATGCAGGTACGCTCGACGTTTGCAGCTGATCAGAATGAAGCGGTCAATCTATAGCCGCATGCTCACACATCACATTCATTTCAAAATAAATCATGAGTAGTGCATCAATGACTATGATATTCTCATTCCATGCTTCTGCTACGCTGCTGCCAATATCATGAATCAACGAAAGCTTCCGCTACTCTGATGAGAAGAAATCATGATCCAGAATGTGAGCATGTCGGTCCAAAAGTCACAACTTCACAATGGATGAGTCAGAGATTTATGATTTTTGATGATCTCAAAGCTGGCTCAAAACTCATTATCACGTGGATAAGTTAAAGACCTCCACTAGAATTATCTAAACATGCGGAACATGAAGAATCAAAGACTACGAGCTACTGAGCAAAGAACTTAATCAAGAATCCAAGAACAATACTAATGTAATATCTGTTTGTAATCATTGTAATTTGAGGTGACCTCCCTTAGGGGGACATTGTTAGGATTTAGTAAATCCAGTTATTAAAGTGTCGGTCACCTCAAGTATATGTAATCGTTAGAAAGCTCGTAGTTGTAGTTATTTAAAGTTAAGTAGTATTTAGTTAAGTAACACCGTGGAGGACGGACGGGTCTTTACCCACTGTATGCCTGATCCACAGCTCGTAGGTGGCGGTTTATGTAAGACTATAAATACTCTCTACCTCCCATGGTAGAGAGTTGGAGCTCATAATAAGATTTTCACTTTCTCTCACTAAGTTCCTAAACCTCTAACTATTTCTCTCTCTAAAACATCATTGTGTACGCCTATTATGATCATGGTTTGATGTGTTTGTGAAATCCAATATGTTACATTTGATTTCACATAAGTTTCAAATCTATTTTTCCAATAAATAAAACCATTAGTTTCAAGTAGTGGAGATCGTTGCATAGATTGCCCTTCTTTATAATTTTCAAAACTCATTGTGATCGAAAAGTTTTTAAAATACAATTTACTTTAA
This sequence comes from Chrysanthemum makinoi, assembly GCA_910596185.1. Taxonomy (NCBI): domain Eukaryota; kingdom Viridiplantae; phylum Streptophyta; class Magnoliopsida; order Asterales; family Asteraceae; genus Chrysanthemum; species Chrysanthemum makinoi. The sequence continues at coordinate 44,950,993 of OU343223.1, forward strand.
AACTTTTGTAAACCTTGCTCTTGATGCCAATTGTGGAAAACTAGAAGGGGAGTTGAATAGTTTTGCTGATTTTAATTTAAGTTTCAAAGATTTAGATTCGATCTTATGTGAATTCGTGTTGATGGATAGATAATATAAAGAAATAAGTTAAGTAAATAATGAAAGCAAGTAAAGTAAAGGATAAAGAGTAGCGACACAAGTGATTTATAGTGGTTCGGCTACAAGGACACCTTCCTTGCCCTACTCCACTCCCCGAGTTCCCCATTCGAGAGTTCAAGCACTATGTCAACAAGCTTCTTCAACACGGCGGAGAAGCCTCACAACGTCGCTTACACTTTTTTCGGTACAAAGCTAAATACCGAGTCCTTAGCACGGTGGTCCAAACCAACACAACTATTAGACAACAAGTATGTGAAATATGAAATACAAGATCCTGCTACAGAAATCTTGTGGATGAACAAATCAATCAAGGACCCTTTGCTTGGACGACTTGTAGTGTATCGTGATCTCGCCTTTGAGTATGACCTATATGAAAATCACAACAAAAGAAAGAAGAACTACTAGATTGATCAAGTGATCAGAGGTTAGAAGAGTGAGATAATATATGAGAGAGTTGTAAGAAGAATGGTGAGTAACAATGAAGAAATGGCTCACTATTTATAGGCATAAAAGCTTACTGTAGCCCGGTTCCGGTGGATCCCTCATTTGGGAGATCCGTCCAGTGCAATCCTAGGGATCCGGTAAACTGGGTTGTACCAGTCTGGATTTTGGGTTGCAAACCGGGTTATGGGTTATGGGTATGAGCCATGGGTACCCAACAAGATACAATGTATCTAGACAATGGGTCATGGGTCTTGGGTCATAGGTTATGGACATTGGGTCATGGGTCATCGATAATACCCAACATGATTTCATGCATGATGTCATGCAATGGGTCATGGGTTATGTGTTACTTCAAATAAGCCGTAAAAAGGTTTATTAATATTTATCGATCTCTTTGTGTTTTGTTGATAACAAATACAATGTTATCATAAGTAAAAGTATAAGGATACATGTTATTTTTGTAAAGCATCTACATATATAGTCACTTAATATAAATTGTTGTAATAGTTCATTTATTGTAATAGTTTATTAGGATGGGTAAAAACCACGACCCATGACCCATACCCATGGAGCATATCTATAACAAATGGAGTTAACCCATAACCCATTATCTAGATGCATTGCATCTTTTAGATACATTGTATCTTCTTAGATACCCATGGTCCAATGTCAAGGACACATGACCCATGACCCATAACCCATAACCCAAAACCTATGGGCAAACATGAGCGTCTCACGGATCCCTCTGTTTACACTAGACGGATCCCTCAAGCAAGGGATCTGTGGCATCCGTACAACAGTAGCAAGAAATTGCCTATAAATAGAGAGCTATTTCTTCATTGTAACTCACTCCTCTTCTTACAAACTCTCTCATATATTCTTACATTCTTCTAACCTAAGATCACTTGATCTAGATAGTAGTTCTTCTATCTTTTGTTGTGATTCTCATATAGGTCCTTCTCTAAGGCTAGATTATGAGCATTCTACAAGTCATCCAAGCTAGGGGTCCTTGATTGATTTGTTCCTCCACAATATTTCTGTAGCAAAGATCTTGTATTTCATATTTTACATATTTGTTGTGTTATAGTAGTGTTGGTTTGTCCTCCGTGTTAAGGACTCGGTATTTAGCTTTGTACCGGAAAAAGTGTAAGCGACGTTGTGAAGGCTTCTCCGCCGAGTTGAAGGAGTTTGTTGACATAGTGCTTGAACTCTCGATTAGGTGACTCGGGGAGTGGATTCGGGCAAGGAAGGTGTCCTTGTAGCCGAACTACTATAAATTGGTTGTGTCAATTCTATTCTTTACTTTACTTGTTTTCTTTACTTGCATTACTTATAGATCTATACTTTCTCTCTATCCACACGATTTCACATTACATCGAATCTAAAGTTTTTGAAACTAAGTTAAAATCGGCAAAACTATTCAACCTCCCCTTCTAGTTTTCCACAATTGGCATCAAGAGCTAAGTTTACAAAAGTTTTAAAGTAAATAGTATTTTAAAAACTTTTCGATCACTATGGGTTCTGAAAATTATAAAGAAGGGCAATCTATGCAACGACCTCCACTACTTGAAACTAATGGTTATATTTATTGGAAAAATAGATTCGAAACGTATGTGAAGTCAAAAGATATTGATCTTTGGTACATCATTGTTGAAGGAGATTTTGAAGCCACTACAAAAGATGAAACCGAAAAATTAGTAAACACACCTCATGATCAACTTACCGATGATCATAAGAAAAAGCTTTCCAAAAATAGCGAAGCTAAAATGGTTTTATACAATGCTTTACCCAAAAAGGAATTTGAAAGAATTTTCATGCTTAAAACCTCTAAAGAAATTTGGAATTCTTTAGTTGTAACTCATCAAGGAAATCAACAAGTTAAAAACAATAAAATAGATTTGTTTGTTCAACAATATGAACAATTTTCCATATCGGATGTGGTATTTGGAAATAGCAAAATCAAAATCATCGGTAAAGGTACGATTTCTAACAAATCTCTAACCATTAGCGATGTGTGTCACGTAAAAAACTTAAACTTTAACCTCTTAAGTATAGGAAAAATATGTGATAAAAAGTGTAACGTACTTTTTAATGTAACCGGTAGTAAGATATTGAAAAACGGTATCACTATGGGAAGAGGAATTAGGAAACATGGAGTCCATGTCATTAAAATCGGTAATGAACCTAAAGAAAAACTTTATCTTACTTCTATTGATGATACTTCGACCTTATGGCATCGAAGATTGGGTCATGCCAATATGCGACTTCTTCAATCGCTATCATCCAAAGATCTAGTAAGAGATCTACCAAAATTAAAATATAAACATCACTTTGTGATGCTTGTAACGTAGGAAAACAAGTCCATGCTAGTCACAAAGCTAAAAACATGTTCTCTACAACTAAGTGTCTAGAATTACTACGCATGGATTTATTTGGTCCATCCGCTATCCAAAGTTATAGAGGCAACTACTACACTTTGGTTATAGTGGATGATAACTCTAGGTACAAATGGACTAAATTTTTAAAGAATAAAACTAAAACGTTCGATTACTTTGAAATATTAAGTAAGAAAATCCAAAGACAATTAGGTAGTCCTATAGTGTCTATTATAACGGATCATGGTAGGGAATTCGATAATAAAGTGTAATTTGGAGCCTTTTGTGACGCTAACGGTATTACTCACAACTTCTCGGCTCCTCGCACTCCACGATCGAATGGGGTAGTTGAAAGGAAGAATAGAACCCTACAAGAAATGAGTCACACCATTTTAAATGAGCAATCCATACCTCAAAAGTTTTGGTGCAATGGCGTTGATACATCAACGTACATACTTAACCGAGTCTTAATTAGACCATATTTAGGTAAAACTCCATACGAGTTACTTCGAGGCAAAAAGCCTACGTTAGAACATTTTGGAGTATTTGGTAGCAAATGTTGTCTACTTAACACTAAAGATTACCTTACTAAATTTGATCCTAAATCAACCGAAGGTATCTTTTTAGGTTACTCTCCTAATAGCAAAGCTTATGTCATATTAAATAAAGAAACAATGAAAGTTGAAGAGTCATTAAACGTAAAATTTGATGAGAGTCCACCCAAACCTACCCTACCTCTTGTCGATGACGAGATAGTCGAAAGTGAGGCCATAGAAATAAATAAAAATACAAACAAAGAAGATGAACCATTAAACAACGAAATCGTCAATATTAAAGAGTCTAAAGATCACCCCGTGGATAAGGTCATAGGAAAGTTAAACGAAAGAACCTTAAGGTCTCAAGTCCAAAACCAAAGTAGCTTATTTTGTTTTGTCTCAACCATAGAACCTAATAATACACAAGAAGCCATAAAAGATGAAAGTTGGGTAATTGCTATGCAAGAAGAGTTAAATCAATTTGTTTCTAACGATGTTTGGACACTTGTCCCTCCACCTAGTAATCAAACCATAATAGGAACATGTGTATAAATTAAAGAAAGCTCTTTACGGTCTTAAACAAGCCCCAAAAGCTTGGTATGATAGACTCAAGTCATTTTTAATCAAAAACAACTATACCATGGGGTTAGTTGATAATACACTTTTCACTAAGAAAAAGGAATCACATATAATTATTGTTCAAATATACGTGGATGATATTATATTCAGATTTACTTGTCAAGACATGTGTGATGATTTCAATAAAATCATGCATGACGAGTTTGAGATGAGTATGATGGGAGAACTAAGTTTCTTTCTTGGTCTACAAATCAAACAAGTAGAAGATGGTATCTTCTTTAATCAATCTAAATACATAAAAGAGATGTTAAAGAAATTTGGTTTAGAAGACTCAAAACCCATAAGAACACCAATGTCATCCAACACTAAACTTACAAAAGATGAAGACGGTGAATTCATTGATAACACAAAATACCGTGGCATGATTGGTAGTCTTCTCTACCTTCCGGCTAGTCGGCCGGATATCATGTTTAGTGTTTGTCTATGTGCTAGGTTTCAAGAAGATCCTAAAACATCACATCTAGAAGCAGTCAAAGGAATATTTAGATACATTAAGGGTACGACTCACTTAGGATTATGGTATCCTAAGGGTACGGGGGTAGAATCTATTGTATATGCAGATTCTGACCATGCAGGTGATTATGTTGACCGAAAGAGTACAAATGGTGTATGTGATGTTGTTTAAACATCTTGGTTCTCGAAGAAGCAAACGGCATTGGCCATGTCTCCGCCGGCAAAGCATGCCAACAAGCACTATGGATGAAACAAGCGTTAGTTGACTACGACATTCATCTAAGTGACATAGCCATTCTATGTGACAACAAAGGTGCCATCGACTTAAGCAAGAATCCGGTGTTGCACTCTCGCACCAAGCATATAGAGATCCGTCATCACTTCTTAAGAGACAATGTTCAAAAGGGGAACATCTCTATTGAGAAGGTAGCATTCGAAGACAACATAGCCGACGTCCTCACCAAACCGTTGAAGCGGGAAAAATTCAAATTGCTTCGTCTTGGTTTTGGTCTTATGGAACTATCGTCGTAATTAGTTTTTAAACTCTATAAGTTATGTAAACACTAGCATTCTTCTTTTCTGAGTCTAGGATCTCTATTTCAACACACAACTCACAAACAATACGGGAATTTTCAAAACCCAAAGTAAGTTTTATTTACAACACATAATTTCATACTTATTTTTTTTAAGGATAAACGTTTTCTTCAAACAACAAACTTTTTCGAAATTTTTTCTAAAAGATACTTCCTCCCGTATCATTTTTATAAAAGCTATTTCTCACTTCTAAGACAAACCTCTTTTTCATTATTAATACAAAGTAAAAACCCGTTTTCATTGCATCTCATGTCTTTTGAATGCTAAAGGGAACACATAACTAATATGTGTTTTTGGGTACATTCATTTAAGGCAACAAGGAATTAGGAGGACTCTGGTTATCTCACATAATAGTATGCTTTTTCACTTCTAGTATATTTTTCTTTTTCTTTTAGGAGTCGAGATAACCGCAACTCTAAATGGTTTGCATATAGGCGCACACTAGGCACAAATATTTCCAAAAGGAAAATTTTAAGCTGCCTGAATCACCAGTACCATGGATCCCAGCATTAACGCTGGACGGTTCCATCAAGGGAAGGATCCATGGGATCCGTGAGACAGAAGCTAAAATTCTCTTCTATTTTTCTCATTTTGGCTAAAAACCTCTATATTTTCATCACTTTATCCTTTTTACTAATGAGTATGTTACTTAATGCTTGTGTTCTCATGATCACATGCCTTAAATTCATATCTAATCATGGGATTTTAGTCCACATTTTGGGTCAAACATTTATTACAATGTATTATTTTCTCTATAAATAAGGTTCCTAACATGCTTGCATCTTCATCACTCTCAACCTCACAAACAATCATTATCATGTCATCCAAAAGATCCTCCAACATAGATGAATTACCTAGTGCAAACAATCCTCTGCAAGAAATCCAAAATTTTATCCTACCACCTTCCGTAGTACAAGCACCCAAATCTAGAAAAACCGCACGGATTAGCATCTGACCTTGTTGTTTAGCAAAAACATTGTCAAATAGTTCTTCACCAACTACCCTTTCACCACCAAATGGTTACATAGTAGCACCTCCCTCATCTCCAACAAGCATACCACCATCATCACCTATCTAGTCTCCTCCTAAAGTCACTCTATTGGAACTCCTTAAGACTCCAACAAGATCCCAACAAATCAACCCAAAAGAACTAGTCTTTTTAACACCTCCCACATCCCCAAACGCAATTTACAAAGACCTTGTAACTTCACCACCTTTAGCTCCCATTCTCTTACAAGAACATCTAGGTTCTTTTCCACCATCACTTTCAAACATTCCGGACTTTTATCCATATTTTCCCCCACAACTTCCGCATCTCACAAATCAAACTAACCCGGAAACCTTCCACACACATTACCCACATCATTTACATTGTGACATTGCCAATCCACTAGGGAACTTGCAATAGAAATTAGGGAAGAGATGCGATTCACACTTAACCACATCCTTGATCGCATCAACATCATCACTCACCAAAACCTCCATCATTAACCTTATGCAAAGCATGGAAGGAATAATATTACTATTTTCTCTAGTTTTTCTTTTGAGTCGTTTTAAAGAACAAACCTTGTTCTTAGTTTTACATGTTTGTATGTGGCATATATACCACTACATTTTGTTATTTTATTACAAGGTTTTGTTTACATACCTTGGCTCTCCATCTTGTTTCTCGTCAATCACAAGATTATATTGCATGTTTCTACTAACTTTTTCTTTGTAGGTTGTATATTTTCTCACTTGGTGCCCCATTCTAGGGGGAGCTACCTTCAAGGGGGAGTTAGAGATACGTGGACTATTTTTCCACACTTTATTTCTTCATTAAGGTCACTTTTTGTTTCGACAAAAAAGAGGAGAAGAAGTAAAACTTACGCTTTCAAAACATACATCTAATCTTAAGTTTTTACTCATCATAACATTATATTTTGTCATCAACAAAAAGGGGGAGATTGTTAATACAAATAAACTGTAAAAAATTTAGCGATCTCTTTGTGTTTTGTTGATAACAAATATAATGTTATCATAAGTAAAAGTATAAGGATACATGTTATTTTTGTATAGCATCTACATATATAGTCACTTAATACAAATTGTTGTAATAATCCATTTATTGTAATAGTTTATTAGGATGGGTAAAAACCACAACCCATGACCCATACCCATGGAGCATATCCATAACCCATGGAGTTAACCCATAACCCATTATCTATATGCATTGCATCTTTTAGATACATTGTATCTACTTAGATACCCATGGTCCAATCTCTAGAACCCATGACCACTGATCCATTACCCAAAACCCATGGGCAAATAGGAGCGTCTCACGGATCCCTCCGTTTACACTAGACGGATCCCTCAGGCAAGGGATCCATGGGATCCGTGCAATTATAGCAAGAAATTGCCTATAAATAGAGAGCCATTTCTTCATTGTAACTCACCCCTCTTCTTACAAACTCTCTCATATATTCTTACATTCTTCTAACTTTAGATGACTTGATCTAGACAGTAGTTCTTCTTTCCTTTATTGTGATTCTCATATAGGTCCTTCTCTAAGGCAAGATTACGAGCATTCTACAAGTCATCCAAGCAAGGGGTCCTTGATTGATTTGTTCCTCCACAAGATTTTTGTAGCGAAGATCTTGTATTTCATATTTCACATATTTGTTGTGTTATAGTAGTGTTGGTTTGGTCCTCTGTGTTAAGGAATCGGTATTTAGCTTTGTACCGGAAAAAGTGTAAGCTACGTTGTGAAGGCTTCTCCGCTGAGTTGAAGGAGTTTGTTGACATAGTGCTTGAACTTACGAGTAGGTGACTCGGGGAGTGGAGTAGGGCAAGGAAGGTGTCCTTGTAGCCGAACCACTATAAATCGGTTGTGTTATTTCTATCCTTTACTTTACTTGTTTTCTTTATTTGCATTACTTATAGATCTATACTTTCTCTCTATCCACACGATTTCACATTACGTCAAATCTAAAGTTTTTGAAACTAACTTAAAATCGAAAAAACTATTCAACCCTTCCTTCTAGTTTTCCACATTATGGATTAGCTGCATGGTTATGTGTCATGGATATTACCCATCCTGTTACATAAACTATTACAACAATTGAATTATTACTACATTTTATGTGAATGACCAAATGTATATACTTTACAAAAATAACATGTATTCTTATAATTTTACTTATGATAACTTTATATTTGTCATCAACAAAACACAACAAAATTGCTTAATATGAATAAACATTTTTATGGTTTATTTGTATTAACAACTTTCTTGGCCTTTAAAGCAAGAGATTTATGTTTCTCTTTCTCTTTCTTTTGAGACCTCATAGAATTTTAGGTTGCCTATGAGTTCATCGAGAGTGAGCATTGACAATGCTTTGAATTCTTCGATGGCCGTCACCTACGGTCTACACTTTGATGGAAGCGCCCTTAGAAATCTCCTGACATGATATCAACTAGAAAAAGACTCATCAAGTTCTTGTAATGAAGAAATAATAGGATTAAAGTTAGCAAAAGAATTATCTATACTATCCTCATCCAACATTGAAAATTCTTCATATTGTTGAATAAATAAATCAATTTTGTTGTTTTTAACTTGTTGATTTCCTTGGTATGTTACAACCGAAGAATTCCAAATTTCTTTAACGGTTTTATGCATAGAAATTCTTTCAAAAAATTCCTTTTTAGGTAAGGCATTGTATAAACCATTTTTGCCTCACTATTTTTGGAAAGCTTTTTCTTTTGGTCGTCGGTGAGACGATCATGAGAAATGTTTTCTTCGTTTCCGGTTTTATCATCTTTTGTAGTAGCTTGAAAGTCACCTTCAACAAAAATATACCAAATATCAATATCTTTTGATTTCACATAAGTTTCAAATCTATTTTTCCAACAATAAAACCATTAATTTCAAATAGTGGAGGTCGTTGCATAGATTGCCCTTCTCTATAATTTTCAAAACTCATTGTGATCGAAAAGTTTTTAAAATACAATTTACTTTAAAACTTTTGTAAACCTTGCTCTTGATGCCAATTGTGGAAAACTGGAAGGGGGGTTGAATAGTTTTACCGATTTTAATTTAAGTTTCAAAGATTTATATTCGATATTATGTGAATTTGTATGGATGGATAGATAGTATGAAACAATAAGTAAAGTAAATAATGAAAGCAAGTAAAGTAAAGGATAGAAAGTAGCGACACAAGTGATTTATAGTGGTTCGGCTACAAGGACACCTTCCTTGCCCTACTCAACTCCTCGTGTACCCCACTCGAGAGTTCAAGCACTATGTCAACAAGCTCCTTCAATTTGGCGGAGAAGCCTCATAACGTCGCTTACACTTTTTTCGGTACAAAGCTAAATACCGAGTTCTTCCACGAGGTAGAACCAAAACTTTACATAACTATTATACAACAACTATATGAAATACGAATTACAAGATCTTGCTACAGAAATCTTGTGGATGGACAAATCAATCAAGGACCCTTTCTTGGATGACTTGTAGTATAGCGTGATCTCGCCTTTGAGAAGGACCTATATGAGAATCACAACAAAAGATACAAGAACTACTAGAATAATCAATTGATCAGAGGTTAGGAGAGTGAGATAATATATGAGAGAGTTGTAAGAAGAAGGGTGGGTAACAATGAAGAAATGGCTCACTTTTTATAGGCACAAAAAGCCTTCTGTCCCACGGTTCCGGCGGATCCCTCACTTGGGGGATCAGACAGTCTGGGTCATAACAGTCAGGATTTTGAGTTGCAAACCGGGTTACGGGTTATGGATTAGCTCCATGGGTATGGTTCATGGATCTTGGATATTACCCATTCTATTACATAAAATATTACAATAATTAAATTATTAAAATAATTTATGTAAATGACCAAATGTATATACTTCGCAAAATAACATGTATTCTTATAGTTTTACTTATGATAACTTTATATTTGTTATCAACAAAACATAACGAGATCGCTAAATACGAATAAACGTTTTTACGGTTTATTTGTAATAACATGTTGGATGAAAGTATGGATAAGGCAACTATTGATGCATGTAAGAGTTTTAAGGTTACAATGCGAGGTGCCAAGAATGCTACTAACAATGTGGGAAAACAACCCATTAGTTCGCCTACTAATGAAGTCCCTACTCCAAGATCTTTTGCTAGTTTGGTGAATAATGAGGCTAACAACGGGAAGGTAAACTTTAGATCTCTTGACACAGGTAGACCTACTAATGCTAAATCTGAAGTTTAAGTCCCTAAGCCGTCTGTTTTGGAAGTTCATGCGAGGTTTCCTTTCTGCTTATATGGTTATTTCATGGGTAAAAGAGTAGCATTCCCGGTTGTTGAGTACTACGTTGAGAATGCATGGAAGAAGTATGGCTTGGTTCATGTAATCATGAACTCAAATTGATTCTTTTTCTTCAAGATTGCTTCTATTAAGGGTATGAATGGGGTATTGGAGAATAGTTCATGGTTTATTCAATCTGCACCTATTGACCTGAAGAAATGGACGCCTAATGCTAATTTACTTAATGAAGATGTGAATTTGGTTCCATTTGGGTAAAATTTCATGATATTCATATTGTGGAATTTACTGCAGATGGATTGAGTACTGATGCACGTACAAAGCGCGTACGGGATCAAAGGAACTTCCTTTTCGTTGAGCAAGTTTTTCAACACCCTAGGCAGTAAACCTAATCGTTGTATTATAGTATTGGGTAAGCCGCGGGGATTGATATCGTTCTCTGGGGGAATAGGAATGCTTGTGAGAAGTGTACTACGCTAAGGTTGAGGTTGAGGAAGATTCTTTTTTACCTTTTTATATATTTTTAAAAAGCTAAGGGTAAAATCTCGAGGCTTGGATTTGGGGGTGGTACTTCTATCGATTACTCTACTATTCTAATTATCTAATTCTACGGGTAGTCTTATGTCTATTGATGTGTGCCCGTATGATGATTAAAAAGGTGTTTACCTAGATACTATTACTCCCTAGTTATCTTTTATTGTAGATTGAATTGTTACGTCCTTATTCTTAACGCGTTGTGTTTCCTAAAGTCGTAGGGTGTGCCTATGCCCTAACTCTTTGAAGTCACCCTTGAGTGTAGTAAACGAAATCCACTAAGTCATTCATAAATTATCAAAGATTCATCAAGCATTAAACACAACGATAGCCTAGTTGCACTCCTAAGCCAATTACAATTAAGATAAGAGACAACCTAACAATAATTAACAACTAGCTTTCATAGATCTAAGCAAACACATAAGAAATTTAGCCGGACATGTTAAACAAGTAAGCATACACACATTCAATGGAAGACATAATGAAATTAATGAGGTAAAACATTTATCTTGATGTGTAAAATAGGGTTTGGGACCCTAAGATACTGTCCAAGTCAGACTACAAACGTTAGGGTTTTTACTCCAAAAGTCTACCTCTAAAATTCTGAAAATTCGATTTCTATATATAATTTTACACTTGCGACAGCGTCGCCTTATAGGTGGGACACCGTCATATCGCCGTCATTAGGGTTTTCGTCTTGGCCAAGTTATCGTTGGGACGGCGTCACCATGTAGTTTTGACGCCGTCGGGCTTCAGTAGGGACGTCGTCTGATTCTGGATCTAGGCCGTCTTAGATGAAAAGTCTTAGTGACGCCTTTCCTCTTCAAAGCCTGACGCCGTCAGGTGTATTTTAGCAAAAAGTCTACTGAGCCGTCAGGTGTATTTTAATTAAATCCGTAGAGAGGGACGGCGTCGCCCTTTAGTTGGGACGCCGTCAGCTTCAGTTTCAGCAGCTTAAGTGTCTTCGATCTTGACTTAGCCATTTTTTTCATATATTCACTCCTTTTCGTCCAAATATGCATCATTCCAGCATTTTGCTTCCAAGAGACCTAAAAAGTGAAAGGGAACGAAATTAAGCAGTGACGGATATAAAAGTGATCGATTAAGGGCTTAAATGACCCCTTAAAAGTGTACGTTTTAAATCCTTATCAAATATCTCTACACTTGGTATTTGCCTGTCCTCAAGCGAATGTGCTTTTGGCCAATTAATTTATAAGTTAGGGGGCATGAAGCAATGGTTCAAAATAATTCACAACAAGTAAAAGCACCGCAATAGTTATAACAAGCATGGAAATTATACACTAGCACCTCACAAGGGGTGTTTGGATTCTCTCATCTCTCGGGTGTATATGAAATATAGTAAATGGAAATGGAAGATAAGCACTCATTACCTGGTCATAGTACATAGATTACCATAGGCTTGAGAATAGATCAAACCTCCACCACTTTGGTGTAAGCACCTAGGAACAACTATCTAAGAGGTCTTTTAAAGGGTTGTAACGTTAGGCTTACGGTAGGGAAACCAAGGGTTTGGTTGGATAGGCGATTTAGTGGTGGCAAGTCAAAAATCTTATGTTACAAGAATGAAAAGAATGGCGTTGCTAAGCCAAGACTCGACTCACTAAACTCTAGATAACTTGAAACACACATACATAAATTGAAAAACATAAACATAAAGATAGATGTAGGATGGTAGCCCGTATGTTTTTCTTCATCATTTTTTTTTCACACTCTATTTTCTCGATTTTTTTTTTTTTTTTGCATACACTTTTGCTCTCCCATCCTCTAAGATAACATCAAAATATAAGGGATTTATAGGAGCATCCCTACACTTGAGTTTTTATTACTCTAACACTAATTTGACCCGATTTGAAAAGATCAAAACACTTGGAGTATTTAATTACGTAGACAAAGGGAATTTGAATTTGACGTTCCTTCCCGTTACTCCAAAAAAATTTACTTTACCCATGAGTCCCAATCATCCCCAAACTGTGTACAAAAGATATGACTCGACTTAGAAACCATGCAAGTAACTAGATAATTGAACTAAGGGTTTAGTATGATAACAATAATGCAGTAAAGGTGAGTGCATACAAGGTAGGCTAAGGGGATTTGGGTGTACATTTGGGGTGGATTTTAAACAATGCTCTTCATTGATATTCCGGAAAACCGAAACATCACAAGAACCGCGAAAAGGATAGGCTCTGAGGGGTTAACTAGGGGTATCGTGTACTAAAGATGAGTACATTGCAAGGGTGTGGGGTAATTACTCGACCGATTTGGAAGAAGTAATTATAATACGGGTTTCAAACAAGGGTTATCCTAATGCCTCTTATCATTTAGTCATTCCTAACTACACAAGTGTAGTGATGCAGATTTTACTAACCAGGACTTAATATTTATACTGTCTCGTTATACCTATGGTCTACCTTAGTGCACTAACAGGCAGTGTACCCGGTCGTGTGTAGTGTAGTAATCTGTAAAGCCGAGGTCGTCCCAAGAGCTATGTGTGATGGATTATTACTAAGTCTAGATGTCACAGATTAATAATGGTTTCGAAAGGGATTTAATTAATCAAACTACTAAAGCATAATAAAATAAAGCAGATAAATGGTAAAGGGAAATCAATAGAGGAAAGTGGTGCTAACCTAGTTAATCCTCCTAGCTAGTTATGTCTACGTCTACTTACTTCCAATTACTTCAGGTGGGGTCAAAGTCGAGAGGACAGCATTTGGTCAATTCACCCTAACCTATCAGCAAAGATGCCACCATAGGAGAAGTCAGGTGTCCCCTCATAAGTCCTGTTGTTCCTGGTCCCCTAAGCCAAGTCATTAAGTACCGCTACATGCTAGATTTATAATAGTGAATGCCCGGCCATTAGGAACTTAGACACGCGCCCCCTAATTCTTAAGTTCATCCAAACGATAGGTGATCAGTTGGTCAAATCACACAAGTAGAAAGAGTCGTCAGTTTGTCATATCTTACCCTTCCCGTCTCAGTCCGCTCACCTAGGGACAGTTGGTCATATCTCCTAGGAAATTGGCCTCTATCGCCATTCAAAACTACCGAACCAAGGGTGGCTACCAATAAACTATGCATGCATACACTTAGAAATAATTGTACGAATGTAAAGTAAGCGCAAATAAAACAATTAAGGAATCATAACTACACCAGCACCAAAAGGTGCTTAGCTGCTCATATTAATCATGCGAACCAATTCAATATTCAAATGTACGAAATAGATGAATTGAAAGTAAAAGAAATATAAAACGCTAATGCTTGTCATAGGGGAGTGATTTCTCCCTTGGAGACAGCTCCGTATGCTCCTCTAGACCTGCCTTGAGCTTTTTCCCACATTCTCTGAGTGTTGTGTGTGGAATGGAATGAATAGAAATGCTGGAATTTATGGGGTATTTATAGGCCAGATCTGGGTTACGGCGTAACTAATAAAAGAGTTACGCCAAAACCTTCTATTTCTTCGAATAATGCACTAGATCTGCTGGTTACGGCGTAAACTAATGAGTGGTAACGCCATAGTCTTCAATAAACTTGGTTATGTTGTAATAGATGCAGTAGTTACAGCGTCAGTATCAGCGGCGTGGAACCTCATTTGACCTAATGTAGTTACGTCGTAACTTTTGGGAAGAGTTACTGATAAGGTTTTAAAATGTACCTTTTTGAGGGGTCGTTTAAGCCCTTATTTGATCACTTTTGTATCCATTATTACTTAATATCGTTCCTTTTCACTTTTTAGGTATCTTGAAGGCAAATTGCTGGAATGACACTTATTCGGACGAAAAGGCGCGAATATACGAAGAAAATGGCAAAAGTCAAGAATCGAGACACTCAGGCTACTGGAACTGAAGGGGACGGCGTCAGGTTCTACAAGTGACGGCGTCAGGTTCTACTAGAGACGCCGTCGGACAAGTTTTGTGACGACTCAGTAGCCAAATTGCTCATTTACAAGTGATGGCTTCATGTTTTAAAGGAGTAGGGCGTCGCAGCTCAGACGGTCTAGATTTGATCCAGACGACGTTAGAGACTGAAGAGGACGGCATCGCAAGCATAAGGTGACGCCGTCGCAATGCTAACGTGGCCAAGACGAAACCCTAATAACGGCGACCCGACGGCGTCACAAATAAAAGGGTGACGCCATCGAATTTGTAACCTTATATATAGAATCCGAATTTTTCAGTTTTCAGTGTGTAGTCTTTTGGAGTAAAAAACTAAACCAAACCAAGGCTGTCTTGTACAGTATTTTAGGGTTCCATACGCTATCTTACATCAAGATAAGTGTTTTACTTCATTAATTTAATTATGTCTTCAATTGATTGTGTGTATGCTTGCATGTTACCCATGTCCGGCTAATTTACTTGTGTGTTTGCTTAGGTAATATGAAACTTAGTTATTGAATATTGATTGGTTGTCTCTTATCTTAATTGTTAATAACCTAGTATTGCGATAGGTCATTCGTTGTGCTAATAATGCTTGATTAATCTTTGTTGAACCTTAGTTTATAATCACCTTGAGTAATTGTAGGCTATACATCCAAAGAATACCTTAGAGTTAAACTTTATAAATCCTAAATATTTTGTAGTCATTAACCTTTGGTAGCTTCAAAGAGTTAGGGATAAATGCATACCCTACGACCTTAGAAACACAACGCAATTAAGAATAAGGACGTGACAATTCAACCACCAATAGGAGATAACTAGGGAGTAATAAAGCCTAAGCAAATACATTTTTAACCATCATACGAGCACACAACAATAGACATAGACTACATACACCTTAGTTTAGATAATTAGATAAGTAGAAGTAATCGGTAGATATACCAACCCCCAAATCCAAACCCCGAGATTCGTACCTTTCCATTTCCTAAAAAACATAAAAAGATAAAAAATAATCTTCCTCAACCCCAACCTTAGCGTAGTAACTTCTCACTAGCATTCCTATTCCCCTAGAGAACGATATCAATTCCCGTGGCTTACCCTAATACTACACTACAACGATTAGGTTCACTGCCTAGGGTGTTGAAAAACTTGCTCGACGAAAAGGAAGTTCCTTTGACCCCGAACGACGCATGTAGCGTTATCAAGTTTTTGGCGCCGCTGCCGGGGAATAGAATAGCTAGTTAGGAGTCCTCCTCGTTTAGGTTTCCTTGCTTGATTCTTATCAATTAAGATTTTTTTTCCATTTTTTGCTTCCTCATAGTCTATCCCCCTTCTTCGTGACCTTTTTTCGTAAACCCCCATCACTTTTCCTCATGGAAGGTGATAACCCACCATTCATCGACCTACCACCAAATGACCCGCTAAGAGGCCGTACTCTTAGTGAATACTCGAGACCAAGCCACCTAGGCTATAGAAACACCATTGAACTTCCCGACCAAGCCCAAACTACGGCCCTGCGATCCGACACCATCCAGTTGGTGCAAAACGAATGTGCATTCCATGGACTTCGTTCCGAAGATCCTAATCAGCATCTTAAGGATTTCCTTAAAATGGTCAATTCCATCGACCTCGATGCTACTACTCAGGAGACCACACATTTGCGTCTCTTCCAATTCTCTCTATGGGACCAAGCTAGTAATTGGCTTGAGTGACTTCCCGCCGGCTCCATCTCAAGTTGGGATGATCTCACCTCTCGTTTCCTTGCTCAATTTTTCCCACCGAGGAGAACTACTAAACTTAGACGAGACATCTTGACGTTTCAACAACTTCAAGGCAAATCTCTCTACAACGCATGGACTCGATTCAAGGACTTACTCCATAGGGTCCCTCATCACGGCATTGATCTTTGGCTTCAAATCCAAATCTTCTATGACCATACCGATTTCATCACAAGGCGATCCATTGATCAAGCCGCCGGTGGAAGGCTTAGCGACTTCAACGCAGAGGAATCCTGGGATATTATAGAAAAGCTTGTTGATCAAAGCTACGAAAACTGGAATGAATCCCATGAAACCCCCGCTAAGGTGGTTAATGCCATATCAATTCCTCTTGAGTCTTCCAACGTCACTGAAGAGCAAATGAGTGCTCTTGACCGTAGGATAGATTATCTGATTGAAAGGCATAAGAGAGCCCCCAAACGAATCCCTCGGGAAATGGTTAATTCCGCCGACCACTCAACCCCTTTCTCTGAATCCCCAAGTCGTGAGCATAATCTTAATTCCCAACGGCGCTTCCATTCTACTTCCCCAATAACGCTCTCACCAAGCTTTAAGGAACAAATGAGGAAGTACATGGCAGCTCATACGGAGAGATTAGCAAAATTTGAAGAAGAGGTTTATAGGCAAAGGGAGGAGATGCAGGCAAAAATGACAGAGATGTTGAATTTGGTAAAAGAATATACCAAGACAAGAACTCCCGAAGAGATACTAGTAAGAAGCGATGATTACCCTCCCACTTCGTTTGTTAACGCCATTTCCATTATGGCCGATGAAGATGGAAAGATTAAGGATAAGGAAACTGAGAAAAGCAAGAGGGAGGAGGCTGAAACTAATGATGAGCCCGAGACCATTGAGTACTACCTTAAGCACGAAATTAATAAAAAAAACCATTGTCAACCAAGTGAACAACTTTAGGTACAATGAGGTTCTTAGGAAAGCCCTTGAAGGAAAAATAACAGAAAAAGAGTATGACACCATGCCTATGGGACCTCTGTATGAGCTAGTTCTAAAAAAACCAGTAACTAAAAAGCGAGAAACCATGGGGAACTTCGTGATACCATGTAGCATAGGTGAAATTGATAATATAAACGCCTTAGCTGATCAAGGGTCGGATGTAAACATAATGCCATTATCAATCTATAATAAGTTGACTAGGGAGAAGCCAGCCAAGACCGATCTTAGACTTTCCTTAGCAAATCACACCTATGTCTACCACCCCATAGGAATTGAAGTGGATGTTTTAATAGAGGTGGCTAATATTGTCTATCCGGTGGACTTCATGATCATAGACACTGAGGACGATAGAAACATGCCACTCATTATTGGGACACCTTTTCTGGCCACTGCCAAGGCAACCATCAAATGTGGGGAGGGCATCATGATACTTAAAAGCGGCAAAGGGTACGCTAGGATACCTATTGTTCCAAGGTATCCTCTTAAGATCATGGAGAAGATTACGGATGAGAATCCACAAGTCCCTAACAATGTGGTTAGGAAGAAAATGAACGATTGGGAGAAAGGGCTTAGAGATTTCATGGTTCAAGGACTACATGCAACATTGTGGAAGCGCGATAAAAAGTTAGGAAATAATCCCACTTCAATACCACAAACACAAAAGAACCCTAAGGAATTTTTAAAGGGAGAGAAAGTACTCTTATACAAATCACGAATAAGAGCATTACGAGGTAGAAACAAACCAAGATGGTTTGGGCCTTATACGGTGAAGGAAACTAATCTAAAGGATAAAACCGTTACCATAATAGACGACGTTGGGAAGGAATCCACGGTAAGCATACAACGTCTACGCCCTTTTGATGAAGGACGGGCAAAAGAAGAAGGTGACGGTAATGAAGTTACGTAGGGGCACGACTTCGAGTCTAGCTACAAGACTCATAAATAAAGAAAAGCGCTTCGTGGGAGGCAACCCATGCTTAATTGTTTGCTTGTTTGTGTCGTGTGTCTTTTATTGATTGTTTATTCTCATGTTTAAATTTGTAAAAATGCTTTATTTTTATCTTTAACCTCGTCTTAATTACATATAAAGGTATTTTACATAAGGGATAAGTGTAGAGAGGATTACACACGTTTTCAAAAGAAACGTAAACATGAGAATTACAATTAATTAAAAGATATACATGTGTGTTTGTTCGAGTCAAATTCTTGTATCGAGTCATAATGGATGTTTTGCAGAAAATTTTTCCAGTGTCTAAAATGTAAATTTTCCAGAATTTTTTCCAGAAAATCGCGGACCAGTTTTTGTCAGGATAACTTGACGGCCGTCGATCGCCATAATCGACGGCGTCGGGAAGAACATAAACAACGGGTTACTTTTTCTCGTTTTCTAAGCTACTTATAAAATTTTTGGAATTTTCCAGGTCTTAATTTTCCAGAAAATCTGTAAACATCCATTCCACAAGCATTATATCCTAGTTTAGTAGAGTCTTATATATATTATTACCGCCGATTTTACGTGAAGGTTTCGTTTGTTTTATTCAAGTGTGCAGGTTTAATTTATTAAGAAGAAGATACATAAGATGAGAAGGAGCTTTTAACGCATAACATTCTTCTTGAAGAAAGATGTAACCACCACTTCACACGGATCCTACCGAGCTAATCAGGGGAGTATTAGTTTCTTTCGTCTTTTATTACCTTTCATTATCATAACTTTGATACTTTCGGGGAACATTGGGGACAATGTTCAGTTTAAGTGTAGGGAGGGAAAATAAAACGGGAACTTTGAAACTATGCTTATCCTTGATTATTTGCTTTATCCAATTGCATTTGTGTAATAAACCATGAGAAAATGTCGGTTAGGGTAATTTTGGCACCAAATTTAAATTTTTTCATGACATATAGGAGTGGGCCATTAGTCTTAATAAAGCGTCTCATGGATAGGAAGTTATATGACTAGCATAAAAAACCCTTTACCACTTAAATTCCACCTAAAATGTGAGGATTGCCCATAGATTTGTAGGAATTAAAGCATTCATCTTTGATGCTTAGAGTGTGAACCGGTAGTATAATAGATTCTAGAACTTGTTTTGTAATGCATCCCGAGATCGCTAGTAAGACTACACTTGTGTAGTTAGGAATAACTAAATGATAAGAGGCATTAGGATAACCCTTGTTTGATACCTGTAATATAATTACTTCTTCCACATCGGTTGAGTAATTCCCCACACCTTTGCGTTGTACTCATCTTTAGTACACGATACCCCTAGTTAACTCCTCTGAGCCTATCCTTTTCGCGGTTCTCGTGATGTTTCGATTTTCCAGAATATCAATGAAGAGCATTGTTTACAATCCACCCCCAAATGTACACCCAAATCGCCTTAGCCTACCTTGTATGCACTCACTTTTAGTGCATTATTGTTATCACACTTAACCCTTAGTTCAATTATCTTGTTGCTTGCATAAGTGGCTAAGTCGAGTCATATCCTTTGTACACAGTTTTGGGACGATTGGGACTCATGGGAAAGGTTAAACTTTATGAAATGACGGGAAGGGAACGTTAAATTCAAATTCCCTTTATATGCGTAATAATGTACTCCAAGTGTTTTGATCTTTTCAATTAGGGTCAAATTAGTGTTAGAGTAATAAAAACTCAAGTGTAGGGATGTGCCTATAAATCCCTATCATTTTGATGTTATCATAGAGGATGGTAGAGTAAAAGTGTATGAAAAAAAAAATAAATAAAAAAAAAAATAAACATACGGGCTACCATCCTACATCTATCTTTCAATTTATGTTTGTTCGTTTCAGTTATCTAGAGTTTAGAGTGTCGAGTCTTGGCTTAGCAACGCCATTCTTCGCATGCTTGTAACATAAAGATTTTTGACTTGCCACCACTAAATAGCCTATCCCACCAAACCCTTTGTTTCCCTACCGTAAGCCTAACGTTGCAACCCTTTAAAAGACCTCTTGGATAGTCTTTCCTAGGTGCTTACGCCAAAGCGATGAAGGTTTGATCTAGTCTCAAGCCTATGGTAATCTATGTACTAGGACCGGTTAAGGAGTGTTTATCTTCCATTTCCAACTTGTTATATTTCATATACACCCGAGAGATGTGAGTACCCAAACACCCCATGTAAGGTGCTAGTATGTAATTTACGTGCTTGTTATGACTTTTGCGGGGCTTATATGTGTTGTGAATCGTTCTAAACTAATGCTTCATGAACTCTAACTTATAAATTAATTGGCTAAAAGCACATTTGCTTGAGGACAAGTAAATACCAAGTGTAGGGATATTTAATAAGGTTTTAAAATGTACCTTTTTGAGGGGTTGTTTAAGCCCTTATTTGATCACTTTTGTATCCGTTATTACTTAATATCGTTCCTTTTCACTTTTTAGGTATCTTGAAGGCAAATTGCTGGAATGACATTTATTCGGACGAAAAGGCGCGAATATACGAAGAAAATGGCAAAAGTCAAGAATCGAGACACTCAGGCTGCTAGAAGTGAAGGGGACGGCGTCAGGTTCTACAAGTGACGGCATCAGGTTCTACTAGAGACACCGTCGGACAAGTTTTGTGACGACTCAGTAGCCAAATTGCTCATTTACAAGTGACGGCTTTAGGTTTTAAAGGAGTAGGGCGTCGCATTCAACGCCTAGATTTGATCCGACGGACGTCGAGATCGAAGAGGATGGCGTCACAAGCATAAGGTGACGCCGTCGCAATGCTAACGTGGCCAAGACGAAACCCTAATAACGGCTACCCGACGGCGTCACAAATTAAAGGGTGACGCCGTCGCATTTGTAATCTTATATATAGAATCCGGATTTTTTAGTTTTCAGTGTGTAGTCTTTTGGAGTAAAAACCTAAACCAAACCAAGGTTGTCTTGTACAGTATTTTAGGGTTCCATACCCTATCTTACATCAAGATAAGTGTTTTACTTCATTAATTTAATTATGTCTTCAATTGATTGTGTGTATGCTTGCATGTTCCCCATGTCCTGCTAATTTACTTGTGTGTTTGCTTAGGTAATATGAAACTTAGTTATTGAATATTGATTGGTTGTCTCTTATCTTAATTGTTAATGACCTAGTATTGCGATAGGTCATTCGTTGTGCTAATAATGCTTGATTAATCTTTGTTGAACCTTAGTTTATAATCACCTAGAGTAATTGTATGCTATACATCCAAAGAATACCTTAGAGTTAAAGTTTATAAATCCTAGAGATTTTGTAGTCATTAACCTTTGGTAACTTCAAATAGTAAGGGATAAACGCATACCCTACGACCTTAGAAACACAACGAAATTAAGAATAAGGACGTGACAATTCAACCACCAATAGGAGATAACTAGGGAGTAATAAAGCCTAAGCAAATACATTTTTAACTATCATACGAGCACACAACAATAGACATAGACTACATACACCTTAGTTTAGATAATTAGATAAGTAGAAGTAATCGGTAGAAATACCAACCCCCAAATCCAAACCCCGAGATTCGTACCTTTTCATTTCCTAAAAAACATAAAAAGATAAAAAATAATCTTCCTCAACCCCAACCTTAGCGTAGTAACATCTCACTAGCAATCCTATTCCCCTAGAGAATGATATCAATTCCCGTGGCTTACCCTAATACTACACTACAACGATTAGGTTCACTGCCTAGGGTGTTGAAAAACTTGCTAGACGAAAAGGAAGTTCCTTTGACCCCGAACGACGCGTGTAGCGTTATCAGTTACGCCGTAACCTTATGATAAGATGGTTTTCTGAGTCACGCAATAGTTACGGCGTAATGTGAGAGACGAGTTATGCCGTAACTTCTTCAAAATAGCATACTGTGATAAATCTTTAGATATTTCTCCGGTTCCGCATCTCTTAAGATCCAAAGCTTGTAATTTAGCTGAAAGTGGAAAACAATGGAAAACAAGCGTAAATCCATATAAATGATATAACTTACAAGCATTATCGAGGGAAATTGACACTTGATATTCAGGACTATTTGATGTTATCAAATATCTTCCCACTTGAACTCTACTTGCCCTCAAGTAGACCTTATTAGAAAGATTCCTAAAACGATATCTCCCATAACTTGGAAAATATGAGTTTACAAATCCCTTATGCTAGAATAAAAAAAAGCCGAACACCTCACGAAAGGGGAACAATACACTCAAATCTCTCAACTATTCTAAGTGTCAATTTCGGGGTGATCACTCAATCGCACAGTCATAGCATGTATTCTATCATAAGCTTGGCGGTTACACAAATCTCCACCACTAGAGTTAAGGGCTAAACAATTCTCGAAGGCAATATGGGTAGACACGACAGAGGTTAAGGGATGGCTCGTCATTACTAACATGTCATGGAGAAGTGGACAAAATCAATGATACATGACCAAATCCATGGCCAAGACTCCAAAGATTGCTCGCTGCATCACCTAGACACGCTTCATGACTAAAGGGTAGGATAAAACATGGGATATATAATTCGTGTAAAATAAAAAACAAGCATGTAGTCTAAATTTATAACCAAGTCATCACCACTTACCGTCCACCCAAAGTTCAAGTTTTGAAGTCAAGAAACCAGATCATGAAATGCAAGGTAGATGTGTCATTAGAGGACGTCGTGATGAGCACACTACCTTTTTTCAACTATTGGCATAACTACCAACTCCAATCTTCAAATGTGACAGAGGTGGCCTCCTCGATACTAAATCAATAAAGCTCATACTACAGTGCTTATAACATCGCACTTAACAATAACATAATCATAACAACTGTTTCTTTTCTTTTTTTTTCAACATAACAATAAATACTAAACATAATATCCCCCCACTTGAGATGAACAATGGGAATTCAGGGGGTCTTCAATGATCTTCAGAAATGTTGTCGATGAAAGCGTGATTTCCGAACCTTTCCACTCGAACCTTGAACTTAGGCAAATGATGACTTCTCAATCACAAATAAAGACTACAAGGTAGGCTAAGGTGTATAGGTGTATCGAAGCAATATATAGGGTAAACAAAATGAAAGGAATGGCTCAGAAGGGTGTATCTAGGGGTATCTTGCACTAAAGATGAGTGCAACAAAAGGGTTTCACATGGGGGTCGAAAAGTCGAGGTGACTAATCGATAGACACACAATGGTAGGCTGTTTGGGTGATAATCCTATAATATTGCCTTCTAAAACTAAAAAGTCCAAATACATCGAGTTAACTCAACATACCTCGTCTATGGTCTCGAAATGATGCAAAGGCCAAGTTCTAAAGTTTACAAGCTACTGGCACACTCATAATTTGGTGGATTTGGGGTAAAATATTGGAAACGGATAAGGCTAATCTCACCATATAATATCAAGAGCTGTATGTGCTCGGCTAAGGTCTAATCTAGTTAGGTTAAGAAAAACATGTCAAAATTTTAAATATGGCATAATTTTTCAAAATAAACTAGAAAAATGAGGGCTAAATAAAGTTCAAGAGATAATTCTACTCCCGTCCCCACACTAGAATTGTACAAAGTCCCTTTTGTACTAAGCATTAAATAAAGGTGAAGAGAAAGGTAGAATTAGGCGAGAACTTCCGAAATTTGCTCCATAAAGAAGGAAGGCCCACAAAAAGAGACGTGCCTTCGTATAAGCATCATGAACAAACTTCAATCCATGAAATCACACTACCGACAAGCATAATTCTAAAAAGACAAAATGAAAAATGAAAAACAAACCTAACTCACTTTTGTAGGAATCACGGTTGCATTTAGCGAATGCAACAAGCCTTTTAAACCACTTGGTGTCCCAAGTGGACGAGTGAAGTCTCGTGAGGGTTTACAAGAAACACACCCACAAAGTTCATTTAAAATACTAATACAAGGTTATTGTGTTTTAAAATGAAAGAATTAAAGCAGAGGAAGGTTACGACGTAACTCTTTTGAGGGAGTTACGCCGTAACTGGCAAAACCTGGTATAAGCTGCAAAGCGAGTAGTTACGGCGTAACCACTGAGATGGTATTATGCCGTAATTGGTAATGCGTCAAGAATTTTGCTGCTAAAAGGTTGGTTACGGCGTAATCACCAAGATGAGTTATGCCGTAACTATGTTCAGATCAGCAAACTGCAGCAGCAATTACTGTTTCCTGCAAAAATAGTTAGAAAACACAAAACCCAACATAAATGGAAACAAAATAAAAGAAATGGATAATTTGGGTTGTCTCTCGAAAGAGCACTTTTCTTTATTTACGAGTCTTTAAGTTAGACTCAGAGCCGCGGGGATTCTATGGGGGCCTGTGGACTTCCTCGACTTCCACCATGTCTAATTTATTTGAAGAAGCCTGGTCCCAAACATGTGGAGAAACATACTGAGTCATGGTATATCTTTTCTGCAGAAAATTAGCTCGTGCCCATTCGTAACGAAATTTAGCCTCTTCTTCGCCATTAATTTTAACATACCCAAATTTTACTCGTAACCAATTTTCAAATGAGATCCCTCTGTATCCTACTTTTCTTCTTTTATAGTCGTCAAAACATGCTCATTCCTTGCATTTTAGCCATTTAGGTTCAGGGTATTCTCCTCCATCGCAGATCTTGCTATTGGGGTTGCATGTAGGCCATGCCATGGTATAGTCATTGTGCATGATAGCTGGTTCACAAAAATGAATGGTCCAATTAATATCGGTGAACCATTCGCTAAAAACATTATGTCCTTGTAACCACTTTTCCCTGATAAGTTTCTCGTCTTCCCAGCACCACCAAACTTCTTTAATCATACGAATGAGGTGCTTTCCTCCTCCATTGCATCGTTTTTGAAAAGGGGAGCACGTGGGTAATGTTACTTTGATCCCCTTAACTAAACAAGTATCAGGAACACAACAGTGGATTGTTCCTTTTACAACATAATTGGGTATAGAAAATGGGAATTCTTCCTCATCTCTTTCATCGTCACTAGATTCTGTGCCCTGCAAATGGCCAAAAGATGAAGGTGGAAACCTATCGGAATCATCTAATTCTACTCTTGGCGAATCTTCAGTTGTAACAATCTTGTTTGGTTCAAGGCACAAGGTCTTGTCCAATTTAAACTCCACTATATCTCCACAGTATCCACCGTAACATGCTAATGTGTCAAGGAATGGTTTACCAAGAATCAAATGTTCCTTTTTGTCTTCCACATTATTGATTACCACAAATTCGGGGGCTGAAGTAAATTTATCAACCTTGACACAAGTACCACCTGTAATTCCTAAAGGGGCAATCTTAGTTTTATTTTCCGATTCAATCAAGATATATGTTTCCCAAAGGTGGATTATCTTTAGTTTTAAGAATATGGATAGAGGCATGATGTTTACACAAGACCCAAAATCTATTATCCCTAAGATATCGATATTACCAACAGAACACGGAATGATTAACCCGTATCCTTAACTAAAAATAAACTTGAGCCTAACCTGGATATGTCTTCTTGAACATGGTTACGCGGTAACTCCGGGAACTAGTTACGACGTAACTCTACCTGTCTGTCGGAACTCATTACCTCCAACTCATCGGTTGTGGGTTTGCATTCCTCAATTACCTCCTGAGAATCATTGGTGAAAACAGCGTTGCATTCCATCATGCGCTTGGCTTCATTAATTTAAATTCCATCTATCTCAGCACTGAGTTTTTCAATCATTGCTCCAAGATTTTTTAGGGTTTCGTCGTGTCTGGAAAGATTTTTATTTGTGTTCTCCTGAAAACCCCTTAACCATGTATCTTGTTCTTTTTGTTTCTGGGCTGAAGTTTCCAGGAACTTATTAATTGTTTCTTCAAGACTGGGCTTTCTTTCTCCATAAGGCCCACTGTTGTAATTTCCACGATACCCATTACTATTTTGATTATCTCCGTGAAATGGTCAATTTTCTCCATACTTCGCTTCTTTAATAGTTTCTTCGTCGATATGAGGACAATTTCTCGTTAGATGTCCTCCTCCACAGCTTTCACAACCCACTTGGATGGCATGAACGGTTTCTCTGACCTTCAGCAAATCTCGACTGAGATTTTCAATTTTACTAGCGATAGCTGCAATTCCGTCAAAACTTCCGCCTTGGTTTCTTTTACTTCCTCCGTCGTGCCATTTTTGAGAGTGATCCTCTATTTTTTGAATGGCTTCAATTGCAAGAGTAGGAGTCATATTCGGGATAGGTCCTTGATAATCCAGCAATTGTCTTGTAGTTACGTTAATTCCTTTTTAGAAAATGTTGACCTTCTGCTGGTTGTTCAAATCATGTGTAGGACACTTGTAAAGGAGATCGTTGTATCTATCCCAGGCTTGGTACAACGTTTCATCATCTTCTTGTTTGAAATTATGGATCTCCAAAAGCTGGTTAGAAATCTTCGATGGTGGACAATATCTGTGAATAAAGTGCTTCTTAAGTAGCGTAAGTATTAATTGCCCTGATCAATCTTTCAATCCATTTCTGGCAGCTCCAGTAAGAGTCATAGGAAATACTCTTAACATAACAGCATCATGAGACACGCCCGAAATGTTGAAAAGGCTTGCGATGTATAGGACATTTTCAACATGCTCATATGCATCTTCGTCCCTGTTTCCTGAAAAAGGGTTAGCACGAAGCTCCCTCATAAATTGGTCTTTGATTTTGAAACGGACATCCGCTCCAATTGCCGGTCTTACGAGACCCGGCCCTTGTTCCGCTCTTGTCAACGCCAAGTATTCCTCAAGGGTGAGGTCATCGATGTTAACAACTTCCATGGTACCTGAAAACTTGAAATATGATCGTGAGAAAAGTTTAAAACGAAATGAAAGACTTAATATCAATCCTAAAATAACTCCCCGGCAGCGGCGCCAAAAACTTGATGCAGGTTTTATTGACCAGGTCTTAATATTTATAGTGTCTCGTTATACCTATGGTCTACCCTAGTGCACTAACGGCGGTGTACCCGATCGTTTGTAGAGTAGTAATCGGTAAAGCCGAGGTCGTCCCAAGAGCTATGTGTGATGGATTATTACTAAGTCTAGATGTCACGATTAATAATGGTTTCGATAGGGATTTAAATAATTAAACTACTAAAGCAGAATAAAATAAAGCAGATAAATGGTAAAGGGAAATCAATAGAGGAAAGTGGTGCTAACCTAGTTAATCCTCCTAGCTAGTTATGTCTACGTCTACTTACTTCCAATTACTTCAGCTGGGGTCAAAGTCGAGAGGACAGCATTTGCTCAATTTGCCCTAACCTATCAGCAAAGATGCCACCACAGGGAGAAGTCGTGTCCCCTCATAAGTCATGTTGTTCCTGGTCCCTAAGCCAAGTCATTAAGTACCGCTACATGCTAGATTTATAATAGTGAATGCCCGGCCGTTAGGAACTTAGACACGCACCCCTAATTCTTAAGTTCATCCAAACGATAAGTGATCAGTTGGACAAATCGCACAAGTAGAAAGGGTCGTCAGTTGGTTATATCTTACCCTTCCCGTCTCAGTCCGCTCACCTAGGGTCAGTTGGTCATATCTCCTAGGCAATTGGCCTCTACCGCCATTCAAAACTACCGAACAAAGGGTGGCTACCAATAAACTATGCATGCATACACTTAGAAATAATTGTACAGAAGTAAAGTAAACGCAAACAAAACAATTATGGAATCATAACTAGGCCAACACCAAAAGGTGCTTAGCCGCTCATATTAATCATGCAAACCAATTCAATATTCAAAGCTACGAAATACATGAATTGAAAGTAAAAAAAATATAAAACGCTAATGCTTATCGTAGGGGAGTGATTTCTCCCTTGGAGACAACTCCGTATGCTCCTCTAGACCTGCCTTGAGCTTTTTCCCACGTTCTCTGAGTGTTGTGTGTGGAATGGAATGAATAGAAATGCTGGAATTCGTGGGGTATTTATAGGCCAGATCTGGGTTACGGCGTAACTATTAAAAGAGTTACGCCGTAGCCTTCTATTTCTTCGAATAATGCACTAGATCTGCTAGTTACGGCGTAACCTAATGAGTGGTTTCGCCGTAGTCTTCAATAAACTCGGTTACGTCGTAAGAGATGCAGTGGTTACGGCGTAAGTATCAGCGGCGTGGAACCTCATTTGACCAAATGTAGTTACATCGTAACCTTTGGGAAGAGTTACGCCCTAACCTTATGATAAGTTGGTTTTCTGAGTCACGCAATAGTTACGGCATAATGTGAGAGACGAGTTACGCCGTAACTTCTTTAAAATAGCATACTGTTATAAATCTTTAGATATTTCTCCAGTTCCGCGTCTCTTAAGCTCCAATGCTCGTAATTTACCTGAAAGTGGAAAACAATAGAAAACAAGCGTAAATCCATATAAATGATATAAATTACAAGCATTATCAGGGGAAATTGACACTTAATATTCAGGACTATTTGATGTTATCATGTAGTCTCACTAGCGATCTCGGACTGAGTCACAAAACAAGTTCTAGAATCTATTATACTACCAGTACACTCTCGAAGCATTAAAGGTGAATGCTTTAATTCCTATAGATCTAGGGGCGAACCTCACATTTTTTGGTTGGAATTTGAGTGGTAAACAGTTTTTGTGCTAGTCATATAACTCCTATCCATGATACGCTTTATTAAGACTAAACTCCCACTCGTACATGTCATAAAAAAAAAATTTGGTGCTAAAATTGCCCTAACAAATATTTCTCATAGCTTATTACACAAATGAACTAGGACAAGACAAATATTCAAGGATAAGCATAGTTTCAAAGTTCCCGTTTTATTCTCCCTCCCTACACTTAAACTGAACACTGTCCCCAATGTTCCCCGAAAGTATCAAAGTTATGATAAATGAAGGTAATTAAAAGAGAAAGAAACTAGTACTCCCCTGATTAGCTCGGTAGGATCCGTGTGAAGTAGTGGTTAAATTCTTTTCCAAGAAGAATATATGCGTGATAAGCTCCATCCAATATTATGTTTCTTCTTCTTGCCAAATAAAACCTGCACACTTTAATAAAATAGACGAAACCTTCGCGTAAAATCGGTGGTAAAACTATATATGACTCAACTACACTAGGATATAATGCTTGTGGAATGGATGTTTCGCATTTTCGGAAAATTAAGACACCGAGAATTTCCGAAAATTATAAATAGCACAAAAAAGCGAGAAAATTTTATAAGTCGTTTTACGCTTCTACCTCGACGACGTCAGGTTCTAATCTGACACCCGGGCAGGTTGTCCTGACAGGTCTGCGTTTTCCGGAAAAATATGGAAAAATTACACCTTTAAAATCTGGAAAAATTCATGCAAAACATCCATTATGACTCGATACAAGCATTTGACTCTAACAAACACACATATATATCAATTTCATTAGTTGTAATTCTCATGTTCATGTTATTTTAAAAACGTGTGTAATCTTCCCTACACTTATCTTATTGTAAAATACCTTTATATGAAATTAAGACGAGGTTAAAGACAAAATAAAGCATTTTCACAAATTCAAACATGAGAATAAACAATGAATGAAAATATATATGACACACAAACAAGCAAACAATTAAGCATGGGTTGCCTCCCACGAAGCGTTTTTCTTTATTTATGATTCTTGTAGCTAGACTCGAAGTCGTGCTCCTACTTTCCTCTTATCTTAGATGCCCATTCGATTTCCTTAACTCTTCTTTCATCACGAATATATTCAGGGCCTAACTCTAGACAAGCGGTGTAGTAAACCTTGTTCTCCCAATCTACTTCAAAAGCCGGAATGTTGTCTACATCTAGATCATCAATACCCTCAAACTTTTTATTTTTGTAGGGCATTATATATTTGACACATTCGGTCTCATTTGATAACTTGGCTATTCTTTCCTCTTTATCATAAACCATCATAGATTCCACAATAAATGGTCTCCCAAGTATCACATCTCCTAAAAATCCATCAATGATGCCTTTAACATCTTCCAAGATCATGAAATCACACCTATATGTGAAATTACCTACGAAGACATGTAATCCTCTAGCTCTCCCAACATAGTTACTTACTTTCCTAGGGTAAAAGGGATCTCTCATAGGTCCTAACTTTTCGCTCATGATCCAATTGTAATAGAGCCTAGACATTATGTTCATGGGTGCCTTATAGTCTATGTAAGTGTGATCCCTATATAAGTACCCAATCATGCACGGTATCTTAATGTTTTTAGGGTCACCCTTCTTTATGCATGGCTCAAAAGGTGGTCGCGGGTAGTTAACTAAGTTATAGTGAGAGGCGGTTTCCTTTCCGTTAGGGTATGACTCGAAATACTCCCTAAGTTCCTCTTCCTCACTACCCTCCATAATATCCAATACTTTATAATCCTCTTCTCCTATTTCATCCTCCAAATCATCGCTCGTGGTTGAATCACTATCTAAATTACTAGTAGATTCCTTAAGGGCTTTCTCAAGTGCACTTTCAATTATCCTATTCAATTTCCTAAGTTCTCCAATTTCACTAAAAATACGAGCTCGGAGTTCTTTGGCAAAAGTTGGATCGAGTGGTGGGTATTTGTTTGATGGTAGGTTGTTGTTTGGTGGGTTATCACCTTCCATGATGAAAAGTGATGGGGCTATGAACAAATTCACGAAGAAGGGGGATAGACTACAAGGAAGCTAAAAATGAGAAAAAAATCTTACTTGATAGGAATCAAGCAACGGAACCTAAACGAGATAGAAATCTAACTAGCTATTCTATTCCCGACAAATGGCCAAAAACTTGATGCGTCTGGCTGCGTTTGGAGTCAAAGGAACTTCCTTTTCATCGAGCAAGTTTTTCAACACCTAGGCAGTGAACCTAATCGTTGTAGTGTAGTATTGGGTAAGCCTCGAGGGATTGATATCGTTCTCTTGGGGAATAGGAATGCTAGTGAGAAGTGTACTACGCTAAGGTTGAGGTTGAGGAAGATTCTTTTTTATCTTTTTATATTTTTTTTAGAAAGCTAAGGGTAAAATCTCGGGGCTTAGATTTGGGGGTGGTACTTCTACTAATTACTCTACTATTCTAATTATCTAATTCTACGGGTAGTCTTATGTCTATTGATGTGTGCTCGTATGATGATTAAAAATGTGTTTACCTAGATACTATTACTCCCTAGTTATCTTTTATTGTAAGTTGAATTGTCACGTCCTTATTCTTAACGCGTTGTGTTTCATAAAGTCGTAGGGTGTGCCTATGCCCCAACTCTTTGAAGTCACCCTTGAGTGTAGTAAACGAAATCCACTAAGTCATTCATAAACTATCAAAGATTCA
Source organism: Chrysanthemum makinoi (assembly GCA_910596185.1). Taxonomy (NCBI): domain Eukaryota; kingdom Viridiplantae; phylum Streptophyta; class Magnoliopsida; order Asterales; family Asteraceae; genus Chrysanthemum; species Chrysanthemum makinoi. The sequence continues at coordinate 44,982,889 of OU343223.1, forward strand.
TCAAGCATTAAACACAACGATAGACTAGTTGCACTCCTAAACCAATTACAAATAAGATAAGAGACAACCTAACAATAATTAACAACTAGCTTTCATAGATCTAAGTAAACACACAAGAAATTTAGCCAGACATGTTAAACAAGCAAGCATACACACATTCAATGGAAGACATAATGAAATTAATGAAGTAAAACACTTATCTTGATATGTAAAATAGGGTTTGGGACCCTAAGATACTGTCCAAGTCGGACTACAAACGTTTAGGGTTTTTACTCCAAAAGTCTACCACTAAAATTCTGAAAATTTGATTTCTATAAATAAATTTACACTTGCGACGGCGTTGCCTTATAGGTGCGACACCGTCAGATCGCCATCATTAGGGTTTTCGTCTTGGCCAAGTTATCGTTGGGATGGCGTCACCTTGTAGTTGTGACGCCGTTGGGCTTCGAGGGGACGTCGTCTGATTCGGATCTTGGCCGTCGAGATGAAAAGTCTTAGTGGCGCCCTTCCTTCAAAGCCCGACGCCGTCAGGTGTATTTAAGCAAAAAGTCTACTGAGTCGTCAGGTGTATTTTAATTAAATCCGTAGAGAGGGACGACGTCTCCCTTTATTTGGGACGCCGTCAGCTTCAGTTTTAGCAGCTTAAGTTTCTTCGATCTTGACTTAGCCATTTTCTTCATATATTCACTCCTTTTCGTCCAAATATGCATCATTCCAGCATTTTGCTTCCAAGAGACCTAAAAAGTGAAAATGAACGAAATTAAGCAGTAACGAATATAAAAGTGATCGATTAAGGGCTTAAATGACCCCTTAAAAGTGTACATTTTAAATCCTTATCAGTGGGATGGATACTAAGCTTGGTAACCCGATTAAGCTTGATTTGTATACAAGTTCTATGTGTCTTCAATCATGGGGCGGTATGGATTATGCTCGTGCATTAATTGATATTAGGGTTGATCGAGAGTTAAAGAAGGAGATGATTATTGCTATTCCTAATGTGAAAGATGATGGAGAGGTTCTTCATACGTTTAGAGTGGAGTACGAATGGGAACCACCTAGATGTGGTGTATGTATAATATTTGGGCATGATGGTAGGTTATATCTAAAACATGTTGTTGAAAAACCAAAGAATGATGGTTTCCAACATCCTCCTAGACAAACTTCCCGTGGTACTAAACCTAATGTGGGATCTAAGTTTCAGTTTAAACCTAAGACAAAAGTTTACCAAGCCGTCTCTAACACGAATGGTGCTAGTTCAAGTGGTACGAAAAAGAATTCTGAAGTTGAGACGAGATCATCTAATCCTTTTGATGCGGGTAATTCGATTTGGCAAGATGATGAACTTGGATCAAATGGGGGTTGTCAAATTTAGATAAGAAAGTTGTCCAAGATATGGTTGGTACAGCATCTGGTAGTCTAAAGACTACATCTTTGGTTGCAAGGATTAATGAACTGAAAAGTAAGATGCTTGATCTAAAGCTTATGCTAGTGGGTGATGATGGGAAACCGCTAAAACCTTGTAAATCAATGCTTCCTAGTTCTTCTATTTTGGCTTCTAAAAAGGTTGATGATCCAGTTAACAAGGATAATGATAGTGAAATGGTCAAGGTATACAACGAAATTGTCAGTCTTATGGCTTCCACGAGCTTAAAGGTTACTAAAACTTCTAAAAGTGGCAGTGGAGTAGGCAATAAATGCTTGTATGAACAATGAAAGAAACTTATGGTGAAGACCTGTACGATGATGATGATTGTGTTGATCCTGGTTTGACTAATGTTCAAATGCAGTTTGCTAATGCCTTTGATATTAATCTTCGAGGTCAACTTAGATAGTATTTTTATTAGGTCTCATAAGTGTGGCATGTTATTCTTGTTCTTATAATAGTTTAAGGTTGAAGCAAAGTTGGTGCATTTGTTTTCGCCTAGTTTTGGGCTGAGATATGAAATTCATCCACATTCGTTGTACTTAATTATTTTTTGAAGTAATATATTTACCTGGGAAACCCTTTAAAAAAAATAAAAAAAAAATAGAGAGAAACATAGGACAAACTGTACACTACGAGACTCTCACTCGTATACATGTAAACTGAAAAGTTGCGTCTTGTCAATAAAATACAGTGACACAAAATGCGTTGTTTCTCTATTGTGCGATTCATTGTGTATTCTTTTTGTTACTCAAGTATGTGTTTAGTCTATATCTACTACATATAAAAGAAAAACGGTCAAATTTTAAAAAGTGAAATGTTGAAAGGCAAATGTGAGAGAAATGTATAGTGCAATTAATACTTTTAGTAAAATACCTCATTACTTAATTTACAATAATTTATTCACATTTTACAACCAATTAAAAGCATGTCTACCAAATTAAAAACAATCAATTAAAACACTCCTTACTAAAAAGTACAATAAAAATTTTATAATGTACAATTTAAACAAGCTACAACATAATTCAAAATATAAAATAATTAAACACACTAATTAATGTTATTTTTAAAACACCCTAAAATAAAAAGCACATGTTATTATACATATTATATAAATTAATAAAACACACAAAGCTTCATACAAGCTAACAAGTTAATAGCATATATGAAAATCGATCGGACCAACGGGTTTAACCGAACCGGTCGCAACGGTTCGCTAACAATAAAATTCATCCAAAATGAACCGAGAGGACCGTAAAACCGATACAAACCCAAATCATGTCTCATCTAGATATATTTCTCAGAATCGTCACATGGCATCCGCCGCAACGCTACGGCACTCTACTCTACTATATATAAAGGAAACCAAAAAAGTAAAAAGTGAAAAATTGAAACTAAGAAAGAAAATGTTGAAAACATATATTTCGAAAGGAAACTATTAATACATATCGAAAACCGGATTGACCCGGGACGTTTCAAACCAGGTGGGTTGACCCGGTTTAATTTGACCGAACCTGTCGGGTTGACTCAGTTTAAATCGACCCGTTTTTCGACCGGAATGGTTCAACCGGTTGAACCACCTCGGTCGAACCGGGTTTCAAAACATTATGTTCAATCCCCAAATCTTCAAACTTTTATCATTTTCCGTTTATAACCCATAAACTTTTTTCTAACACAAAACGATCTGTCGCTATAAAATCTCGTCATATGGACGGGTACTCGTCTAGTATTTACTCAAGTATGTGCGAGAGTTTATAATTAGTTAATGGATGAAATATGATTACAAATCATCTCTGGTCAACGTGTTTTACCAGTTTTGAGCCGGGGTTCCACCAATTTCATCCGTCTCGTTTTACCATATTGTATATTTGTCTATTTCACGCTATGAAGATAATCAAGCTTAGTTAAATAAGTGGTCTAAATCTGCCTACTACTACTTGCTCCTAGTTCTTTTTCAGAGAACCATCTAAGAGATACTGAGCATTGCTGTTTCACCATAATAAATCATTTTAAGTGACCAAATACTGACAAAAAAACACCAAATGCCCAAAATTATCAATATATTAATTCACATATCATTTTACAGCAAAATTCATTACATTTACTTTCCGGGGACAAAGTTTGTGGCATAGGACCAGGCGTTGTTGGCAACGGGTTCAGCAAGGTGGTCAGCCAAGTTCTCCAATGGTCCCTTTCCGGTTACAATGGCTTGAACAAAGAATCCAAACATGGAAAACATAGCTAGTCTTCCATTCTTGAGCTCCTTCACCTTCAATTCAGCAAAAGCCTCTGGGTCATCAGCAAGGCCCAATGGGTCAAAGCTGCCACCGGGGTAAAGTGGGTCAACAACCTCACCCAATGGCCCACCAGCAATTCTGTAACCCTCAACTGCACCCATCAAGATCACTTGGGTAGCCCAAATGACCAAGATGCTCTGGGCATGGACCAAGCTTGGGTTTCCCAAGTAGTCAAGGCCACCTTCGCTAAAGATTTGGGCACCAGCCTTGAACCATACAGCTAAGCTTCACCAAACTTGACACCGTTACGGGCCAAAAGCTCTGGGAAGACACATCCAAGAGCTCCAAGCATGGCCCATCTAGAGTGGATGACCTCAAGCTCACGGTTCTTGGCGAATGTCTCGGGGTCAGCTGAAAGCCCAGCAGTGTCCCATCCGTAGTCACCTGGGAATTCACCAGTGAGATATGATGGAGCTTCACCAGAGAATGGGCCTAGGTACTTGACACGGTCTGGGCCGTACCATGGGCTTCCTGATGGTGCAACCTTCTTAGGTGCTGCGGTTTTCCTCATGGAAACCCGTCCATTTCCGAGAAGCTCAGAGTTGGATGGAGCCGCTTTCACGGCTTGTCCAGCGAAAGGAGATGAGAGAGCCACGGTTGAAGAAGCCATTTACTGAAATTGGTTGGAAGATGTATTGATTGTTTGAGTTGTGAAAATGTTTTCATTTTGGAGTCTATATATAGGGTGAAAGGGCCAAGCCATTGTTATCCTGAGAAATCTTTACCTCCATTGTGATTGGTCACACAAAGATTTTAACAGAATCAAAAAAATAAAACTTTATCAAATTAAAACTTTATAGCCTTTGCTTATTTAAGTTACCTATCTATCAGTTATCGTTTTGCAATTTAATCAAGCCATGTTCTTCTACTTTTACTGCTTTATAATTCATATATACAATAGTTTTTCAAACTGGTAAAACTTTTTTATTTACTTTTTTTCTAAAGAGAAAAGTAAAAATATGATTTTTGTATCATCAATATTACTTTTCATACACAAGATACAATATCAGGATTATACATGTAACAACTTTTAGAGTAACTTGCAGCAACTATTATATATATTAAACAATTTAGATTGTGTACAAATCTATCTCCATGAGTTTAACCAATCTAACTGTTATTTTATCCTTTGTAAGTACAGCAGATTTTTATTGACAATATTCATTTTATCTGTTTGTGGTTGGTATTGTCCACATGGCATCTCCTAGCTCCACAATCTTAGATTTTTTCAGATAGTAGCCATAGGCTTCTCAATTTAGTGGAATCTTGGAATTACTACAACAATTCACCACATCCAACACACCAGACAATTGGATCTTCACCCTTCACAACTCCAGAATCTATGTAGTATCTGCTATGAGGAAACACTTTGAAGAATCAACTTTGGGATCAACTACTGTTAAGACAAAATGGAATAGTACGTTACCTATTAAAGTTAATATTTTCGCATGGCGTTTGGCATTGGACCGTCTTCCTACAAGATTCAATCTTGACACTCGTGGAATCGACTTAGACTCGGTAAGATGTGCTATATGTGATGATGAAATCGAAACAACTCAGCATTTGTTTGTTGACTGCACCATTTCTAAATCGTTGTGGTCCATGGTTACGAGATGGTGGGGGTTCGATGATCACCCTACGGATGTGGGTAACTTAATCAAATGGGATGACACGGTAAACTTTTCTAGCCCCCTAAAAGAGTGCTTCGATACCGTTATTCAAACAACGACGTGGACCATCTGGAGCTACAGAAATAAAATTTGCTTCGACCTGAAACCCCCTCGAAAAGACAAGTTGGTTGATGACATAAAATTTTTATCTCATTCTTGGATTTCCAGTAGGAATAGGAAAACTAATCCAACATGGATTAATTGGATTTATGATCCAAAAAGTGCTTGTAATGTTGCTTTGTAAGTTTCACTCCTCTAGTTTCTTGCTAGAGGGGCTCGTTGTTTAATATATATTATGCTGTTCAAAAAAAAAAAAGAGATTATTTCTTCTACATTTGATGGTAGCCATGGAAACATAAAATATCATTTTGTATGCCGTTAATATTAACTTAATTATGTAACAACTGTTTGTACTTTGCAACAATCCCTCATACGTTGTTCTTTAACAACTTCTAACATTCAAGAGTGTGTGGTCTTCATTTCATTTTCATATTTACTTTTGTAAGAGCTTGATAACTTGCCATGCAAAATTTAATATAGCATGGGATCTATTATAATGAGTTTACTAGATTTCCGTATTTTAAGCAGGCTTACATGCATACTCGCTCAAACATAGTTTTCGAGATAGTATATAGTTTGATATTTTATGATAGTAATCTTGATGGAAGTTGGATGAGAATTATGTAGATATATTTGGCTTGAATGGATTCAAGATCCAAGTACTTCTTGCACTATATCATTGTAATCTTGTTTTTCTAGCTATTTGTTAGATGTTCATGTATGACTTTAATAAATTAGATCGTAGTATTCTGTCATTGTATGCTTCGGGGTTCACGAGATCTACAACCAGATATTCATGGATGCACTCTAATTCTAAGGCACAAGATTTAGAGCAAAATAGAGAGTTCTATAGCTGTTTTATTTCTCGAGACCAAGCCTGGTATATTATAGGGCAAATAATAATAAAAAGTATCATTGTTCCATCATTTTCTCCTCAGGGTAATGAACAAAAAATTTTACCATGGTACTATACTTTCAAATTCATCCTCTTTGTATTTTCTTGAAATTTTTAACATTTTGCTCTCTTGGCTAATAGAATTTTTTCCCAAGAGCAAAATGTCACATAATACCCTAAAAGAGGATGAATTGAAAGATAGTACCCACAAAGTTAAAAAAATCGCTCGCCAACCCACAAAGAAACGATAAGAAATACGATACTTTTTATCATTGCCCTATATTAGCCTAATAATTGAAAAAACTATTCAGTTGTGAAATTATGTCGGTATATTACATAATTAGTTGGTCCTAGAAATGTTAGAAAAAAGTGAATCTAGAAAAGAGTAATAAGAAGTGAAAAGGACACAGATACTTCCCAACTAGAAAGCAAAGTTCCCACTGATGGTATACTTGAAGTGTAAGCGAGTCGGTGATCATGATCACATCTTTGAATACAAAGGAAACTAATTAGAGATAGTCGCCTCAGCTCAACTTAGCCCCGCCTTTTGCTCTTCTTAACGTAGCTCCAGGCTTCACACCAAGTCTTCACTGACATAATTATGTACGGTAGGGTCGCGTGAACTGTTGTTGCCTCATGGGAACTTCCATTGTTATCAATGTCTTCATGT
>OU343223.1:44990003-45033273 GCA_910596185.1 Chrysanthemum makinoi
GTGAAGTCTGGGACATTTGGAAAAACATCACTATTCTGTTTCGATGAAGGCCGTTAGCTACTGTGATGATTTGGCCGTAGGGATTCTAGGTTCATGAGTACTAAGTGTTCGCGGGGCTAATCTCTTAATGATGTTTGGTGGAAGTTGTTCATACTTTCCTAACATTTCTCTTAACTTGAAGATAGTGTGAATCGGATCTTGATTTTAGATCGAACATTTCGGCCAAATGCATAACTTCTTAGTGTGTGCAAGATAATGATCAAGTTCATTTGATGCTTCATCACGAGTCTTTTTGAGTAAATCAAATATGACACCATATTCCTTTTTAACTTTACAAGTTCTTGTTCATATTTTGAGATTTGACAAAAAAGACGTTTTGATCATCGTTGCTCAATTTTAGGATCGAAGATTTTGCGCTTAGGCGATTTTGTGTTGAAAAACAAGTTGTTGATCATGAATATCTTTTTGACACCAATTAAGGCGGCGTATTGCATTTGAAAGTTCGTTTGACAATCGTTTGTTTTCAACTTTTAAGGACTCGATCTGAAGCACATTATCGGTGTTCTCAATATTTATCCACCGGAATCAGCGGTATCGGCAGAGATATGATCAAATGCATATAACAAAGAATTCAATAACCAACATTATGGACATCGGCAACGATGACATCTTCCAAGAGTCGATCAACATCTTTTCTCAACAGTTTCTTTTCACGTTTAGTGTTAGAAACGGATGTTTCTGTTTTCTCAAGCCGACTTCATTAATCCAAGTTCCTTATGAAAGTCCCTTTCCCAGAAATGTACAACTTTTCAAATTTTAACATTTGGTAAAAGATTTTTTGAAAAATGTCTCTTTGTTCTCGCGCTAGAGGCGATTGATAGTGTTGAACTTTGATTTCAGAATGATATTCTATCTCATGTTGTAAAGTTTTGAGGTCACCCATGAAAATGTCAAAATATCGAGAATTTTTGATTTTCGGGGTTTGAGTTTACTTCACGATGGAAGGTAAAGGACCATAAGTTTGTCGTAATGTCGGTTGGGGATTAACATTAGAATACTCGGTGTTTTTATGATTACCCTTGGTGTTAGAAGAATCCGTTGGTGTGGCCAAGTGGCCGCTTTTGAATAGTTAAAAGGTTTGTTGTAAACAACAGTTTCTAATTTTGATCGACTCTGTCTTAGCATCTAATTCCTCTTGACGATGATATTCAACAACACTCATAACAAAATTATCAACTTTATATTACGCCTTTGAAACCAGGGATTTCGTTTGAATGCTTTTGTTGAAAGCTTAGGTTTGTAATCAGCAAGATTAGGTCCATATCCATTTGGATTGGGTTTTAAAGTAAACTTTTCAATGGCCGTGACCGACTCGCCATGTTTGTAAACAACAGTTTTAAACTCTTTAAGTTTGTTTTGCAAGCCGATGATTTCTTCAAGATGATCATCTATTCGTTTCGTTGAATGCTTTTTGTATCGCGAGCTGTTTGACAAGTTAACAACTCATCCTTAGCTTTTTGATTTTCCAAGGTGAAAGCGTTAATTTGCTTTTTATGTTCATGTTTCAGTTGTTCTATTTCAGACAACAAAGCATTCTTGACGGCTAGATCGCATCTGTCTTTCTAAATATTTTTCATTTTGATAAGATTTGGCAAAGGCGGCTTCAAAACCGTTTTCGTTTTCTTGAGTTTTGAAAAGTTGAGTTGCTTTTGTAAACATTCAAATCCTGGTTAACAGCGCATTTTGCATTTCAAGTCCTGATTAATGGCATGAAATTTGTCCACTATGGTCTGTTGGTCTTGTATTAAGCAGGCAAATCGGATGAGGCAAAAGTTCGCGTGTTCAGCGTGAGTCTCAACATGATCATTCTGAGATCCCGAAGTATAACCCGCGGAGTCAATTTGATTATCAAGGAAACCGTTTGGTCATCTTGATCGTCAAATATAACTAAAGGGTCTAGTTGAAAATCGTCGGAATGAGATGTGGGCGGCGCATTTTGAACATTGACCTTGCGGGATTGGATGTTGGCGGAGATATGAGATCGAGATAAATATGGTTTGTTGGTTTTTGAGACAAGCCATCAGTGTCATACATTGGGCTGTGTCCTCATGTGTAACTCATGCATATTAGCCATCAACATAACTTGTTGCATTGGCCTGCAGTCCTCCATATCATCATCACATTCAGCATTTGCCATAAAGCTCTGTTCTTTGTTTGTGAGAGTTCCTGACTTCATCCTTAGAGCCAAAGAAGAGCCTCTTTGAAATAAGCACTGCCCCTAGTCCTTGGCTTTGGGCATGCATTAGCCAGTGTCCCTTCTCATTGCAGTTGTAGCATCGAAGACCATTCAACCCATTCGAGCATTTCCTGTTCCACCACTGGAGCTCGATTGTTATTCCTACCCACAGCATTAAACCCTTGACCACCGCCCATCGGCGACCATAAGCACGATTACGAACTTCAACTCGTCTATTGTTCACAACAGCTTGATTCCTTGTATTAGATGAGGAGCGAATACGGTTGTTGGATTTGTTGGTATAGCGGCTAAAGGCATTAGCAATCATAGCAAATCCTTGTTGCAGTGCTTCAAACGGATCAGATTCCTCATTAGCTTCACTGACAAGAGCTTGGCATTGTTGTTGTTGTATGGAACCAATTGAGTTTGTTGAGATTGAGGCTGTAAAGGATCATGTGGTGTGATTGTAGCAGGTGGTTGAGTTGCTGGTTGAGGAGAATAACTGTTTTGAGCATATAAGGCAAGTTGTTGATTTTCGGATGTGTCGGTGGAGCAATTTGAACACGGAGAATCCTTTCTCTATCAACTTCCTTTTCATGAGGCTTCAAGTAATCGTACAATAATCCATATGTAGATTGATGCATGTTTTCGCTTGACGGAGAAAAATGACATACTTCTCCCATTCAGGACCAAGACTACTCGGGAACTTAGTATTCACAGCACTTCTTGGCATGATGATGTTGTGTTTATCCAAATCATTGATGATGTCGGAAAAATGGGTGATGATAGGACTCTAGTGTCTCTACAGGTTCAATCATGAAGTGTTCATAAGCCAAGTAAATTTTGGATTCCAAATCTTCTGATTGAGTACTGATCCTTCCATAAGAAGACGAATATGATCCCACATTTTCTTTGCAGTCTTTTGAGTATCAACACTCAAGAATGGGTTTGGTAATCCTAAGAGGATATATTCCATTGCGCTCATCTCTTCATAGTGTAGAAGTTCTTGAGGATTCAAGTGCCAACATAGCAATGTTAGTTTGTTCATCTCTTGGTGGAATGGCATTTGGATCTAGGGTACAATGACGTAGGCATCTCAAATGGACCTTCAAAGATAACCTTCTTTAAGAACTTTCCATGTGGCTTCTTTAGATCACAAAACCTAAAGAACCTTATCACCCATTCGTAGTTTCCGGAGTGAGCATTGGAGGTCTATCAAGTGATCCGGCCTCATGAATTGATTGTTGGATGCTTAAAGCTTCAAACATCTTTGCAAACCAAGTGGGTTCCTTCATAGTGTTCCTTGATGAATGTTGATTGAAGTCATTTGTGTACGGTTGAACTTGAAGACTTGGTGGTGGTTGAACCATTTGAGGTTGGGGAATTGCAGCAAGTTGTGGAGTATGTTGTTGATTAAATTGTTGTTGATAAATTTCTTGTTGTTGATTCCATTGTTGATGTTGTGGACTTAATTGTTGTTGACGAAGAGGATAAGTGTAAGGGAAATAGTTAGAGTATGGTGGTTGTGACATGTTGAAAACTTGTGTTGGTAAAAATGGATCTTTGTAGTCGAATAAACCTTTGTTGATGAAGTATCCTTAGGCGTAGAAATCACAATAGCCAAGTAACACTTATGCGTAAAACACCAATGTTACGCGTAACAATCAAGAGTTACGCGTAGATTTAGCTTACGCGTAAGTATGGAAAAGAATCTAAAGTTAAGCGTAGACACAAAGATATGCGTAGAAACTTATGCGTAGGATTATCTTATGCGTAAGACTTGGCTTAGGCGTAAGATGAATCTTATGCGTAGGATTTCTATGCGTAAGCTTTATGCTTATCTCGTAATTTAGGTTTTATCCAAGTGATCTTTTACACTTCACAGTGCAAAAGATATCCTAAGTCGACGTATTTTCAGGCTTATCCAAGCAAGAAAACACGAAGTAAACCACGAAATCGAAGATCAAACCAAGGATAAAGTTACGCGTAAGATTAGGGTTTTCTTCGCAGCGTAGACTTATTCGTAAAAGTGATAATGCCCAAAGATGTTTCTAAACCAGTTTTTGTGTGATGAAATAGCTTCAATAACACAAAAGACACAAAAGTGTGAAACTTGATGATCCAAAGCTCTTAAAACTGTTATGCGTAGAATGATACCCACGTATAAAAACTAGTTTAAAAACACGATCCACGCATAAAGTTTGAAACTTTTTGCCAAAAACACGTATTTTAACACCTTAAAACGTTGAAAGTACAAGAATCTTGGATTGAAAAGTGAAAAAAATGAGTTTTTAAGCGAGCCAAAGCTCTCGTTACTTTTACGCATAAGACCGAAACAAAAACTTCAAAAACAAACGTGTTCACCCAACTATTTGTCTCTGATACCACTGATAGGTCACTAGTTTTACCACACAAGCTTATAAGAAAGATAGAGAGGCGATTGAACAAGAAATCAAACACACACACACGATAATAGTGAGTGGTTCGCGTAGGAGTATGTGAAAGAAATAACTTGAACAACCAACCCTTAAGTGAGGGTTATTACAAAGTATTTATAGGCAAGGAGCTAGGGCAACACTCCTACTCCTTCCCCTTCTCCTATGGGCTTGGGCCTAAGCTCATGGGCTTCTACATAAGCTTAAGGCTAATAACAAACATAAAGGCCATAATAAGCTAACTATTACATATGTTGTAACTACACTTGAATAAGGTTTAGGAGTGATCCAAACACAAGTAGAAGGGTCGTCAGTTGGTTATATCTTACCCTTCCGTCTCTCATCCGCTCACCTGGGTCGGTTTTGGTCATATCTCCTAGCAATTGGCCTCTACCGCCATTCAAAACTACGGACAAAGGGTGGCTACCATAAACTATGCATGCATACACTTAGAAATAATTGTACGGAGTAAAGTAAGCATAAACAAAACAATTATGGAATCATAACTAGGCCACACAAAAGGTGCTTAGCCGCTCATATTAATCATGCAACCAATTCAATATTCAAAGCTACTGAAATACATGAATTGAAAGTAAAAAAATATAAACTAATGCTTATCGTAAGGGAGTGATTTCCCTTGAGACCAACTCTGTATGCTCCTCTAGACACCTGCCTTGAGCTTTTTCCCACGTTCTCGAGTTTTGTGTGTGAATGGAATGAATAGAAATGCTGGAATTGTCGTGGGTATTTATAGGCCAGATCGGGTTACGGCGTAACTAATAAAGAGTTTTACGCTGTAGCCTTCTATTTCTCGAATAATGCACAGAGTGCTAGTTACGGTAACCTAATGAGTGTTTACGCCGTAGTCTTCAATAAACTTCGGTTACGTCGTAAAGATGCAGTGGTTACGGCGTAAGTATCGTGGCGTGGAACCTCATTTGACCTAATGTAGTTACATAGTAACCTTTGGAAGAGTTACGCCGTAACCTTATGATAAGTTGGTTTTAAGTCACGATAGTTCGAGCGTAATGTGAGAGCGAGTTACGCGCAACTTCTTTCAAATAGCATCTGTTATAAATCTTTAGATATTCTCTCTTCCCGCGTCTCTTAAGCTCCAATGCTCGTAATTTACACGAGAGTGGAAAACATAGAAAACAAGCGTGAATCCATATAAATGATATAAATTACAAGCATTATCGAGGAATTGACACTTAATATTCAACTATTTGATGTTATCATGTAGTCTCACCTAGCGATCTCGGTTGAGTCACAAAACAAGTTCTAGAATCTATTATACTACTCTAGGTACCTCTCGAAGCATTAAATATGAATGCTTTAATTCCTATAGATCTAGGGGCGAACCTCACATTTTTTGGTTGGAATTTGAGTGGTAAACAGTTTTTGTGCTAGTCATATAACTCCTATCCATGATACGCTTTATTAAGACTAAACTCCCACTCGTACATGTCATAAAAAAATTTAAATTTGGTGCTAAAATTTCCCTAACAAATATTTCTCATAGCTTATTACACAAATGAACTAGGACAAGACAAATATTCAAGGATAAGCATAGTTTCAAAGTTCCCGTTTTATTCTCCCTCCCTACACTTACACTGAACATTGTCCCCATGTTCCCGAAAGTATCAAAGTTATGATAAAGGGAGGTAATTAAAGAGAAAGAAACTAGTACTCCCGATTAGCTTCGGTAGGATCCGGTGAAGTAGTGGTTAAATTCTTTTCCAAGAAGAATATATGCGTGATAAGCTCCATCCAATATTATGTTTCTTCTTCTTGCCAAATAAAACAGCACACTTTAATAAAATAGACGAAACCTTCGCGTAAAATCGGTGGTAAAACTATATATGACTCAACTACACTAGGATATAATGCTTGTGGAATAGATGTTTGCAGATTTTCTGGAAAATTAAGACCTGAGAATTTCCGAAAATTATAAATAGCACAAAAAACGAGAAAATTTTATAAGCTGTTTCTGCTCTACGGCGACGTCGGTTCTAATCTGACTACCCGTCGTTTGTCTGACAGAACAGGGTCTGCTGCGTTTTCCTGGAAAAAATATGGAAAAATTACACCTTTAAAATCTGAAAAAATTCATGCAAAACATCCATTATGACTCGATACAAGCATTTGACTCTAACAAACACACATATATATCAATTTCATTAGTTGTAATTCTCATGTTCACGTTATTTTAAAAACGTGTGTAATCTTCCCTACACTTATCTTATTGTAAAATACCTTTATATGAAATTAAGACGAGGTTAAAGACAAAATAAAGCATTTTCACAAATTCAAACATGAGAATAAACAATGAATGAAAATATATATGACACACAAACAAGCAAACAATTAAGCATGGGTTGCCTCCCACGAATCGCTTTTCTTTATTTATGAGTCTTGTAGCTAGACTCGAAGTCGTGCCCATTTGATTTCCTTAACTCTTCTTTCATCACGAATATATTCAGGGCCTAACTCTAGACAAGCGGTGTAGTAAACCTTGTTCTCCCAATCTACTTCAAAAGCCGGAATGTTGTCTACATCTAGATCATCAATATACCCTCAACTTTTTATTTTTGTAGGGCATTATATATTTGACACATTCGGTCTCATTTGAGAACTTGGCTATTCTTTCCTCTTTATCATAAACCATCATAGATTCCTCAATAAATGGTCTCCCAGGTATCACATCTCCTAAAAATCCATCAATGATGCCTTTAACATCTTCCAAGATCATGAAATCACACCTATATGTGAAATTACCTACGAAGACATGTAATCCTCTAGCTCTCCCAACATAGTTACTTACTTTCCTAGGGTAAAGGGATCTCTCTAGGTCCTAACTTTTAACTCATGATCCAATTGTAATAGAGCCTAGACATTATGTTCATGGGTGCCTTATAGTCTATGTAAGTGTGATCCTTATATAAGTACCCAATCATGCACGGTATCTTAATGTTTTAGGGTCACCCTCTTTATGCATGGCTCAGGTGGTCGTGGGTAGTTAACTAAGTTATAGTGGAGGCGGTTTCCTTTCCGTTAGGGTATACTCGAAATACTCCTAAGTTCCTCTTCCTCCTACCACCATAATAATCTAATACTTTATCCTCTTCTCCTATTTCATCCTCCAAATCATCGCTCGTGGTTGAATCACTATCTAAATTACTAGTAGATTCCTTAAGGCTTTCTCAGTGCACTTTCATATTCCTATTCAATTTCCTAAGTTCTCCCATTTCACTAAAAATACTAGCTCGGAGTTCTTTGGCAAAAAGTTGGATCAGTGGTGGTGGTATTTTGTTGTTGGATGGTAGGTTGTTGTTTGGTGGGTTATCACCTTCCATGATGAAAAGTGATGGGGCTATGAACAAATTCACGAAGAAGGGGGATAGACTACAAGGAAGCTAAAAATGAGAAAAAAATCTTACTTGATAGGAATCAAGCAACGGAACCTAAACGAGATAGAAATCTAACTAGCTATTCTATTCCCCGACAGCGGCGCCAAAAACTTGATGCGCGTACGGCCGGTTTGGAGTCAAAGGAACTTCCTTTTCCGTCGAGCAGTTTTTCAACACCCTAGGCGCGTGAACCTAATCGTTGTAGTGTAGTATTAGGTGTTGCTCGGGGATTGATATCGTTCTCCGAGGGAATAGGAATGCTAGTGAGAAGTGTACTACGCTAAGGTGAGGTTAGGAAGATTCTTTTTATCTTTTTATATTTTTTTTTAGAAAGCTAAGGGTAAAATCTCGGGCTTAGATTTGGGGTGGTACTTCTACTAATTACTCACTTATTCTTATTATCTAATTCACGGTAGTCTTATGTCTAATTGATGTGTGCTCGTATGATGATTAAAAATGTGTTTACCTAGATACTATTACTCCCTAGTTATCTTTTATTGTAGGTTGAATTGTCACGTCCTTATTCTTAACGCGTTGTGTTTCATAAGTCGTAATGGTGTGCCTATGCCCTAAATCTTTGAAGTCACCCTTGAGTGTAGTAAACGAAATCCACTAAGTCATTCATAAACTATCAAATATTCATCAAGCATTAAACACAACGATAGACTAGTTTGCACTCCTAACCAATTACAAATAATAAGAGACAACCTAACAATAATTAACAACTAGTTTCATAGATCTAAGTAAACACACAAAATTTAGCCGCAGCATGTTAAACAAGCAAGCATACACACATTCATGGAGACATAATGAAATTAATGAAGTAAAACACTTATCTTGATATGTAAAATAGGGTTTGGGACCCTAAGAATCTTTCCAAGTCGGACTACAAACGTTTAGGGTTTTACTCCAAATTAACCACTAAAATTCTGAAAATTTGATTTCTATAAATAAATTTACACTTGCGACGGCGTTGCCTTATAGGTGCGACGCCGTCAGATCGCCATCATTAGGGTTTTCGTCTTGGCCAAGTTATCGTTGGGACGGCGTCACCTTGTAGTTGTGACGTCGTTGGGCTTCAGTAGGGACGTCGTCTGATTCGGATCTTGGCCGTCGAGATGAAAAGTCTTAGTGACGCCCTTCCTCTTCAAGCCTGCGCCGTTCGAGCTCTTTAAGTAGTGTATTTGGTCGTAGTTTTTTTCACAAAGTCGACGGAGTCGTAGTGTATTTAATTAAATCCCGTAGAGAGGACGCGTCCCCTTTTTGGGACCCGTCAGCTTCGTTTTAGCGACTTAAGTTTCTTGATCTTGACTTAGCCATTTTCTTCATATATTCACTCCTTTTCGTCAAAATATGCATCATTCCAGCATTTTGCTTCCAAGAGACCTAAAAAGTGAAAAGTAACGAAATTAAGCAGTAACGGATATAAAAGTGATCGATTAAGGGCTTAAATGACCCCTTAAAAGTGTACATTTTAAATCCTTATCAGTGGGATGGATACTAAGCTTGGTAACCCGATTAAGCTTGATTTGTATACAAGTTCTATGTGTCTTCAATCATGGGGCGGTATGGATTATGCTCGTGCATTAATTGATATTAGGGTTGATCGAGAGTTAAAGAAGGAGATGATTATTGCTATTCCTAATGTGAAAGATGATGGAGAGGTTCTTCATACGTTTAGAGTGGAGTACGAATTGGAACCACCTAGATGTGGTGTATGTATAATATTTGGGCATGATGGTAGGTTATATCTAAAACAGGTTGTTGAAAAACCAAAGAATGATGGTTTCCAACATCCTCCTAGACAAACTTCCCGTGGTACTAAACCTAATGTGGGATCTAAGTTTCAGTTTAAACCTAAGACAAAAGTTTACCAAGCCGTCTCTAATACGAATGGTGCTAGTTCAAGTGGTACGAAAAAGAATTCTGAAGTTGAGACGAGATCATCTAATCCTTTTGATGCGGGTAATTTGATTGAGCAAGATGATGAACTTGGATCAAATGGGGGTTGTCAAATTTAGATAAGAAAGTTGTCCAAGATATTGTTGGTACGGCATCTGGTAGTCTAAAGACTACATCTTTGGTTGCAAGGATTAATGAACTGAAAAGTAAGATGCTTGATCGAAAGCTTATGCTAGTGGGTGATGATGGGAAACCGCTAAAACCTTGTAAATCAATGCTTCCTAGTTCTTCTATTTTGGCTTCTAAAAAGGTTGATGATCCAGGATATAACAAGGTGATAATGATAGTGAAATGGTCAAGGTATACAAAAAAATTGTCAGCTCTCTATGGCTTCCTACGAGCTTAAAGGTTACTAAAACTTCTAAAGGGCGTGGAGTAGGCAATAAATGCTTGTATGAACAATGAAAGAAACTTATGGTGAAGACCTGTACGATGATGATGATTGTGTTGATCCTGGTTTGACTAATGTTCAAATGCAGTTTGCTAATGCCTTTGATATTAATCTTCGAGGTCAACTTAGATAGTATTTTTATTAGGTCTCATAAGTGTGGCATGTTATTCTTGTTCTTATAATAGTTTAAGGTTGAAGCAAAGTTGGTGCATTTGTGTTCGCCTAGTTTTGGGCTGAGATATGAAATTCATCCACATTCGTTGTACTTAATTATTTTTTGAAGTAATATATTTACCTGGGAAATCCTTTAAAAAAAATATATATATATATAGAGAGAGAAACATAGGACAAACTGTACACTACGAGATTCTCACTCGTATACATGTAAACTGAAAAGTTGCGTCTTGTCAATAAAATACAGTGATTCATAATGCACACAAAATGCGTGGTTTCTCTATTGTGCGATTCATTGTGTATTCTTTTTGTTACTCAAGTATGTGTTTAGTCTATATCTACTACATATAAAAGAAAAACGGACAAATTTTAAAAAGTGAGATGTTGAAAGGCAAATGTGAGAGAAATGTATAGTGCAATTAATACTTTTAGTAAAATACCTCATTACTTAATTTACAATAATTTATTCACATTTTACAACCAATTAAAGCGAATGTCTAATTAAAACAATCAATTAAAACACTTCTTACGCTACTTAAAAGTACAATAAAATTTTTATAATGTACATTTAAACAAGCAACTGATTTGCAATGTAAAATATAAAATAAGTAATGTTAATTAATGTTATTTTTAAGCAATGCACCTAATAAAATAAAAGATATAGTTATTATATATTAATATTATATAAATTAATAAAAAGTATGACACATCGAAGCGAAATGTTACTAGAGTTTAATTGTGTGTGTAGGGACAGGCCAACGGGTGGCGGAACCGGCAGCGCGCCCTACGGGAGTGCGCAACAATAAAAAGCGTCCCGAAAATGACCAGTAGAAAGGCCGTAGAAAAAGACAGAGACTGGACCGGTAAATCTGAAGCCATCCCAGAGATATGTCTCCCGCATAACGTACGCGGGTAAACTGGGGCGGGCATTACTCTATAATAAAGGCTGGCAAAGCGGAAATGATTCTTAGGTGCGGAGAAACCAAGAAGAAAGTGTTGAAAGATAATAGGGTAAAAGACTAGGGGCGAAAGGAACAGGGCAACGGAAACGGGGAGTTGACACGACTGGCAAACCAGGTGTGACCCGCGGATTTGACCCTTGTGGTTTGTCGGGTAATTCCACGTTTTCGAGCCTTTGTTAGCGAATGAGGCCAACCAGGTGGCGAGGACCGGTTTCAAACATTATAATCCCAAATCGAAACTTTTTTATTATTTTCGGTTTAACCCAAAACTTTTTAACACAAACATCGTCGCTATAAAATCTCGTTGCTATGGACGGGTACTCGTCTAGTATTTACTCAAGTATGTGCGAGAGTTTATAATTAGTTAATGGATGAAATATGATTACAAATCATCTCTGGTCAACGTGTTTTACCAGTTTTGAGCCGGGGTTCCACCAATTTCATCCGTCTCGTTTTACCATATTGTATATTTGTCTATTTCACGCTATGAAGATAATCAAGCTTAGTTAAATAAGTGGTCTAAATCTGCCTACTACTACTTGCTCCTAGTTCTTTTTCAGAGAACCATCTAAGAGATACTGAGCATTGCTGTTTCACCATAATAAATCATTTTAAGTGACCAAATACTGACAAAAAAACACCAAATGCCCAAAATTATCAATATATTAATTCACATATCATTTTACAGCAAAATTCATTACATTTACTTTCCGGGGACAAAGTTTGTGGCATAGGACCAGGCGTTGTTGGCAACGGGTTCAGCAAGGTGGTCAGCCAAGTTCTCCAATGGTCCCTTTCCGGTTACAATGGCTTGAACAAAGAATCCAAACATGGAAAACATAGCTAGTCTTCCATTCTTGAGCTCCTTCACCTTCAATTCAGCAAAAGCCTCTGGGTCATCAGCAAGGCCCAATGGGTCAAAGCTGCCACCGGGGTAAAGTGGGTCAACAACCTCACCCAATGGCCCACCAGCAATTCTGTAACCCTCAACTGCACCCATCAAGATCACTTGGGTAGCCCAAATGACCAAGATGCTCTGGGCATGGACCAAGCTTGGGTTTCCCAAGTAGTCAAGACCACCTTCGCTAAAGATTTGGGCACCAGCCTTGAACCATACAGCTAAGCTTCACCAAACTTGACTGGGAAGACACATCCAAGAGCTCCAAGCATGGCCCATCTAGAGTGGATGACCTCAAGCTCACGGTTCTTGGCGAATGTCTCGGGGTCAGCTGAAAGCCCAGCAGTGTCCCATCCGTAGTCACCTGGGAATTCACCAGTGAGATATGATGGAGCCTCAACAGAGAATGGGCCTAGGTACTTGACACGGTCTGGGCCGTACCATGGGCTTCCTGATGGTGCAACCTTCTTAGGTGCTGCGGTTTTCCTCATGGAAACCCGTCCATTTCCGAGAAGCTCGGAGTTGGATGGAGCCGCTTTCACGGCTTGTCCAGCGAAAGGAGATGAGAGAGCCACGGTTGAAGAAGCCATTTCCTGAAATTGGTTGGAAGATGTATTGATTGTTTGAGTTGTGAAAATATTTTCATTTTGGAGTCTATATATAGGGTGAAAGGGCCAAGCCATTGTTATCCTGAGAAATCTTTACCTCCATTGTGATTGGTCACACAAAGATTTTAACAGAATCAAAAAAATAAAACTTTATCAAATTAAAACTTTATAGCCTTTGCTTATTTAAGTTACCTATCTATCAGTTATCGTTTTGCAATTTAATCAAGCCATGTTCTTCTACTTTTACTGCTTTATAATTCATATATACAATAGTTTTTCAAACTGGTAAAACTTTTTTATTTACTTTTTTTCTAAAGAGAAAAGTAAAAATATGATTTTTGTATCATCAATATTACTTTTCATACACAAGATACAATATCAGGATTATACATGTAACAACTTTTAGAGTAACTTGCAGCAACTATTATAGATATTAAACAATTTAGATTGTGTACAAATCTATCTCCATGAGTTTAACCAATCTAACTGTTATTATATCCTTTGTAAGTACAGCAGATTTTTATTGACAATATTCATTTTATCTGTTTGTGGTTGGTATTGTCCACATGGCATCTCCTAGCTCCACAATCTTAGATTTTTTCAGATAGTAGCCATAGGCTTCTCAATTTAGTGGAATCTTGGAATTACTACAACAATTCACCACATCCAACACACCAGACAATTGGATCTTCACCCTTCACAACTCCAGAATCTATGTAGTATCTGCTATGAGGAAACACATTGAAGAATCAACTACTGTTAAGACAAAATGGAATAGTACGTTACCTATTAAAGTTAATATTTTCGCATGGCGTTTGGCATTGGACCGTCTTCCTACAAGATTCAATCTTGACACTCGTGGAATCGACTTAGACTCGGTAAGATGTGCTATATGTGATGATGAAATCGAAACAACTCAGCATTTGTTTGTTGACTGCACCATTTCTAAATCGTTGTGGTCCATGGTTACGAGATGGTGGGGGTTCGATGATCACCCTACGGATGTGGGTAACTTAATCAAATGGGCTGACACGGTAAACTTTTCTAGCCCCCTAAAAGAGTGCTTCGATACCGTTATTCAAACAACGACGTGAACCATCTGGAGCTACAGAAATAAAATTTGCTTCGACCTGAAACCCCCTCGAAAAGACAAGTTGGTTGATGACATAAAAATTTTATCTCATTCTTGGATTTCCAGTAGGAATAGGAAAACTAATCCAACATGGATTAATTGGATTTATGATCCAAAAAGTGCTTGTAATGTTGCTTTGTAAGTTTCACTCCTCTAGTTTCTTGCTAGAGGGGCTCGTTGTTTAATATATATTATGATGTTCAAAAAAAAAAAAAAAGAGATTATTTCTTCTACATTTGATGGTAGCCATGGAAACATAAAATATCATTTTGTATGCCGTTAATATTAACTTAATTATTTAACAACTGTTTGTACTTTGCAACAATCCCTCATACGTTGTTCTTTAACAACTTCTAACATTCAAGAGTGTGTGGTCTTCATTTCATTTTCATATTTACTTTTGTAAGAGCTTGATAACTTGCCATGCAAAATTTAATATAGCATGGGATCTATTATAATGAGTTTACTAGATTTTCGTATTTTAAGCAGGCTTACATGCATACTCGCTCAAACATAGTTTTCGAGAAAGTATATAGTTTGATATTTTATGATAGTAATCTTGATGGAAGTTGGATGAGAATAATGTAGATATATTTGGCTTGAATGGATTCAAGATCCAAGTACTTCTTGCACTATATCATTGTAATCTTGTTTTTCTAGCTATTTGTTAAATGTTCATGTATGACTTTAATAAATTAGATCGTAGTATTCTGTCATTGTATGCTTCGGGGTTCACGAGATCTACAACCAGATATTCATGGATGCACTCTAATTCTAAGGCACAAGATTTAGAGCAAAATAGAGAGTTCTATAGCTGTTTTATTTCTCGAGACCAAGCCTGGTATATTATAGGGCAAATAAGGAAAAAAGCTATAAATGCTTAATGTACTTTATCAAAATAACTCATTGTGCTTTCTCAACTTTTTTTATTGTCATTATACTTAATGTTGTTTCAGTCGATATCATTATACATAACCGTTTTCATTTATTCTTATTTTCTGTCGTTTTATCCTTTTCGTAAATCGTCCATTTTATCCGTTTTATTTTAATCTGTCCGGATAAAAGCAGGTTATAAAACGACTTAAAACCGTTTTTATTATCCATGTCAAACGTTTTATCCGTTTTTATCTGTTTTATACGGACATATTAAAATGAAAACGGATAATAATGGAAAAAGGGGAACGATTTAGCTGATAAAAACGACGGCAAAACTAAACGAATAATAACGGTTATGTATAATGATAATAAGTGAAGTAGAGAGAGCATAATGAGTTTTTTTGTAAAGTACGTTATGAATTTATAGCTTTTTTCCGGCAAATAATAATAAAAAGTATCATACTTGACACCATTTTCTCTTGTGGGTAGCGAACAAAAAAATTTACTTTCGTGGGTACTATACTTTCAAATTCATCCTCTTTAGGGTATTTTGCGAAATTTTTAGACATTTTTGCTCCTCTTAGCTAATAGATTTTTTTTTCCCGAAGGGCAAAAATGTCACATAATACCCTAAAGAGGATGAATTTGAAAGTATAGTACCCACAAAAGCAAAAAAAATTGTTCGCTACCCACAAGAGAAAATAATGGCAAATTATGTCGGTATATTATACAGAATTAGTTGGCAATAATGGCAAATAGTACCCACAAAAGCAAAAAAAAATAGTTTTTATCATTTGCCCTATATTATACCTAATAACGGAAAAAACTATTCAGTTATGAAAATTATGTCGGTATATTATACAGAATTAGTTGGTCCTAGAAATGTTAGAAAAAGTGAACGAAAAGAGTAATAAGAAGTGAAAAGGACACAGATACTTCCCAACTAGAAAGCAAAGTTCCCACTGATGGTATACTTAGTGTAAGCGAGCTCTAAGATCACATCTTTGGAATAAGAAAAGGAAATCCAATTAGAGATAAGCTGCCCCCTCAGCTCAACTTAGCCCCCGGCCTTTTGTTCTTCTAACGTAAGCTCCAAGGC
The DNA here is from genome assembly GCA_910596185.1 of Chrysanthemum makinoi. NCBI lineage: Eukaryota > Viridiplantae > Streptophyta > Magnoliopsida > Asterales > Asteraceae > Chrysanthemum > Chrysanthemum makinoi. The sequence continues at coordinate 45,006,187 of OU343223.1, forward strand.
TTCACACCAAGTCTTCACTGACATAATATGCATGCTTAAGTAGGGTCAGGCAGAACCGTTGTTGCCTCATGGCAACTTCCCCCATATTGCTATCAATGTCTTCATGTCGCACGACCTCTTAGCCGCTGAGTTTATCAAATCATAACATCGTTATACCCGGCTACTGAACACAAACCTAGATAGGGGTTAAAGGTATCTTCCTGACCACTATCCAAAGGATTCAGGCCTTTAAGACAGTCCCATAATTCTTGAGAGTCTTTATTTGTAGCTAAAGGCAGAGGGTCCGTTACAGACAGGTGCGGAGAAAGTTAAGGTAACTTGGGAATAAGGGCTTGGAAGAGCAATGCGGGGAATAAGTTGTTGATTTCACTCATTGTTGTTGCGAGCTCCATTGTAGTTGGAGCGAGAGGAACGATTATCAGAAGCAGCTGAAGTCTGAGACACAAAGGCTGATTGCTGCTCACTGTGTTGTGCAGCTTGTAAATAGAAAACATCCCCTGGGAAAGCCTCACGGCCTGGTGGTCGGCGTAACAATAATGACATTTGTCGATATGCCACTGGCAGTTTACTAAGATCATCATAGATTATTAATGCGTGCATTCCATTATCGCAGAAATATTCCCCCATGGCACGGCCAGAATATGAGGCAATAAATTGCAGAGGAGTAGGATCTGAAGCGGGGTATATTATACCTAATAACTGAAAAAACTATTCAGTTATGACAATTATGTCGGTTTATCTATCAACCAATGTATCTTTTACACCTATTAAAGCAGAATTTATACACAATACAATTTTTTAATGCATAATGTTCAAAGTAATAACCTCATCTTTGGTATATGTAGTGTTATTGAGACAAGTTCAGGGTCTAACAGGTAATATTTTCTTATTACTTTCTTAACTTTTGGATAAAGTTTTTGTTTATTTGTATGTGCAGGGAATCATTGTGTAGCTGAGCTCATGATTCGACTTGATCGTTATGGACTAGTACCAAGATTGTGTCCTAGACAAGCGGACCTTATTTTAACAGCCGAAAAAGATGGCCCCCTCCTTAGTGAGATTATACGAGCAAATGCCTAAACCAAAATACCTTATTGTTATGGGAGCATGTACAATTACAGGGGGGATGTTCAGTACCTATTCTTAAAGTACTTTTCGTGGAGTCGATAAGCTAATTCCTGTGGATGTCTATTTGTTGGGTTGTCCACCCAAACCAGAAGCAGTTATAGATGCTATAACAAAACTTCGTAAGAAAATATCTCGAGAAATCTATCCAGATAGAATTCTGTCTCAGCGAGAGAATCAGTGTTTTACTACCAATCACAAGTTTAAGGTTGGGCATAGTATTCATACTGGAAATTATGATCAAGGATTCCTTTATCAACCGTCATCTACCTCAAGGACCGGAAGGGGCTAAAGAGTAAAGATCTTAGAAGGCAGCTATATAAGCTCACTTATATATTAGGGTTTCATAATTATTATCTTTGTGTGTGTGAGTTTTCTCTCTCAAAGTTGAGATACAGTTTGTAGTTGTTATTTTATTTTTTCTCTTGTATTTGCATTGAACTTAAAACCAGTTATCACATTTGAAGTGATATTTTGATGTTGTGAATAGAAGAATATGGGGAGGTTGGTTGTATAAATACATAATATGTTTCTTGTAGATCTTTGTATAAAATTTCACATGGTATCAGAGCGAGGTTGGCTGTGATACAAATATCAATCATTTTTAAAAAGATTTTGAAATTAGGGTTTCAAATTTTTTTTGGGGGGGGGGTTTCAAAATTAAGTCCAGATCTGTGTAGATCTTAGTGGTAATCGTATTCTAAGTGGTTGAATTTCTCAATTTGGGATTCAATTGGTGGGTAATCGAGGATTTCAATTTTTAGGGTTTTTGAAAATTGGGGTTTTTTTATTCTTGGTATTCCTTTGTGATTAACTCGTGTTAATCAGTTAGTTCTTGGTTAGATATGGTTTATCTAAGTTGTTTGGAGGTGTCTTTAAAATTAGGGTTTTCTGTATCAAACTCTAATTCAGGGGTTTCTTGTATATTTCTTATTTTTATATGTTATCAATTGTTTGTATTGGTTATCTGTTGATTTCTGATACAGGATTGATACTAATTGGTTTCTTGTCTTCTTTTCAGGTTCTTGTGACTATTCCGCTGTGTTGTTGGTTTATTGATCTTCTTGATCAAGTTTTGCTTGGAGTTGCGTGCTTTGTAACACATCTCACACTTTTTCTCTTAGGAAGTTTCTTTGTAGTGGTTCTAGAATTGAATTGGTGTTTGAGTAGGTTAAGGGACTTGTGTGATTGAAGTTGTTTGGATAATTAGTGGCTATTTGTGACTGAAGGAGTTATAAGGTGTATTTGTTTTTTTTTCTTGGATTGATTCATCATGGTCGGGAAAAATGATGATGAAGCTGGGTTCAGGTGAAAACTCACCTGGATTAGTTTGACCCATTGTACTTTCATAGTAATGACACAAGTGGTATTCCTTTAATCAGTGAAAATTGCAAAGTTTGGTCAGCTGCTATTAAACTTGCTATTCATACTAAAAATAAACTTGGATTTACTAATGGTAAAATTACTAGGCCTGTTGAGGCTGGCTTTATGCAGGAACATTGGGATAGGTGTAACTCTGTGGTTTTATCTTGGATTCTTGGTTGTGTATCTCAAGATGTGTTTATGGGACAAGTTTTTCCAAAAAATGCTAAATCTGTTTGGGATGAATTGAAAGAAACTTATAGTAAAGAAGATGGTTCCATAATATTCAATATGCATTATAAAATACACTTATTCACTCAATCTGGCATTCCTTTGTCAGAATACTATCTCAAGTTCAATGCATTATGGAAGCAATATGACTCCCTTATGGATTTGCCTGACTGCACTTGTGCAGGTTCAAAAAAACACAAGAAACATAATCAGCTTATTAAGCTGATGCAGTTTCTTATGGGCTTGGATGTGGTTTATGCTCCCATTAGGAGCATTAACCTTACCACCGAACCCATTCCTGGTGTCAAGAGTGCTTTTGCTAATCTGTCTAAGGATGAGTCTCACAGAAATACTCATTCTAATTCTGGTTCTGAAAATGAGAACTCTGCATTTGCATCTAAACCTAATCAAAAACCTAATGAGTGGTCTATGAACAAAAATACTAATAATAATAATAATCAATTTAGAAGACTTAATAGACCTAACTTGGTCTGTATTCATTGCAATATGAATGGTCATGCTGCTGATAGGTGTTTTGAGTTAGTTGGGTATCCTGTTGGTTTTAAAAAGAAAACTAATTCTTATCAGAATACTGTTAGCAATAATGTTGTGTCAGGTCATAAGGATCAGTCTACTGGTTCATCTAAATCATTCACAGATGATCAGTATAACAGAATGATGGCTTACGTTGTTCTCAAAATCATTCACAGAGGATCTGGTTATGTACCTGCAAATGTTGCATGTATGAATTGTCTTGTTAGCTTTTGTTCCTCAAATTTTTTTTATCACAATACCAACATAAGCACATATAGTTTATATATTGGTTGGATTGTTGATTCTGATGCTAGTCAACATATGACCTACACTGTTTTGAACATGTTTAATGGTGTGGATGTTTCCAAACTTAACATGCGTGTTGGCCATCTTAATGGGACTAAATCTATTGTCACTCATATTGGGAGTTTAAAACTAACAGATAAAATCATAATTCACAATGTCTTGGTAGTTCCTTGCTACCAAGTCAGTCTATTATCTATGCACAAACTAAGTAAAGATAATGAATACAGAGTAATTTTTTATAAGGATACTTGCGTTATTCAAGATTCTATTCTAAAGACCCAAGTGGGGACTGGTAAATACAAGTAAAAAGATAACTAATAATAATATTCAAATGTGTTGTTTGTCCAAATGTATATGGCACAACAGACTTGATCATCCTGCTGACCAAGTTCTTGCCATCTTAAAACATAAAATTGATTATAAGCCTGAATCTAATACTGAACCTTGTGAGGTTTTCCATAAGGCAAAGCAAACCAGAGAACCATTTCCTTTAAGTGATCATCAAACCAAAGACATTGGTCAGTTGATTCACTTATATGTATGGGGTCCTTATAAGGTTCAAAGCAAAGAGGGATAATATTTCTTGATTGTTGTTAATGACTTCTCTAGAGCTGTTTGGGATTTCTTGTTGAGGAGGAAATATGAGGTTTTTCAAAATATTGTTACTTTCTATAATTTGATTAAAAATCAATTTGGAAAAACAGTTAAAGTGTTTAGATCTTATAATGAAACTGAGTTTATTAATCAAAATATGGACAAGTTTTGTAAAGAAAATGATATTTTATAACAAATTTCTTGTGCATATACCCCTCAATAGAATGGAATAGTTGAGAGGAAACACATGACAAGTGGGGATTTACCATTTTATTACAATCTAGTTACGTCTAACGTAAAGTAAATGGCAACCTTAGGTGTTCCCTTTTCATTGGATGGCATATAACTTAAATTTTAAAGGGTAGTAATTTTGATTTTGGTGTCAAATCAAATATGTACAAAGATTTCATGCATTCTTCTTTGTATCAAAGGTTTCAATAAAAACTTTTACCCATTAATTTCTTTACTAAGAATAAATCAACAAAGTTTTAATCGGGATATTGGGTATACCAGTCAAAGAATTACCTTTAATTATCATCCACTATATCGTACTACTGCATGAGTCATAAGACCCAAGTTAATCGGATAATTACCACAAAAATGGCGCGTGGAATTAAGGTCAATTCACCCTTAAGATATTTTTGTACATTTAAATAGTCGTAGATAGCTCCATTTTGATGCACAAAGAAGCGGAGAAGCGGGTCAGCGCGAAGCATATTAAAAACATTTTTCTTTTAGGTCACAATTTAATGCGTACTCTCCTTATACCTCTCTTATAGTTTGTCAAAATGTGTGAGCCTTTCTAACTATTTGGTACAAAACCACATCAATCGACTAAAAGTTTAAAATTTAATTCTTAAAAGCAAATCATATTTAAATTAGGGCAATCGGCCATTTTAAAAAAATAGGGTTTTCGAATTTTATAAACCCTAGAATTCGACATACATGTAAACACAATACAATATTCGTACTTTACTTGTTTCGGTAATTAATTACAAAATATAACGGCTCGTGATGCCACTGTTGGAATTAAATAACACGACATAGCATAAATATAACATGTAAATATCAAAGCACGCAACAAAAGACTTAGACATGTATTTGTAATTAACAAACCGAATATTAAATGTATGCGTACCTTTTAGCAACTCCAAGCTAGCATGAATCAAAGCGAGATTAAAACCCTAATTAGGGTTTATATGGTTTATGTGAATCGACCCTTACCCTTTTTCGATTCAAACCAAAAAGCAAACAATATTGTGTTTGCACCACTGCACGTGCTTGTATATACGTACTAATATCGATTTGATGTGAATGCTAGTTCTTGTGAACACAATAACAACACCAAAACACTTTAATGTGCAAAACCAAAATCGATTCCCTAGGGTTTAGTGTATAACGATCGGCCAAACACAAAAGAGGGAGAGAAACAGAAGTTTATAGTTTGCTATGTGTTACAAGGTTACCCAAGAATGAATTATAGGCCTTGTATATATAGTATGAAAACTTAAAGAGCAAGTTAGGATTGGATTGGGTCTCCCCAACCCCTGAAACAATCGGTCATAAACCCACAAGGGTTTCCGAAACCTCCTTGACCTCCATTTTCATCACTAGTCCTTCTCTTTAATACTTAACGACCGTTAGTCAATTTCCATTAATTACTTAACGTTCGTTAGTCGTAATTGTGCATTTAATAATAAAATGTAACATTTTACATTAATTATTTGAACATCAACTCTCATACGTAAAGTGTGCAATCCCGTGATCTCGAGTTCGAATATAGACATACATGTATTAAATTTGTCCATAAAACTAACATCTTATTCAATAGCTTTATGTATATCTTACATTTGTGGTTTATCAACACTACTCAAGCTATGACAATGCATTATCAATATCTTTTATACGGTTAGTGTCAAATGTGAACTAGTAAATAGATATCTCAAAAGTAAAGTAATTTATCTAATGAAATAATTTGGATTTTATGCATTAAAATGCATCTTTGTGACTTATGACTTACTTTGTGACTTTCAAATGATTATTTTAAATATATTTAATAGAAAAAATATCTAATAATTATAATTGATATATAAAATAACGATTATACCTTTATTCTTATTAAAAAAAATACAATTACAAAATATCCTTTAACCATTTCTTAAGAAAAGAAAGACCAACCATGTTCTGTGACTCAACCGTGTTTAGTATCGACGAATCTTGAATAAGAATATCAACAGCTGTCACAATTCTCAATTTTTGGTCATTTCTCAAACTCAACATTCATCATATTAGTTCATGCATGGGTTTGCATTTCACATTAAACGCATAATTTCTTATTAAATAAACGCTATCGCGTAATTAATTATTTTGAACAATTGATCCGATACTTCCAAAAATTATCCCGATATATTTTTATACTCATATTAAGATTATAAAAATAATATTATGAGTTTACCCGATGTTTTTAATTTATTTCGTATATAAATTGTTAAGTTTATATAATTACGACGGTTTTCGTAAATTCAACCCGATAAATATTTATTCACTCAAATCTTTCAAGAAATGTATTTTTATAATTTTTATGACTTCAATATATTTTATCTTTACCCGTTAAAATTTATTTTTAGCTAACGCTATCCTAAATACTCAAATGTGTATACAAGTTACTACTTATCTTTACTTAATTTTACATCTACTTATACTAATACATTATAAAAGAAAAAAAAAATGAATACACTAACTTCCTAGCACACCCTTGTCGACCACACAAGGGTGACTCACACCAAATTGTATCAAATATCTAGTTAATATCTAACTTGCATTCATTTAACACATACACAAAAATTTCAAAGGTGAAAAATCAAAAAGTCTCTCCTCCTCTCTTCTCCACAAAACCGGCCACCATAGAAGACCATGAGAAGATCAGAAAAATTTTCAAGACAAGTATATTTCACTCTAGTATCACTCTTGATTAAGGTTGTGCAATAAAAACCTTGGGTGATTAGGATTAAACCTTTGTTCATTAACCTCATCAAGTTAACTTGTAAGCATCACATATTCATTTTTATATTTCATATTCATTTTATGTTCATTTCATCATATATGAGAAAAACATGCAAGTCTTATGGATGTTTATACCACTTTTTTATTGATTTTAAGAGTTATATATATTTATGTCATCCTATAATTACTCCTTGAAACATATCACTTTTGGTGATGCCTAGGAACCCATGACACCCTAAGAAGGTGTATGGTAGGATTAGAATAGCTTCGGAGTTGTTTTGAATTGGTTAGAATAGGTTTTGCGCGTGAAAAACTCATTTCGACAAGTTTAATTAAGGTTCTGTCCATATTTTTAAATCTGGGAAAATTCGACAGTTGGTAAAATATTTTGGGCTAGATATTTGGAAAATATACTTTAAAAAGAAAACGTGGCCGCTTGAACGGATTAAAACGGAGTTATAACGAAAAAGTTATGCTATTTTGAAGTTTGACGACGAAAACTAATAATTTCAGAAATTTCAGCATGAAAATGTCACTCTTTACGATTCAAAAATGAGGCTTAAGCGTTATTAAATGTGTCGACTTATCAAAAATATATTTGTATACTTTAATACGAATCTAAGGATGTAGAAAACGTAGAAAACGGACTTGTAACGATTTAATTATACACGTTTACACAAAGTTGCCGTAACTTTATTATATAAGAAAAACTAATATATTTCTATTAGACAAACCTTACGGCAACAAGTGACCATGTTGAGGGTCGTTTTTAACAAGGATGTAATACTTTTTATAACGTGATGTCTTCTTGTAAAAGTAAGTTCTCCTAGCATATTTTCCAAAATGTTCAACCGTTCGTCAAGCGGAGTTGTAACGAATAAAATACGGTCACTCAAACTTTGCCGGAAATCACCTTAAAACGATATTTGGACACAAGTACCATACTTAACCTATGTTTTACTCTATGATCGAGACCTCTAGGATGAAAACTTAAATGCTAAAACTTTGAGATAATGATACAAGCTTCCCAAAACCGTTGAGTTTGTTTCCTGACACTCGACGTGCACCATTTTATGACTAGCTTTTCGAGGCCGTATATTCACTTTCATGAAAATTTCAACGACACTATTTTACGACGAAAAGTTATAATTTCATAATAAATCACAAAACGATTATCGTAGAGGTTGTTTCAACGTAAATACTTGTAAAGTATTTTATAAACATGACGAGATGTCATAAACATATATTTCAACGATAAATTCTATTTTCAAAAACGTACAAGTGGTATAGATTACATATGGATTTGCATGCACAACATTGTTTCATGACTTATATTAGAGCACATCATTCATTTTAGGTCGCGGATAGTTTCCGAGCCTCATTTTCGTGCACTTCATTTTGTTAGCATATCAATCATACCAGGTGAGTTCATACCCCGCTTTTACTCGTTTAAATTCTTACAAACTCTTTGGGGGAGATACATGCTTAAATACTTGTTTTTACTCTTGCGAATACTCAAACCATTTATACAATTGTGTTATACTATACTTCTTATACTCTTTGGACATTATGTGTGGTTTATTGCGATATGTGCCTTAATGTGTTAAACTTGTTTTCAATTATGCTTCAACATACATACTTTAGCAACTGGTTAACTCCTGCGGGAGCCGGCGGAGAGGTATTGATAGTACTATCGGGCTGACGCCCCCACCCTTGTGTCCCTGATGACTTGACCTGGGGTGAATATAATCCGTTATTCAATAAGACACAACAAACAATGTAGACTTGTCAAGAGGTTCAGTTGGCTGTGATTCTTTGCATTAAGTACATGTATATATCGTATGCACATATGTCCTACTTACAAACAAGGTTGACAATTCTATTTTAGGCAATGGGTTGTGAACACATAGGTTGCGAGTTTTGTACGGGCGGACCTCGGAACTGAATGGATTTACAATGCCTTTGCTGCATCAACATTCTTTTAAGACTTTTTCAAATCATTTTCAACAAACTTATGAACTCACCAACCATTGTGTTGACACTTTTTAGCATGTTTATCTCAGGTCGTAAGGCGATAGCATTTCATGGAGCTTTTGGGTCACATGGCATACATTGGAGTCTTGTGTTTTTATCTATTACCATTCGACATGTTTTGTAACCCTTTATGTATTATCAAACTTTGGGATCTCATGTTTTGTAAACTTTAACTTTATTTAATCGAATGGTAAACCTTTCAAAACGTCTCATTTTAGAGGTCGTTTTCTGTATCCATACTTTGTGCTATGAAGTCATACCCCATAGACACTATCGTTCCGCTGCGATATTTTGGGGGTGTGACAACAGCACCATCCATTGTTCCATCTAAACGTAAACTCATATATATATATATATATATATATATATATATATATAGATATATATATATATATATATATATATATATATATATATATATATATAGATTAAATAACATAATAAAATTCAAACTAATAAAAAGATATTTTGTAATTGTAAAAATAAATAAAAATAATAATAAGAATAAGAGTACAATCGTAATTTTATATATCAATTATAGCTATCTGAAAAAAAAATTATATTACATATATTTAAAATAATCATTTGGATATATTTGACAATTTTAATGCTTTGGAAGGATATATATGCAAATATAAGTTTTGGTTGGATATATATGCAATTATGATGCTTTGGAGGGATATATATGCAATTCTCCCTTAATAAAATAACCCGGATCGACCCATTCAAATATAAATAGGCAGGAATTTCCACTTCTATTTTTTTTCTTCATTTTTTTCTTCACTCTTGGTATAAGAATGTTGCTTTAACAAAAATGTGTAGGGATTTAATGGTGCTTTTAACCGTGCCTTTAAACATTACTTGAGTGATAGTGAAGGTTGGGAAGAAATAATGCACACAAGGCCATGAGCATAGATTTCATATGGGACACATCAGCATCACAGTATGAAGAACTTTACCAACAATCTGTAGCCAAAGTAAGAGTAGCTTGTCGTGCAGCTGGGTAAAAAAAAAAGCTAGACCAGTTTTCTCTCAATATACACTTTTAGGGTGAGCTTGCATTGTAGGGCTTCATGTATTGAAGTGAGGTGTAAATGACACCCCCACAAAACGAGGCCATAACCAAATGGTTACATACCCGATATAGAAATTTTCACGACGTCTAGTATCCCCTTTGTCCATATTAGCACTCTTCACAATTTATTGCTGGTGTAAATCATGTCCATATGTGATATCCCTAACTCACTTCACCCCTAATCGTCCTTCTTTCTTGTATCTTGAAACGATCCTGTTACGGAACTTGTTTAACACTCGTGTTTAATCATATCTCTATATCAGTTCATTGTTTGCTATAGATTTAAGTCGTTAGAGTTTGTTTGTCTTAGGGTTTTTCACAATCGCGTTTTGTTTCATTAACTGTTTTTATATTCGATCATTAGGGTTTTTGTTGCTGTTTAAATTGTTTTTCGCTGCATTTATTATTTTGGGATACATCAATAATATTGTTATTCTGTTGGGTGTACTAATCATGTGACGCTAAGGGGTTGATTGTTTCAAAACCCTAATTTATTTAGGGTTTTATGCGTAAATGAAGACAAAATGCTATTTGTTTCTTCTTGATATGATTGTGTGTGCTTGGATTGGAGTATGAAAAGTTTTTTCTTGGGCTCGGGAGGTAATGGTAAAAAGAGAAACAATGCAAACGCTAGTTTGGTCGATCAAACTAGGGAGAAAAGTGAGGATTTGCAACGCAGCATTGCTGCTCGTTTGAAGAGTATGGAGACCAATATGGATGACAGTATTACAACTTCTAGTGGGAATGAGGGTATAAATTCTACTATTCCGTTGAAGGAGAAAACTATTTTGGGTAAAGAAAAATCTGGTACCAATGTTAATGCTACTGTTACGCAAAGTCCTACTAAAGAATGAACATATGAAGCCGGTTTCATGTGGTAAGACGAATGAAAATACTAATTAATCTATTAATGTGAATGTGTCTTCTAATCATGATGTATCGAGTGATATGAAGACGGGTCCACAAGTTGATTCGGTTAAGGTGTTGCATGATTCAAGCTTGGATATTATATGAAATTATGGATTAGGCAATTGTTGATGCATGTAAGAGTTTTGAGGCTGCAATACGAGGTGCCAAGGATGCTACTAATAATGTGGGAAAACAACCCATTAGTTCCCCTACTAATGAAGTCCTAACTCCAAGATCTTTTGCTAGTTTGGTGAATAATGAGGCAAACAACGGGAAGGTAAACTTTAGATCTCTTGACACGGGTAGACCTACTAATGCTAAAGCTGAAGTTCAAATCCCTAAGCCGTCTATTTTGGAAGTTCATACGAGGTGTGCTTTCAGATTATATGGTTATTTCGTAGGTAAAAGAGTAGATTTCCTGGTTGTTGAGTACTATGTTAAGAATGCATGGATGAAGTATGGCTTGGTTCGTGTAATGATGAACTCAAAGGGCTTCTTTTTCTTCAAGTTTGCTTCTATTAAGGGTATGAATGGGGTATTGGAGAATGGTCCATGGTTTATCCGATCTGCACCTATTGACCTGAAGAAATGGACACCTAATGCTAATTTACTTAATGATGATGTGAATTCGGTTCCATTTGGATAAAATTATGTGATATTACTATTGTGGCATTTACTGCAGATGGATTGAGTGAGATGGATATTAAGCTTGGTAACTCGATTATGCTTGATTTTTATACGAGTTCTATGTGTCTTCAATCATGGGGTCGTACGAATTATGCTCGTGCATTAATTGATATTAGGGTTGATCGGGAGTTAAAGGAGGAGATGATTATTGCTATTCCTAATGCGAAAGATAATAGAGAGGTTCTTCACAAGGTGAGGCTGGAGTAGGAATGGGAACCACCTAGATGTGGTGTATGTATGATATTTGGGCATGATGGTACGTTATATCCAAAACAGGTTGTTGAAAAACCAAAGAATGATGGTTTCCAACATCCTCCTGGATAGACTTCTCGTGGAACTAATGTGGGATCTAAGTTTCAGTTTAAACCTAAGAAAAAAGTTTACCAATCCGTGTCTAATAAGAATGGTGCTAGTTCAAATGGTACGAAAAAGAATTATGAAGTAGAGACGAGATCATCTAATCCTTTTGATGTGGTTAATTCGATTGAGCAAGATGATGAGATTGGATCAAATGGGGGTCATCAAATTTAGGTAAGAAAGTTGTCCAAGATATGGTTGGTATGGCATTTGGTAGTCTAAGTACTACACCTTTGGTTGCAAGGATTAATGAACTGGAAAGTCAAATGCTTGATGGAAAACTTGTGCTAGTGGGTGATGATGGGAAGCCGCTAAAACCTTGTAAATAAATGATTCCTAGTTCTTCTATTGTGGCTTCTAAAAAGGTTGATGATCCGGTTAATGATAGTGAAGTGGTCAAGTTATACAACGAAACTGCCAGTCTTATGGCTTTTACGAGCTCTAAGGTTAATAAAACTTCTAAAAGTGGCAGTAGAGTAGGAAATAAAAGCTTGCATGAACAATGGAAGGAAACTTATGGTGGAGACATGTATGATGATGATTATTGTGTTGATCCTGGTTTGACTGATGTTCAAATGCAGTTTGCTAATGCCTTTGATATTAGTATTCGTGGTCAACTTAGATAGTATTTGTATTAGGTCGATCTCATAAGTGTGGCACGTTATTCTTGTTCTTATGATAGTTTAGGGTTGAAGCAAAGTTTGTGCGTTTGTTTTCGCCTAGTTTTGGGCTGAGATGTTGGATTCACCCACATTCGTTGTAATTAATTGTTTTTTGAAGTAATATATTTACCTGAGAAAATCCTTTACCAAAAAAATAGAGAGAAACATTGGACAAACTGTACACTACGAGCTAGGTTCTCATTCGTATACATGTAAACTGAAAAGTTGCGTCTTGTCAATAAAATACAGTGACTCATAAAGCACACAAAATGCGTGGTTTCTCTATTGTGCGATTCATTAAGTATTTTTTTGTTACTCAAGTATGTGCGAGAGTTTATAATTAGTTAATGGATGAAATCTTTTATATAATAAAACAAAACCGCTATTGGGAATTTTTCATTTCAAAAAACTTAATTCATACCTTATTTGTTAAATTTTTTTAAATTATAATTAATTTTTTTTAAGTATGTTCAATTAAAAAGCCTAAATATTTCCTTATTTGGTAAAAGCTATAAAAATTCATTTTTTTAAAACAAAAAACTAGAAATACACAAGTACCGAAAATTCAATAATCCTTAGTTTTGGATGTAAAGTGTAAAGAAAAAAAAGAAAAACCGGAAGATCATCTTAAAAGGTATTAATCGATGTGTAGGTTTTTTGATGTAAGCATAAACACGATTCTCCATCACCAGCCACCTATTCATCATCACTAGAATCAGGTATGACCTTCCGATCAAAGTATATAGCATCATCGATCTAAATTAACATACCTTCAAAGATATCATCGAGGTCAAGATCATCTCTCTTTATTCTAAACTTTATTAAGATCATCACTCAGATTCAGTCTACGTTAATGGGTGTTCCTCATGTTTACAATTTTTGACATTGATTAATTTCATGGTTTCTTGATTATAAAATTGAGTATTTTTGGGGATTCTTGATGATAATTAAGAATGATTGATATTATATTAATGAATGTTCTTACTTTTTACATATTTTATGAAGAAAATTGGATCTTTATTGATTTTGTGATGATTGCATGATTAGAAATCTTGAATTCTTCCTCCAAAAAGAGTCTTATAGTGTAAAATATTGTAAATTTGAGTTTTTAAATGGCAGGTGATTAAGGTGTAACTCGTGATTCATAATCATATTATTGTTATCATTGACGGATACAACATTTTAGTGTATGATATGCAATTTTTCTTGGCATTGAGTGATTTGTGGCGTGTTTAGATTTTGCATGTTTAGAAATTTTTCTTTTGGGGTAATCAATGTTTCTGACTTTTTGGCCGACTAATCCAGGGGGTTTGAACCCACCGACACACAGATTCAAACCGGGTAAAGCCTTCCCTTTTCAGGAGGTTGACGTGGCCATTTCAAATTTAGAAATAGTTACAGTGACTTCCATAAGCAAATCATCACATAATCAATATAAGTTAACAATGGAAATTTACATTTACCAAAAATTAGTTACTTTGATGTAATTCAATGTCTTGCCAAATTAAAAAAATCGGTCATACAAGCCCACATTATAGCCAACTCCCCTGTCTCTCTCCCTATCGAAAAACTAGCCTGAATCTCTGTCTCCAATTTTTCTATAAATGTTAGCCAAGTGACACACTGAGGCCATGGGTCATGAAAGAGGTTGGTTCCATCCTCGGCTCAGGCGGGATTGGGTAAAGTTGTAATAAGTAGTCCTATAAGCATTTAAAATAAGGGATAAATACCAAAATTAGTTATTTGGTTCACTGAAGTATAAGAATCTTTTTTGTGAAACTTTGTTACTTTGGAAGCAATTCCAAACATGTCCTTAATATATTGTTGTCTCACATGGCTAATCAAGGATATGGTAAATAATATAAGATGGTATATTTGATGAGATGAAAAAGGGAGATACGTATCCTCGTATGGAATCTCTTGCATGAACATTTACTTACTGGTGATGAATGAGACACCTAATCATTTACATATTTTTTATATGGCATTGTGAAAAAGGATTAATTCTTAATTACAAATTGTTAAATATGATCATGTACCTTCATAACTTTTCATGTTAATTTTCAGTTAATTGATATGAATCAATAACAATCGTTCCAGGTGGATTATCCTTTCATGTTTTGGTTGGTTTAAAAAAATGTATGATGATACAATATAAAACCTCCTCTTAGTAGTTAATGTTCGTGTTGAGGTTTAAACAGGAAACAATACGTTTTGAGTTTATGTTGAAATTGGGGGTTAAATAAATATAGAGTAGCGTGTGTACTTTTATGAATTTGCACCACTGAATAATTAAGTGTCTCATTTAAATACATAGCTGCATCCAGTTCAAACTTCTAACCATTCAGTCCATTAATAATAAGTACAAATGTGTAAGTAATCTCTATATGTAGTCATCTTTTCACCATGAATATTATTTTCTTTACAATGTATACTAATCTAATTTTGATGCATCTTTGGTAGCCTCAGAGTTTTGAAGCTTTGAATCAACGAGTTTTTGCAGTGGTTATAGATCCAATACAAACCTAAATTGATCGAATGATATTCTTTCTTATCCAGGTATGTTACTCTTCCGCTGTTTGTATGCAGATGCACTTAAGGTTAGGTTACACTACAAATGCAAGTTGTTGGACAAAGAGGTCCATTAAGTGGAATGGTATGAATCACTGTCATTAGCATACTTATCTGTTATAAGTTTAACAATATTAACTGACTGGATGGTATATTCCTTTGATATATGTTTATTGGGACAAACATTTGATCTGAGTTGTTAGAAAAGTAGGAGCTTGATCTTTGTATCTTGGTTTGATACCAACACTTACGAGGTCAATTAGTTCTTTATACAGGTCTACGTTAATATTTCTGGCCTTTGAGTCCACTAACATCTTCATGAAGATTGAATCTGGAGCTGTTTGTGGTGCTTTTTCGACTTTGCTAACCAACCCTATGGAGGTTGTAAAGGTCAATTTTTACATGCGTTCAAATTATCTTTTTACGTATCCTATGTAATGAAGTGCCACAAGATCACACATATGTCATGTTTATTATATTTGTATGTTGCATTGCACAAACACTCCAATGTATTCTGATGCCAAACATCTTCAATGATTAGCAACTTCCTTCTACTTATTAATAAAACATTGGTTGTTGAATAGGTGCGTTTGCAAATGAACAATAATGCGGGTAGAGGAGTAATTGCCGAACTGCAGAAGATTACTGTAAAAGAGGGTGTATTAGCACTCTCGAAAAGGGTCGGACCTGCTATGGCCAGGGCATGGGCTATAACAACATCGCAACTGGCTACATATGATGAAAACTGAATTTAAAAAGTCTCCACTTACATTAAACTGGACAATATTATCTTCTAATAAATTACAGTATTAGTTTATGCAATATCCTTTTCTAATTTTGGTCTTTTATAGACTAATGCAATATCCTTATCTACTTTGGTCTTTTATAGGCTAATGCCATACATAGTTTTGCAGTAATGAATCAATAAATCTTAAATCAGTGGGACTCGAAGCCAAACGTGGTTAAATGTTATGCAACTTTCGATCACCAGAGGATTCACCAAGTCCTACAAACAAAAAAAATGAAACTAAACTACAGTACTTTCTAAGCCTAAAGTAAAATCACAAACTTTTAGTTTAGATTATCACAATAAAAAATACTAAATAATACTTTTTTGATTTAAAGGAAAAAAAAATCTTTTCAACTGTAAGAAAAAAATAAAAAGTCTCGGTATGCATTAGCAACCAAATGTATTCAACATAGTTTAACAAATACAAAATTATTAGAGGTGGTAGATTGTGGCTAAAATAAAAAAAAAAGAGTAAATTAGGCTAATTTTTAAAAATTTTGACACATTTTGCCCCCATTCTTTTTTTGAAATGGGCATGTATGACTAATTTAAAGTTAAATGGGCACTAACGAACACATATTTTCTTTCAATTGTTGAACATTACAATCGTTTTTAAATAAAAACATATAGATGTAATATATTTATATATATATATATATATATATATATATATATATATATATATATATATATATTAAATATAAATGGGTTGTTTTTTAAAGTGATTCGTATAACATCAGACCGTTTGACCCCTGCCTGTTTAGCCCGTGCCCGTTCGGGCTCTAGCCCGTTTAACGTTGCCCGTGCCCGGCCGTTCTGCCACTTCTAAATTATCAAAAGATAAAAAATTATAAATATACATGCTTACATTAAAATTCATATTTAAAATTCAAAAGTTGATAAATCTATAAATATTTTATATTAGTGTTCTTTATTGTCCACAAAAACATATATAAAATTTTATAATAGCTGAACTTACGGCTATAACATTTTAACCCAACCATGAATATTCAAACATAATATTAAACAATGAGTTTAAAAAACTTATCAATGCAAAACAGAACATTTATCAATGCAAAACAGAACATATATATGTTAACTAAGCTATCAAGAAATTATTTTAAAATATATATGAAACTTTACTACGTCCGTAAAAAATAATTATAAACCAAAATGAAGAAACACGAGTAAAAAAATGAAAGTTAAACTATTTGTTTTTAATTGACAAAAATGTATTATTAAAAAATTTAGAAAAAACCCCGTGCTGTGCGCGGGAATTATAACTAGTATGATTACAAAGCATCTCTCGTCAATGTGTTTTACCAGTTTTGAGCCGGGGTTCCACCAATTTCACCCGTCTCGTTTTTTACCATATTGTAGATTTGTCGATTTCACGCTGTGAAGATAATCAAGCTTAGTCAAATAAGTGGTCTAAATCTGCCTACTACTACTTGCTCCTAGTTCTTTTTCAGAGAACCATCTAAGAGATGTTGAGCGTTGCTGTTTCACCATAATAAATCATTTTAAGTGACCAAATACTGACAAAAACACCAAATTCGCAAAATTATCAATATATTAATTCAAATATTTTACAGCAAAATTCATTACATTTACTTTCCGGGGACAAAGTTTGTGGCATAGGACCAGGCGTTGTTGGCAACTGGATCAGCAAGGTGGTCAGCCAAGTTCTCCAATGGTCCCTTTCCGGTTACAATGGCTTGAACAAAGAATCCAAACATGGAGAACATAGCTAGTCTTCCATTCTTGAGCTCCTTCACCTTCAATTCGGCAAAAGCCTCTGGGTCATCCGCAAGGCCTAATGGGTCGAAGCTGCCACCTGGGTAAAGTGGGTCAACAACCTCACCCAATGGCCCACCAGCAATTCTGTAACCCTCAACTGCACCCATCAAGATCACTTGGGTAGCCCAAATGGCCAAGATGCTCTGGGCATGGACCAAGCTTGGGTTACCCAAGTAGTCAAGACCACCTTCACTAAAGATTTGGGCACCAGCCTTGAACCATACAGCTTCACCAAACTTGACACCGTTACGGGCCAAAAGCTCTGGGAAGACACATCCAAGAGCTCCAAGCATGGCCCATCTAGAGTGGATGACCTCAAGCTCACGGTTCTTGGCGAATGTCTCGGGGTCAGCTGAAAGCCCAGCAGTGTCCCATCCGTAGTCACCTGGGAATTCACCAGTGAGGTATGATGGAGCCTCACCAGAGAATGGGCCTAGGTACTTGACACGGTCTGGCCCGTACCATGGGCTTCCTGATGGTGCAACCTTCTTAGGTGCTGCGGTTTTCCTCATAGAAACTTTTCCATTTCCGAGAAGCTCGGAGTTGGATGGAGCCGCTTTCACGGCTTGCCCAGCGAAAGGAGATGAGAGAGCCATGGTTGAAGATGCCATTTGTTGAAGTTGGTTGGAAGATGTTTTGATTGTTTGAGTTGTGAAAATGTTTTCATTTTGGAGTCTATATATAGGGTGAAGGGCCAAGCCTTTGTTATCCTGAGAAATCTTTACCTCCATTGTGATTGGTCACACAAAGATTTTAACAGAATCAAAAAAATAAAATGTTTTCAAATTAAAACTTTATATTCTTTTCCTACGAATTTTAAGTTACCTATCTATCAGTTATCTTTTTGCAATTTAATCAAGCTATATTCTTCTACTTTTACTGCTTTAAAATTCATAATAGGTTTTCAAACTGGTAGAACTTTTTTATTGTACACTTTTTTTTTTCTAAAGAGAAAATTAAAAATATGATTTTGTATCATCAAAATTACTTCTCATACACAAGATACAATATTAGGATTATACATGTAACAACTTTTAGAGTAACTTGCAACAACTATTATAGACATTAAACAATATCAGATTGTATACAAATCTATCTCCATGAGTTTAACCAATCTAACTGTTATTTAATCCTTTGTAAGTACAGCAGATTTTTATTGACAATATTCATTTTATCTGTTTGTGGTTGGTAATGTCCACATGGCATCTCTGAGCTCCACAATCTTAGATTTTTCAGATAGTAGCCATAGAAATTATTTCTTCTACATTTGATGGTAGCCATGGAAACATAAAATATCATTTTGCATTGGACCACAATGCTTTTGTATGCCATTAATATTACTTATGTAACAACTGTTTGTACTATACACCAATCCCGGCCTCATACGTTGTTCTTTAACAACAACTTCTAACATTCAAGAGTGTGTGGTCTTCATTTCATTTTCATATTTACTTGTTTAAGAGCTTGATAACTTGCCATGCAAAATTTAATATAGCATGAGATCTGTTATATGAGTTCACTAGATTTCCTTATTTTAAGCAAGCTTACATGCATACTCAAACACAGTTTTCGAGATAGTATAGTTTGACAATTTATGATAGTAATCTTGATGGAAGTTGGATGAGAACAATGTAGATATATTTGGCTTGAATGGATGTAAATTAGTAGTCGTGAGTTATAATCGAACTCGAAACCACGAGATTGCACACTTTACGTATGAGAATTAAAATGTTATATTTAGTTATTATTTACACGAAACGTATAACGAACGTTAAGTAATTAAACGTAATCAACTAACGGTCGTTAAATGTTAAAGGAAGTAGTAAATGTGAAATTAGATGTCAAGTAGGTTCTAGAAACCCTATGGGTTTCCATAACCGATTGGATGTGGGTTTCCATAAACCAATTCAACCCTAACTTTGACTCTAAGTTTCTTTGGGTATATATACAAGGCCTAGGGTCTTTGTAAATTAACTCTTGTACTCCTAAACCTAAAACCTAAATTGTTTGTGTGTGTTTTTGGTTCAAACGATCGGACACCCTTCCCCAAGGAGTCGATCACTTCGTTTTTTTTTAACAAAACGTTTTGTGTTAATTAAACTAGCATTTACTTTAATTCGTTAATAGTACGTATGTACAAGAACGTGGTACTAACACACTATTGTTAGTATCTTGGATTGAATTACAAAACGGTAAGGGGTAATTCTTATAATCCAATAAACCCTATTTAGGGTTCATTTCAATTGCTAGTTTGGGAATTGATTTTTGTTGGGCTATAATCAAAAGGTACGCATACTTTATGTTTATGTTAATTAATTATTCATTATATGTTCCTTACGCATCCACATGTGTACTTGATGTTTATTGTTCATATTTATGAGTTTTCATGTTATATAATTCTAACAGTGGCATCACGAGCTTGGTTTAATGACTAATTAATTACTAAACACGTAAAAAAATGGATGTTGTATTGTGTTTGATATGATTAATTCTAAGGTTTTGGTTATTGTTTGAAAACCCTAATTCTAGGGTTAGGGATTTTGCCCTAATTTTTCTATAAATTTTTTTTTATGTCGATCCTTATATTTTTTTAAGTCGAATTATAAATTTTTTTTAGGGTTTATAAAAATGTTTTGTTAAATTGATAATTAAACCTAGAATTGTATATATGTTGCGTGAATTAATTCGTGAATAATTGTAATGTGACATGGAATTGTATGCGATCTTGTGACAACGTGAATAATTGCTATGTTAAATCCATGAAAGCGTGCATGTTTTGCATGGATTATTGTCGATATATATTTAATTGTTAAGATTGGTTATGTGAAAATTAATTGTTAAGTTTTATACACATGTTTATTGTTTTGATAAATCATGAATTGGGGAATACCTTGTAACTTATTGGATTTCACAAACACATCAAATCATGATCACATATAGGCGTATAATATAAGGTTTTAGAGAGAGAGAAATAGTTAGAGGTTTGGGAACTTAGTGAGAGAAAGTAAAAGTGTTATTATGAGCTTCAACCCTCTACCTTGGGAGGTAGAGGGTATTTATAGTCTTACATAAAACGCCACCTACGGGCTGTGGATCAGGCATGCAGTGGGTAAAGACCCGTCCGTCTTCCACGGTGTAACATAACTAAATACTACTTAACATTAAATAACTACGACTACGAGCTTTCTAACGATTACATATACTTGAGGTGACCAACACTTTAATAACTGGATTTACTAAATCCTAACAATCTCCCCCTAAGGGAGGTCACCTCAAAATACATTGAATACAAACAGATATTACATTAAGATTGTTCTTGGATTCTTGTTAATGTTCCTTGCTCTGTAGCCTGTAGTTTTTGATTCTTCATTTTTGCATGTTTGGTTAATCCAAGTGGAGATCTTTAACTGATCCACGTGATAATGAGTTTTGAGCCAGCTTTGAGATCATCAGCTAACATAAATTTCTGACTCTTCCATTGTGGTGTTGACATTATGTGAAGTTGTGACTTTTGGACCGACATGCTCACATTCTGGATCATGAAATCGTTTCATCAGAGTAGCGGAAGCTTTAGTTGATTCATGATATTTGCAGCAGTGTAGCAGAAGCATGGAGTGAAAATATCAGAGTCGTTGATGCACTTATCATAATTTCTTTAGAAATGAATGTGTTGTGTGAGCATGCGGCTATGGATTGACCTCTCCATTCTGATCAGCTGCAAACGTTGGTCGTACCTGCATACAACAGTTAGCAATAAAGCGTACGAAAGTGTCTTTGATCACTTTCGTTGAATTGAGGTACACGGCCCACGGTTCCCCGTTGATCAGTACAAGTACTGCCTGTGATCAGGTATAATTGAAGAATCTCCTTGACAGGGTTTCGCAGCTGCTCTAGCTGTTCTCAAACGGAACGTCTCAAAGAAGACAACACGAAGTGAGTGAACCAGCGAATTTGAGATTCACCGATTGATGAAAAGAGATTTGAAAAACAATCGAAAGTCTTGCTCAATAAAGTGTTTTTGCAATACTACGAGGGTTTTTAAGAAAAATCATTTATCAATCATAAACACCTTTTATATTTGAAATATTAATACACAGTCGATGTGCTAAAGAAAAGAATTTTTAAGCAAAACGACCGGTTTTTCAAAGGTATCCGTCAATCCATAACATGAACCAGGATTGATTCATAAATTTGAATCGCCCCATTGTTTCTGTTCAGTTGTCACATGGTTGATCTATTGGATAGATCTCACATGCCACCTACCAAGAGCTTGTTTGATGTTGGCTCTAGAAGACTTTCCATCTTCATTGTGAATATGTTAGTATATCACTCAGATGTTCTGGCAATACCACAAGGATAATGCGTAGGACTCTTAAGATATAATCTCTCTTTCCACATTGTGTGAAACAGAGAGTCTTCATTGATAGTGTCCTAAAGAGATTTATTGATGATCTCGTGGCTCTAGACTCAATTGTGCACATTTGGTTCTTATGCCGGAGACTAGGGAGAGGGTCTCCTTTTTCAATATCAACAATCTCTAAGAGAAAGTCGATAGATTATGTAGATTTCCTGTGAGAATGAAACAAGTCCCTTTTAAGAGAAACTTGAGTAGCTTGGGAAGTTGTAGTGCAGTGCGTCACTGGGTCCATGAGGTCTTGTCTTCAATACCGGTGTTACCTTAGTAACAACCAGTAGCATATGTATTGAACCCGGTTTCTGCCCTAAGGTTGAATAATTTGAGGGCTATTTATTTTCACCCTTTTCTCATTCAATTCTTTTTCATTCTTCAACCCCTTCAGTGCTTACCGAGACTTCATAACTAGAACCTTGTTGGGTTTATTCCAGTTCTAGCTCTTTCTCAGTCCGCACTCTTCCCATATCTCACTTTTCTCCTTTTTTTCATCATACCTAAGGACTCTACACTATCTAGTGGATTGTCCCTGGGTAGATCCCTCCGGCTCTGTCGGTATCGTGGGAACGAATACCTAACCTAACCATCCTTATAACTCTATACATAAAGTAAATTTGGTCGGTCTATTTGGTATTGTTCATCTGCCATTGGAGCCAATTGAAAACCATTTGAAAATCAATCCAGATACTTGTGATATGTATCAAAGCATTTTGTACCTGAATTGTTTTTGATATTTTTAGAAAAAGAGATCCCCCTCAACATGTGCATCATGTATTTGAAATCGTTTTGGAACACGGAGGCAAGAGGAAGGATTCACTTCTTTGATTACCATTTTTTAAGAGATATCAAAATCACTTTCCTGATCAAGATTAGTATTTTTCATACTTTGTTAAGGATAATTTTGGAAAGGATGTGGTTTTCAAAAAAGTTGCCCCCCCTCAATATGTGCATAGAGATTTGAAAGTGTTTTGCACATATTAGGGAAAGACTGCACATTGAAACAAATCAATCACGATTCAATCCTTTTTGGTTTGAAATAGATGCTCCCCCTCAACATGTGCACGGAAAAATTGAAATCGTTTGGCACATGTGGGGAGGAGAGCTTGTAAATCATTATAAAACCATTTATCGAATTATCAGTTTAAATCCAATTTAAATCACAAATTCTCCCCCGATCACATTTTTCAAATCATTTGAGATTTGTGATCTCTGGAGATTTAAATTTATTTTGAAAGCTTTTGAGGAGAATTGTGAATTGCTTATGAAAACATTTAACCGATAAGGATCAAAGCTGAGACTTTAAACTCCAAAAACCTTGGTCTGAACCAGTTGTATGACAAATAACCTTTTGATTTAAATGAAATCATTCTCCCCCTCAATCAATGACATAAGTTATTGATTGAGAGATAGAGATTTTGACCAATGTCAAGCCCAAATGATTTTCAAAAATTGAGATCGAGTTATTTTTATTAGATTTCAATTAGATAACAAATATTTTCAGAAGAATTTTTAGAAGGAAAAATACTTGTGAAGGAAAAATTTGTCGTTATAGTGACAAACATTTTTTTTTAGAATCAGAGCATGAGATGGGAAAAATAAGATAAAGCATGGCGCTGTTCTTTCTTTAAAACCGGGTTATAGACTGAAATGACTATAAGCCTTTGTTTCACTTTCTCTCAATGTTTTTTTTAAACAAATTATGTACATTCGAAGAACATCTAAAATCCCGTGACATTCTTTGAATGTCAACACAAAGTCCGTAGATGATATTGAACAAGGAAAACATGACAAAATAACAATATTTTTGGGATTTTTCAAGATTTTCTAATTTTTTATGGATTTTGAAAATTTTATATTTTTCTATTTGCTTTTTGTTGGTTTTGAAATTTTGTATTTTGCTTTTTGAATAACTAATTACAAGAGATGGATGAAGAAAACCTTTTACTCCTCTTCTTCCTCTTGAAGACGTTTAAGTGTTTCCGGCTGTAGACTCTTTAGACCAAGTCGTGGGAGGATAAACTCAAAACGTTCTATAGGAAGAGCTTTGGTGAAGATGTCTGCTAACTAGTATTCAGTCCTCACAAAATAAAGTTCCACCACACCGTTTTCTACTTGCTCTCTAATGAAATGATATCGATTGTCGATGTGCTTTGCTCTTGAGTGTTGTACGTTGTTGCATGAGAGAGCAATGGCACTTTCGTTATTACAATACAGAGGGATTTTGTTGAATTCAAAGCCATAGTCAGATAATTGGGATCTCATCAATAGGATTTGAGCACAACAAGATGCCATGGCTATGTATTCAGCCTCTGTAGAGGATATCGAAGTACTCATTTGTTTCTTAGAAGACCAGCTCACAAGCTTATCACCCAAAAAATTGAGCACCTCAGGGCGTACCGGCGTGTATCTTGACATCCTGCATAATCAGGTATCGCATAGGCATTAGTGACATACCGGTGTCTAGCGGGTACCAAAGTCCCATATTGATGGTTCCTTGGAGATACCGAAAGACCCGTTTAACCGCTGAAGGTGCTTTTGGTAGGCTTAGCACGGTATCTAGCACACATGCAAGAACAGAATGTCGGTCTCTTGGTACTGTGAGGTACATCAGGGATCCAATCATACTACGATATTTCGTTTGGTCTAGCATGATCCCTGAGTGGTCCTCATCTAGTTTAGTACGCTCTATCATGGGAATGTCAACAGGGTCACAAGAATCAAATCCAAATTTCTTTAAAATTTGATTTGCATATTTAGATTGATTTATAAAAATGCATACGGGACTTTGTGAAATTTGTAATCCCCAAGAAAAATGACATTTTTCCGATCATTGACATTTGAAATTTGGAACCCATTTCATTTGAAAAACGATCACATTAATTGGGGTTAGTCGAGGCAAAAATAATATCATCAACATAGATTTGAACGTGAATTAAATGTTCGCCTGACTTTCTGGTGAACAATGTCGGATCAACTGCTCCTTTGCTGAATCCAGTAGATAGAAGAAACTTTGATAGCGTATCATACCATGCCCTTGGAGCTTGCTTCAAACCGTAAAGAGCCTTCTTCAAGCGATAGACGTGAGTAGGATGCTCTGGATTCACAAAACCTTCAGGTTGGCTGACGTATACAACTTCTTTAAGATCTCCGTTAAGAAAACCGTCTTTACATCCATTTCATAGACTACCATGTTCTTACTTGCAGCATTAGCCAAGAAGATTCTGATTGCCTCGATACGAGCAACAAGAGCAAATGATTCTTCAAAGTCAATACCCTCCTCTTGACGGTATCCTTTGGCAACCAATCGAGCCTTGTTCTTTAAAACATCACCATGCTCATCAAGTTTTACTTTGAAGATCCACTTTAGAGCAATGATCATAGCACGGTCAGGAGCAGGTACTAATTCCCATACATCTAGTCGATCAAACTCATGAATTTCTTCTTGCATGGCATTGAACCATGTGTCTTCATTCATGGCGGTTTAACGTCTTTTGGTTCGACCTTGGATAGTACATAGTTGAAGAAGTACCATAAGGCATCAGTTGCAAGTTGTTTACGAGTGGATACTGGACGAGAGGGATTTCCAATGATGTTTTCCAATGGATGATCATGTGTCCATTTTCTAAGGTGTTCGTGTGGTTGTTGTTGAGGCTGAAGTAGCAAAGTCGATTTCTCCTGATGAAGATGGTTCTAATGATGATTCAGGAGAAAATATGTTTTCAAATGGGGCATCTTCAGGAGTAGCAAAGGGATTATCTCCATCATAGGTGCGGACACAATTCCATGATGTACACTCGATGATTGATGATTTGTTGATGAGACAGTGATCAGCAGCAGGCACTTCTTGACTTAATGACATAGAAACTGAAGGGTTAACTTCGTTGACAGAGATAGGAGCAACCTCTGTTGATGGAATTGACATATCATTAGCACTTGGCTCATAGTGTTCATCAAACATTGGATCAAACAATTTCTTCAAATCATCTTTTGAAGGAGGTACATAAGGAGTTGTTGGTGTGGGATTTAGAACAAGAGTAGAACTGATAGGACTACTTGATGAAGGTTGAGATGCGGGTCCAGAACTGGATTGTCCGGGAGCCATTTGCCCGGACAGCTCATCGAATGTAACGTGAATAGTTTCCATGATATCTTGAGTTCTTTTGTTGTAGATTCGGTAACCCTTCTTGTTTGATGCATAACCTACAAAACTCCAATGTCCGCCTTAGCTCTTAATTTACCTAGATCTTGACCGTCATTCATTGGATAGCACAAAGCACCAAACACACGAAGGTAGGAGAGATCAGGGTTTCGTTTATGGACAAGTTCATATGGAGTTTTTCCATGAGATGTGTGTATGAGGGAACGATTTTGGGTGTAGCAAGTAGTGGCAATGGCTTCAGCCCAGAGAAACATTGGAACCTTTGAATAAAGTAGCATTGTTCTTGCGGCTTCCACAAGAGTTCGATTTTGTCTTTCAACTACAACGTTCTGTTGAGGAGTTTGTGGAACACTTCTTTGATGACTGATTCCAACACTTTCATAAAATTAACTTAAGTCTTTGTTAACGAACTCTGTGCCATTGTCTGTTAGAACAATTCTAACCGTATTGTTAAGTCGAACCTGAAGCTGTTTGATA
>OU343223.1:45033373-45181959 GCA_910596185.1 Chrysanthemum makinoi
GGTCCCCAAGAGAAACTAATTTCTATTTTCTGTGCAGGAACATCCTTATTTGAACATGGGAGATGGAGGAATATTTGACAATGGATATTCTGGGCATATGACTGGTAACAAGGATTACTTGGAGGAGTTTGAGGAAGTCCAAGGAGTTTCTATTACCTTTGGAGGCAGCATAGGCTAACCTATGCATAGTTAGATTTTTATGAAAGTAGCATGAACATCTGTGTGTTGGTGTGATTTGGTGGTTTTGTGAACATTTTTGATTTCTGTGTTTACTACAATACCTTTGGTGTACTTGAACAATTTTCTTTGGTTTCTTTATGAATTAATTCTGGTGGTTTTGAGTTAATTATGCTTTTAAGACCTACATATTGTATTTCTCTTGGTTTTAGACTAATTTTTCAGGGAAATGCAATGTCTATCAAAGATAGGGAGGTATGGAAGTTACTAATGGAAGTGCTACTATTGAGTTAAGCTGGTGATGTCACACTTAAGTGTTTGACTATTTTAAGTCTCGGTAGTGCAAAAATATTACAGTTAGTCTTTGAGTGGGGAAAATCCATTTTTACTGTATAAATAGTACGTTACCACTCTAGGCGGGTAAGAAGTATATATATGATTACTTTTTAATAAAATCTATATTTATCCATTATTTACTTTCTTTAAAATCTTTAAAAGTTCAAATCTTTTCTCTTGATAAAATTTTTTCACCAGCATTAACCCTATCTTGCGCCGCACTACCAGTACTTAGAACTCACCACATTTATGGCTCAATTGAAGTTTAATGACAAGCACAACCAGGTAGGCTTCCTCAAGAAGCCAAATGAAAGCACAGGATTTGAGCAAATTGTGGATTTCTTGAAGGGATCTCATATTCGGTATGCACTTACACATAATCCAATTATTTATATCTCAGTCATCAAGCAGTTTTGGCAATCAGCTACTGTCATTACTCTTGATGATGGAACTATTGCTTTAAACGCAACCATTGATACTTTGGATTATACAATTACTGAGGAATCAGTCAGAAATTATCTTCAATTGGCTGATGCCTTAGGAATTTCTATGCTATCAAATGATGAACTTTTCAATGGACTTCAAAATATTGGATATCCTACTGATGGCTCTTTTACTTTCTGGAAAAGTCACTTTACTCCTCAATGGTGTTTCCTTGTGCATCATCTTTTGCATTGCTTGAGCTCTAAAAGTGGTGGATGGGATCAATGTAGAAGCACCATTGCTTCTGCATTGGTCTGTCTATCCATTGGTAGACTTTTCAATTTTTCAAAAATGATTTTTGATGCCATGGTTACAAATGCAAATAAAAAGAAAAAGTTATTCATGTATCCTAGATTTTTGAAAATAATTCTTAATGTTGAAACAGCAAACAAGCAACAATACATTGATGTAGCTTTTACCAAAAAGATTTTTGCAAACATGAAAAGAAGCTTTGAAGGGGCTGACAGGCCTTTGCTTCCTGCTATGTTGGATGGTGTTACTAACCCTGTAGGTACATCTGCTACTGCAAAGAACACCGCTCCATCACCACAAAGGACTCCCACACCATCACCCAAGAGGACATCTACACCACCATCACCACAAAGAACACCTACTCCACCTCCACCTTCCCCACCAGTATATGAGGAAGAAACCTTTGAAATTCCTCACTCAAAACCTCCAACACCCACTGCATCAGATCCAGCTAATCTATCTCAAGAGGAGCCCATCAGTCTAGTTCCCCAACTTCTGACCAAGATAGCGAGTTTGGAAAAGGATCTACAGAGGTCAACTAAAGCTCAAGTTGATACTGTGATTAGACTGGTTCAGAAAGTCAAGAAGTTGGAAGCAAAATTCAAAGCCAAGGGAATAGAGATCAATGATTTTGAAGGGGAAGAAAAATCTCCCAAACAGGGGAGGAATATGGAGGAAGAGGGGGGATCAGAGTTTAGAACACCAAAGAAATCTTCTGAGGAGACCATCAGTCCTCAAGGTCGTGAAGCAGCTGAAATCTTAGCCAAGAGTTTAAGTCAGAAGAAAAGAAAATCAGAAAAAGAGGCTACAGGTTCTGACGATAAGTCTGGTGATTCTACAGTTAAGTCTGGTGATGATTTTGAAGTTAAGTCTGGCAGTGTTGAAGTTAAGTCTGCCAGTGCATTTGTTAAGTCTGGTGAGGAATACTCTCAAAGGGAAGGCAAGGGAGTCATGAAAGAGTTTTATCATCCCAAGAGGACTAAGAAACAGATCAGAGAGGATGAAGCAAGCATGGCAGAAATTCCCAAGATTAAAGCTGAGGAGGAAGCTGCAGCAGCCAAGCTTGCAAGGCAACAGATGGATGATGCATTTTTAGCTAGGAATTTGCAGCAACCTCCAGAATTAACTGAGGAACAGAAAAAAAGATAGGCTGAGATCTTGGAATCTGATAAATATTACATAGATGAAGACTGGGATACCATCAAAGCTAAGCTTGAGGTAAACAGGGAAATTCTACCTGACATTGGAGCTGAAGACTTCGCAAGAAAGATGGTAGATATGATTAATGAAAAGAAAAAGCAGCTAAGAGAAAAAAGGTACAGGGAAAGGAGAAATAAGCCTCTGACCAAAGTAGAACAGAGAGAGTACATGATTAAATTCATCAAGAGTCAGGGACATCCTAGCTGGAAGATTACTCAACTGAGGAAGCTGACATCTGATGAGCTTAAAACAGAATTTGAGAAGGTGGTGGATCAGGTCAAAAGGTCTGTCCAATGGAATCTGAGATGGAAGCCTCTAAGGTCAAGAGAAAAGGGTTTAACCTTCAATCTGAAGAAGCCAAAAAGCAGAAAGTTGAAGACGTAGCTGAAGCAGAAAAGGTTGATCAGGATACGCCTAGTATTGTAAAGAAGGAGGAAGATGCTGAAGTTAAAAAGCCTATCATTAGGTGGACCAGGAAGAAGTCTCATGGAAAGAAACCTTCCAAGAAAGAAAAGACTTAATTAAAGAAGGAAGTGGAGGCTTATATGGAGGACAAGGTTGAAGAGCCTCCATCTGAAGAATTCACTATAGGTACTATCCCTGAGGGTCCAGTGGCTGCAAAGATAGCAAATATCAAGATCATCAAGACTGGAAGCAAGGCATCTTATCAGGTGGTAAGGGAAGAATATACCAGTACTGTATTAACTTTCCTGGTTTGCTGTTTGACATGTCTAGGGATGATTTTAAGTGTTTGTATACATTAATGGTGGAAAAGCATGGTCGTCAAGCACCTGAGGGGGATTTTGAAAGAGTGCTCTGGTGAGATCTAAAGACAATGTTTGAGCCACCTGATGCAGATAATGGACTATGGAAGCAGGCTAATAAGGAGCAAGTAATAAGATGGAGATACTTTCACTCCTGTTAGGTTCA
Source organism: Chrysanthemum makinoi (assembly GCA_910596185.1). Lineage (NCBI taxonomy): Eukaryota > Viridiplantae > Streptophyta > Magnoliopsida > Asterales > Asteraceae > Chrysanthemum > Chrysanthemum makinoi. The sequence continues at coordinate 45,036,752 of OU343223.1, forward strand.
TTGCTTGGAATTGGAAAACTTAATTGTTTATATGCTAACTGAAGTAGATTATCCACTTTTAATTAAAACTTGCAGGGACATGCTTAATAAGAAGCTTTTTGGTGAAATAAAAGATAATGCATGTTTTCAGCTTTTGAAACAAATTGAATCAAAAGCTCAAAAGCAATAAATTTTAAATTGTGTTTGAGAGAATTTTCTTAAGCTGTTGAGTATAGTGTTTATAAGTTAAAAATGTAATAAATGGATTTTGATGGGTTTCACTTGGTGAAAGTATTTTGTACTGTCACAACAAATGGTTATCAGTTCACCATGTCTAACCCACATAAGAACTGACTAATCCATGAGCAAACGGCTCTGGTAAAGATATCTCAAATCCGTTTATGGCTGACAATTTTCTAAAAATTGTATGATTCTCAACTTACCCTATCTGTGTGGATGAAGATTTGGCTAGCCCACAAGATCATGGCTTGTGGTAAAGGCAGAGGAAAACCATGACTAGTCCAAAAGGGTACAAATTTTGGTAAAGACTAATCAAATATGTTGATAGCTGCGGATTTGCTAAAAATCAGGTAGTTATCAATGTACCATGGTCTTATACACCAAAACATTGGCTACTCCAATAGTAATGGCTAATTGGTAAAGTTACATCAAATCCATTAAAATTTTCTATGATTCACCTCTCACAGGAGTTTACACACCTGGAAGTGATGAGAATAGTATGAAACTTTTATGTTTTGATGTACAAATAGTCACAGATGCTGAAAAGAACATGGAGTGCTAATGAATTGTTGATCCAATACTGCACAGAACACATAAGGAGGAAATTTTAAAGATGCAGCTTAACAATAATTCCAAGATCCTCAAGAAAGACAAAAGAACTTGAAGTTCACATGTGAAGATCAAGTTATGGGAGGATTGTTGGGAATTATATTTTGTAAAATAGATTTAAGTATATTTAAATCTGTTTAGTGTTAATTCTGGTAGACCAGAATTAAGTCTGTTGGTAGTTAAGTCTACCAATACTAATGATGTTAAGTCTGGCAGAACAAATAGTCGATAGTTAAGTCTGTTTATGAATAGTTTGTTAGAATAATATTAGGAATAGATATGTACGCGTAGAGATATCTTAGGAAAAGATATATTTACCCTTCTACAAGTTTGTTAGTCAATTACGGTTTCCTTGGTGTATAAAAGGATCCCTAAGGTGTTAGGTTAATGTACGAGTTGTAAGCATTAGCCTTTGAGCAAATTAATAGAAAATACGAAGTTAGTTATTCTTGTGTTCTTCATACTTTGTGTGTTAAGATTCCGCATTAAAACATTAAGCTTTTGCAAAGAGTTCTTCATATAGTAATTTGGATTTATTCAAGTTTACTATTAGTCATTCAAGGCTACTTAGATCCATAAACTTTTGGACCTACAAAATCATCACACATGTTCAAGGACTTCTCTAAATTAAATTCTTGAAATAAGTATTCTCAAAATTCCAAAAGATCAAAACCTAGTTGGGTTTAATGAAATCTATGCTTTTTCAGCAAGTACGCTCTTCGTATCTCGAGGCGTGATTCTTCAACTAGGATCATCATGCATTGATCTATTTAGTATTTGGATAAGGGATATTAGAAAATTATTATTTGTATAATGAATCAAAGTATTAAGTATGTTTGTTTTCATTTAATAATAAGCTGTGTCATATATTTGCATGTTTAAATCCAAGAATAGTTTAAATTATTTTAAATTGTCCATTGTCGATCAATGATACGGGAATATTGTTGAATTAAGACAACTCTTAGTGATTGGTAATATTCTTTGAATATTAAAGGAAGTGTCGCGACAAACTCACATGATATTCACATGTATTGCATATCGGACTACCCCAACTAAAAAGATTTTCACTTATGGATCTGTGTCATCAAGTGAATCTTGTAAGTGATTTCTTTACTTATCATTAGACTTGAGATGGAAGCAGATCATGCGTGTGTGGATCCCATTTCTTGATATAGTTTAACGTTATTCATAACAGGTAGTTATAAGGACTATTTTCAAAAGTCTTGTGAAGCACATGAATGACACCTTTCAGTCAATACATAATTTATTCCTTCAATTAATTTTGAAGAATGATACCATTGGGCCCCTCGTGGGTTAGATTAGATGTTTATGTAGCTACGCTCAAAGGAGATCTGGTTATGAATTTGGTAATCTTGATCAATTGTTGAAACGAGAAACAAAATTCTTAAATTATGTAATGACTTAGATCCATATCCATATTTAGCACGGTATCGGAAACAAAGGGGTAGTAAATGATTAAACCATTTAACTGAGACTTTACGAACATTGGTGTGTTGCTAGACGCTTACCAATGTTGTTACACTTATTTAAGACATGTCCAAGTTGGAGCTGTTGGGATATGTCTATATTATAAATAAATATACGGTCGGAAATACGTAAGGCTGTTGGGGGCACACGCGTATACATTTAGTGAACACTTTATTTAATATAATTGATATATTAGATATGTTAATTATATTAAATAATAATACACAAATTATTTAAACGGGCGTGAATTATAATGTTGGATGTTATAATTAATTAATATACATTTTATTAACAAATAAGGGACTTGTTAGTACAAAACCGAAACCCATTGGAGTGTTGGTTTATGACTAGCCAAAGAAAGAGAAGGGAGGGGGTCGAGTGTCGGTTTTTGGAAATTGAGGAGGTGTTGACTCAAACTTGGAGAGCAAGTTTTGAGACTATATAAACCCCATCATTAGCTCTCAAAATTGATCGACATGTACAACTAAAACTAAAGAGAATAAACTTGATTCTCTTTTTCCTCATATATCATACATTGGAAAAAGAAAAACAAACTAATATAAAGAAAGATTCCTATTTTATTTTATTTACTCCCTCCGTCCCATAATTATTGTTCAATGTTGACTTTTGAAGTCTTTAGTTTTCAACTTTGACCTTAAATATTTTTATTTGTGTTATGTATTACTTGGTGCAAAATATATTAATGGATTGAGTTTTAAATATATTTTCACTGGTATAATTTTCGTCAAGTATTATATAACACAAATAAAAATATTTAAGGTCAAAGTTACAAAATAAAGACTTCAAAAATCAACACTCGACAATAATTATTGAACGAAGGTAGTATTACCTTCTACAGAGGATAAACCTAAAATGGTTTTGTTTGTTTGTTCGTTTGACACAAGAAACAAGAACAAAAGCCAAGATTGCTTCGTTTGTTTGTTCGTGTGTTAAGCTCTAGCAACCTAGTGTTCTTGCTTAATGTGTAGTGTAAGCAACCATAGAGGTTACTTACTCTAGCAACCTAGTGTTCATAGCTTTTTTGTTTCTTCGTATATACTAGCTAAAAGGTGCACAAGTTCGTTTTTTGTTTATGTTAACTATATACATTACTTGATCTTATCCGTTGCGTACTCGTGTAATATTACATGTTCATATATCTAAATTCCAACAAAATGAACATCAAAAGTTTTGTGATTATATTGGTTGAAAGACTTGTTTCATAATTAGTTTAGGGAGGATTATTGAAAATAAACTAGTTATGAAAAGATTCTTAAAGTAAAAGGGGTTATTATGAAAAATATATAGTTTTGTCTTTGCTTATAAAGTTTCTTTATTTGCATGGGCTAAGGTGACAAACTAAAAGTAGAGTCGATGGCTGGAGTATATAAAGATTTAATATGTTTCCTTATTGATTACGTCTTATTTTTATTGTGGTGAAAGTGTGCGTATTCTCTCTAAGAGATTGTGTGTGTTAATCGTTTAAGTGCATTGCTCAACAAAAAAAATCGTTTGAATGTAAACGTCTTTCTTCTTTCAGTTTGTATTTTGTACTTGAACTTAAAACACCTCTTCTATTATGAGAAGTAGACAGGTGTAAGACGAATAATATTTATGATTTGAATTGAATGAATGCTGAGAGAATATATATGACTTAATATTGATAACCTAAAACTTTGGTTTATATCAATCCTAATATAATACAAATACTATTATAATTCTAACTTTAATACAAATCCGCTAACAGCCTCTCGCAGTTGGAGCAGGAATCAAACAAACACTCAAACTGTCTTGAAACTCAACAAACAAAGAGAACAATACTTGTATATTCACCAATGATGTTCTTTAGGACATCAAAATACTCAAACTACCTCGAAAGTCAGCAAACAAAGCAGGCGGTACTTGTGGAAGAACTTGTAGATTTACCAATGATGTGCTTTAGGACATCAAAATTTGCACGGATATTCTTGAAGAAGTAACACCAAGCGGCATATTGAAGAAGTAACACCAATAATCGAGCTTTAGTCGAGTTTAGGTGGACTTCCTATGAAGACTGGTTGAGCTATAGTCGACTTTAGCTGGACTCTATATGAAGATTGGTAGAGATTTAGTCGACTTTAGATGTGAAAAAAAAACGTGGAGAATTTTAAAGATACAAAAAAACCAAAAAAAACAATCGAACTTAATTATTTCTTCAACCAATACCAAATTCAAACGAATCTTCAATCAAAACCGAAAATCAAAACAAACAATTTCTTTAAACCAAACATGATCAAACGAATTTTTTTTTCTTTTTTTTTTAAACTGTAAGACGTGAAGACTAGTCGAGCTTTAGTAGGAGACTAGTCGAGCTTTAGATGACCTATATCTCATTGTTGCTCAAAATCAAAACCAAAAAAGAAAAAGAAAAAAAAATGTCAAAAAACGAACACCAGAAAATTTTAGTAACTTTAGAAGTACTTCAACGACCTAAGTCCCATTATAATAAAGGAGTGTTTGGTCGATTGAATATACGTTTTAAAATTATTTTTTCATACTTTGTTACAAAACTATACTACTATACCATCTGGAAAATATGTTTTAGTATGCGGCTTGCTTGAAATATGTAAATCTAGTAAACTCATTATAATGGATCTCATGCTATATTAAGGGCATGCTTGGTTAAAGGTTATAAGGGGTAAACAATGGTAAAGGTAATAATTGATGGAGCTTGCTTAAAGGGATAATAATGCCCCATTACCTAGTATTGGGTAATACCCCATTACACGACAAATTGAGGGGAATGCCATTACATTGCATTGCATTACTTTTACCATTGCTTTTCCCTTTCCCCTCTTTCAACCAAGCGGGCCGTAAATGTTGCATTGTAAGTTATCAAGCTCTTAAACAAGGAAATAGGAAAATGAAATGAAGACCACACTCTTGAATGTCAAAGCATACGGTAGGGTGTGTGGTGGGGGTTGCGTGTTCCCACTAGCCAACACGAAAACGCCAACAACCGTGACTCGCGTTTTAGAGTCTTGTGCCGTCGTTGCCAGCCCAAATAGTTCGGGTTTTTCTTTCTTTTTTTGTGTTGTATTTGCATTTTAGTGAGTTATGTAAGTGTGTCCCAGGCATTAGAAATAGGAGGGAAGGATTTTTGTGTAGTGTGATAAAAATGCTAAGGTGACACCACTTTTCCACATGTCACCCCCCCTATGACACCAATGCTACCTTAGGCTACGCACATCACTTCGGTCGTGGTGTAGGTCGACCGAATCGATTGTCGGTCGCGGTTGATGTAACCAATCGGTCGGGGGTGCTTTTTTTTGTTCGATCGTCTGTCTGATCGATTGAAGCAAGAACAAAACAACAAACTTTACTACTTTTTTTTTTTTTTTTTCCGTTTTTTAGTGTGTGTTGAACAGTTGAAAATGAAGGGTTTTTTTTTTTTTTTTTTGGGTAAATGCGTGTTGTAATTTATTTAGGCTATGCCTATTTAAGGATTTTTTTTTCGTACTTTTTTTGAAATATTATTTGTAAATTTGGTTTTCTATAAAAGAAATAAAAGAAAAAAAAAACCATGTAATGAAATTAAATTTTGTTAGTTGAAAAAAAAGAAAAAAAAAAGATGAAGATCGACTTAGTGTGATAAAAAGTTGTATGTTGGTCGCCGAAGAAGAGAGAGTTAATGTGGAAGGTCGTCCATGATCACCAATATGCATGAGAATTGATACTTACACCACATTTTTTGATTCATTCACCACCATTTATGCATTACAGTATTGTACTGTACAATACTGTAATGCATAAATGGTGGTGAATAAATCAAAAAATGTGGTGTGAGTATCACCTCCCAATATGCATAGCCTTATGCTCTTAGACTATCTTTATCAACAATCTATCACAACCCAATCTTTTAATAAAATATTATTTTATCTTTCCTCCACTTAGACAACCAATCTTTATTTTATTTTTTTACCATTTATCAATAACCCAATTCAACCAATACATCCAACCAATCAATTTTTTTTATAAAATAATAAGTATTTAAAAAAAACAAACAAACAAATAGCCATTAAAACATTGACATGTGGCAGATTGTAGGTTTGCTCTTGGGTTGCTTGGTGATTTAGATTGGAAGAGAAGATTGGATGCTAAGATTAAAAAATTATGACTTTATATGTATATTCTTTGAATTGGGTTGGCAACCCAACTAATAAACATAGTCTTAGAAGTTGTCACTGTACCTAGGGCTCACTACAAAATAAATGACATTTGCTCACTAAACCAAGTGCGAGCAAATGATAGAAAAACAGTCACTAAAAGCTAATATATCAACTCCCACTAAAAAAGAAAGAGTAAGTAACAAATGGATCACTAAAAGTCTTTTGTTACTACAATTTTAGTGAGCAAAAGTTTAAAAGATTCGGTGACTCAACCTTTTTAGTCACTAAAGGGTATATCAGTTCTCTATAAAATAACTAAAAGAGTAAACTGCAAAAATCATCCCTGTGGTTTGTGTAAATTCGCAAGAATCATCCCTATCTCAAACGTTCAGCATTAATCATCCCCAAGTCCACAAACGTTTAGCAATAATCATCCCTGAGCACTAACGTCGTTAGTTTTACCCGTTAAGTGTTAAATTATATTTTCCCGTTAGTCCCTCCGTTAACATTTGTTGCACCGTTAGTCCTCATTTTACATTTTCGTCACTTTTTTTCGTTTTTGTCCGTTTTTACTCGTTTTCGTCAGTTTTTTGTCCGTTTTTACCGTCATTTTTATCCGTTTTCGACCGTTTTTTTTTTTATCCGTTTTCTTCCGTTTTTTGTCAGTTTTCGACTTTGTTTTACGTTGTTGTCTGTTTTTATCCGTTTTCGACCATTTTTTACGTTTTTATCCGTTTTTGTCCGTTTTGTCATTTTTTATCCGTTTCGACCGGTTTTTTACGTTTTATCCGTTCCGTTTTTTCACGTTTTCTGTTTTTACGTTGTTGTTGTCCGTTTTTATCCGTTTTCGACCGTTTTTACGTTTTCATCCGTTTCGTCCGTTTTTTACGTTTTCGCTTTTTTACGTTGTTGTCGTTTTATCCGTTTTGACCGTTTTTTAAGTTTTTTCCGTTTTCGTTGGAAAAAAATATTTTCGAAAAAAAAAAAAATTATAAAAAATACATTTTCAAATATTTTTTTAAAAAATCTTATAATTTTTCAAAATTTTCAATATGTCGAATTTGAAAAAAAAAAATATTTTTCAAATATTTTTATTAAAAAAATTTTTTTTCCAATATTTTTGAAATTTGGACATATTGTAAAAACAATTTCGAAAAATATTGACAAAAACGGACATTTTGATTTTTTTTCAATTTTTTTTTCGGAAATATTTTTTTTCCAATTTTTTTTTTTGAAATTTTTTTCCATTTTTTTTTTCTTTTTGGAAAAAATTTTCAATATGTTGAAATAGTACAAAAACGAAAGAAAAACGGACAAAATGTAAGAAAAATGGACAAAAACGTAAAAAATCTAGCGAAAAAGATTAAAAAACAGGCGAAAACGTCAAAAATCGGGCGAAAACGTAAAAAAAACGGACGAAAACAGATAAAAACGTAAAAAAAGGGTCGAAAACGGATAAAATACTGACAAAAACGGATAAAAACGGACCACAACGTAAAAAGACTGGCGAAAACGTAAAAAAACGGATAAAATCGTAAAAAAAGGGTCGAAAACGGATAAAAAACTGACAAAAACGGACAACAACGTAAAACTACGAAAACGAAAAAAAGAACGAAGAAAACGGATAAAAAAAAAACGTAATGGTCGATTGAAACGGATAAAAGCGGATAAACGGACAACAACGTAAAAAAAAAAGCAAAACGTAAAAAAAGGGACAAAACGGATAAAACGAAAAACAAAGCGGTCGAAAACGGATAAAAACTGACAAAAACGGACAAAAACGAAACGCAGTAAAAACGGACAAAATCGTAAAAAAGTGACGAAAACGTAAAATGAGGACTAACGGTGCAACAAATGTTAACGGAGGGACTAACGGGAAAATATAATTTAACACTTAACGGGTAAAACTAACGACGTTAGTGCTCAGGGATGATTATTGCTAAACGTTTGTGGACTTGGGGATGATTAATGCTGAACATTTGAGATAGGGATGATTCTTGCGAATTTACACAAACCACAGGGATGATTTTTGCAGTTTACTCTAACTAAAATGACAGAAGGTTTTAGCCTATTTTCAGTCAGCAAAAGTCTCTAAAAACATTTAAATTAGGATGATGTTACAGAAATCTAGACAATTACAAACTCAACAATATAAATAAACTATAAATTTATTGCTAGAAACACATGTTTATAATCTAATTCAACTTTTAAACCAACTTCTATGCAAGATAATAGAGAACAATTCTGTTACATCAGTAAACATCCTATATCCTATCAGATGCTCATAGCCATTCTTCCATTAGCAGTAAGCGATCCATCAACAGAAAGACTCGATATTGGATGCTCCAGCGAACCAATAACTGCACATAACATTGTGGATTATACAAAAGAAAATCAAAATATAAAGTAAAAACAATGTGATTGAAAGACTAACACACACCTAGAACACCACCCGCCAGCAGTTGAGTCATTTCCACCTCCACTACCAAGTTGACAAGGTAATTCAGAATCACCATATGGAAGGCCACCTTCAATACAGGTGTCGTTATAGCAACCATGTCCACTTGCACCACCATAACCTCCCCTACTGCCAATTCCATTGCTTAATAAATGTCCCCTGCCAACACCTCCCGTGCAACCTGTTCACAAAGTCGATCCTCAGTTTTACCATCATTTTACTACAAAAGGAGAAATTTCAGTCTGTGAGCATACATACCCATCCTAGATGTGCTGACTTTACCCGTTAGGGGAACAGTAGCAGTCCTCGCCCTATGAAAATGCACAACAAACCCTTGTATAGGCCTTCAACCAGTATATCTTCAACACGACATATCTGAAAAAAATCATATATATATCAAACTTGACATAACAAAGAAAATGACTACCTTTCATCTAATTTGGTAACTCTTGTAAACTGCAATCACCTGAAGAGTGAAGGACAATGAAGCATTCACATAGCAGTCATCAAGTGGACGAAGAAGTTCGTCTGGACATACTGGAGAACTACAATTTAATTTTGGGGTCCTGGTATCATATCCAATAATACAGTACATTCAGTAAAACACCAATAAAGCATGCTTAGGTAAAGCAAAGATCATAAAAGAGTAAATTGGCAAGATGGGTCGATTTGGACATTTTTGTATAGTAAACAGATTGAACGGGAAGGGTTGACCCGCAAAAAAATTTGTCCATATTAAAGTTACATAAATAGACACATTAACAATATAATCATATACAGTAGTTTCAAACTTTTAACCTATTTGGGACAAATCACAACAAAAACCAACCCATTCATAAGTAAATGGGTAGATACCACCTCTATAAAAGAGCAACTAACTTACACAACGTCATTTGTGGCATTTCCTACGGGACCATGCAGAACAGAACCTGGACCAACCTTCAAACCACAAGAGGCAATGGGATCAGTTAACGGGAGGATATCACTGATCATTAGTAAGGGACAAATCACATAGTATATGTAGTGTGAACAAGTTCTAATAGAAAAACAAATAAACGTGTCCATGGTCGTTCTTTATCTTACCAATTCTCACTCAGAGTCAGATGTAACATAAACAGATCAGAATAAAATCAGAACAAACAAAAAAACTGTAGATACTTACATTGACGCCATAAAACAGTGAAAGACCTAGCCGTTGTGCTTCGATACAGTCACCTGGTCCTGACAGGTTTAGCAAACCTTGCCCGCGAACCTCAAGATTTGCATTAGAATGTATCTAGAAGACCCCTGAGAAACATATGTAATATCAACCACAAGAATTAGATCATACTACAGAAAACAGTAAATCACGTATTCTTCTAAGTACCTTGAGAACAATAAGATTTGTCTAAGTACCCCTGCTTTTGGGGTTTAAGCGAGCTAATAAATCGTCAATGAAAGCTTTTCCTCCTCTACTGCAATACTCAACAGATAATCAAGAAAAGAAACATGTTAATTTAGTAACTCAGCCTTCCCTTCATATCAATAGCCACAATTCAGTATGAAAATGGATGACATCAGAGGACTTTTCAGATGAACAATACTTACTGGTTGTAGTTAAATACAAAAACTCTCTCTTGCACTGAAATTGCCCTCAGATATCCCAAATTCAATACTATGTATGTCACGAGGATTGGTATGTGCTAAAACACATACCTTTTCATTATCAAAACTGACCCAAAATAACCAAGAAAGAGCCGTTTATTGTTAATATTTGCGTGTTTCTTGAGTTTATGCATGTGCAGGTACGGATATGACGAAACAGACAAAAAGAAAGCCAAAATCAAAGAAAACCGAGCACGAGAGATCAAGAGAGTTTAAGCTGAGCCGGAAGGTCGGAATTGTGCATTTTGGAAGATTTTATTCTCTAAAGATGATTTTTAGAAGTTACAATCAAGTTTGAAGAGTTGTCAAGATTAGTCCCTGAACTTTGAGCTTTTGGCAAAAGTGATCCCTCAAGTTTCAGAATTTACAAGTTTAACCCTTGGATTATTTAAGATTGACAAGAAAGGCCCTTGATGAACATTTTCATATTTACATGTGTGGTCCCTGGATTTTCAGATTATACAAGTTTAGTCCCTATGAGCTTAATTGAGTACACTTTTAATCCAAATATAATCCTAAGTCCAATCCAAAATATCAAAAGCCCAAAACTAAATACCCACACCCGGTCCAATATCCACACTTATACCCGGTTTGCTATATTAACCCGTTTCCCCACTTGGACCCTGGTCAACCATCCAAGACCCGGTCAATAAACTCAAATAACTATTAAAATCAGCGCCTAAATTTACCCCAAACCTGGTAAACCTTATGAACCCTAATTACCAACATAGTCAATTGGTCAAAATTACCATCATTAAGGGCAAATTTGTACTTTCCTCGACACCTACTCACACGGGTGCCATGTCGCTATCCGTGTGTCACATACCCTCATTCATGGCTTCTGATTGGTCTAAGATGCGTGGCTTAAATGATCCAAGGGTTTAGATGAAAGGATTGTAAGTGGGATTGATCTGATGGCTCAAAACGCTCAAAAGAAACACACATTTGCACTTCTGGATCCTTCCATGAGCTCAGCTCAGCTATATATACCTCCTCTGATTTCCATTGTAATGTATGTAGAGTAGGATTAGAGTAGAGTGTATTTCTGAGTAATTTTTACTTGTTTTCAATGTTTTAGTTTTAATTCCAGTCATTATAATCTCCTTTGTACTCAAACTTTATTAATACAAGTTTTCATTTTCATTTAAATCATTGTTTCAGTGTTTCATCTCAGTTTATTATTGCTTTCAAATGCTTATTTGAACTTATTTCAAATCTAAGTTAGTGTGATATTCAGATTTTACTCTCATTTACACTTGGTCAAAGAAAGTCAAATTCAGAATTATGATAACTAAATGTTGCTGTTCTGCTGATATGGAGATAGATTTGGGTTGATTTAGATCTGATATGGGTTGATTTCAGAGTTAGGTTACTATTCCTTTAGAATCAAAAGCATGCCATAGTGGCAGGACTATTGTAAGTCTCATTTTGTTACAATCATTGATTAGTAGTGGAACTTGTTCTAATGATGCTTGTTTCTTAAATTTGTTTTTAATTGTGTAGTTAGTTAATCTGATGCTTGATTTAGTTGAAGTAATTATCTGTTACATCAGTAGTTTAGTTAGGATTGATAGCTGAATTGCTGAATTTTCTGCATACTCAACTGTTGAAGACTGCACATTATGATACTTGAGTTTTTTGTGTTATTTTGCTGCCCTGATCTCTTCTGTTAGATCTTATGAGATTAATGGAATCTGAGTTATAGTTAGTCATGGTGTAGATTTAAGTTTAGTTGCATTTAGTCTCACATCAGATAGGATTTAGGGTGCTTGGATTAGATCAGATAGGATAGAGAGAAGTCCATTTAGTGCTCAATCTTGGTTGCAGTGGTCTCTATTAGTAGCATTTAGGTAATATAGCTTATTGTATTTCATAGAATAGTCAAATTTTTGCTTCTGCACTTCTTATCTGCTTATCAGTTTAGTTTAAGTTGCATAAAGCCATAATTTGGGTTTAGAGTTGGTTTAGTCAGCTTTTTCATGTCTTAGTTTAGCCTCTCATATCATTCACAGTGATTCTGAAGCAAATAAATTTCATAAAAGTCAAATATCTCATCTGTTTTCAAAAGTTAAAATTCATCAAGACAGGTTTACATTAACTGTTCTGTGTACACACTCAGTTAATACTGAGTGTGTAACAGTTTCTTTCAGCAGCCATATCTTGTTCATATAAGTTTGTTTTTGGTTGAAATTTGGTTTATTCACTCTCTGGTTGGTAGACTAGAGATCTCCATTTTTGGTTCTAAGTTTGGCTTATTGGTTAAGCAGTTGCAATAGCTCAAACAGAAGGGTCTAGTTAGCTTTAGTGCTTAAGTTGCAGTTGCATTAATCAGTTGTAGTTTGCTCTATATAGGTTAGGATTAGCTGCTTTAAGTTGTAATTAGCTTATTTTAGTCTAATATAGCTTCTGTAACAGTATGGTGACTTGTTGTGCTTATTAGCTTATTTTCAATAGCTTTTTCATAATCAGTTACACATCAGCTCTTAATTCTCATACATAAGCCCATGTTTTCTTATTTTTCATAGATTTAGAATAACATTTTAGAATTTTCCTGAATTTTTCATAATTTTTAGTCACTGTTTAGTATTTTTCATTATTTAAATCAGTTTTTATTCACTTTTAAATAGCTTTATTTGCAAATAATTCAGAAAAAGTTCCAAAAAATAATTTTTCAATTTTCCCAGTTTAAGATAAATATAAAAAGCATAAAAAATATTTTTCCCTATTTTTTCCCTTTTATTTAGTATTTTTCACAATTTAAATTAGATTTAAATAGTTTTAAATTAGAAGAAAATAGAAAAATAATCAAAAAAATAAAAAAATAGTTTTTAAAATTCTCTTAGGATATTTTAGATTTTATAAAATTATTTTCATAATTTTCCCCTTTGTTTTTATAATTTTTAGTTATTTAGTCTTATTTTTAAAGTTAAAAATTAGTTTTTAATTCTTATAAAATCCAGAAAATTCTTAAAAATTAGTTTTAATTCATAAATAGTTTTCAAATATCATTTTTAGTATAAAAGTAATTTTAGGTTATTTTTAGGATTTAGAATAGGCGTAATTGCATTTTATTCGCGTTTCGTTTTAATCCCGTTTTTTGCGTTTTAGTGTAGAATTGCGTAGTTTGCCATAATTCTTAGGTTTTCCCCATAGATTTTAGTTCCATTTACTTTCATGATCCCGTAGTTTAGAAAACTTCATATTATCCCCTTCTCTTATTCAAATCCCGATAATCGAGACGTGAGTTGGAAATTCCATTCAACCCTCGTTCGGAACGATCTCGGTGCTCAAACCTAACACGTTTGAGTTACCCGTATACTACACTTCTCATCTATTATTGATCAGTGTCCGAACTGTTTTAAGTTTCTTACGGTTAGTCATTCACAAGTGGCTAGCTTGTGTGAGATAACTTGACGGGTTTTGGTTTCGAATCAATTTTTGGCGCCGCTGCCGGGGAGGGCTTGTAGCGAGTTTTCGTATTCCGTCTCGAATCGCGTGCATTTGAAGATCCTTCCCCGAGTGAAGTTACCGTCGTTTTTGTATATTTATCTTTTTGAAAAACCATAAAAATTAAAAAAACCAACAAAACAAACCCGAACGTTAATTGTTACGTCGGCTCACCTTGAAGGTACAACCTATACACGGGGTATAAGGAAAGTCTTGACATTAAATTGCAGACTGAAGAACGATCCACTCTTCGTTCCCGCTCATTTAGCGTACTTTTGAGAGCTAACGAGCACCGGTTGACGTGACGGTTACAAAAATATTGTGTTTTCTTAAATATAAAAACCCAAAAAGATTTTACTTTTCAAAAATATGTTTTCTAAAAACCCAAAAATATTCTTCTTTTATCCTCTGAACCCGATAATTCTTTCTCCTTAACCCTCTATATGTTCAATTCCCATGGAAACAATCAATTATCGTCATTGTTTTCATTGCAAAGGCCGTATGGGAGAAACTCAGTATTGTTGTTTGAATCCAGAATGTGTATGTGAGCGATGTGGACACCCCGGTTCTAAAAAATCTTGCTATTGTTGCGACTTAGCCGACAAACAATCTCGAGATGACTCTAAAAATGTTTCTGACCATCCGTCACAACCCGAGATATGTTCTTATCATCGTTGCCTTCATTGCCAAAGCCGTATGGAAGAGAAACAATTTCGGTGTTTGAAATGTATATGTGATTGGTGCGGAAATAATTGTCGGAATGGATTTTGTGATGTATGCCAGAATTTTATCAATCCAAATCCAGATCTCGCTCGTCTTTATGCACGTCTAGAACAAAATGGAACTCTTCATAATGATGATGATATAAAAGCATGGTGGAAGAATTTACTTGGAGAACCTTCGATTCCTACTCCCTCTCCGGTGAGGGAAATGGAATATGTTTCTGAACCAGAGGTGAATCCCGTTCAAGAACCAGAGCCTATCACGGAAATGGTGGAAATAGCTAATTCTTATCCGGATAATTCTTCGATTTATCAGCTCTTGTGCATATGGTGCAGAGGACCCGAATATGGTTGGAATTGTTCCGGTTGTAGCAATGGAAAATCTGGAACCGAGTTTCACCACAATCCTAACTATGAGATAACCGATTTTCCTAACCAACCTCTGTACCATGAGCCAGAATCATACTCTTGTGAGTACTGTGGTGGTCCTCACCAAGGTTTTCAATGTCAAGTTCAATTTAACAACTCAACCTTTGGTTATGAACCTTACCCGTATTCGTCACAACAATCGTACTGTTGTGAGTATTGTGGAGGTCCGCACGTTAATTCCGATTGTCAGATGCAGAATCCGATTGTTTACGAGCAAGTTCCTTGTAACAATTATGATTATCCTTATAACCCACCTCCACAATACCAAGAAGTTCAACCACCACCTTCTCCATGTTCTAAAGAATTTAATCAAAAAGTTCAAGAGATCATGATTGATCTTAAGAGTCTTCTTGAAAAACTTTCCCACGGAAAAGAAGATCCTCCTCAGAAGACCTATCGTGATTTATTAGCTGAAGAAGCCGCAAAAGTGATCCAACATCGTCCAACTACCTATTATTACGATTCTGATTCTGATGACGATTATACTCCTCCGAGTGGCAATCCCACTCCCGTTTCGAGCCTTTAATTTCGATCCTTCCCTTCTCTCACGCTTCGGTTGAGAGAAGTGACATCGTTTTGGAAGAGGTCGATGATCATATTTCTACGGATATCGTTGAACCCGTTGATTCTCTCATAATGGGGGATGAGCATCTTAGTACTATTCCGGAAACGGAAGAGACTAATGTTGAGATCCTTATCCCAATCCCAAGAGAGTCTGGGGTTGTTGTTGATATTTGTGATGAGCCTTCTCTTGATATTTCAAACGATCATGTTGAGATGTTCTCCGATTCCGATGATGAGTCTTATGGAAACATCGATTTTGTCGACGATTTACCTTCTGAGCCCGTCCATATAGAAGAAGTAAATGATTTTGAGCCAGAAGAAGAGATTGAGCCCGATGATATTGAGATCGAGGATGAAGCATTACGAGAAACATTGTCGAATGTTTATCTTCTCATTTCTAAGATTGAAGCCCTAAACGATAATTCGAGTTCGCCTCCTATCTCCGTTAAAGATAGCGACTTCTCTCCCGAACTTGAGATTTTCCGATTTGATGAAGAGATTAGTGGCAGTCCCACTATGGCAGATGTTTATCCTCCGATTCTTGAGTGATTCTACTTCGAGGTTGATATGAGCAAGGTTTTGAACGATATTTCCAATAATTCGACAAATGACCCAATCATTGAGGATGCGATTGATGACCCAATACCACCGGGTATTGAGGATGTTGTTATGAATGATCCCGAGGGGGATATGATGTTTCTTGATGGACTTCTTGAATCTCCTCTCTCTATTGAGTCGACCATCCTTTATCCCGTTGAGCTAACATGTGAAGACAAAATCTTTAAACCAGGGATATGCATTGATGAGCCTTTTGTTAAAATCATTTCTGGATATAAGGATCCTTTCTTGGATGCCTTCATTTGTGAGCCTAAACCTCTTATCTTTTACCATGAGCTCCCGTCTTTCTTGGAGTTTTCTCATTTCTATCCATCATCCTTTCGTCCACCCGCAAAACCACCGGATGATGGATCCTTCTTACATTATATGCCTTATCCACCCATTTTATTCTCCACCCAACCCACCCAGTCTCATTCTTTCGAGAATGAGGACACCGTTTTTGACCCTGGTATCTCTACCACTTTCTTCCCCAAGGACAAATGAATTCGGGGCGGGTCAAGCTAACGACTCGATAACAAAACAAGCGTTTCTTTCTATTTGTTTTCTAATAAGTGACGTGAAGGGGTCTGCCTCTTCGATTTCTCGTGTTTGGTTGTTTGTGATGTTTTGTTCAGGATGTTCCCGATATGAAGACTCTCGTGCTCGAAGTTTATCATTTCTCTACTCGAGTTTCATGATCGATGTTGATGGAAATCCGATATCCTTAATCTTATCGACTAACGTTTATCTTTGAGCATACTTAATAAACGGCTTTTAGATTTTCGTGATACCCTTGTTTTAAACATTGAGGACAATGTTTCGTTCTAGTCTGGGGTAGGGTAATCTTCGATTTGATTTGACCGCACTTGCTTATTTTTTGTCGTGTACTCTCGCAACCCCGTTTTTCCTTAGAAAATGAAAATTTTGTGCAAAAATGTGAAAAATTTTAAAAAAAAATTTTAAGCTTTTGTTAAGTCTTTTTGATTGAAAAGTTTGCTAGTTTCTTAGATAAGAAGCTATAAAATACGAATTCTAGCTCACAAGGCCAAGAATTTGCAAGTTTCCCTGAGTGATTTTAAATATGCATAACTTTATTTCATTAGACGAAGCATTTGCTAAGTTAATATATGTTTTGACACCTTAATCTGATTGACTTTCCGCTGGTGAGAGTAGGAATAGAATTCTGACTTGACCGGGCGTGTTGAGCCCTAGCTTGTTCCCTTAACCATAGATAATCTAAAAATTATCGGCTAAGCATCTGCGGATCTCATTATTTGGGATTTTAAATTTGCAGAGATCGGGAAGTGATAGAGTTACTTATGAGTTTAGATGCTAAGCGTGGAGTAGTTGGTTCTCGTTAGAGCCCATCGAAGGTACTTATGGCTTTTTGTTCCCACAAAATTGTTTCACCCCATATCTGTCTAATAATAATTAGAGATGTTGAGTTTTTGGCGATAGTTAGTTCTTTATCTTCTTAAAAGAATCTTTGTTTTAAAAAATTGGGTACACATCAAGGATCCGTAATAAATAAATGAGTAATCAGTGATAAGTGATAAAGTAATAAGTAAAGTTGTGAGCTGCGGTGTCGAGATCGGACCCTTGGATCTTTAGCCAGGATTGAGTGAGGTCTTAGCCTAGCCAGCCGGGATCCTCATTTCATGAAGCCTATAGTCTTGGAATTACCCCGTGAAGCTCCGTAGTTCATGGCTTATATAAGTAAAAGTATAAGTGAAAAAAAAAAAAAAAAATGATGAAAAATGTGTTGAAAATTGAAAATGAAAAATAAAGTATAAGTTAATAAAAATTCCTTGATGTGGACCTCATTTTTACGACAATGGTTCTTGAGAGAAGGCGGATAACTAATTATCGACTTAGCTTTGTATCTTTATCGGAATAAAAGTTATCGAAACGAGAATTTGAAGAAATTCATTTCTCACAAAAATAAAAAAATCTAGAGGAAAATAGGAAAATGGGAACAAAAGGTAATTACACAAGTAACTTCCATGGGTAGTGTTAGCATCTAGAATCATATTTAACAATGATTTCGGTTTTACGCTTAGTTTGGGACTTGTGAAAAATCAGGGACGATGTATTCTATCCGTATGGTCACTTCACGCTGTGTTGTGTTTCCTATTCCGTGATCCTAATGTGTCGTTTGAAAAATGTTGGAGTTATTGATCGACATGAAAGTTCAACAAACCGTCATTCATAATTGGAATGTGCTTAACCGTAATATCTATACATGTGAATTAAAAGGTAAACGGGGCGTTTTTAGAATTAGGGGTTTCTTAATCTCTTTTGAGGAATCTTTGCTACTTCTTCATAGGTTTAGTAGAAAGAGATTTGAAATCCTTGGTTTTAGAAGCGTGAGGACACGACAATGGTTTCGTCTGGGGTATTTTGGTATGTGCTAAAACACATACCATTTCATTATCAAAACTGACCCAAAATAACCAAGAAAGAGCCGTTTATTGTTAATATTTGCGTGTTTCTTGAGTTTATGCATGTGCAGGTACGGATATGACGAAACAGACAAAAAGAAAGCCAAAATCAAAGAAAACCGAGCACGAGAGATCAAGAGAGTTTAAGCTGAGCCGGAAGGTCGGAATTGTGCATTTTGGAAGATTTTATTCTCTAAAGATGATTTTTAGAAGTTACAATCAAGTTTGAAGAGTTGTCAAGATTAGTCCCTGAACTTTGAGCTTTTGGCAAAAGTGATCCCTCAAGTTTCAGAATTTACAAGTTCAACCCTTGGATTATTTAAGATTGACAAGAAAGGCCCTTGATGAACATTTTCATATTTACATGTGTGGTCCCTGGATTTTCAGATTATACAAGTTTAGTCCCTATGAGCTTAATTGAGTACACTTTTAATCCAAATATAATCCTAAGTCCAATCCAAAATATCAAAAGCCCAAAACTAAATACCCACACCCGGTCCAATATCCACACTTATACCCGGTTTGCTATATTAACCCGTTTCCCCACTTGGACCCTGGTCAACCATCCAAGACCCGGTCAATAAACTCAAATAACTATTAAAAATCACCCCGCGCCTAAATTTACCCCAAACCTGGTAAACCTTATGAACCCTAATTACCAACATAGTCAATTGGTCAAAATTACCATCATTAAGGGCAAATTTGTACTTTCCTCTGACACCTACTGACACACGGGTGCCATGTCAGCTATCCGAGTGTCACATACCCTCATTCGGCTTCGATTGGTCTAAGATGTGTGGCTTAAATGATCCAAGGGTTCAGATGAAAGGATTGTAAGTGGGATTGATCTGATGGCTCAAAACGCTCAAAAGAAACATACATATGCTCTTCTGGATCCTTCCATGAGCTCAGCCACTATATATACCTCCTCTGATTTCCATTGTAATGTATGTAGAGTAGGATTAGAGTAGAGTGTATTTCTGAGTAATTTTTACTTGTTTTCAATGTTTTAGTTTTAATTCCAGTCATTATAATCTCCTTTGTACTCAAACTTTATTAATACAAGTTTTCATTTTCATTTAAATCATTGTTTCAGTGTTTCATCTCAGTTTATTATTGCTTTCAAATGCTTATTTGAACTTATTTCAAATCTAAGTTAGTGTGATATTCAGATTTTACTCTCATTTACACTTGGTCAAAGAAAGACAAATTCAGAATTATGATAACTAAATGTTGATGTTCTGCTGATATGGAGATAGATTTGGGTTGATTTAGATCTGATATGGGTTGATTTCAGAGTTAGGTTACTATTCCTTTAGAATCAAAAGAATGCCATAGTGGCAGGACTATTGTAAGTCTCATTTTGTTACAATCATTGATTAGTAGTGGAACTTGTTCTAATGATGCTTGTTTCTTAAATTTGTTTTTAATTGTGTAGTTAGTTAATCTGATGCTTGATTTAGTTGAAGTAATTATCTGTTACATCAGTAGTTTAGTTAGGATTGATAGCTGAATTGCTGAATTTTCTGCATACTCAACTGTTGAAGACTGCACATTATGATACTTGAGTTTTTTGTGTTATTTTGCTGCCCTGATCTCTTCTGTTAGATCTTATGAGATTAATGGAATCTGAGTTATAGTTAGTCATGGTGTAGATTTAAGTTTAGTTGCATTTAGTCTCACATCAGATAGGATTTAGGGTGTTTGGATTAGATCAGATAGGATAGAGAGAAGTCCATTTAGTGCTCAATCTTGGTTGCAGTGGTCTCTATTAGTAGCATTTAGGTAATATAGCTTATTGTATTTCATAGAATAGTCAAATTTTTGCTTCTGCACTTCTTATCTGCTTATCAGTTTAGTTTAAGTTGCATAAAGCCATAATTTGGGTTTAGAGTTGGTTTAGTCAGCTTTTTCATGTCTTAGTTTAGCCTCTCATATCATTCACAGTGATTCTGAAGCAAATAAATTTCATAAAAGTCAAATATCTCATCTGTTTTCAAAAGTTAAAATTCATCAAGACAGGTTTACATTAAGCTGTGCTTAATGTACACTCAGTATTATCTGAGTGTGTAACAGTTTCTTTCAGCAGCCATATCTTGTTCATATAAGTTTGTTTTTGGCTGAAATTTGGTTTATTCACTCTCTGGTTGGTAGACTAGAGATCTCCATTTTTGGTTCTAAGTTTGGCTTATTGGTAAGCGGTTGCAATAGCTCAAACAGAAGGGTCTAGTTAGTTTTAGTGCTTAACTTGCAGTTGCATTAATCAGTTGTAGTTTGCTCTATATAGGTTAGGATTAGCTGCTTTAAGTTGTAATTAGCTTATTTTAGTCTAATATAGCTTTTGTAACAGTATGGTGACTTATTGTGCTTATTAGCTTATTTTCAATAGCTTTTTCATAATCAGTTACACATCAACTCTCATATCCTTCACTTTAGCCTATGTTTTCTTATTTTTCATAGATTTAGAATAATATTTTAGAATTTTCTTGAGTTTTTCATAATTTTTAGTCACTGTTTAGTATTTTTCATTATTTAAATCAGTTTTTATTCACTTTTAAATAGCTTTATTTGCAAATAATTCAGAAAAAGTTCCACAAAATAATTTTTCAATTTTCCCAGTTTAAGATAAATATAAAAAGCATAAAAAATATTTTTCCCTATTTTTCCCCTTTTATTTAGTATTTTTCACAATTTAAATTAGATTTAAATAGTTTTAAATTAGAAGAAAATAGAAAAATAATCAGAAAAATAAAAAAATAGTTTTGAAAATTCTTAGGATATTTTAGATTTTATAAAATTATTTTCATAATTTTCCCCTTTGTTTTTATAATTTTTAGTTATTTAGTCTTATTTTTAAAGTTAAAAATTAGTTTTTAATTCTTATAAAATCCAGAAAATTCCTAAAAATTAGTTTTAATTCATAAATAGTTTTCAAATATCATTTTTAGTATAAAAGTAATTTTAGGTTATTTTTAGGATTTAGAATAGGCGTAATTGCATTTTATTCGCGTTTCGTTTTAATCCCGTTTTTTGCGTTTTAGTGTAGAATTGCGTAGTTTGCCATAATTCTTAGGTTTTCCCCATAGATTTTAGTTCCATTTACTTTCCTGATCCCGTAGTTTAGAAAACTTCATATTATCCCCTTCTCTTATTCAAATCCCGATAATCGAGACGTGAGTTGGAAATTCCATTCAACCCTCGTTCGGAACGATCTCGGTGCTCAAACCTAACACGTTTGAGTTACCCGTATACTACACTTCTCATCTATTATTGATCAGTGTCCGAACTGTTTTAAGTTTCTTACGGTTAGTCATTCACAAGTGGCTAGCTTGTGTGAGATAACTTGACGGGTTTTGGTTTCGAATCAAGGATGAAGACCTGTAATCAGAAACCTAAATTATTACAATGCCATTTAAGGTTCATCAATGAACATAACTCAGTTATAGCAAAATTACTAGGACAAAATAAGGACAAAATTTTGTTACATGCTTTTCAACAGTAAACCAAATGTGTGCAAATATGATCCATCGAGTAACAAATCATAAGGGTAGATATACTCACAGTATAGCATTCTTACAAAATTACATGATACATGTGTAGATTATTAGGTTCACGCCCCTATTTTATATAGACTGCATAAAAGTACTCTACTCACTTGCTGCAATGATGATCAGGGAGCTTGCCATAAGTTAAATCGATAGTCGTTACGGACATTTGGTTAAAAAAACTATTTTGCACACATTTAATAATGCACAAATCTCTTACTAACTCCTTCAAGTTTCTTATTAATTTTTTATGCATGATCCTAATGTCCTAATCCAGGGACAAAAAGATCTAAACATCCTTTCATACTTCTGAGAAACGCTTGTAACTAGCACTGCGCCTACACCCAAGTTAACCTACAAAATTAGTGTTTATCTACCGCCACCCATGCAATGGCTTTCTGAAACCAATTCCTTCACCAAATCAGAGGCCTTAAAACAGCCAAACTTGACATTATTACATTTGCATACTTTCAAGAGACAAGCTGCAAACTCACTTGGTCGCACATAATATCAACAACAAAAGCTGTAGAATTTCCTATTTCGTTCCTATTTCGCCTTCTCATTCCATCATTTACAGATATCAAAATTAAAAACCTAGCACAATATCGTCATATCTACAAATCAAAGTCCAACAACGATCCAATTACAGTTTCGCCTTCTCTTCCTAAAACAAACGCGGAACTACAAATTCAACTATTAAAATCAAATTTCTCAAAGGTTAAAACCTAACAACAGTATCATCCATCTATCATACACAAAGTATAGTTTTAAATAATCAATTTGTCGCAACACTCGCTCAATCAATTCTTATTCGAAATTACATAACTATAAATTAACTAACTTAACAAATGATCATGATATGTGAACAACAGATCTATACTTGAATATGATAAAAATTTAACTAGTACAAAATTTCAAAGCAATATGTAAAGAATCATTGTTTTATACCTATATAAACTGATGACCGACGAGTATTACGGTTAACTACGATGGTAATGGCGACCGGCGACGGTGCCGTCCATGGTTCCGGTGATCTGAGATGACGGAGTTAGGGTTTCTGTGACGGAGTGTGGCCGGAGTACGACGCAATTAGGGTTTCGGTGACGGAGCGTGGCCGGAGTACGACGCAATTAGGGTTTCATTGAGTGTGGTGTGTGGGAGTGACGGAGTGTGTGGGATCGAGAGATGAATTGAAAGCAATTGGGCGTGTTTATTTTTTTTATTTTTTTTAACTTTTCCTTACTATATTTATATGATATACAGTACATATTTTTAATTTTGGTTTTGTTATTTTTATTTGGCGACTTTTATAATTTTTAGTAAGCAGATCTTTTAGTCACCATATGTCATTTATTTTGTAGTGGCTCTTAGAAGTTGTCACGTATGAAGGGTTGGTGCAAACTACAAACAGTTGTTGCATTATTAACGGCATACAAAAGCATTGTGGTCCAATGTATAACTAAATTTCCATGGCTACTAAGGCAGAAGAGATCATTTCTATGGCTACTTTCGGAAAAAATCTAAGATTGTGGAGCTAAGAGCTGCCATGTGGACATTGCCAGCCACAAACAGATAAAATGATAATGGAACAAACTGAATTTGTCAATAAAGATCTACTATTATTGCAATCCAACAAAATGCTCGGTAAATTTTGATCAAACAAAATATTCACTACTACATAAAGTGTTATTTGCTACGGTATTTTGACACGGTTACACAAAAAACCGTAGTAAATGAAAAAAATTAAGTTTTTTGCTACGGTTTTAATAAAAACCATGGTAACTAAAACTCATTTGCTACGGTTTGGGTTTGGTGATGGTCCTTGTTTTTTGCTACGGTTTATTTGTTAACCGTACCAAATAATGGTTTTCTGCTACGGTTTTAAAATAACCGTGTTTAATGATAACGTTTTCTGCTACGGTTTTAAAATAACCGTGTTTAATGATAATGGTTTTCTGCTACGGTTTCTTTAGAACCGTAGCAACAAAAATAAGCAAAAGCAATCTCTGCTCACCCAACGGAAATCTGCTACACATCTTCATCCACACCTACCTTCAATTCTTCTCTCATTCAATATACCACACATTTACTCATTCCAACTCAAATCTTTCAAAATCATAACATTAAACACTCCAATCAACAACCATAATAAATTTAACTTAAACCTCACAAAACTACATACAAGGTAATAGTTTATTTTGTGGATATTTTTATTTATTTTTACTCATTATAACTCTTTTATACTTAACTAATATAGGTATAAATTTTCATCATGTATCAAGATTAGAGAATTTCCACTCAAATTAAAAATATTCGGATCATAAGGTGAGTTTTATGAACTTTTTGTTATTTGTAACATTATTTATATTTTTGTTATTAGTTCTAAATAGTTGTATATACTTATATTGTTGATACGCTTATTTGTTTTTATATAGCATGTGCATCTAGATGTTATTAATAGATCATGATATGAAATTAGTTAGTACCCGTCCGAAACTAATCTAATAGAGATTAATTTCGGGCAGTCCCCGTTTGGGACTGCCTTTTGAATATTTTGTCTCATTTAGGATGTGTACACGTTTTAACGGGTTGGAATTTTAAGAAAAAATCGGTATACATTTATCCTTACTCCTACGAGTTTGCGTTTTATACGCATACTTGGGGAGTTGAGGGGAAATGCTGCCGATTTTTTCTTAAATAGTCAACCCGCTAGAACGTATACACATATGAGATAAAATATTTAAAAGGTGGGTTAGGATTTGCCACATATGACCACCTATGTTTCATTTGTACGTGCATATGATTTATTATATTATTTTAAAATTTCAGATGGAACGACAATGGATGTATGGGAAGACCGTTAATGACCCAGAATTTGTGAAAGGAGTGCAAAGTTTTCTTGTAGCTGCTGAGTCTAACCGAGTGGCTAAGGGACAAACTGAGATTTTTTGTCCATGTTCAAAATGTAGAAATTTTGTACCCTATACTGATATCAAAGCGATTGAGTTTCATTTGCACAAATACGGTTTTGTCCGTAAATATACTTGTTGGTCAGAGCATGGGGAATCACTATTTGATAATAGCACATCAAATCATGTATCAAATACTAATGAAAATAATGATTCTTGCATTAATGATAACCATGAAAATATAAAAGAGATGTTGCATGATTTAGAGGCTAATGATGGTGATATTGATCAAGAAGATTTACAACAATTGTTTGAAGACGCAGAGAAACCAGTGTACGATGGTTGCAAGAATTTTTCCGTACTTTCTGCTGTTTTGGAGTTGTTAAAGTTAAAAGCAAATAGTAGTTGGAGTGATACTAGCTTTACAAAGTTATTAGAGTTTATACACAGACTGCTTCCCGCTAATAATGAGTTACCTATTTCTACATACCAAGCTAAAAAAATAATGTGTCCAATGGGACTAGAAATTGAAAGAATACACGCATGTCCGAATGACTGTATGTTGTATAGGGGTGATAAGTATGAAAACTTGCATGCTTGTGTTACTTGCGGAACATCAAGGTATAAGAAAGAACCAAATGAAATTGATGATGATGTGACAAAAAATGGACCCCAGGCTAAGCTATTGTGGTATTTTCCTGTCATACCAAGACTGAAACGGTTATTTGAAAACAAGAAAGAGGCCAAATTGTTACGTTGGCATTCCGATCAGCGTAAAGATGACGAGAAATTAAGGCATGTGGCGGACTCCCCTCAATGGAGAAAAAATAATAACAAATTTCAAGAATTCGGTAAAGATATTAGAAATATTCGATTTGGACTAAGCTCAGACGGAATGAACCCATTCGGAAACATGAGCAGTCGTTACAGTACTTGGCCGGTTCTTTTATGTATGTACAATCTTCCACCATGGTTATGCATGAAACGTAAATACATTATGATGTCATTGTTAATTTCCGGTCCAAAACATCACTCGTATCGGTATATGAGTTCGGAGTTTGACGGAAATACGGAGTTTGGACGAGTCAGGACACGATTTAGTGGAGATACTGCACTTTCACGAGTTTCTAATGTAAACACTGTGTTTGGAAAAGGAAAAGGAAGTCAAATTGAACAAGGAACGTGGAAAAAAAGGTCGGTTTTTTGGGAATTAGAATATTGGAAGGATTTGGAAGTACGACAATGTATCGACATTATGCACATTGAAAAGAATGTATGTGACAGCTTGATGGGGTTATTGTTGAATATTCCCGGGAAAACTAAAGATGGCATTAATGCTCAAAAAGATATGGTCTCGTGGGGAATCCGGTTAGAGCTCGCCCCTGTTGAGAATGACAAAAAACGCACCTATCTGCCACCAGCGTGTTATACCATGTCAAAAGCAGAAAAAACCCAATTTTGTATATGCTTATATGATATTAAAGTTCCATCTAGCTATTCAGCAAACATTAGGAGCCTGGTATCCATGAAAGACTGTAAACTACAAGGAATGAAGTCCCATGATTGTCATGTTTTAATGGCACATATGATTCCCATCGCAATTCGTGGTTTGTTACTGAAGAATGTCCGACATACAATCACAAAACTTTGTTTGTTTTTTAACAAGATTCACTCAAAAGTGATTGAACCCGAAATTTTGGATTCATGGAAAAAAGATATTATCATTACTTTATGTCAATTAGAGATGTACTTCCTGCCGTCCTTTTTCGATGTTATGGTTTATCTAGTATCTCACATCGTCAGTGAAATTAAGGCTTGCGGTCCTGTATATTTTACATTACATGTACCCTTTTGAGAGATATATGGGCATTGTGAAGGGGTATGTAAGGAACCGGTCTCGACCCGAGGGTAGTATTGTTGAAGGATATGCTTCTGAGGAGGTCATCGACTATTATACAAACTATTTGGAAGGTATCAAAGGTATAGGCGTTCCTCAAAGTCGTCCTGTGGGTAGACTTCATGGGGTCGATACTATTGGATCGAAACAGCCAAGCCCAAATAATGAGCTTTTTGAGATTGCACATTTGGTAGTCCTTGAACATATGACGTGTGTTGCTCCTTACATTAATGAACACATGGAAAAGTTACGTGCAGAAAACATTGGTAGAACAAAGACATGGTATACGAAGAGGCATAATGAGCACTTTGCTACTTGGCTGAAAGACAAAGTGACAACAAGCGTGGGTCAACCAAACGTCGATAAAATAGTGGAAAAGCTAGGAGAGGGCCCGAGATTGCTTGTCAAAACATATGAAGGATATGAAATTAACGGCTATACATTTTACACTAAGATGCGAGATGAAAATAGTATAGTGCAAAATAGCGGAGTTACAGTGATAGCCTCCACAGGGATTACCAAAAAGTCGTATTACGGGGTGATACAAGAAATTTGGGAGCTGGATTACTATTCTTTCAAAATACCCTTGTTCAGGTGTAAGTGGGTAAATAATAGCTCAGGTGTTAAAGTTGACGATTATGGTTTCACACTTGTTGACCTTGGAACTGAAGGTTATGTGTCTGAACCCTTCATTCTCGCAAAGCAAGCCACACAAGTATTTTTTGTTCAAGACCCTAGCAATCCAAGATGGCACGTCGTTATGCCTGGTAAACGACATATACTTGGTGTTGATAATGTTGTTGACGAGGAAGAATATGACCAGTTTGACGAGCTACCACCATTTTCAGAGGGTATTCCACCGATAGATGGTGACACCACATACTTACGATCTGACCATGATGAAGGATTGTGGGTTGACACACCTGGCGCCAAACGGAGGTTTGTATATATTATAAAATTCTTATTGTTAAACGTAAACTAATAAATATGTACAACTTGTTAATTATATTTTTGCTCGCAGGAAAAAGTGAACGACCAAGAAAGGAGTTTCAAGAAATCTAAGAAGACGTTTATCTGTTTATTTATTTGTTTCAAAAAATTTGTAGACCTTAACTTATTCAAATATTTAATTTACATATTATTTAACTTTTAATTTTATGTTTGTATCAAAATTTTAGAAGTATTATTTCCCTCCCACTTTTTTCTAGTCGGACGCCACACCTTCTTCTGAAAATTTTAGAATTATTATTTCCCTCCCACTTTTTTTTAGTTGGACCGCCAAAAATAACACTCTGCTTAACCCTAGCCACCACAACCCCACTTCACATGTTTTACACATACTCGCCCCCAATTTTCCCCCTCCCTTTGTCACTGCCATGAACAAAATATTCTAATTCCTGCAATTGATCCACTGAATCTTTCAATTTTCACTACCATTTTGACAGCCAAACATCAAAATCATCTACAAAAATACCAAATTTCAGATTTATTAGGGCAATATTTTTATTCGGATTAATTTCTTCAAGTTCTGAGTTCATCTTTGTGGTAACCATTTATACTCATTATTTGATTTTGTGTTTTTTTTTATTTTTTATTTATTTTTTTATATACCTTTTGACATGAAATCGATTATAAATAACTGATTAAAGTTTTCGTGGATAAAGATTTGAATAAAATCGATTGGACTTGGATTTTTGTTTATTTAGTACTTGTGACTTACTTGAATTTGTAATAAGATTTTGAGCTTATTTGGGTTTTGATTTGATTCGGTGTGAAAAGGTAGCCCGAGAGGCTGTTTGTTTTGGTTTGATTCACAAAACGACCCACTAGGGACGTTTATTTACCCTCGGTCAAAGGGAGAAACCCACAAGGGACGTTTATTTACTCTTGTCGACCCTCGAGTTGGTACAACCAACAGCTAGAGGTTTATTTTGGTTCAAACACACCTACCAGGGTGTTGTACTTATTCGGTTTAATAGCTAGACACAAATGAGATGTTTAAACTTAGTGTCAGGTTTTGTTTTTGTCTAAACATTGTTTTGAATCAGTCACAAGCCCACTTAAGGGTGCGTTGGTTTGTTGTTTTCGGTTCAGCAAAGAAAACACCACAAGGGTGTTTGGTTCAGCTGTCATGTTTGTTCGGTTCAGCTGCAACCCAAAGAGGGTGTTTTGAGTTTGCGTGTAACAGCAGCCCGACAAGGTGTTTGGGGTCACCCCTACCCACGCTGTTTAAACTCATACAAGAATTGCCTATTTTAAACAGCTGTTGATATGTATCTGAAACTTATGCTAAGCATCTTTAGTTATTCTAAACAAACAAAGTCTTTAGAACTGGAATGTGTTCAAGCTAAGGCGGAGCCACTTAGAATTTTGATTATTGTAACTGAACTAACTAGGAATCTTATTATTATTCATAGTGTTGTTTACCTATTTTAGCATCATTTTATTTTTGCACCCACTTATTTCATATACAAACGTTACTAATTTTGGATTTGAAACTAATTGGTATAAATTCTAGGTTTAGGACCCGTTTGATTACCTCATGGTTTTGGTTTGTGTTTTACAGGTAGTTCACGAAGCTGAAGGCGAGTGTCAGTTGCAATGCGATCCAGAGGTACCCTACATTCTCAAATGTTTATGAACTTTAGGGTGTTTTTACAATAAGTCTTCATGACAGTTACTCTTATATCTAACTTAAGGCTACGTTTGCTCACCAGTGTACTGTAATGTCGCGGTTGCACCAACGAAATGAAGGATACCCATTTGGTTCACTGGTAGATTTTGCACCAGATGCAATCATGAAATGGGATGTAAGTTTACATTTTATATCAATATGTTGTATCCTTAAGTAATAGGTGTTTTCGAAAGAAAAAGTTATTTCTTTTTTGATACTACAATAGTTATTTTTGTTTGACGCCCAGGAGTGTTAACTACTGATAAAATTTGTAGGCAGGTTATTGGTCAAAATGGGCACATTATTAGTGCGGCTATATCCCCTTATAAAAGTGATGTTTTTTTTGCTTTTTAGAAGATGTGTTACTTATAGATGTCGACAACATAATAGTCAATGTAGTTGTTGTGGCCTATTGCTATAGATGTGAATATCAGAATCTGTGACTAAAGAATAATGGGCTGTTGTTGTTGCTAAAAGATGACTCCCGTGTTAACATGTATATGCCACATGTAAATGCTATTACTTTTAAATACTCTATATAAATGATCTTAAATGTATAATTTTAATTTAATGACCCGTCGCTCTGGTATGCAATGCAGAATTTTAGAGAATATCTCAGCTGCTGTTGTAAGAGAAAGATGCGACCAATGACAGGATTTGGTCAACCACCTACGAACATTGTTTCCGCATTGGGTCTAAAAGAAACTATGCTGTGGTAAGTTTTGTTTCAATAGATCTTATTCAATATTGCTTTTATGTCAAGCAGACAATTTTTCATTCTCATTTACTCCTATTGTCTTTATAGTTTTTAGTCTATGTGTTGTGATTAAATATCTCTTCTTGAACACATGTAGGTGAATATAAAGTTTTTGGAATGGATTTCTTAGAAATGGGGAGACGCAATCTAGCACTGGGGTGACCCCACTGCGAACATGGTTGGAGACGCCACAGTTAAAGTAAGGTTGTAATTCGTATACATGATCAACTAAGAACAGGTTATAAATTAATGTTTACAGACATAATGCGTTTAAAACTGTTTGGCCACCTTTAATTTGTTCATAACCTTTAAATAGTCATTTTAAGCTTTGTGAATTTCTATTTAGACGCATCAATTGATTTGCAGTTTGAAAACCAAGGCGATGACGATGATTCTGCGCACTTATGTTTTTTGGAATACAATTTACTTACCGATTCTTGGCGTGGCATCCGCATCATAAATGTAGTTGCAGCCATGGCCGGTCGTTTGAGCCTCATTTTTTTAGTTTGCCCAAAACTAAAACACCCCCGCCGCATTGCGGCGGGTTCAAATTACTTGTATATTATATGCATTTAGGATTGAATTGACTACCTACTTATAATAAATTTGTTACTCTTTATTGCATTGTGTTTATACATCTCTTATTTGTTTTTATAGCTTTGGGATGACACACCCGCTCTAACATTGCTGGAGATCGACCAAGTGGCCTATTTGACGTTGAACGAGTTTTATAGGGTTGTAGTTTATCCGTTAGATACAACGGCTCCTCAATAGTTAAGGTTTTATATTTTCATGATGATGTCGTTTAAACAATTGTAATGGATAACACTTTTGTCTAATTCGGATGTTGCGTTGGTTGATGTTTACATAAGATGTTACATTTGTTGAATATTGTTTGTGCATCGCAATCAATGTTGGTCCGTGCGAAAGATATATTGTGTTTGTTACAGGTTCTGGAAAAATATATGGTAGTGTTTGGTTACAGGTTCTGGGGAAAAAATGAATTATTTTTTTTTAAATGAAACATATTTTACTGCGGTTTACTAACAAACCGTAGCAGAAAAGAAATATTATTTTCTAAATTTTAACAGATTTTGGTACGGTTTACTAACAAACCGTAGCAGAAAAGAGTTGGCTTATGAAAGAAATTTGGTACGGTTAGAAAAAAAACCGTAGCAAATAACAATTTTATTACGGTTTGAAACCGTACAGAAGATGGTTTTGTTTTTTGGTACGCTCATATCTGCCACGGTTTTAAAACCGTGGTAAATGGCCTTAAAAACCGCAGCTAATCAAATTTTTGTGTAGTAGTGATTACTGTAGAAAGATTATTAACGATTACATTGGTTAAACTTATGGAGGTAATTTGTGAGGGACGGAAAAAGGAGGGTTCCCGCGGGTTTCCAGAAACGCTATTAATTTTTTCGATATAGTGTTAATTTTTGAAAAACAAATATTGACTTTTCTTAAATGCGAATTAAATGCACTCGGTCTATCAAAATGTGTATGGTCTATCGATTTTAACTCTTTTATATTATGGTTCAAAAAAAATTTTGCGTCCTGGTAATATTTGGTCCTGGTTCCGTCCCTGTGTATGTAGAAAATTGTTGTAAGCTACCATAAAAGTTGTGATTGTTACCCATTAGGAGCTAACCTTGATAACCATCTTATGTATAGAAGTAACATTTTTGATATACACAAATCACCTCTTCACTTTATCTTGTAAAAATACTAATAAAACATGAACAAGATAGAGGTTTTACTAGATTTATAGTACTACTTCCCTATCAAATTTGTATTTTATGAATTTAACTGTTTACTGCTAAAAATAAATAAAAACATTTGATTGAGTTTATCATATTTCCCTTACTTGCGATATTATAGTTAAAAGTAGAAAATAAAAAGATATTGAACAATTATTTTAAGATGGAGTTATTATCGAACTATTTTAAACTTTTCAAAGAAGTTAAATTAGAAAAACAAGACTTGATCAAATTATACCGATAGATTGGTAAGGAGTAATTTTTAAGTAAAGAATCTATACTTCAATATCATTTTCCTTTTATGATTCTGTTAAAATCTTGTGTGACCAATCACAATGGAGGTTAAGATATCTGAGGATAACAATAGCTTGACCCTTTCACTCTATATATAGACTCCAAAATGAAAACATTTTCACAGCTCAAACAATCAAAACATCTTCCAACCAACTTCAACAAATGGCTGCTTCCACAATGGCTCTCTCATCTCCTTTCGCCGGACAAGCGGTGAAAACCGCTCCATCCGGCTCAGAACTTCTCGGAAATGGAAGAGTTTCCATGAGGAAAACTGCCGCACCTAAAAAAGTTGCACCATCAGGAAGCCCATGGTACGGCCCAGACCGTGTCAAGTACCTAGGCCCATTCTCTGGTGAGGCCCCATCATACCTCACTGGTGAATTCCCAGGTGACTACGGATGGGACACTGCTGGGCTTTCAGCTGACCCCGAGACATTCGCTAAGAACCGTGAACTTGAGGCCACTCCTAGATGGGCCATGCTTGGAGCTCTTGGATGTGTCTTCCCAGAGCTTTTGGCCCGTAACGGTGTCAAGTTTGGTGAAGCTGTATGGTTCAAGGCTGGTGCCCAAATCTTTAGCGAAGGTGGTCTTGACTACTTGGGAAACCCAAGCTTGGTCCATGCCCAGAGCATCTTGGCCATTTGGGCTACCCAAGTGATCTTGATGGGTGCAGTTGAGGGTTACAGAATTGCTGGTGGGCCATTGGGTGAGGTTGTTGACCCACTTTACCCAGGTGGCAGCTTCGACCCATTAGGCCTTGCTGATGACCCAGAGGCTTTTGCTGAATTGAAGGTGAAGGAGCTCAAGAATGGAAGACTAGCTATGTTCTCCATGTTTGGATTCTTTGTTCAAGCCATTGTAACCGGAAAGGGACCATTGGAGAACTTGGCTGACCACCTTGCTGACCCAGTTGCCAACAACGCCTGGTCCTATGCCACAAACTTTGTCCCCGGAAAGTAAATTAATGAATTTTGCTGTAAAATAATATGTGAATTAATATATTGATAATTTTGCGCATTTGGTGTTTTTGGCTTGGTCACTTAAAATGATTTATTATGGTGAAACAGCAATGCTCAGTATCTCTTAGATGGTTCTCTGAAAAAGAACTAGGAGCAACTAAGCAAGTAGTAGTAGGCCGCAGATTTAGACCACTTATTTAACTAAGCTTGATTATCTTCATAGCGTGAACTCGACAAATCTACAATATGGTAAAAAATGAGACGGATGAAATTGGTGGAACCCCGGCTCAAAACTGGTAAAACACATTGACCAAAGATGCTTTGTAATCATATTTCATCCATTAACTAATTATCAATGTTTGAAAAATCGGATCGGTATCCTACGGTACTTCATCACCCCGCTGAAATAGGAATCGAAACAGGCGGTGATTAATCGCTGAATCTGACGACATTTTTGGCAAGTTTTGGGTATTTCCGGCCAGTTTTGGGTATTCCCAGAAATATTTTCTTTAAAAGTATCTTGTAATAGATATAAACAAAGAACTATGTGATTATATATTATTATCATGCAAAAATAGCGAATCGACGATAAATCGTATTGGCATTTTTGGCAAGCTTTCAGCGGTTTACGGCGAGTTTGGTATTCCCGCATGATTTTCTTTGGAAAACATCTTATAATAGATATAAATAGTGATTATAAATGATTAAAACTATTTACGGCTAGTTTAGGATATTTCTAGCGGGGAGTTACAAGTTTTCGGCAAATTTGACCATCATTAATCGTCGTTGACCACGGTTGACCGATTTGTTTGAACGATTTACAAAAATCGCGTCGGCAGCTCAAGAAGATCTAATCTACATTAATCTACCAGGACCATTTTTTGCAACACCGCTAATTATAAACTCGCGACATACTTGAGTAACAAAAAATACTTAATGAATCGCGACAATAGAGAAACCACGATTTTGTGTGCTTTATGAGTCAACTGATTTTATTGACAAGACGAACTTTTCGCTTACATGTATACGAATGAGAACCTAGTCAGAGGTAAATAAGCTTTGTTCAATGTTTTCTCTATTTTTTTTTGTAGGATTTCCCGGAAATATATTACTTCAAAAACAATTAGTGTATTGGGCCATTCAATGCTTTCTCACGTGAATCCAACATCTCAGCCCAAAACTAGGCGAAAACAAACGCACAAACTTTGCTTCAACCCTAAACTATCATAAGAACAAGAATAACGTGCCACACTTATGAGATCGACCTAATACAAATACTATCTAAGTTGACCACGAAGACTAATATCAAAGACATTAGCAAACTGCATTTGAACATCAGTCAAACCAGGATCAACACAATCATCATCATCATAAGTTTCCTTCCCAAAATAATATTATTGATGTATCCCAAAATAATAAATGCAGCGAAAAACAATTAAAACAGCAACAAAATCCCTAATGATTGAATATAAAAACAGTTAATGAAACGAAACACGATTGTGAAAAACCGTAAGGACAAAACGAACTAAACGACCCGACTTAAATCTGTAGCAACACAATGAACTGTATAG
Organism: Chrysanthemum makinoi; assembly: GCA_910596185.1. Taxonomy (NCBI): domain Eukaryota; kingdom Viridiplantae; phylum Streptophyta; class Magnoliopsida; order Asterales; family Asteraceae; genus Chrysanthemum; species Chrysanthemum makinoi. The sequence continues at coordinate 45,071,887 of OU343223.1, forward strand.
AGACATGATTAAACACGAGTGTTAAACAAGTTCCGTAACAGGATCGTTTCAAGAAACAAGAAAGAAGGACGATTAGGGGTGAAGTGAGTTAGGGATATCACATATGGACATGATTTACACCAGCAATAAATTGTGATGAGTGCTAATATGGACAAAGGGGATATTAGACATCGTGAACATTTCTATTGAGTATGTAACCATTTGGTTATGGCCTCGTTTTGTGGGGGTGTCATTTACACCTCACTTCAATACATGAAGCCCTACAATGCAAGTTCATCCTAAAAGTGTATATCGAGAGAAAACTGGTCTAGCTTTTTTTTTTTTACGCAGCTGCACGACGAGCTGCTCTTGCTTTGGCTACAGATTGTTGGTAAATTTCATCATACTGTGATGTTGATGTGTCCCATATGAAATCTATGCTCATGGCCTTGTGTGCATTATTTCTTCCCAGGCTTCACTATCACTCAAGTATTGTTTAAAGGCACGGTCTAAAGCACCATTAAATCCCTACACATTTTTGTTAAAGCAACATTCTTATACCAATAGTGAAGAAAAAAATGAAGAAAAAAAAAAATTAGAAGTGGAAATTCCTGCCTATTTATATTTGAATGGATCGATCGGGGTTATTTTATTAAAGGAATTGCATATATATCCCTCCAAAGCCTCATAATTGCATATATATCCCTCCAAAGCCTTATAATTGCGTATATATCCTTCCAAAGCTTTAAAATTGTCAAATATATCCAAATGATTATTTTAAATATATGTAATATAATTTTTTTTTCTTGTAGTTATAATTGATATATAAAATTACGATTATACTCTTATTCTTATTATTTTTTTTTTACAATTACAAAATATTCTTTTGTTGGTTTGAATTATATTATGTCATTTGATTTATATATATAGGAGTTTACGTTTAGATGGAACAATGGATAGTGCTGTTGATATTCTTATTCAAGATTCTCAATACTAAACACGGTTGAGTCGCAGAACATGGTTGGTCTTTCTTTTTTTAAGAAATGGTTAAAGGATATTTTGTAATTTTTTTAATAAGCATAAAGTTATAATCATTATTTTATATATCAATTATAATTATTAGATATTTTTTCTATTAAATATATTTAAAATAATCATTTGAAAGTCACAAAGTAAGTCATAAGTCACAAAGATGCATTTTAATGCATAAAATCCAAATTATTTCATTAGATAAATTACTTTACTTTTGAGATATCTATTTACTAGTTCACATTTGACACTAACCGTATAAAAGATATTGATAATGCATTGTCATAGCTTGAGTAGTGTTGATAAACCACAAATGTAAGATATACATAAAGCTATTGAATAGGATGTTAGTTTTATGAACAAATTTAATACGTGTATGTCTAGATTCGAACTCGAGATCACGAGATTGCACATTTTACGTATGAGAGTTGATGTTCAAATAATTAATGTAAAATGTTAGATTTTATTATTAAATGCACAATTACGACTAACGAACGTTAAGTAATTAATGGAAATTGACTAACGGTCGTTAAGTATTAAAGAGAAGGACTAGAGATGAAAATCGAGGTCAAGGAGGTTTCGAAAACCATTGTGGGTTTATGGCCGATTGTTTAAGGGGTTGGGGAGACCCAATCCAATCTGTGGAAAACTAGAATGGGGGTTGAATAGCTTTGCCGATTTTAAGTTAAGTTTCAAAAACTTTAGATTCGATCTTATGTGAATTCGTATGGATGAATAGAAAGTATAAAGCAATAAGTAAAGTAAATAATGAAAGCAAGTAAAGTAAAGGATAGAGAGTAGTGACACAAGTGATTTATAGTGGTTCGGTTACAAGGACACCTTCCTTTCCCTACTCCACTCCCCGAGTTCCCCACTCGAGAGTTCAAACACTATGTCAACAAGCTCCTTCAACACGGCGGAGAAGCCTCACAACGTCGCTTACACTTTATCCGGTACAAAGCTAAATACTGAGTCCTTAACACGGCGGACCAAACCAACACAACTATTATAGAACAACTATATGAAATCTGAAATACAAGATCTTGCTACAGAAATCTTGTGGAAGAACAAATCAATCAAGGACCCCTTGCTTGGATGACTTGTAGTATCTCGTGATCTCGCCTTTGAGAAAGACCTATATGAGAATCACACCAAAAGAAAGAAGAACTACTAGATAAATCAAGAGATCTGAGATTAGAAGAAAGAGATAATATATAAGAGAGTTTGTAAGAAGAGGGGTGAGTAACAATGAAAAAATGGCTCACTATTTATAAGAATAAATCTCTACTGTAGCCCGGTTCCGGCGGATCCCTCACTTGGAGGATCCGTCCAGTGCAATCTAAGGGATCCGGCAAATTGGGTTGAACCAGTCCGGGTTTTGGGTTGCAAACCGGGTCATGGGTCATGTGTTTGAGCCTTGGGTACCCAACAAGATACAATGTATCTAGACATTGGATCATGGATCTTGGGTCATGGGTTATGGATTAGCTCCATGGGTATGTGTCATGGGTCTTGGATATTACCCATCCTATTAAACTATTACAACAAATGAATTATTACAACATTTTATGTAAATGACCAAATGTATATACTTTACAAAAATAACATGTATTCTTATAATTTTACTTATGATAACTTTATATTTGTTATCAACAAAACACAAAGAGATCGCTAATTATGAATAAACGTTTTTACGGTTTATTTATATTAACAATCTCCCCCTTTTTGTTGATGACAAAACATAATGTTATGATGAGTAAAACTTAAGATTAGATGTATGTTTTGAAAGCATGTGTAAGTTTTACTTCTTCTCCCCCTTTTTGTCAAAACAAAAAGCGAACCTAACGAAGAAATAGATTGTGGAATAAAAAATATGATCCACAAAGCAATAGCTCCCCCTTGATGGTAGGCCCCCCTAGAATTGGGCGTCAAGTGAGAAAATATAATACCTACAAAGAAAATGTTAGTAGTAACATGTAATATAATCTTGTATGGGATGAGAAACAAGATGGAGAGCCAAGATACGTATATAGGCCACATACAAAATGTAAAACTAAGAACAAGGTTTGTTCCTTAAAATGACTCAAAAGAAAAGAAAAAATAGAGAAAATAGTAATACCATTTCCAGAAATCCTTTGCTCTTCGTGCAACCCTAGAATTTGCAAGGTTTCATCGGTGTGCCGCGTGACGAAAGCCCTTGTGCTATCGCTTTCCCTTTGCTTGATAGTATGCACAGCTAGGTGAGTCTTGGTGTACTTATTCTGCTGGCTAAAGTGTGATCGGAACTTAGCCTTGAGATCATCCAGACTTACAATGCTTCCTACCTTTTGCCCATTCCACCATATTAGATGCGAGTCCGGAGAGTGTATGTGAACATGTGGCGCGCCACGGCATAACCACACGCATCTTGATGGCGCCTTGAACAAGTGTAAGAAGTTGTCTGGATCGCCTTTCCATCGTAGGTGCCTATGTGAGTAGGCATCTTCAAACCATCGCGAGGGTAGTCTTGATCCACTTCACGAAAGGTGTGCAAGCTCGAAGCTTCGCATAGAAAGGGTTGTATGGAGGTGCATAAAGCGGTGTAGGGTTATGCGGGTTATGAGGTGGTTGTGAGAGCGTAGCATAGGCTGGGAGATTGGTACGAAGGATTTCCCCATCGGTTCGCGTAGGGTGTACGGAAGGTGCCGTATGGCACTTGCTGGTAACTCGGTTGTGGAAGGCCCATTCGAGGATAGGCATTATAGGGTGGCGGTAGGTAGGGGTTCATGCCTTGAGGTTGTAGTTGGTTTATCGGTATGGAGGAGGTCCTCCGACACTCGAGGCACGTATGATGGAGGCATCGGGCCCCATCCCTTCTTCCCAAGTGGGCTGCCAAAAGAGGTGGTAAGTTTACCCCTCCGTTTCCTACCGGGTTGCTTCCTTTGTTGGAGTTCTCGCACCTTCTTTCTCCCTGCATTCTTTCCCTTCTTCCCGGATCTCCTCCGGGACCTTCTTCGAAACCTACAGTTCTCGCATTGGGTCTCCTCACGGAAGCAGAGCCATTTCGTAGGGCCGAACGCCCCTTGTTAATTGGTCGAGGCCTTTCATCTACCTCAATCTCTTCGTCATATTCCTCACTCGAATATTCCAATTCCCTCCGCATTTCGGTGTTGCGGACTTGTCTCTTGTGAGCCCTTAGCAAGGACTCTAACGCTTCGAAGTTTGCCTCAATGAAGGCAGGGCTAATTTCTAGAACAGTGTTAGCGAAAGTTGAGGCGTGATGTATGGGAGTGGTTTCTAGGCGAGATCGTGTAGTGAAGGTGGAGGCAGTTATGGGGGAGAGATTATCGGTGTTAGTTGTGGTGAGGGTACCAGGGTGAAAAACACAGTGGAGGTGTATCTTCTCTTCACAGTTCCTATTTGGAAAAGTAAGCGTAATCGATTAGGGTGTTAAGACTTGGTGATTACGGTACTAATAGTAGTGTGTCCCACAGATGGCGCCACTGATTGTACAATAAATTTCACTACCAGGCTTCAATGGTGATCGAAGGTAAGAGGGGTGTGTGTTCCAGACAAGATTGTCTTTCACCTGAGGATAAGAAATACGAAGACACTACGTTAAGTGATTACGCAGGGGTTGGACCCTGCGAACCACCTCCGACGTGAGAGTAAGTATGAGTTATGGTGATATAAATGAGTGTGAATAAAGAATAGAGTGTTAAGTGAGCTTACCATAACCTTCTGCCCATCCTACCTATTTATAGTGGAAGAAATAGGCTTGAGGGCACCTTTGCGCAAATGTCGGAGAACATGAGGGCGTCCAATGTTTGTGGGAAAGCCAGGAAAGAGAGGGAGATCATGGGTTTAACCAAGTCAGGAAGGTCCTCTATTCGTTGTTCCTTCGTCAACCGTACCCCGAAGGGCTTAAGGCTTCGAATGGTGAATTCCCCGTAGGTAACCTTTGTGTGTACGAATGGTTTGACGCCAACGAACATTCAGGAGACCTAACTTGGGCCTTCGTATAGAAGGGCTTCGACACATCTCGAAGGGGTGCCCGTCGAGCTGTTCGGAGGGTACATCATCAGCATCTTCGTCCATGTTTCCTGAAAAAGGGTTAGCACGAAGCTCCCTCATAAATTGATCTTTAATCTTGAAACGGACATTAGCTCCAATCGTCGGTCTTATGAGCCCCGGCCCTTGTTCTTCTCTTGTCCACGCCAAATATTCCTCAAGAGTGAGGTCATCAATGTTAACAACTTCCATGGTACCTAAAACTTGAAAAGAGATCGTGAGAAACAAAAATTGAAAGACTTAATAAAAATCCAAATATAACTCCCCGGCAGCGGCGCCAAAAACTTGATGCAGGTTTTACTAACCAGGTTTTAATATTTATAAGTCTCGTTATACCTATGGTCTACCCTAATGCACTAACGGGCAGTGTACCCGGTCGTGTGTAGTGTAGTATTCGGTAAAACCGATGTCGTCCCAAGAGCTATGTGTGCGGATTTAAAATAAGTCTAGGTGTCACAGATTTTCATATGATTTTGATATTGAATTCACTAATTAACTACTAAAGCAAATAAAGACGAGGGTTGTGATCAATAGAGGAGAGGGGTGCTAACCTAGTTATTCATCCTAACTAGTTATGTTTACGTTTAATTACTTCCAATTACTTTAGGTGGGGTCAAAGTCGCTAGGGACGACATTTGATCGATTCGTCCTAACCTATCGAAAGGGTCCCATTGGAGAAATCAGGTGACCCGTCATAAGTCCAGTTGTTCTAAGTCCCCTAAGCCAAGTCATTAAGTACCGCTACATGCTAGATTCATAATAATGAGTGCGGGCGCTAGCAACAAACACTCATCCCCGACTTCTTAAGTTCATCCAAGCGGTAGGTAATCGGTTGGTCAAATCGCACAAGCGAAGGGTCGTCGTTGGTCATATCTTACCCTTCCCACTCGGTCTACTACTTAGGGTCGGTTGGTCATATCTCCTAAGTAACTAGCCACTACCGCCATTCAAAACTACCAAAACAAGGGTAGCTACCAACAAACTATGCATGCATACACTTAGAAATAATTATACGGAAGCAATGTAAACATAAACAAAAAAATTAAGGAATCACAACTAGGCCAACACCGAGGTGCTTAGCGGTCATATTAACTAAAACTATTGATTCAATGTTTAACATTACGAAATACATGAATTGAAAGTAAAGAAAAGATAAAATGCTAATGCTTATCGTAGGGAGTGATTTCTCCCGAAGATAGCTCAGTATGCTCCTCTAGATGCTGCCTTCGACTTCTACTCACGTCCACTTGGTGTTGTGTATGAAATGGGATGCTTTGAAATACTGGAAATCGTGGGGTATTTATAGGCCAGATCTGGTTACGGCGTAACTAATGTTAAGAGTTACGCGTAACATCAATTTTAGTATTTTGCACTTGAAAATCTTTGTTCTGGTAAACATCTGGAAGGAGTTATGCCGTATCTTCAATAATTCACAGTTACGCCGTAATTGAGACAATAGTTACGGTAGCTTGCTTGTGGCGGAACCTCATTTGACCTAGTTAGTTACGTCATAATCTTGGAAAGAGTTACGCCGTAATCTTCAGTTGAGTTGGTTTTCTGAGCCACGCTTTAGTTACGGCATAATGTGAGAGAGAAGTTATGCCGTAACTTCTTCAAAATGAGCATACTATGATATATCTTTAATAAATTCTCCAAATCTGCGTCTCTTTAGCTCCAATGCTCGTAATTTACCTGAAAGTACAATATATAGAGGAAAACAAGCGTAAATCCATATATATGATATAAAATACGAGCATTATCGGGGGAAATTGACACTTAATATTCAGGACTATTTGATGTTATCACATATGAAACTTACAATGTCTAAGGACATTTTTTAAATTGTTTTCAATTAATGTATTTGCATTCTTCTCAATTGAGGAAAGAAGCATTAATGGTAGACGTCTAGTGTTCATTTCTTAAAATGATGTAATCCTCCCTACCCACTTAATGGTATAATGCATTTCCCTCAAATCTCTTGTTTCATTCTTATACAACAAAGATTTGTTTAGCCAAGTCGTTTTATAAGTTTCAATGTCGAAGGGATGTAAAAAGACTAACAATACGTCTTGCTCATATGCTTAACATCCATCTCAACTTCACATTAACTTTCCTACGTGGTCTTAAGGTATTCCAAGCTTTTTGCTACCCAAAGGATTAAGACGGAGTGGGTCGCGACCCTCTGTCAGCAATTAAATTATACGATTGCTATATTCTTGGTGCAGAATTTACACACAATGAGGCTATGCATCTACCATACGCCTTAGGTTGTAAAAAGTTACGTGCAAATGAAACGTAAGAGAAGAATCAAAGTTAAGAAAAATATAGGCCTAGTGGCCATCGTAGATATTCATTACGGACTAGTCTAACTAGTCTAAAGGAAAACCTTAACGATCATGAAGCAAGTATTGTCTTAGGCCGTAGCCTTCACCACATCTGAGAAAATAAATTGTTTCATCAGGCATCATGCCTGGACAGGAACACAAAGACAAATTGTTTAACAGGGTACATACCACCCTGGAAGATCAAATAACTACCACATGGTAGCCTTCATCATACCTTCGAATTAGTTGGATCAGCAGAGCCTGGGGATGGAACTTTTGCAGATGGTGTCTTCTTGGAGGGGAAAGCAGGTTGAACCTTCCTTGGCTTCATTGCCAACAGGTCCTCAATGGAGGTCGTTGGGTCCTTCGTAGCTTCAGCAAGGAAAGGGAACTCTGCAGTGGATAAGGTATTGCCTGCTTCATCGTATTCCTTCTCGTGGGTTGCCCTGTAGTATGGAATACCTGCAAGTTCCACCGGCTTACCTGTCTTCGCCACCTCCTCAAGAGTAGTGCATTTGCCATGAAAAATGGTTGCATTCACCAACTTCCCAATCATTATGCCCACATCATCACTGTGGTACAACTCCATAGCAATGTAAGGGATAACCTTGGTCACCAGATCAACCCTATCCTTCTTGAGCATCTTGAGACAAAGATCCAAACCATCCACCTGCTCTCTAAACTTAATCTCTTGGTCAATGAGCCTTACTCTCTCCCCTTTAAGGCCTCCACACTTGGTAGTCAGAATGGAAATTTGCTCCTTGTAGCCAATGACTTTAGTGCCTTCGAGAGATAGCCTGCTGCACTCAGCATGGCTTTCAGCTAACTGACCTTCGAGCCTCTTCACATCTGCTTGGAGATCTTGGACTAGTGGATTCTTGTTGAAATCTTCCATAGCATCCTCACATTTTGTTTGCATGTCTGCATACTGCTTGTCTCTGGCCTTCTCCCTGGCAAGCATGACGTCCATCTCTTCCCTAGCTTTGGTGACAGCACGAAGAAGCTCCCTTGTCCGAGTATTCAGCTGGTTATCCAATATGCATTGCCTCACATAGCTCTTGTCGTGCAGGTCGCATAGCCTCTCCATGTACATATTGTCCATCACCCCCTTCCAGCTAGATAGGGTCACACGCTCTACGAGAAAGTGAGAAGCTAGGGGGATGGAAGCTCCTTCGTATCAGGAAGACCTGTAACAACAATAAAATTATTAGATTAACGCAATATGCAAAAATTTTGTTTCAGCAGGAAAGAAGATTTACCATGAATGTCATCAGTGTTAGGCCCTTCGATGGCTCGAAACACAACATCCTTGCCTTGGGAACTCTTTTGTCGGGTTTTTCGAGATGGAGGAGTGGGCAAGATAAGTTTCCTCTTCGAGGACGTCTTTTCAGCTTTTGAACTCGTACCTTTCCTGCTTCGGACCCTATCCGCTATACCGGAAGACCCTACGATCGCCAGCTTGTCTTTCGAAGCAGGGTCATCTGAGTCTGCAACATTCTCCACTAACTGATCTTCAAACTCCACAGTCTCATTTTCTTTTGTAGGAGGGGCAGATGACACAGGCTCGATTTGTTGAGCATCCACATCGTTATTGTTCACTGAAACTGAGGGAGAACCTACACCATAGCTGACTTCCTTGGCTTCCTTTGGGATGAAGCTCACTTCCTTGGCACCACCAGCCACAACGAAATAATGGAAAGACATTTTTGCAAAAATAAAGGAGAAAGATAAATATCAGAAAGATAAGTTCCTATATCTTATTTTAATTGGAAATTTACATACTTTCTCCACAACAAATAATTTCAGGATGTAACGGAGACCCCTCCCAACTTTCAGCAAGGCCAGCCATAAACAATATTGGCTTTGGAAAGGTCTGGCAATCAGCTGTATGGCGAGCTAGGCATTGGTACAGAGGGTCCCTCCTCACAGTATAGGGCAAGGGATCGTTAAATCTATTCTCATCAAATTGAAACTCTGGGTTTAACAACGTAGGGTATTGTGGAGGTACAATGGTATCTTGAATGTAAAATAACTTCCCTTTCCAGTTTTTGATGTTTGTAAAAGGCTTCTCAATCAGAATGGGCACATCACGTTCACCCCTTTTGGCCAAAGTCAGCCAGTCTCCTCCAGGGTAAAGATTTACAAACCCTCTAAGCACAGTTAAAGATGGTTCAAACCCATAAGCTTTACACATGACAATGTACGTTGTGAGCTTGGCTAGGCCAAACGGGTTAAACCTAGATATGTGTACTTCATAGTATTGAAGGAGTTCTAAAATTAGGGGATGCAAAGGTATCCTTAAGTTGGAGGTGGTGAATGCATGTGTGTACAAGCCTACATAATTTTTTGGAGCATCATAAATACCTTGGCGTTTGCTGGGTAACATGATCTTAAACTGTTTGGGAAGGGGATAATCAGTAAGGAAAGCTTTGAGCTCTTCCTTGGCCAAGGTACAACCTTGTTGCCTGATTACAAATTTAGAATTGGCAGCCATGGTACTTTTATTCAACAAAAAAGTAATGAAAACGTAGCAGTACGAAGGAACACCTTACCTTTTTTGGTTGAAAGTTGGCTCGGAAGACAGAGCTGTAGGTGTAATTTTTTGGGCGAAGGATAAAAGTGATTTAGGGTTTTACTATTTTGAATTTATACACCCATTCGCATCTTTCATCCAAGCCCTACACGTGTCTTTTGGGGTCACCTAACTTCCGGATTTCAAACTCTTTTTAAACTTTGAAAAGACGTTTGGATTTACCGAGATAAAGGGGTAGTTTGGATAAGTACCATGCATTTAATACGCACTTAATATGTATCCAAATTTTCGACTTCCTTCAGTTTTGTGACGGAGGAGAGGTTTCGAATATATTTTTGAGTCGTAAGCAATATATCCTCGTTGTACATATCACTTTTCGATTTGGGGCTTGATGGCGTACCCTCCGATCAGGTCGAAGGACTCCCCTTCGACCTCAGTTGAATTTTCATTACGAAGGACCAAGTATATCTTCCTAAGTCATCGTTGGCTTAAAACCATTCATCTTTGATATGGTTACCAGTTGGGAATTAGCCAACCGAAGGCCTATGCTCTTCGGGGTCTTACCGTGAAGACACGAAGACAAAGGAGAACATTGACTTGGTCTTCCCCCACGTTCCCACTATCTCCTTAGCTTCCCCACCAAGACAGAGAGAGTGGGGATGAAGCCCTACTGGTTACCACAAATCATGGGACACCCCCATGATCTCCGAAACGTGCGCAAACACTCTCTAAGCTTATTTCTCTATCTATAAATAGGTTGGACGAGTCATTTCAATGGTATGTTCACTCAACACAGATTTCACATACTCTAAATTACTTACAACACATATCACATACTTACTCTCACGCCGGAGGTGGTTCGGAGGGTCCAACCCCTGCGCAATCACTTAACGAAGTGTCTACTATTACTTATTGCAGATTGGCTACAAGTTTGGCGCAAGCATATCACCCCTCATACCCTTCGATCACCATCGAAGGCCTGGTCGTACGAATTATTGTACAATCACATTACTTATTGATCTATACTTTCTATCTATCCATACTATTTCAGATAACATCGAATCTAAAGTTTTTGAAACTAACTTAAAATCAGCAAAATATTTCACCCCCCACCCCTTCTAGTTTTCCACACACTCCATCAAGAGAACCCTAAAGAATTTTTGGAAGGAGACAAGGTACTCTTATATAGATCAAGATTAAAAGCATTAAGAGGAAGGAATAGACCAAAATGTGTTAGCCTTAATAGTTTTTATTAGAAGTGATGGTCATTCACATTTAGGAACTTTGTAACGTGTGTTAGATATTGTGATAGAATAGTCAACGGGCTCGTGGATTGGGCTAAGCTAAATGGCTATTAGTTAAGTTAAGCTAGCCTTATCTATGTTAGAATCCAATCCAACCCAATCCAAGCCCATCCCAAAGCCCATTAGGGCATCTTGTATTTAGAGTATAAATACACCTCCAATGAGTCATTTGAGGTGTGTGCTTGAGTGTGTTTTGTGTGTGTTTTCTTTCTAGTAATAAAAGTTTTCTTTTCATCATATATCATACGCATAAACATAGAACATCAAGTCACCAATCTTTCTCTTCTTTCGTTCTTTATATTATACGCATAATAGTGTGTTTGGTTTACGTGTGTTCATCGTGTGATAAGGTGTGTACGCGTAAGGTTGGTGTAAAAGTGAGGTCCTACAATTGGTATCAATCGCCTAACAATGGTTTAGGAGTGTTTGGTTGAAGTTTTTTGTGTAATGGTTACGCGTAGACTCGTTCTCAAAGTTATCTTGCTTAAAGCTTTACTTTTTGCACTAAAATCTTTAAGATTCTTATGGTTTAAGGTTTTTATAGTGTTAAAGAGTCTAGTTTTGGAAAAAAGTTCGAAGCTTTACGTGTTTTTCTTTAGTTTTAAACTCGTGTGTTTTGGATTGTACGTTTCTACGCATAAGCTATCTAAGCACTTTGGGTGAAAAAGGTCAAAACTTTTGTGTTATTTGAGTGTTTTAAGGTTTTGTTTGTGCAAGAGAAATTGTTTGAATCATTTGGGAATTTTTACGCGTAAAAGTCAAAGAGTCAAAACCCTAGTTTTCTACGCATAACTTTTTGGTGAACCATCTTCGTGCAACAACGGTTACTCAGTGCCTCCCTTACTTGGATAAGTGTGTGGAACACTTCGACTTATGGATATCGTTTACGCTGTGATAGTGTAAAGGATTTTTGGTTTTAAACCTAAGTTTACGCATAAGCATAAACACTTACGAGTAACACTCTACGCATAAGCTAACACTTACGCGTAAGGTTTTTACGACTAAGATTTCTGTTTACGCATAAGCTTACGCTTAAGCCTAAAGGTTACGCGTAAGATACTGTTTACGCATAAGAATCCTACGCATAAGCAATGCTACGCATAAGCACTAATTTCTACGCTTAAGAACAGTTTTACGAGTAAGCTTTTGAGCAAAACTTCAAACGGCTATAACTTTTGAATCGTAACTCCGTTTTCAGCGTTCTACCCATCAAAACGACCGTGAGAACGAGGAGAATGACACGCCGAATGAAGGGTCAACCTTCAAGTCCTAAAAACGCTCCGAACAGAATTAAGTTTTTCGACCAAATTTTCACTACAACAACCAATCTTAATCGTCATCAATCACAACTCCTTTATCGTTGAATCAATCCTACATCAACTTTATCATATCATACCTTCATCAATGGCAACTCAACAAGACATTCATGCAGCCGGTGCCGAAAACCGTCCTCCTATGTTGGAAAAAGGTGGCTATCTTCAATGGACAAGTCGTATGCTTCATTACATCAAGACCAAACCTAATGGAAAATTGATGATTCAATCCATTCAGAATGGACCCTTCATACCTCGACAAGTCCAAGACCCTGGAAATGCTGATGCAACACCTCCCGTCCCACCATTTTCTCGTATTCAACAGGAATCAGAATACATTGCAGAAGATCAGAAACAAGTCGAAGCAGATGACATGGCAATTCATCTTATACAACTGGGTTTACCAAGAGACATCTTTGCTGCTATAGACAGTTGTGAAACTGCCTTCGATATGTGGGAACGTGTTAGATGACTTTGTCATGGAACAGCAATTGGTCAACAAGACACAGAGAACAAGTTGCTAACTGCATGGGAGAAGTTTACATCTACTCGAGGAGAATCCATTGAATCCTACTATGGAAGGTTCGCACTTTAATGAATGAGCTGTCGAGAAACAAGTTGACACCCAGAACTATCGTGAGCAACATCAAGTTCTTGAACAATCTACCAAGAATGGGGCGATATGTCACTATTGTTAACCAAACAAAAGACTTACATCAGGTGAACTTTGATCAACTCAACAATTTTCTGAAACAAAACCAAACTGAAGTGAATGAAGTCAGGAAAGAAAGATTGGCAAAGAATCATGATCCATTGGCACTCATTGCAAAGACTCAAACTCCAGTGAATACACAACAACAAGCTTCATCATCTTCCACTAACAACAACTTGCGGCAATACATTCCACAACAACAAGCTGTTTTCCCTCCTCAACAACATGTCTATCCAGAACAACAAGTCATTCAACAACAACAGTATCCACAATACCAAGAACAAGGAATCACTGACCCTGCACTTGAACAAGAAGAAGCTTTGTCACAAGCATTTGCATTTTTGGGTAAAGCATTTAGAAGTCGCTATTCCACACCAACTAACAACAACCAAAGGATTTCATCAAACACTCGCAACAGGCAAATTGCACAGTCGGGTGTGAATATGGGTCATCAAGGACAAATGGTTGGAGTTATTGGGAATCAGCAGGGATATGCTACTGGATGTCAGATGGGTAATCAGGCGGTTCCGTATCAGGGTAATCAGTTGGGTCAAAATGTTGGAAATCAGATGGGACAGAATGTTAGGAATAGAGCAGTGGGTAATCAGAATGGGAATGTTGCACCTCCAGTCGTTGGGAATTATGGAAATTTGAATCAGGGTAATCAGGTTAAGTGTTATAACTGTCAAGGAGTGGGTCACATGGCAAGGAATTGTCCAACTAAGCCAAAAAAGAAGGATCTTGTGTATCTTCAGAAAGCTATCATGTTGGTACAAGAGGAAAAATCTGGACTTCAATTGAGTGCTGAGGAATATGACTTTATGGCTATTATGGATGATTTGGAAGACCTTGAGGAAATCAATGCAAACTGCATCTTCATGGCAAATCTTCAGGAGACTAAGTACGACACTGACTCTGACGCACCTCATGTCTATGACGCCAATGCGTATCGAGGTACCAATCATTGATCAATGCTATAACAATGTCATATGTGATGTGTTTACTCATGACGAACAGATTCGTGTGACATCAGCACCTACTTATGATACATACCTGGATAATCCGAGTTGTAGCAATACTAACTCTGAAAATCCAGATGTGGATCCTAGTGGAGACTGTGTGGCACAAAATACTGAGACTGACGAGGAAACACGTGCTTATTTTGAATCATTAATCAATAACTGTGGCATTGAAATCGAGAAAGTTAGAATGGTCAATCGCGAAGTTAAGGCCGCGAATGCTAAATTGACCGTTGAGCTTGAGAGTTACAAGGAGAATGCAAAAGCCTTTGAATTTCAGAAAAACAAAGAATCATAATTAGAAATTGGTTATCGAAATTTGGTTTCTAAAGAACAAGAATTGCAACTCAAGTATAACACACTTGATGTAAATTCGAACTTGAAAATTAAATCTTTAAACAAGGAAATTTCTGATCTAAATGACCAACTTTCTAAACAAAAAGCCATGTTTTCTGATCTTGAAAAGAGAAGAAGCGTTAATAAGTGATTTTTCAAAACGAGAAGATTCTCTTCTTGATGAAATTCTTGATAAAAATGATAAAATCAAAGCCTTGGAAAATTTGCTTCTTACAACGGGTCATTCAGCTAAATCAAACAAGATGCTTTCTAACCAAGTAAATCCTCGTTTTCATACTTCACATAGAATGGCACTTGGTAACGACCCTTCTTCGTTCCTCAAGAAAGCTCAGAAACCTAAGAATGTGTTAAACAATGGAAATGCTTTACATGAACCCATTATTGTTCGTGATTCTCTTGAAACGTTGGAACTATCTAAGGAGAGTAGAGATAGAATGAAACAAAAAGGTCCGGAAATCAAACCTATTGACTATAACAAATGGAACAAACTTTCTGGAATTACTTTTGTTAATCAAAAAGTAAAGTCAAAGTTCTCCATCACACCAAATGTTCCAAACAAAGAGTCAACACCTGTTTCAAAATCTGTTTCAAAACCAGTCGTTGTCTCCAAATCTCTTTCGAACATTGAACAAATGTCTTCAAACAATCCTTTTAACACAAGTGATGCGAGAAGTATTTTAGACAATGTGAAAACTAGAATTGCGGATCTTCAAGAGACTGTTAAAACTAAAACCACTATTACACCTAACAACTGGTTCTCTAGTTTTGACATCGAACAAAGAAAGTTTTTTGAAACTCAAATTGCCCCTCAACTGAATAATATCAACTCAAGGGTAATTCATTTTGAACAAGCATTTTTGAAAGAAACAGCTGACTTTGTCAAGGAACATAAATCTCTGGTAAAGCAAGCTAATGACTGTGTTGAATAAATCAAAGTTTTGGAAACTTTAAATGACTCTCTCTTCGAAGATGTTCGAGATGTCTTGATATTATGTCCATTATCTTGCAAACATATTCTGTTGAAGATCATGAAAGACTCCAGTCTGAGACCTCCGAAATTGTTTCAAAATATGAAAAAGCTCTTGAGAAACTTGAAAAAGAAAATGTCTCATATTTTAAACAACTTGATCAAAAAACTGAGGAATGCAAGTATGACAAACTGTCGTATGAGCGTGCCTATAAAGACATGAAAGATAAAAATGATCTTTTGAGGGCTCAGCTGGAATGTCAAAAAGGAAAGGCAGTGGATACTAAAATTTCTAAACCATTGACTGAGGAGAAAGCAAATGTTCCCAAACCGGTTTTAAAACCAAAAATGTCTGTTTCGATGCCTCCTCCAAAAGTCAATGAGAAAAATGATTTATCCAAACCAGTCACTCCACCTGCCTTGCCTAAACAAACTGTTGACAAAGGAAAAGCGGTTCTCGAGAAACCACAAGTTTTAGCACCTAGCCTTTTTAAGATGAGTACCACTAATGCGTCTGCCTCCACATCTAAACCATATGGA
The DNA here is from genome assembly GCA_910596185.1 of Chrysanthemum makinoi. Lineage (NCBI taxonomy): Eukaryota > Viridiplantae > Streptophyta > Magnoliopsida > Asterales > Asteraceae > Chrysanthemum > Chrysanthemum makinoi. The sequence continues at coordinate 45,088,014 of OU343223.1, forward strand.
ACAAACGACATAAGTTTAGAAAAGCACTCTAAAGAGACTAGGATAGCTGAAACCACTTCTCTAGATAAAAGTGTGAATCCTAATGAGTGTGCCTTACCTTCTACAGGACTAGGAAGCACCTCTAGGAGCAGCAGACTAAAGCCTAAGAGCAATACAAGGAACAATAGAGTCTCGCATGCCTCCAAGAGTAGTCGCTTGAATAATGAGAAGAAAGTAAAAGAACACCCTAGGAATTTACCGCTTTGTAATAAGAAAGACATTTCATCTGAATGTAATGAACCTATGAACTCTGCTAAGTTTAATGAATCTGTTGAATCTGTTTGTTTAACTTGCAAGAAATCTTTAACTAATGTTCATGATGATTATGTTTCTAAGAATGAGATTGTTAAGCATGTTAAGAAGAACGTTCCAAAAAGAACTTATGCTAAACAAGTAGGAAGACTAGTTGCAAGACTTAGGCTTTACACTACTGATAGGAAGCATAGTGTTTACTTTAGGGATGACATTTGGAAACCAACGGGTAGAACTTTCACACTCCAGAATGGTAGAATGAGTGAAGAACCTATTTTCCCAGTAGATAACTTCTATGAGTGTGATCAGGATTTTACCTCTAACCCAAAGGAACCAAAATCAAAACGGTTTCCAAAATCTTCTTCTTCTGTTATTGGTAGGTTATCGAAATATGTCTTTGGATCGTCGACTCGGGTTACTCCAAGCACATAACCGAATCGAAGCTGCTGATCAATTTCGTCTAGAAATTCATGGGAACTGTACGTTTTGGAAATGATCATGTAGCAGCTATCATGGGTTATGGAGATCTACCTTTCGGAAATTATTTAATCACTCGGGTTTACTATGTCGAAGGGTTGGGACACAATTTGTTTTCAGTCGGGCAATTCTGTGATGCAGATTTAGAGGTTGCTTTTAGGAAAAATGCTTGCTTCGTTAGAAACTTGGATGGCACTAATCTCTTAACTGGGAATCGTGACACAAACCTGTACGCTATCGACATTAACCAAATGGCCTCTTCATCACCAATATGTCTTATGACACGAGCATCTAGAACAAAATCCTGGTTGTGGCACAGACGATTATCTCATCTCAATTTCGACACCATCAACAAACTTGCCAAAGACAACATCGTCAATGGACTTCCAAAGTTCAAATACTCCAAGGATCACTTATGTCCATTATGCGAACAAGGAAAAAGCAAAAGAGCATCATATAAACCTAAACCCGTACCTAGTTCGGAAGCTAAGTTGCATATGTTGCACATGGACTTATGTGGCCCAATGAGAGTTGAAAGCATTAACGGGAAAAAGTATATTCTTGTTATCGTCGATGATTATTCAAGATATACATGGGTTAGGTTTTTGAGATCAAAAGATGAAGCACCAGGCATCATCATCACCTTTCTGAAGCGTATTCAAGTACTTCTTCAAGCTCCAGTAAGAGTAGTAAGAACAGACAACGACACAGAGTTTACTAATCAGGAGTTAAGAGCTTATTTTGAAGATGTTGGAATAACTCATCGGACATCGTTGTTAGAACTCTACAAAAAATGGGGTAGTTGAAATAAGAAATCGTACTCTTGTGGAAGCTGCTCGCACAATGCTAATCTATTCTAGTGCACCGTTATTTCTATGGGCGATGCCGTTGCCACTGCTTGTTTCACTCAGAACCGATCCCTAATCCATCCAAGATTCAATAAAACCCCATACGAACTAGTGAACAACAGAAAACCTGATATCTCTTACTTTCACGTGTTTGGCGCTTTGTGCTATCCTACAAATACGAGAAGATCTTGGAAAACTCAAAGCAAAAGGTGATATTGGAATCTTCATTGGATATTCAAATAACTCGAGGGCATTCAGGGGTGTATAATGAAGAACTAGGAGGATCATGGAGACGATGAATGTGAATTTTGATGAAATTTCACAAATGGCTTCGAGAGACTCGCCTCTAGAACCCGCACTAAACCCGTAGACTTCGGACACATCAGTTCAGGACTGCACCACAAAGAGCTCCCTCAACTTTTGCTGACACACCTCATGAACAAGAATGGGAGAAATTCTTTGAGTTAATGTTCGATGAATACTATGGTGGAACCTCGACAAATGCATCAAACCATCATTCCGCTGCACCCGCTCAACATCATCTACCACCACCAACAGAAGATGCATCTACAATGGTCGAAATCAATGCACCAACTCCATCAACATCATCTACATCTACTCCAGCAACTCCAATTCTTCAAACAGTTTTACCAGCAGTTGATGAGAAAATTAAATACTCAACAGAAGCACCTGAAGTACTAAACGGAATAGGTATTAGTTTGGTAATGGTTGGAGCAGCAAACTCGGATTCGGCAAGAAACTTCATTCAATATTGATTACACTCCTTCTCCTACAGCTTCTCCTTATACCCACTAATGTTATTCTTCGTCCTACCTTGACTATTGGGAAACATATCATTTCACGAAGAACCTACTCAAAACCAGAACGATGCAACGTTAGATGATGACTTATTTGAAAACCCGTTTGCTACGAAATCAGCTGAATCATCTTCAAGCTTACGAGAACCATCTAACTCGTACTCGTATAATCTACGGTATCCTTCTACAATGAAGTGGACTAAAGACCATCCGCTTGAACAAGTTATTGATGAACCGTCAAGGCCAATTCAGACGAGACGCCAACTTGCCACCGATTGCGACTTATGCATTTACCTTTGCTCAATTAGCAAAATAGAGCCAAAGAACATTCGCGAGGCAATGGCAGAACCCGCATGGATAGAAGCGATGCAGGAGGAACTTCTCCAATACCGTCTACATGACTCTTGGGATATGGTTCCAAGACCAATTGACAGTCGTGTCATTGATCTCAAATGGTTATGGAAGAACAAAAGGGATGAAGAGATTACTGTAATTCGCAATAAAGCTCGTCTTGTGGCCAAAGGATACAGACAGGAAGAAGGAATAGACTTTGAAGAGTCATTCGCGCCGGTAGCTAGACTTGAGGCAGTCAGGATTTTCTTAGCTTATGTCGCTCACAAAAACATCACGGTTTATCAGATGGACATTAAGACCGCGTTCTTGAATGGAACTCTGAAAGAAGAAGTGTACGTGAGTCAGCTAGAAGGCTTCGTAGACATGGAACATCCAGACTACGTCTACAAACTCAAAAAGGCAATCTATGGATTAAAACAAGCTCCGCGAGCGTGGTATGACGAACTGTCCTCTTTCCTTATTCTAAAAAGTTTCACCAAAGGAACGGTCGATCCTACCTTGTTTACACAAAAATTCAAAAACGACATTTTGATTGTTCAGATTTACGTGGACGACATCATTTTTTGGTCCACTAATATGAATCTTTCAAAACATTTTGAAAATCTCATGAAAAGAAAATTTGAAATGTCCATGATGGGGGAACTAAAGTTTTTTCTTGGTTTACAAATTCATCAATCCCCACGTGGAATTTTTATCAATCAAGCAAAATATACTACTGAGATTTTGAAAAATCATGGTATGGATAATTGTGACTCAGCTGGCACACCAATGGTAACATCACCAAAAATTGGAGCCGATTTGTTTTGGAAACCTATCGATCCGAAGAAATATCGGAACATGATTGGTTCTCTCATGTATCTTACTGCTAGTCGACCCGATATTCATTTTGCTGTTTGCTTATTAGCACGGTTTCAGGCAAAGCCTACCGAAATGCACCTCAAAGAGGTTAAAAGGATCTTTCGGTACCTGAAGACATCCATTCACAAGGGTCTTTGGTATCCGAAGGAATCCGGATTTGATCTTATTGCCTTTTCAGATGCGGACCACGCAGGTGATCAAGTTACAACAAAAAGTACATCCGGAGGAGCACAATTTTTGGGTGAAAAGTTAGTAAGCCGGTCTTCAAAGAAACAAGATTGCACTGCACTTTCAACCGCTGAAGCTGAGTATGTGTCTCTATCTGCGTGTTGTGCTCAAGTTCTATGGATGAGAACACAACTCACAGATTATGGCTTTACTTTCGATAAAATACCTATGTATTGTGACTCGAAAAGTGCCATAGCCATATCATGCAATCATGTTCATCACTCAAAGACTAAGCACATTCGTGTCCGCTATCACTTCATCAAAGAGTACGTCGAAAATGGTACTGTTGAATTATTCTTCGTGAAGACTGATTACCAACTCGCCGATCTATTTACTAAAGCCCATCCAAAAGAAAGGTTTGACGACTTAGTTCGACGAATTGAATGCGAAGCCTAACCCCTGAGGAGGTTCTCGAATCTTCTTGAAAATGTTTTTCCAAAAAAGCTTCGCTGTAAATATTTTTGAAAAGCAAAATACAAAACTTGAAAAACCAACAAAAGCAAAATATAAAAATATAAAACTTTCAAAAAAAATTACAAAAACAATAGAAAATCAAAAATCCAAAAATATTCTTCTACGACATGTCTCTTGTATAATCGATATTCTGTACGTTTTTAGAAATGTCATTCAACAATGATACGGGTATGTACAGATGCTTGAGCGAGAGTTCTTTTATGTTTTTCAAAACATGTCGTTTCTCAAAATTTCTTCAAAAAATGGCTTTCGTATACTTCAGTACGAAACCCGGACCAAAATGATGATTTTTGATTATTTTCAAATCAAAACTCGTGTTTTTAATGAAAATCACTAGTGTACGCTTCAGTGCACTACATTTAAAAATGGTGAGAAATCATCATCATCTTGAGCACCTTTTCAAGATTGTTCAAAAAGTTTTTTCAAAATCTTTCAAAATATTTTGTGCTCAAGATAACTCCCTCTAAAACCCTTTATTTGATTATGCTTTATTTAAGGGGGAGTATAAAACTAAAATGTTCCAAATTCATGCTTATATCAAATATGTTTGTCTCCCCAAAAGATTCTAAAAATGATGTTAAGTCCGTTGATATCAAAAATATCACAAATATGCTATTTTTGAGGGGGAGAAGATGTGATTAAAATGTGATCAAAAATGTTTAATGATCGGTGTTTGAATCTCAAAATGAGCTCGACTCAGACGGAACCAACGAATTAACGGGAATCAAAGTCAGTAAATGTACCATCTCGAGAAACTTGTGATAGATATGCACCTTCATGGGTATAACCTCTTTTTCAAGGAGTGTTTACAACTTCAAGTTAGTTATTAGAGCTAGTCGTCACCTAAAAACTGACAATGGAACTCTTTAACTAGGCAACGTAACCGTGTCTCGTGGGGAATTGTCTATCATGAGCCGATCAATTCAAAAAGTGCAAACTCTACCCTCGATGTGCATATTTTTGTTAAAACTCATAAGCACATGTGAAGGGGAGTGTTTCTGAAAATATAAAACTCTTGGAGTATTTCAAACACGTTTTCAATCAAAAACACTCTAAGAGATTTTCAAAAAAAATGGTTTTATGGCAACATGGGACAGTCATGGAGTTATAAGGTGTCTAAGGATAGGAATATTTGTCCTATGATCCGCCAGAGCCGGAGGGATCTACCCAAGGACATCACAAATAGTTAGTATTAGAAGTCCTTAGGAATGATTGAAAAAAGGAGTAATGTGAGAAAGGAGAAAGAAGGGGTTGAAGAATTAAAAAGAAATGTAAAAGAAAGGGTGAAAAGAAATAGCCCTCCATATTCAACCTTAGGGAAAAAACCGGGTTCAATTCATTTGCTACTGGTTGTCACTAAGTTGACACTGGTATTGAAGACAAAGACGTCATGGACCCAGTGACGCACTGCACTAAACCTTCTAGCCACTCAATTCCTCTCAAAAAAGGATTTGTTTCATTCTCACTGGGAACCCTACATAATCTATCGACTTTCTCTTAGAGATCGTTGGTATTGAAGAAGGAGACCCTGTCCCTAGTCTCCGCTCAGGAAAACCAAAATGCACTTATTGAGTCTAGAGCCACGAGATTCATCAAAAGATCTCATAGGAACACATGACATGACATCACTTGCTGTTCATCAATAAGGACACAAGTGATATATTCTAGAATCCTACGCAGATCTTAGCAATCTGCCGTAATTTATGAGAAGTTTCACATCTGTGATCTTCAGTGATTGAATGGAAACTCCTGCCATGGTCAACATCAAGCAGCCCTGACAGCAGGTCACTTCGGTAATTCTTTGTGGATTACGCTTAGTGTATCTCAAACGGTCTACAGTCGTGAAGTGATGCTTCGGTGTACTTCAGCGACTCATCTGAACTGTAGGTGTACTTCGGTACATCGCGTTATCTCACTTGTGGGACTCCAGTTCAGGAACGGCCTTTGTGAGAATTAGAGATGTGTTTTCACACTATGCTATTAACACCCTCGAAATTCAAACTTGTAAGTGCCGAAATCCGCTTATTACTAACCTGTTTTATGTTTTCTTCTTATGGAAGCTCCGGAGCGGATTGATCGTGCAGACTCTCCACATGCTCATACCAACAACACATGAAAGTTCTCATCAAAATCAAAGGCTACTCAAAGTTAAAGATGATTCTTCGTCAATGTCAAAGAATCTAGAAAGTTTAAAGACTCGAGAACTACATCATTGGTAACCAAAAGACAAATAGAAGTGTGAGCATGGTGGAGAAAGACATGGAGACACCTAACCAACGAAGTTGACAATGGCTCTATACCACATTAACCGATCACAAAGCATGAAGGAACAATGGATCAAGACTATTCTATATCTACGCACAAAGTTCAAGCTCGAGAAAAGTAAAGACCTAATCAAGTGGAGCATCTTTTGAATGACCACCCCTTAGGGGGAGATTGTTAGCCTTAATAGTTTTTATTAGAAGTGATGGTCATTCACATTTAGGAACTTTGTAACGTGTGTTAGATATTGTGATAGAATAGTCAACGGGCTCGTGGATTGGGGTAAGCTAAATGGCTATTAGTTAAGTTAAGCTAGCCTTATCTATGTTAGAATCCAATCCAACCCAATCCAAGCCCATCCCAAAGCCCATTAGGGCATCTTGTATTTAGAGTATAAATACACCTCAAATGAGTCATTTGAGGTGTGTGCTTGAGTGTGTTTTGTGTGTGTTTTCCTTTGATATAAACATCTTATTGTTTTCATCTTTATCTCTACACATACACGGTTTATAACATCAAGTCACCACTTTCCTTTCTTCTTCTTAATCTTTTACACATATCATAGTGTTTGGTTTACGTGTGTTCATCTTGTGAAGGGTGGTATACGCGTAAGGTTGGTGTAAAAACGAGGTCCTACAAAATGGTTTGGCCCATATACGATGAAAGAGACAAACATAAAAGGTGGAACCATTATCATATTGGACGACTATGGGAGAGAGTTTACGGTAAGCCTACAACCTTTACAACCCTACGATGAAGGCTTAATGAATGAAAATAATAACGGTAAGGAAGTCACGTAAGAGCACGACTTCGAGTCTAGCAACAAGACTCATAAATAAAGAAAAGCGCTTCGTGGGAGGCAACCCATGCTTAATTGTTTACTTGTCTTGTTTTTTTATTTTTGTGTGTCTTATATCTTTTTCATTGTTGTTTTTCTCATGTTAGACTTTGTGAAAATGCTTTATTTTGTTTTTAACCTCGTCTTAATTACATATAAAGGTATTTTACAAAAAGATAAGTGTAGGGAAGATCACATACGTTTTTAAGAACATGAACACGAGAATTTCAACTAGTGAAATTGATATATATGTGTGTTTGTTAGAGTCAAATGCTTGTATCGAGTCATAATAGATGTTTTGCAGGAATTTTTCCAGGTTTTAATAATGTGATTTTTCCAGAATTTTTCCAGAAAAACACAGCAGGCCACTTTCTGTCAAGACAACCTGACGGCGTCAGGATTAAAGCCTGAAAACGTCAGGCTATGAGGAAACAGATTACTTAGTTTTTCATTTTCTGTGCAATTTATAAATTTTTGGAAATTCCCAGGTCTTAATTTTCCAGAAAAACTGCAAACATCCATTCCACAAGCATTATATCTTACTTGCTTTCTAGTGTAGTTGTATGTCATATATAGTTTTACCGCCGATTTTACACGAAGGTTTCGTTTGTTTTCTCATAAGTGTGCAGGTTATATTGGGCAAGAAGAAGAAACACACATTGGATGAAGCTTATTACTTATTCATTCTTCTTGGAAAAGAACAACTTCATACATATCCTACCGAGCTAATCAGGGAGTACTAGTTTCTTTTCCTTACTTACCTTCCTTTATCATAACTTTGCTGCTTTCAGGGAACATTGGGGACAATATTCAGTTTAAGTGTAAGGAGGGAGAATAAAATGGGAATTTAGAAACTATTCACTCACTTGATCATTTGTCTTGTCCTTGATAATCTGTGTAATAAACTATGAGAAATATTTGTTAGGGCAATTTTAGCACCAAATTTAAATTTTTTATGACATTTACAAGCTAAAATTTAGTCTTAATAAAGCGTCTCATGGATAGGAATTATATGACTAGCACAAAACCGTTTACCACTTAAATTCCACCCCAAAAATGTGAGGTTCGCCCCTAGATCTTTAGGAATAAAAGCATTCATATTTAATGCTTAGTGAGTGTACCGGTAGTATAATAGATTCTAGAACTTGTCTTGTGATGCATTTCGAGATTGCTAGTGAGACTACACTTGTGTAGTTAGGAGTAACTAAATGATAAGAGGCACAAGGATAACCCTTGTTTTAAACCTGTATTATAATTACATCTTCCACATTGGTTGAGTAATTACCTCACACCCTTGCGATGTACTCATCTTTAATACACGATACCCCTAGTTAACCCCTCAGAGCCTATCATTTTCGCGGTTCTCGTGATGTTTCGGTTTTCTGGAATATCAATGAAGAGCATTGTTTACAATCCACCCCCAAATGTACACCAAAATCGCCTTAGCCTACCTTGTATGCACTCATCTTTAGTGCATTATTGTGATCATTACTAAACCCTTAGTTCAAATATCTAGTTACTTGCATGGTTGCTAAGTCGAGTCATATCTTTTTTACACAGTTTTGGGATGATTGGGAGTCATGCGTAAAAGTAATATTTTATGGAGTAACGGGAAAGAATGATAAATTCAAATTCCCTTTGTCTACGTTATTAAATACTCCAAGTGTTTTGATCTTTTCAAGTCGGGTCAATTAGTGTTAGAGAAATAAAATTAAAAAAAAAACTCAAGTGTAGGGATGCTCCTATAAATCCCTTATATTTTGATGTTATCGTAGAGGATGGTAGACTAATAATGTATGAAAAAAAATAAAAAAAAAAAGAAATGTAAAAAAAAATGAAGAAAAACATACGGGCTACCATCCTATATCTATCTTTATATTTATATTTTTAAATTTATGTTTGTTTTGTTTCAAGTTATCTAGTGTTAGTGAGTCGAGTCTTGGCTTAGAAACGCCACACTTTCCATGCTTGTAACATAATATTTTTGACTTGCCACCACTAGATAACGCCTACCCAACAAAACCCTTTGTTTCCCTACCCTAAGCCTAACATTACAACCCTTGTAAAGACCTCTTAGATAGTTGTTCCTAGGTGCTTATGCCAAAGCGGTGGAGGTTTGATCTATTCTCAAGCTTATGGTAATCTATGTACTATGCCAGGTAATGAGTGTTTATAGTCCATTTCCATTCATATTATATTTCATATAAACCCGAGAGATGAGAGAATCCAAACACCACTTGTGAGGTGCTAGTATATAATTTCCGTGCTTGTTATGACTATTGTGGCGCTTTTACTTGTTATAATCTATTTTAAACCAATGCTTCATGCCCCCTAACTTATAAATTGATTGGTCAAAAGCACATTTGCTTGAGGACAAGCAAATACCAAGTGTAGGAATATTTGATAAGGATTTTAAACGTACGCTTTTAGGGGGTCATTTAAGCCCTATTTCGACACATTTTATATCTGTTACTGCTTAATTTCGTTCCTTTTCACTTTTTAGGTCTTTTGGAAGCAAAATGCTGGAATGAAGCACATTTGGACGAAAAGGAGCAAAAACATGAAGACAATGGCAAAGTCAAGATCGAAGCCACTTAAGACTGATCAGCAGAACCTGGCGGCGTCCCATCCAAAGGGCGACGTCGTCCCTCTATGAAGACTTGATCAAAACATGCATGCGACGGCTTAGTGAAATTCCTGATCGTAAAGCCTGACGGCGTCACGCTTTAAATATGGAGGGCGTCACTCACAGTTTTCACTCCAGACAGCCCAGATCTATAACCAAGACGACGTCTCAACTAAATACCGACGGCGTTACAACTCTCAAGTGACGCCGTCCCATCAATGACTTGTCCCAGACGAAACCCTAATGACGGCGACCTGGCGACATCGCATGCATAAGGCGACGCCGTCGCGATTGTAAATCTATATATAAAATTCGATTTTTCTGTATTTAAAGAGGTAGAATTTTGGAGAGCAAACCCTAACTCAGTTGTAGTCCGACTTGGACAGTATTCTAGGGTCCCATACCCTATTTTACACATCAAGGTAAGTTTGTTAATCCAATTTATCATTATGTCTACCCCATGTTCGATTGATTGTGTGTATGATTGCTTGTCTATCATGTCTAGCTAAATTACTTGTATGTTTGCTTAGATCAATGAAACCTAGTTATTGATTGTTGTTAGGTTGTTTCTTGACTTAATTGAAATTGTCTTAGTTGTGCATCTAGGTTATCGTTGTATTTAATGCTTGAGTATGCTTAATGAGGATATGGTGTACGGATGGAATAGCTTAGGTTTGTCGATTCCGTGAATCATATACGAGAGATAACCTCATAGAACTAGGGGATCCGCACACCTTATGACGTTTAGGAATACAACGCGTTAAGATAAAGGACGTGACAACTCAACCAACCAATAAAAGATAACTAGGGAGTAATAGTATCTAAGTGAACACATATTTAATCATCGTACGAGCACACCTCAATTAAACATAGCTATCCATAGTAATTAGATAATTGGATAATTAGTAGAAGTAGTAAAATCAGTAGAAGTACCACCCCCAACCAATTGCCCTGAGATTTTACCTTAGCTTTGTAAAAAAACATAGAAAAGATAAAAAATAATCATCCTCAACCCCACCTTCTCGTCATATATTTCTTACTAGCATTCCTATTCCCCTAGTGAACGATATCAATCCTCGAGGCTTACCCCATACTACACTACAACGATTAGGTTCACTGCCTAGGAGGTTGAAAAACTTGCTCGTAGAAAAGGAGGTTTTCTCGACTCTGAACGCGCCTTTCTGCGCACATCTACTGGTCATGTACCTCGTGCACCCGCTATCCTTGATCCATTCATCCGGATCTAACTCGACCTTTAAGCACACCTAAGAAAACAATTAACTCAAAAGTTTGGTTCCCATTTGTTCATGGGTCCATTAGTGTTATACATTTCATTCATGTGAGGCATATATGAAAAAGGTGAGAAAGCATTCCAAGGTGTAAATTTTTGAAATAGAAAACCGTTTTGTGCATTAGGATTCCATCCCATTTGATGATGGTTACTTCTTTGATAAACATTATTTGGTCTTCTTATAAATGTGTTTGGTTTAGAAAATTATGGACCATTGTTTTTCATTAAACTTTGATTTTGTTTTAGTAGAGGTGGTTGATTGACATTTCTAACAATAACATGGTTGGTTTCTTTTTGTTAACAATAACAAAGTTGGTTCTAGATGATGTGGTTGCATTATTTCTACTGTTTGCTGGTACAGACCCACGGATCCCTGGATTTACACTAGACGGTTCCTTTTTCAAAGGATCCGTGGGATTCGTGACTACAGTAGCTTGTTTTTCAATTGCTTTAACAAATTGTGTTTCTTTAATCTCGCTAGTTGATGTAGTAAGTTCCTGAACACCTAAACCCTTTTGATTATTTCCCGTTTTAGCACTATCAAGTATTATATCAAGAGTATTACTACTCATTCTAGCAATCTTGGAATCAATATTATCAACTAACGTTTGAAGTTGAACACAAAGCTCACATTCACTATCTAATTTCTTCCCCTTTTCTAAATGTTTTAATTTATCTTTAAGCTCAATGACTTCCTTTTCTAAATGTTCATTTTTGTTTTTCAAAATCTTATTTTTGTTAATTACTTTTAGAATAATTTTGCAAAGTTTATCATATTCACGATGTAATGATTCATCATCTAATGATGAGCTACTATAATAAAGAGATTCGGGACATACCTCGTTTGAGTCATTTGCCATGAGACAAATTTCTTTGTTCTCCTCCTCACTCATTCCCCAGGAACCACTTACGAACGCCTTTTGTTCGTCACGTTTGGGACACTCGCTAATGAAGTGATTAGGGTCCCTACATTTAAAACATGTGCGTTCGTCCTTTGCTTTCTTGTCGTCTTTGCCTTTCCGAAACCCCTTCTTGTCGTCATATGGTTGCTTGACATATCTTCTTTTTCTTCTAAAGAACTTCTTGAAATCCCGTACCGCCATGGCATACTCTTCGTCATCACTTTCCGAAGATGAGGTTTCTTCATCGCTTGAGACCTTTTTGGCTTTTAAGGCAAGAGATTTGTGCTTATCTTTCTTTTCTTTTAAGGCTTCAGAGTCTTTAGCGAGGACGAGCTCATAGACCTTTAGATTGCCTAGGAGTTCGTCGAGAGTGAGGATTGATAAGTCTTTTGATTCTTCGATGGCCGTCACCTTTGATCTCCACTTAGATGGAAGCGCCCTTAGATATCTCCTGACATGATTACGACTAGAAAAAGACTCATCAAGTGCTTGTAATAAAGTAATAATAATATTAAAGTTAGCAAAAGAATTATCTATACTATCCTCATCCGATATTGAAAATTATTCATATTGTTGAACAAATAAATCTATTTTGTTTTTTTTAACTTGTTGATTTCCTTGGTGAGTTACAACTAAAGAATTCCAAATTTCTTTAGAGGTTTTAAGCATAGAAAGTCTTTTAAATTCCTTTTCGGGTAAGGCATTATATAAAACCATTTTTTCCTCACTATTTTTGGAAAGTTTTTTCTTTTGATCGTCGGAGAGGCGATCATGAGGGATGTTTATTTCGTTGCTGGTTTTATATTCTTTTGTAGTAGCTTGAAAGTCACCTTCAACAATGATGTACCAAAGATCAATATCTTTTTTTGACTTCATATAAGTTTCAAATCTATTTTTCCAATAAATAAAACCATTTGTTTCAAGTAGTGGAGGTCGTTGCATAGATTGCCCTTCTTTATAATTTTCAAAACTCATTGTGATCGAAACATTTTTAAAATACAATTTACTTTAAAACTTTTGTAAACCTTGCTCTTGATGCCAATTGTGGAAAACTAGAAGGGGGGTTGAATAGTTTTGCCGATTTTAAGTTAAGTTTCAAACACTTTAGATTCGATCTTATGTGAATTCGTATGGATTGATAGAAAGTATAAAGCAATAAGTAAAGTAAATAATGAAAGCAAGTAAATTAAAGGATAGAGAGTAGTGACAAAAGTGATTTATAGTGGTTCGGCTACAAGGACACCTTCCTTGCCCTACTCCACTCCATGAGTTCCCTACTCGAGAGTTCAAGAACTATGTCAACAAACTCCTTCAACATGGCGGAGAAGCCTCACAACGTCGCTTACACTTTATCCGGTACAAATCTAAATACCAAGTCCTTAACACGGCGGACCAAACCAACACAACTATTACACAGCAACTATGTGAAATATGAAATACAAGATCTTGCTACAGAAATCTTGTGGATGAACAAATCAATCAAGGACCCCTTGCTTGGATGACTTGTAGTATCTCGTGATCTCGCATTTGAGAAGGACCTATATGAGAATCACACCAAAAGAAAGAAGAACTACTAGATAGATGAAGAGATCTGAGATTAGAAGAGAGAGATAATATATGAGAGAGTTTGTAAGAAGAGGGGTGAGTAACAATGAATAAATGGCTCACTATTTATTGGCAAAAATCTCTACTATATCCCGGTTCCGGCGGATCCCTCACCTAGGAGATCCGTCCAGTGCAATCCAAGGGATCCGGCAAACTGGGTTGAACCAATTCGGGTTTTGGGTTGCAAACCGGGTCATGTGTCATGGGTATGAGCCTTGGGTACCCAACAAGATACAATTTATCTAGACATTGGGTCATGGGTCTTGGGTCATGGGTTATGGATTAGCTCCATGGGTATGGGTCATGTGTCTTGGATATTACCCATCCTATTAAACTATTACAATAAATGAATTATTACAAACTTTTATGTAAATTACCAAATGTATATACTTTACAAAAATAACATGTATTCTTATAATTTTACTTATGATAACTTTATAATTGTTATCAACAAAACAAAAAGAGATCGCTAATTATGAATAAATGTTTTTACAGTTTATTTGTATTAACACAATCCTAACTTGCTCTTTAAGTTTTCATATTATATATACAAGGCCTAGAATTCATTCTTGGGTAACCTTGTAACACATAGCAAACCATAAACTTTTGTTTATCTCCCTCTTTTGTGTTTGGCCGATCGTTATACACTAAACCCTAGGGAATCGATTTTGGTTGTGCACATTAAAGTGTTTTGGTGTTGTTATTGTGTTCACAAGAACTAGCATTCACATCAAATCGATATTAGTACGTATGAACAAGAACATACAGTGGTGCAAAGACACTATTGTTTGCTTTTTGGTTTGAATCGAAAAAGGGTAAGGGTCGATTCACATAAACCATATAAACCCTAATTAGGGTTTTAATCTCGCTTTGATTCGTGCTAGCTTGGAGTTGCTAAAAGGTACGCATACATTTAATATTCAGTTTGTTAATTACAAATATATATATATATATATATATATATATATATATATATATATATATATATATATATATATATATATATATATATATATATATATATATATATATATATATATATATATATATATATATATATATATATATATCTAAGTCTTCTGTTGCGTGCTTTGATATTTACATGTTATATTTATGCTATGTCGTGTTATTTAATTCCAACAGTGGCATCACGAGCCGTTATATTTTGTAATTAATTACCGAAACAAATAAAGTACGAATATTGTATTGTGTTTACATGTATGTCGAATTCTAGGGTTTATAAAATTCGAAAACCCTATTTTTTAAAGGGGCCGATTGCCTTAATTTAAATATGATTTGCTTTTAAGAATTAAATCTTAAACTTTTAGTCGATTGATGTGGTTTTGTACCAAATATTTAGAAAGGCTCACACATTTTGACAAACTATAAGAGAAGTATAAGGAGAGTACGCATTAAATTGTGACCTAAAAGAAAAAGGTTTTTAATACGCTTCGCGCTTACCCGCTTCTCCGCTTCTTTGTGCATCAAAATGGAGCTACCTACGACTATTTAAATGTACAAAAACATCTTAAGGGTGAATTGACCTTAATTCCACGCGCCATTTTTGTGGTAATTATCCTAATAACTTAGGTCTTATGACTCATGCAGTAGTACGATATAGTGGATGATAACTAAAGGTAATTCTTTGACTGTTTTACCCAATACCTCGATTGAAACTTTGTTGAATTAATCTTAGTAAAGAAATTAACGAGTAAAAGTTTTTATTGAAACCTATGATACAAAGATGAATGCATGACATCTTCGATTTGACACCAAAATCAAAATTACCACCCTTTAAAATTTAATTTATATGCCATCCAATGAAAATGGAACACCTAAGGTTGCCATTTACTTTACGTTAGACGTAGCTAGATTGTAATAAAAGGGTAAATCCCCACTTGTCATGTGTTTCCTCTCAATTATTCCATTCTGTTGAGGGGTATATGCACAAGAAGTCTGTTGTAAAATATTATTTTCTTTACTAAACTTTTCCATATTTTGATTAATAAACTCAGTTTCATTATAAGATCTAAATTAATTGTTTTTCCAAATTGATTTTTAATCAAATTATAGAAAGTAACAATGTTTTAAAAAACCTCATATTTCCTCCTCAACAAGAAATCCCAAACAACTCTAGAGAAGTCATTAACAACAGTCAAGAACTATTTATATCCCTCTTTGCTTTGAACCTTGTAAGGACCCCATACATATAAGTGAATCAACTGACCAATGTCTTTGGTTTGATGATCACTTAAAGGAAATGATTCTCTGGTTTACTTTGCCTTATGGCAAACCTCACAAGGTTCAGTATTAGATTCAGGCTTATAATCAGTTTTATGTTTTAAGATGGCAAGAACTTGGTCAGCAGGATGATCAAATCTGTTGTGCCATATACATTTGGACAAACAACACATTTTAATATTATTATTAGTTATCTTTTTACCTGTATTAATAAAAAACAACCCATCTTTATGATTACCTGTAACACACCCCGCCTACTCAGACCACAATATTGTCCGCTTTGTCCGCAGGCTCACGGCTTTGTTTTTGTGGCCTCATGTGAAGACTTCCCGACAGGCCACCCAAGCCAGTACTACTCTCATATGAGCACGCTTAACTGCCAGTTCCTAAGAATTCCACCTGCAGTAGACAACAAAACGCGTTGTGTCATTGTAAGGCGAATGTTATCTTATGAGCCCAGCATCTCTCCAGGCCACAGCCGATGTAGGATTTGCTTAGGGTGTTACATTACCAGTCCCCACTTGGGTCTTTAGAATAGAATCCTGAATAACACAAGTATCCTCATCAAAAATTACTATGTATTTATTATCTTTACTTAGTTTGTGCACAGATAATAGACTGACTTGGTAGCAAGGAGCTACCAAGACATTGTGAATTATGATTTTATTTATTAATTTTAAACTCCCAGTATGAGTGACAATAGATTTAGTCTCATTAGGATGGCCAACACTCATGTTAAGTTTGGAAACATCCACACCATTAAACATGTTCAAAACAGTGTAGGTCATATGTTGACTAGCACCAGAATAAAAAATCTAACCAATATATAAACTATATGTGCTTATGTTGGTATTGTGATAAAAAAAATTTGAGGAACAAAAGCTAACAACACAATTCATACCTGCAACATTTGCAGGTACACAATCATATCCTCTGTGAATGATTTTGAGAACAACATAAGCCATCAGTCTGTTATACTGATAATCTGTGAATGATTTAGATGAACCAGTAGACTGATCCTTATGACCTGAAACAACATTATTGCTAACAGTATTCTGATAAGAATTAGTTTTCTTTTTAAAACCAACAGGATACCTAACTAACTCAAAACACCTATCAGCAGCATGACCATTCATATTGCAATGAATGCAGACCAAGTTAGGTCTATTAAGTCTTATAAATTGATTATTATTAGTAGTATTTTTGTTCATAGACCACTCATTAGGTTTTTGATTAGGTTTAGACGCAAATGCAGAGTTCCATTTTCAGAACCAGAATTAGAATGAGTATTTCTGTGAGACTTATCCTTAGACAAATTAGCAAAAGCACTCTTGACACCAGGAATAGGTTCGGTGGTAAGGATAATGCTCCTAATGGGAGCATAAACCTCATCCAAGCCCATAAGAAACTGCATCAGCTTAATAAGCTGATTATGTTTCTTGTGTTTTTTTGAACCTGCACAAGTGCAGTCAGGCAAATCTACAAGGGAGTCATATTGCCTCCATAATGCATTAAACTTGAGATAATATTCAGATAATGGAATGCCATATTGAGTGAATAAATGAATTTTATAATGCATATTGAATATTATGGAACCATATTCTTTATTATAAGTTTCTTCTAATTCATCCTAAACAGATTTAGCATTTTTAGAAAACACTTTTCCCATAAACACATCTTAAGAAACACAGCCAAGAATCCAAGATAAAACCACAGAGTTACAACTATCCCAATGTTCCTGGATAAAGCCAGCCTCAACAGGCCAAGTAATTTTACCATTAATAAATCCAAGTTTATTTTTAGTATGAATAGCAAGTTTAATAGCAGCTGACCAAACTTTGCAATCTTCAGAACCTTCCAATTTAAAACTGATTAAAGGAATACCACTTGTGTCATTACTATGCAAGTACAATGGGTCAAACTAATCCAGGTGAGTTTTCACCTGAACCCAGCTTCATCATCATTTTTCCCAACCATGATGAATCAACCCAAGAAAAACAAAAAAAACAAAAAAATACACCTTATAACTCCTTCAGTCACAAATAGCCACTAATTATCCAAACAACTTCAATCACACAAGTCCCTTAACCTAGTCAACCACCAATTCAATTCTAGAACTACTACAAAGAAACTTCCTAAGAGAAAAAGTGTGAGAGGTGTTACAAAGCACGTAACTCCAAGCAAAACTTGATCAAGAAGATCAATAAACCAACAGCACAGCGGAATAGTCACAAGAACCTGAAAAGAAGACAAGAAACCAATTAGTATCAATCCTGTATCAGAAATCAACAGATAACCAATACAAACAATTGATAACATACAAAAATAAGCAACATACAAGAAACCCCTGAATTAGAGTTTGATACAAAAAACCCTAATTTTAAAGACACCTCCAAAAAACTTAGATAAACCATATCTAACCAAGAACTAACTGATTAACACGAGTTAATCACAAAGGAATACCAAGAATAAAAAAACCCCAATTTTCAAAAACCCTAAAAATTGAAATCCTCGATTACCCACCAATTGAATCAAAAATTTAGAAATTAAACCACTTAGAATACGATTACCACTAAGATCTACACAGATCTGGACTTAATTTTGAACCCCCCCCCCCCCCAAAAAAAATTGAACTCAAAATCTTTTTAAAAATGATCGATATTGTATCATAGCCAACCTCGCTCTGATACTATATGAAATTTTATACAAAGATCAACAAGAAACAGATTATGTATTTATACAACCAACCTCCCCATATTCTTCTATTCACAACATCAAAATATCACTTCAAATGTGATAAATGGTTTTAAGTTCAATGCAAATACAAGAGAAAGAAGAAATAACGACTACAAACTGTATCTCAACTTTGAGAGAGAAAACGCACACACACAGAGATAATAATTATGAAACCCTAATCTATAAGTGAGTTTATATAGCTGCCTTCTAAGATCTTTACTCTTTAGTCCCTTCCGGTCCTTGAGGTAGATGGGGTTGATAAAGGAATCCTTGATCATAATTTCCAGTATGAATACTATGCCCAACCTTAAACTTGTGATTGGTAGTAAAACACCGATTCTCTCGCTGAGACAGAATTCTATCTGGATAGATTTCTCGAGATATTTTCTTACGAAGTTTTTTTATAGCATCTATAATTGCTTCTGGTTTGGGTGGACAACCTGACAAATAGACATCCACAAGAATTAGCTTATCGACTCCACGAATAGTACTTTAAGAATCGGTACTGAACATCCCCCCTGTAATTGTGCATGCTCCCATAGCAATAAGATATTTTGGTTCAGGCATTTGCTCGTATACTCTCACTAAGGAGGGGGCCATTTTCATTGTTAGTGTTCCGGCTGTTAAAATAAGGTCCGCTTGTCTAGGACTCGATCTTGGTACTAGTCCATAACGATCAAGTCAAATCATGAGCTCAGCTACACAATGACTCCTTGCACATACAGATAAACAAAAACTTTATCCAAAAGTTAAGAAAGTAATAAGAAAATATTACCTGTTAGACCTTGAACTCAAACACTGTCTCAATAAGAGTACATATACCAAAGATGATGTTATTACTTTGAACATTATGCATTAAACAATTGTATTGTGTATACATTCTGCTTTAATCGGTGTAAAAGGCACATTGGTTGATAGATAAACCGACATAATTGTCATAACTGAATAGTTTTTTCAGTTATTAGGTATAATATACCAGGCTTGGTCTCGAGAAATAAAACAGCTATAGAACTCTCTATTTTGCTTGTGCCTTAGAATTAGAGTGCGTCCCTGAATATCTGGTTGTAGATCTCATGAACCCCGAAGCATACAAGGACAGAATACTACGATCTAATTTATTAAAGTCATACATGAACATCTAACAAATAGCTAGAAAAACAAGATTACAATGATATAGTGCAAGAAGTACTTGGATCTTGAATCCATTCAAGCAAAATATATCTACATTATTCTCATCCAACTTCCATCAAGATTACTATCATAAAATATCAAACTATATACTATCTCGAAAACTATGTTTGAGCGAGTATGCATGTAAGCTTGCTTAAAATACGGAAATCTAGTGAACTCATTATAATAGGTCCCATGCTATATTAAATTTTGCATGGCAAGTTATCAAGCTCTTACAAAAGTAAATATGAAAATGAAATGAAGACCACACACTCTTGAATGTTAGAAGTTGTTAAAGAACAACGTATGAGGGATTGTTGCAAAGTACAAACAGTTGTTACATAATTAAGTTAATATTAACGGCATACAAAATGATATTTTATGTTTCCATGGCTACCATCAAATGTAGAAGAAATAATCTCTATGGCTACTATCTGAAAAAATCTAAGATTGTGGAGCTAGGAGATGCCATGTGGACAATACCAACCACAAACAGATAAAATGAATATTGTCAATAAAAATCTGCTGTACTTACAAAGGATAAAATAACAGTTAGATTGGTTAAGGCTAACCCCAGTGATACCAAATCGTTGTCGATCGACCCACCTAGACGATCGAGTGGGTGTCGATCGCCCCACTGCAGCACATGTCGATCGCCTCCATCTTGAACCATTTAGATCGTCCCCACGATCGACATTTCCAATGTGAATAAATCCAAAACTTGTGCTAGTTTCCGTTGCAATCCAAAAAAAAAAAAAAAAAAACTTTTTACCCTATAAATACAACTACAATCTCATCACAAATCTCACAACATCTTACACACTAAAACTCAAAAATCTCACAATCATCTCTATCAAAAATCTCACAATCCTCTTTATTAAAAATGTCTAAGAAAACACCACCAACCAAAGGCCGAAAATCCCGTTTGTCACAAAACGTCCCGCATATTTTAACACCGGATCCGAATTTCCGGTTAACCGGTGTCTCACCAATAATCAATTTCCAACCCCCGGTTTCAATATCCATCCCAACAAGCTCCACAACAACACCCTAACAATCCATTTAGTATGAATCGTCCATTTGTTCCACCGCAACAAAACATCCACTACCAACAACAACAACAAAGCTACTCCCATCGAAGCAACCAATCTATGTATGGGTCACACGAATCTTGTATGCACCGGGCCCATCCAACAATGGATTCTTCAACGTCTTCATATTCAAATTATCAACAATATTCTCCGGTTAACCGTATCAATCTTGAGGGTTTTGATTTTGATGACCAATTGTACAACAATCCTAATTTTATGAACCGGATCGGGTTATCCGGCCAAGAGTATCAGGTTCGGGTACCGGTTCTGCTCATGGATCGTATCACGATTCGGTTAACCTTGATGACGTAGAAGAAGAAGAATGTCGAGAAGAGACGTCACCGGTCAAACCAAAGAAACGAGCTACTAAGGCGTGAAGAAGAAAGTTGAGAAAGAAGGCAAGAATGATTCGTTGCCTTGGACCAAAGAAGATGAGATCGCCTTCAGGCAACGCTTGGTGTGATGTATCCGAGAATAGTATAATCAAAACAACCAAAATGCTAGAGGATTTTGGCGAAAGTCATTGCTTACTTTGAGAAGGAGGTTGTGCAGAAAGAACGCATACAACTCTATCGTTTCAAAGTGGAAAAATAGGGTTCGTCCTAGAGTTGGTCAATTTTGTGCCATTTACAACAATGCCGTCATGAATTACGGAAGTGGTGAGAATGACCTCACCGTTTATACACGAGCGTGTGATGAATACCAAGTATTGTGTGGTCATCCGTTTGTTTTGGAGCATTGTTGGAAGATTTTGAGGGACCATTCTGCTTGGAAGGATAATGAGATGCGGGTTTTTAAGCCAAGATGAGGGTCAAAAAGCAAGGACTTCAACCGACTCGGATGTGCACTCGGATGTGCCTTCGTTTGTGACTAATAGACCAACTGGTCGTGATGCCGCAAAGAAGAATAAAAAGAAATCTTCGGAGTCTTCGAAAGATAGGATTATGGAAGGTGTTGCCGAGAAGTGGGGCAAGATCAAGTCCGTGGCATTCGGGCAGAAGAAGGAGTGGAACTGCACTATGATTTGAAGAAGAAAGAGCTAGAACAACGGCAAATCGAGTTGGAGCTACAGCAACAAAGAGAAGCAGGGAAGACAAAAAGGTTGGCACTAGAAGAACGAAAAGTTGAATTAGAGGCTCAAAAGAAATATGATGCAGATCTCATGTTCTATTGCACGCCAATCGACCCATCTTTGCCCGCAATAGAACGCCAACAAATGCAGAAACTCAAAGAGGCGATCAAGGCGCCCACAACCTTGATTAAGTGTTGTAATGTTTTAATAAGTTTCGTAATGGTGTAATTTTATTTGAATTATTGTGTAACGTTTTAATTATTAATGAAAATTTATTTTGTGTTAAAAATGTCTTTTTTTTTTTTTTAAAAAAAAAAATTGAACTTGGTCGCCCTTATCCTGACCTAATCGCCTGAAGGTCGCCGGAGAGAGAAAGCTGACGTGGCAGGAAAAAAGAGGGGGATTGAATCCCCTCATTGGGGCTAGCCTAAACTCATGGAGATAGATTTGTACACAATCTAAATTGTTTAATATCTATAATAGTTGCTGCAAGTTACTCTAAAAGTTGTTACATGTATAATCCTGATATTGTATCTTGTGTATGAAAAGTAATATTGATGATACAAAAATCATATTTTTACTTTTCTCTTTAGAAAAAAAGTAATTAAAAAAGTTTTACCAGTTTGAAAAACTATTGTATACTGGTGTATATGAATTTTAAAGCAATAAAAGTAGAAGAACATGGCTTGATTAAATTGCAAAACGATAACTGATAGATAGGTAACTTAAATAAGCAAAGGCTATAAAGTTTTAATTTGATAACGTTTTATTTTTTTGATTCTGTTAAAATCTTTGTGTGACCAATCACAATGGAGGTAAAGATTTCTCAGGATAACAATGGCTTGGCCCTTTCACCCTATATATAGACTCCAAAATGAAAACATTTTCACAACTCAAACAATCAAAACATCTTCCAACCAACTTCAACAAATGGCTTCTTCAACCATGGCTCTCTCATCTCCTTTCGCTGGACAAGCCGTGAAAGCGGCTCCATCCAACTCTGAGCTTCTAGGAAATGGACGGGTTTCCATGAGGAAAACCGCAGCACCTAAGAAGGTTGCACCATCAGGAAGCCCATGGTATGGCCCAGACCGTGTCAAGTACCTAGGCCCATTCTCTGGTGAGGCCCCATCATACCTCACTGGTGAATTCCCAGGTGACTACGGATGGGACACTGCTGGGCTTTCAGCTGACCCCGAGACATTCGCCAAGAACCGTGAGCTTGAGGTCATCCACTCTAGATGGGCCATGCTTGGAGCTCTTGGATGTGTCTTCCCAGAGCTTTTGGCCCGTAACGGTGTCAAGTTTGGTGAAGCTGTATGGTTCAAGGCTGGTGCCCAAATCTTTAGCGAAGGTGGTCTTGACTACTTGGGAAACCCAAGCTTGGTCCATGCCCAGAGCATCTTGGCCATTTGGGCTACCCAAGTGATCTTGATGGGTGCAGTTGAGGGTTACAGAATTGCTGGTGGGCCATTGGGTGAGGTTGTTGACCCACTTTACCCTGGTGGCAGCTTCGACCCATTGGGCCTTGCTGATGACCCAGAGGCTTTTGCTGAGTTGAAAGTGAAGGAGCTTAAAAATGGAAGACTAGCTATGTTCTCTATGTTTGGATTCTTTGTTCAAGCCATTGTGACCGGAAAGGGACCATTGGAAAACCTTGCCGACCATCTTGCTGACCCCGTTGCCAACAACGCCTGGTCCTACGCCACAAACTTTGTCCCCGGAAAGTAAATGTAATGGAGTTTGCTGTAGAATGATATGTGAATTAATATATTGACATTTTTGGGCATTTGGTGTTTTTTGTCAGTATTTGGTCACTTAAAATGATTTATCATGGTGCTATACTAATGCTCAGTATCTCTTAGATGGTTCTCTGAAAAAGAACTAGGAGTAAGTAGTAGTAGGCACCATTTATTTAACTAAGCTTGATTGTCTTCAAAGCATGAAATGGACAAATTTACAATGCGGTAAAACGAGACAGATGAAATTGGTGGAACCCTGGCTCAAAACTGGTAAAACACCGTGACCTGAAAAAATATAAACTAAACACATACTGAATCGCACATACTTGAGTAAACATATAAACTAAACACATACTTGAGTAAACACCTGCTTCTAGTTATAACAACAGCCGAAAAAATACATAATGAATCGTACAATAGAGAAACGACATATTTTGTGTGCTTTATGAATCACTGTACTTTATTGACAAGGCGCAACTTTTCAGTCTACATGTATACGAATGAGAACCTCGTAGTGTACATTTTGTCCAATGTTTCTCTCTAAATCACATATGGACATGATTTATATCAGCAATAAATTGTGAAGAGTGCTAATATGGGACAAAGGAGATAACAGATGTCGTGAACATTTCGATATCGGGTATGTAACCATTTGGTTATGGCCTCGTCATGTGGGTGTGTCATTTACACTTCACTTCAATACATGAAGCCCTGCAATGCAAGTTCACACTAAAAGTGTATATTGAGAGAAAACTGGTCTAGCTTTTAGGATTGCCCAGCTGTACGACGAGCTGCTCTTGCTTTGGCTACAGATTGTTGGTAAAGTTCTTCATATTGTGATGCCGATGTGTCCCAACTGAAGTCTATATGCTCATGACCTTGTGCATTAATTCTTCCCAACCTTCACTATCACTCAAGTAATGTTTGAAGGCACGTCAAAAGCACCATTAAATCCCTGCGCATTATTAATAAAGCAACATTCTTATACCAATATGGCTAAGCAATTGACGAACAGAATAATGAAGAAAAAAAATAGAAGTGGAAATTTCTGCCTGTTCATATTTGAATGGGTCGATCTGGGTTATTTTATTACTGGGTTAGCTAGGAAAAAAATCAGCTTAAAAAGAAACAGTCAAATACGAGTAGGTCAGAACTCAGAAGTCACAAAGATGCTTTTTTTAATGCATAAAATCCAAATTATTTCATTAAATAAATCAGTTTACATTTGAGATATCTATATACTAGTTCACAATTGACACACACACTAGAATAAAAAAACATATTTGTAAATTAGAAAAATATGGCAAATGATAAAAAAAAAATATCATACTTGCCATCATTTGTTTTTGTGGGTAGCGAACAAATTTTTTTGCTTTTATGGGTACTATACTTTCAAATTCATCCTCTTTAGGGTACTAGGTGACATTTTTGCCCTTCGGGGAAAACAAATCCTATTAGCTAAGAGGAGCAAAAATGTCCAAAAATTTCGCAAAATACCCTAAAGAGGAAGAATTTGAAAGTATAGTACCTACAAAAGCAAAAAAAATTGTTCGCTACCCACAAGAGCAAATGGTGTCAATTATATATATTTTTTTTTATCATTTGCCCTTAAAAATATAAAGAGAAAACTGCAAAAAAATGTCCTTGTGATTTTCTGAATTCGCAACTTTTGCAATCACTGTTCTATTTTTCCACATTATGCCATTAGTGTTTAATTTTTGCTCTTTTATGTCCCTCGGCGTTATTTTCTTCCGTTCACGTCGAGGTATTTTAGTCATTTCACTTTTCCCGCCTTTATCCCCGCTGTTGGGAATTAAATAATGGCAGTACTAACTGTGCTTGATACTGCCAGGCATATAAACAGACTAGTGAAGAATACACTAGCTGTACTAACTGCTAGTATACATATGGTTTGTACTGCTAATAGGATATGCACACGCTTTGTATTTTAAGAATAGATATTGTATATCTTATACGAATTTATAGTGATAGTTTTCTTGTAAAGGACTCCTTCTCCTATAAAAGGAGGTCCTAGGTTATGTTGATAGACACACCAATACACAATAAACTAGAACATCCGTATTAAGAACTTCAAGGTTGTATACCCTGATACTAGCCAAAGTATCCGTATTATTCTTTAATAATATTGAAGTGTTTTGATTATTTATTTCACTATTCTATTGATTATTCTTCTAAGTGTTACCAAGTAGATTTCGCATACTTGACTAACATTAAGCTTTGTTTCATTCACAATTGTTTTGGATCCATCTAAGGCAATATACTTATACAAGCTAAGTAGATCCAAGGTTTGGGACTCACAAGTAGTATCAGAGCTTGTGTAACTGAAACTCTGAATTAGAAGAAGCTCATTCCAAACAAAAAGCAATGGAAACTGAAACCAACCAAACACATGTTACTGCAAAGGTCCCCAAGGTGAAGCAGGGAGAATTTGATGTATGGAGGATAACGATAGAGCAGTATTTTCTAATGCAGGATTATAATCTCTGGGAGATTATTGAGAATGGAAACTCCTTTGTTGCAGTTCCCATTCCAGGCAAAGAAGGAGGCAAAGAAGGAGAACCTCCAACTATTCCAAAGCCAACATCCACTGATGAAAAGATCAAAAGAAAAAATGATCTAAAGGCAAAAAGTATGTTGCTAATGTCTCTCCCTGATGAGCTATTTTTGTCTTACTCCAAGCATCAGGATGCGAAGAAGTTGTTTGAAGCCATTGAAGATGGTTTTGGTGGGAATGAAGCCACCAGAAAGACTCACAAGACTCTGCTAAAACAGCAGTTTGAAAACTTCTGTGCAACCAGCACAGAATCTCTTGATTCCATATACAATAGGCTTCAAAAGATTGTTAGTAAATTATCCATTCTGGGTGTGGATCTCTCTATTGAAGATGTGAACTCTAGGTTTATAAGAAGCCTACCAAGTGAGTGGAATACTCATGTGGTGATTTGGACTAACAAACCAGACTTTGAAAAGATGAAACTAGTTGATCTATACAACAACTTTAAAAATGTTGAGCATCTAGTTAAAAAGTCCACTGCAACTGCCAACTTAGAGTCAACAAATCTTGCATTTGTGGCTCAACCAAGCACTAACAGCACCAATGATGTTCTTGAAGTTAGTATTGCTAGCACTAATTTTGGTACTGCTGGCACACATGATACTTCTAGTAGCCTAAGCAATGCCACTATCAATGCTTTTCTAACCAGTCAGCCAAATGGATCTCAGGTTATTCATGATGATTTGGAGCAGATACATGAAGATGACCTGGAAGAGATGGACATTAAGTGGCAAGTGGCTCTCCTGAGTTTAAGAGCAAAGAAGTTTCTGCAAAAGACTAGAAAGAAGATCATCATCGACAATGATGAAACTGCTGGATTTGACAAATCCAAAGTAGAATGCTACAATTGTAGGAAGCTTAGATACTTTGATAGGGAATGCAGGAGCCCAAGATCTCAAGATGGAAGAAACAAGAGCAGAACTGTCAATGGTGAAGATTCATCTTCCAATGTTATGGTGGCCATTGATGGAGTTGGGTATGACTGGAGCTACATGGCTCATGAAGAAACAACTCCTCCCAACTTGGCACTAATGGCATTTTCAGACTCTGAGGTACACAATGATAAATATTGTACTAAAACTTGTCTGAATAACTATGAATCTTTGAAATCTCAGTATGATAACTTAAGGATTGAATTTAATCAAACTGAGTATAACTTAGCTAATCATAAGAGATGATTAGCCTCTGTAGAAAAACAGTTAGTATACTACAGAGAAAATGAGGAAGCTTTGAATGAACAGGTTGCAGTTCTTAAAAGGGACATGTTGTATAAAGATGCTGAAATATCCTTACATAAAACTGGCTTAGATAATCAAGTTAGAAAAGGATAACATTCAAGCTCGTGTGGACAAATATGCTTATTCAAAAGATTGTTCACATAGGATCATAGAGGCTAGTCTTCTTAAACCAGGAAAAGGTTTAGGATACAATAGCTACAATAGTGTTGCACCATCCACTTCAGGTTTGTACAAGCCTCCTATATTTGAGCCTGCTAGCACAGAAATAGACGATTCTAAAGAACCTGAAATGCAGTATGGGCTTAAAAGTAATGAAAAGGAAGTAACTAGTGAGGTTAAGGACAATTTTGATACCTTACAAGCTAAAACTTCTTATACTAGTGCAACTAAATATGTCACAAAAGTAGAGACTGTTTATCCCAAAAAAAGGCTAAACCATTAGGGAACACAGTTAGATATGCTAAGATGTATAGGTCAAAAGAAAGATCACCCACTCCTAGGGGAAACCGGAGGAATTGTAATAGACAACCATCACAACACCTAAATGATGAGTTTATTAGGCACAACAAATCATGTTTTGAATGTGGAAGCCCTAAGTATCATCAAAGGAGTAATATGATTCATGAGAACAATTTTGCTAGGATGGATGACTATTCTCAGTCAACCTATTTCACTCCAAGAGCAGTTCTCTTGAAAACTGGCCTTAAAACTGTCAATACCTTAAGGCCAAATTATGCTATTCACCCACAACCATCTTTTTTTGGTGCAAGACCCAAGAAACCTTTTGCAAAGAAAGCACCATTAACTAACCCAAGACCCATTAAAAGAAAAACAGCATTAACCTTTCAAAACTTTAATCAACAGGTTGAATTTTACAAAAGGAAGTTTAGTACAACCAAACAAGCAGTTTGTATTGCTAGGCCTAAACTTGGTACTGCTAGACCAAAATCAACTTACAAGTCTAAAAGTAATGTTGTATGGGGTAACAAAGGGAAAGTTGCAAAGACCACACCTGTTTGGGTTAGATAGACCATCAAACCTAATTGTGCATCTATTAAAGGGAATGAAAGATCCAAGACAGTGATGGTTTGGGTTCTCAAAGGAATCTAATTTCCTTTCTTTTGAAATGTTAGTCATATTTTGTCTTGATAAAATGGAAATACTTTGTTTTATGTTTCTTTGGTTTTAGACTAACATTTGCAGGTAGAGCACAACACTTTGAATGAATTAAGATGTGTGAAACCTTGGCAGACCTAGCCAATGGGATGGCATAATCAAAAATCTACTGTGCTGATAAACATGTAAATGCCTAAGCATTATGAGGCATCTGGAGCTTTATTGAACAAGAATTGATGGTTACATTTAGACTACTTATTCTGATCTAACCCACTCTTTGCCATTCTATCATATTAAATGATATTGTGTTAATTTGAGGAGCTCTGGCATTGAGAACAGCGAGCAAAAGTGAATCTAACACTTCTGTGTTAGAGGTAACAACTGCCACGAGCTGGAAACCCTATCAAGAAGGCTCTTAGAATGAGTCTATCTATCACAGGCAGTACAAAGTACTGAAACTATTGGTTTTCACACAACCAGAGGTCATATGAGACCGAACTTTTATTAAGTGTCTTCCTTACACTTAATCCCTTCATAAAACCAATGAAGTATTGTTTTGAAAGAAAATTCATTTTATACTGCTTAGAAAAATGTTTTGGAAAAGTTTGTACTGCTAGGAAAAATTTCGGTACCACTAGCATAATTTTGTACTTCTCGAAATTTTATAACTACTTTTGAAAATAGCCGTTGAGAGTTTGTTAATTTTAAAGGGCGTTTACTTGGAAAGTATTTACTTTCTTTAAACATATTATCCTTCTCTCAAGTTTCTTAATAATTAGAGTCGGTTAATATTGAAACTGTCACAATTCTCAATTTTTGGTCATTTCTCAAACTCTACATTCATCATACTAGTCATGCATGGGTTTTGCATTTCACATTAAACGCATAATTTCATATTAAATAAACGTTATCGCGTAAGTTATTATTTTGAACAATTAATCCGATACTTCCAAAAATGATCCCGATATATTTTATACTTACATTTAGTTTATAAAAATAATATTTTGAGTTTACCTAGTGTTTTAAATTTATTTTGTATATAAATCGTTAAATTTATATTATTACGACACTTTTCTTAAAAACTACACGATAATTATTATATCACTCAAATTTTGCAAGAAATGTATTTTTACAATTTTTATGATCTAAATATATTTTATCTTGACCCGTGAAAATTTATTTTTATCTAACGTTACCTTAAATATTCAAATGTGTATACAACTTACTAATCCTATTTAACAATACTACAAGTTACAACTTATATTTATATAACTTACATCTATTTTACTTACACATTTTTATACATGATAACAAAATGAAAGAAATAAATAAATGAATGAGCTAGACAAGATCCATCAACTCTACTTAAATTGTGGATCTTGTCTTGCAATCAAGTATTATTACATTCAATCTAATTCAACAACACATAGATACATTTCAAAGTGAAAGATCAAAATTCTTCTCTCTTCTTCTTCACCAAAATCCGGCCACCATAAGGGATCAAGGAAGTGATCATCAAAAATTTTCTAATCAAGTTCTACACAACCTAGATACACTCTTGTTTTAGGTTTTGAAAAAAATATGGTGTTTAAGCTTAATCCTTGATCATAAACCTCATCAAGCAACTTGTAAGCATGAAACTTCATCTTTTACCTTTTCATATATATTTTTCATACATTTTCATGAAGTCCTCATGGTCATATTTGATTTGTTGTGATTTTATTCATTATCATCCAAGATTATCACCCATATGTACTATATAAATATTTATAACAATCATGTGCTAGTTAAAGTTTATAAATGAGAAGTTTGAAAAATGGATCATCAAAGTCTAGTTGTGGTTTTGGAGGAAATGGTTACATAAATTTTATATATGTTTATTTAAGTTTGTATATATATTTTTAGCCTCACAATGAATATTTATTTTGGTTATGATCAAATGAAGTTGTTTTACTAGTAGGATTGGTGATGAGTAGATTAAGGGAATATTGTGGTGTTGTTTGAGTTAGAATGATTAGATAATAATGGTAATTTTAAAATGGGCGCGCGCCCTTGAAATTATAATTTTTCCGAACAGTTAGTCATTTTTATAAGTTTTATTAAAGTTTTAGAAAATAGATTTTTAGTTATGAACGTGGCCTTTTGAACGGACTAAAACGGAGTTATAACGAAAAATATACGTGGTTTCCAAGTTACGATTTAAAAACTACAATTTTCCGGAAAATGTACATGCAGTTCCGAGTTTTAACTGACCAAACAGTGGCCTTAAAATTTCTGTGAAGTCTCCGAAGTTTAAAAATATATTAGTACTCTTGATTACCTTCGAGTGGATATAAAGAACTTGAAAAACGGACTTAAAACGAGTGAGTTATGGTTAACCGAACTTTGAGCCAAAAACGTGCTGAAAACACTATTCCCAGCATTTGTATGCTGTCAGGATTTTAAATCAAGGTTTTGAGGGCCTAAACGGACGTTTCGGGGGAAATGGACGTTAAAAACGAGTTAGTTTTCCTATGTATAAATTACGTCAAGTTAGATGTAAACCGATTTTTCAATTACTAAAACCGTCACACATTCAAGTAACAATATTTCTATATAACTAATTTTCAAGTAACATATTGGGTGATACGTTTTCAAATCATGCATTCACGACAACATATCATAACTCAAGTCACAACATTCATTTTAGGTCGCGGATAGTTTCCGAGCCTCATTATCGTGCACTTCATTTTGTTAGCATATCAATCCTACCAGGTGAGTTCATACCCCGCTTCTACTCATTTAAATTCTTATAAACTATTTGGGGCGAGATATATGCTTATTTATCCAAACATTTAAACTCTTTTGCCAAACAACGTTACTTATACTTTACACTTGATTGCGTTATATACTTGATTGGGTTATACTTGATTTCATATGCATATTTGGAACAAACATACAAGAATTAGTGGCTCCAAATTAAGTTGTTGGAAGGCTATTAATTTACAAACATACAAGAATTAGTGGCTCCAAATTAAGTTGTTGGAAGGCTATTAATTTACAAACATACAAGAATTAGTGGCTCCAAATTAAGTTGTTGGAAGGCTATTAATTTACAAACATACAAATTAGTGGCTCAAATTAAGTTGTTGGAAGGCTATTAATTCACAAACATCCCAATATTTATATGTTGGAAGACCTTTGTGGTGACATTTATACTTTTAACTACCTTAATGCGCATATTCATGATTATCATTCTATTTTAGGCAATGGGTTGTGAACACACAGGTTGCAAGTTTTGTATGGCGAACTTGGATGAGTGGATTACAATGCCTTTGCTGCATCAACATTCCTTATAGACTTTTTCAAATCATTTTAATACAAACTTATGAACTCACTTTGTGTTGACACTTGTTAGCATGTTTATCTCAGGTCTTAAGGTGATAGCATTTCATGGAGCTTTTGGGTCACATGGCATACATTGGAGTCTTGTGCTTTTAACAATTACCATTCGACATGTTTTGTAAACTCTTTATGTATTATCTAACTTTGGAATCTTTTGTGTTGTAAACTTTAACTTTTTTTTATCGAATGGTAAACTTTTCAAAACGTCTCATTATAGAGGTCGTTTTCTGTATCCATACTTTGTGCTATGACGTCATACCCCAATGACACTATCGTTCCGCTCATATTTTGGGGTGTGACAGATTGGTATCAGAGACTTGGTTATAGAGAACTAGGTTGCATTTTAGTTCCTAGACTATAACCGCTCTCACGTCGATCCTTTCTTTTCCTATCACCTTACACACTTTTCGTGCGCATATGTTTTCTTAAGTATTCCTTCTAGAACCACCTCATTGGATAATGTGGTTTCCTTGTACCAATAGGGGAGTCCCAAAATCTAGTTGGGTCATCAAAGATATGGAGCTCAGTAATGAGCACTTATCTAACTTGATCTCGTGACAGTTCTTGTTTGATGAGATGCGAGATCGAGCTAAATAAGTGTTACTATATAGCTGGATAGATTTGATGATTTTGCCCGAGGATGGGAGTTCTCTTGAGGATATTTTGGGAACTGCTGGCGACCAAACCTCATAGTGACTTTAGCACCTAAAGGAATTTCCTATACACCAAGTGCGACTCTCCCTAGATACCTACCCTAAATTTCTCCTCCACCGTTTAGAATCGGATGATAGACTGGCTACCTATTTAAGTAACAACAATCGCCGAGACATGTATGCTTGGTGGTATGTACACGTGTGAAATGAAGCAATTACAATTATGGTGGCCAACATAATTATAAATGCGTCACAACTCACGTGAACATATGCGACCACGCATACGTAGATCGGTGTGGACACTTTAGGAACCAATTTGTGGCGTGATATTATGTTGAGGACGTTAAGTATAGACACTGGGAATTCAACGGTTCTTTCCTTGCAGAGATCATGGCACCAAAGAGGGTAACACGCAGCACTGGTCGAGGTGGTGCAGTGCCAAGGGGTGGAATGACAGGTGGGCGTGGAGGTAGAGAAGGCGGTAGCGACACGGGTAACAATGACAACAACGCTGGCGGAAACCCTGACTTTGCCGCCATCATCGCTCAATAACTTCAAATCTTGCTTCCCACTATTGTTACACAAGTTGGAATTCATATGAATAACTCGGGAAACCACGGGAACGGGAACGGTACTGGCGACACCAACAATGTAGTTGGCAGTAACAACAACAACACTAACAACAACAACAACAATAGAATGGGATGCACATATAAGGAATTTTCGGCATGCAAACCCATGGAGTTTGATGGTATAGGAGGTGCTTTGGCGTATACTCGATGGGTAGAAGGAGGAGTCATGATCGACATCAGCAATTGTGCCACACATCAGAGGGTGAAGTATGCTGCTTGTTTGCTATCAGGAAAGGCATTGACATGGTGGAACACAAAGCTAAGGCTAGGGGAGAGAAGCAGCTATAGGCATGACATGGGACGAATTTAAGGCGTTATTGAAAGAGAGTACTGCGGACAATGAAATAAGAAACTGGAGGATGAATTTTATCACCACTCCATGATAGGGGCTGGTCACGCAGCATACACAGACCGATTTCATGAGTTAGCCAGACTAGTCCCTCATCTAGTTACCCCTGAGTCCAAGAGAATCTCGAGGTACATATATGGCCTTGTCCCCGAAATCCGTGGAACTGTGAAAACAACTGAGCCGTCTACAATACAAAGTGCAATACTGAGGGCAGGAACCTGACAGACGAGATGGTTAGAAATGGTACTTTGAAGAGCAATGATAAGAGGAAGGAAGCAAGTGGGTCGAATAAGCAGATAGTAGTAGCGGACAACAAAAGGGCAAGAGTTTTTGTGCCAGTCTTGAACAAAGAGAGTATGCGGGTACACATCCCAAATGTGCTAAATGTGCTTACCATCATCCGAAGACCAAGCCCTGCCGCTTGTGTACAAATTGCAATCGATCACGGCCATTTTAGGGCGATGTAAAACACAGGTAACATCGGCTAACGTGGGCAACATGAGGAATAACCAAAGGACTTGCTTTGAATGTAACAGCCCGAACCACTTCCGGAATAATTGTCCTCAGTTGAATAAGCCGCCGATGCAAGCTCCTCTAGCTATGGCAATTGAAGGAAACAACCCAAACCCTGTACTCAATATCAGTCCACCCCGAGGTCGAGCATTCTATATAGGGACGAGGAAGCCCGCTCGTAACTGGTGCGTTTTTCCTAGACCCTTAAGTGATCCACCGTATTATTCAGATTCAGTGAGTCTCCTTAGATAAGAAACCTAGACGCGTAAGTTTTGGCATAAGCACTTTTACCATACATTCGATTTCTCTAACCTAAGGGTAGAACTTTAAGTATCAGCGATTGAACCGAGGACGGATTCTTCTATCAGGGGAAGAATGTCACAATTCTCAATTTTTGGTCATTTCTCAAACTCTACATTCATCATACTAGTCATGCATGGGTTTTGCATTTCACATTAAACGCATAATTTCATATTAAATAAACGTTATCGTAAGTTATTATTTTGAACAATTAATCCGATACTTTCAAAAATGATCCCGATATATTTTATACTTACATTTAGTTTATAAAATAATATTTTGAGTTTACCTAGTGTTTTAAATTTATTTTGTATATAAATCGTTAAATTTATATTATTACGACACTTTTCTTAAAAACTACACGATAATTATTATATCACTCAAATTTTGCAAGAAATGTATTTTTACAATTTTTATGATCTAAATATATTTTATCTTGACCCGTGAAAATTTATTTTTATCTAACGCTACCTTAAATATTCAAATGTGTATACAACTTACTAATCCTATTTAACAATACTACAAGTTACAACTTATATTTATATAACTTACATCTATTTTACTTACATTTTTTATACATGATAACAAAATGAAAGAAATAAATAAATGAATAGCTGACAAGATCCATCAACTCTACTTAAATTGTGGATCTTGTCTTGCAATCAAGTATTATTACATTCAATCTAATTCAACAACACATAGATACATTTCAAAGTGAAAGATCAAAATTCTTCTCTCTTCTTCTTCACCAAAATCCGGCCACCATAAGGGATCAAGGAAGTGATCATCAAAAATTTTCTAATCAAGTTCTACACAACCTAGATACACTCTTGTTTTAGGTTTTGAAATAAAAACCTAGGGTGTTTAAGCTTAATCCTTGATCATAAACCTCATCAAGCAACTTGTAAGCATGAAACTTCATCTTTTTCCTTTTCATATATATATTTTTCATACATTTTCATGAAGTCCTCATGGTCATATTTGATTTGTTGTGATTTTATTCATTATCATCCAAGATTATCACCCATATGTACTATATAAATATTTATAACAATCATGTGCTAGTTAAAAGTTTATAAAAATGAGAAGTTTGAAAAATGGATCATCAAAGTCTAGTTGTGGTTTTTGGAGGAAATGGTTACATAAATTTTATATATGTTTATTTAAGTTTGTATATATATTTTTAGCCTCAGAATGAATATTTATTTTGGTTATGATCAAATGAAGTTGTTTTACTAGTAGGATTGGTGATGAGTAGATTAAGGGAATATTGTGGTGTTGTTTGAGTTAGAATGATTAGAGAATAATGGTAATTTTAAAATGGGCGCGGAAGCGCCGCCGAAATTTATAATTTTTCCGAAAAGTTAGTCATTTTTATAAGTTTTATTAAAGTTTTAGAAAATAGATTTTTAGTTATGAACGTGGCCTTTTGAACGGACTAAAACGGAGTTATAACGAAAAATATACGTGGTTTCCAAGTTACGATTTAAAAACTACAATTTTCCGGAAAATGTACATGCAGTTCCGAGTTTTAACTGACCAAACAGTGGCCTTAAAATTTCTGTGAAGTCTCCGAAGTTTAAAAATATATTAGTACTCTTGATTACCTTCGAGTGGATATAAAGAACTTGAAAAACGGACTTAAAACGAGTGAGTTATAGTTAACCGAACTTTGAGCCAAAAACGTGCTGAAAACACTATTCCCAGCATTTGTATGCTGTC
Source organism: Chrysanthemum makinoi (assembly GCA_910596185.1). NCBI lineage: Eukaryota > Viridiplantae > Streptophyta > Magnoliopsida > Asterales > Asteraceae > Chrysanthemum > Chrysanthemum makinoi. The sequence goes on from OU343223.1 coordinate 45,124,420, forward strand.
AGGATTTTTAAATCAAGGTTTTGAGGGCCTAAACGGACGTTTCGGGGGAAATGGACGTTAAAAACGAGTTAGTTTTCCTATGTATAAATTACATCAAGTTAGATGTAAACCGATTTTTCAATTACTAAAACCGTCACACATTCAAGTAACAATATTTCTATATAACTAATTTTCAAGTAACATATTGGGTGATACGTTTTCAAATCATGCATTCACGACAACATATCATAACTCAAGTCACAACATTCATTTTAGGTCGCGGATAGTTTCCGAGCCTCATTATCGTGCACTTCATTTTGTTAGCATATCAATCCTACCAGGTGAGTTCATACCCCGCTTCTACTCATTTAAATTCTTATAAACTATTTGGGGCGAGATATATGCTTATTTATCCAAACATTTAAACTCTTTTGCCAAACAACGTTACTTATACTTTACACTTGATTGCGTTATATACTTGATTGGGTTATACTTGATTTCATATGCATATTTGGAACAAACATACAAGAATTAGTGGCTCCAAATTAAGTTGTTGGAAGGCTATTAATTTACAAACATACGAGAATTAGTGGCTCCAAATTAAGTTGTTGGAAGGCTATTAATTTACAAACATACAAGAATTAGTGGCTCCAAATTAAGTTGTTGGAAGGCTATTAATTTACAAACATACAAGAATTAGTGGCTCCAAATTAAGTTGTTGGAAGGCTATTAATTCACAAACATCCCAATATTTATATGTTGGAAGACCTTTGTGGTGACATTTATACTTTTAACTACCTTAATGCGCATATTCATGATTATCATTCTATTTTAGGCAATGGGTTGTGAACACACAGGTTGCAAGTTTTGTATGGGCGGAACTTGGAACTGAGTGGATTTACAATGCCTTTGCTGCATCAACATTCCTTATAGACTTTTTCAAATCATTTTAATACAAACTTATGAACTCACCAACCTTTGTGTTGACCCTTTTTAGCATGTTTATCTCAGGTCTTAAGGTGATAGCATTTCATGGAGCTTTTGGGTCACATGGCATACATTGGAGTCTTGTGCTTTTAACAATTACCATTCGACATGTTTTGTAAACTCTTTATGTATTATCTAACTTTGGAATCTTTTGTGTTGTAAACTTTAACTTATTTAATCGAATGGTAAACTTTTCAAAACGTCTCATTATAGAGGTCGTTTTCTGTATCCATACTTTGTGCTATGACGTCATACCCCAATGACACTATCGTTCCGCTGCGGTATTTTAGGGGTGTGACAGATTATCGAGAGACTTGGTTATAGAGAACTAGGTTGCATTTTAGTTCCTAGACTATAACCGCTCTCACGTCGATCCTTTCTTTTCCTATCACCTTACACACTTTTCGTGCGCATATGTTTTCTTAAGTATTCCTTCTAGAACCACCTCATTGGATAATGTGGTTTCCTTGTACCAATAGGGGAGTCCCAAAATCTAGTTGGGTCATCAAAGATATGGAGCTCAGTAATGAGCACTTATCTAACTTGATCTCGTGACAGTTCTTGTTTGATGAGATGCGAGATCGAGCTAAATAAGTGTTACTATATAGCTGGATAGATTTGATGATTTTGCCCGAGGATGGGAGTTCTCTTGAGGATATTTTGGGAACTGCTGGCGACCAAACCTCATAGTGACTTTAGCACCTAAAGGAATTTCCTATACACCAAGTGCGACTCTCCCTAGATACCTACCCTAAATTTCTCCTCCACCGTTTAGAATCGGATGATAGACTGGCTACCTATTTAAGTAACAACAATCGCCGAGACATGTATGCTTGGTGGTATGTACACGTGTGAAATGAAGCAATTACAATTATGGTGGCCAACATAATTATAAAATCACAACTCCGTGAACATATGCGACCACGCATACGTAGATCGGTGTGGACACTTTAGGAACCAATTTGTGGCGTGATATTATGTTGAGGACGTTAAGTATAGACACTGGGAATTCAACGGTTCTTTCCCTTGCAGAGATCATGGCACCAAAGAGGGTAACACGCAGCACTGGTCGAGGTGGTGCAGTGCCAAGGGTGGAGACAGGTGGGCGTGGAGGTAGAGAAGGCGGTAGCGACACGGGTAACAATGACAACAAGCGGAAACCCGACTTTGCGCCATCATCGCTCAATAACTTCAAATCTTGCTTCCCACTATTGTTACACAAGTTGGAATTCATATGAATAACTCGGAAACCACGGGAACAGGAACGGTACTGGCGACACCAACAATGTAGTTGGCGTGTAACAACAACAACACTAACAACAACAACAACAGAATGGGATGCACATATAAGGAATTTTCGGCATGCAAACCCGTGGAGTTTGATGGTATAGGAGGTGCTTTGGCGTATACTCGATGGGTAGAAAAGACAGAGTCAGTGATCGACATCAGCAATTGTGCCACACATCAGAGGGTGAAGTATGCTGCTTGTTTGCTATCAGGGAAGGCATTGACATGGTGGAACACACAGCTACAGGCTAGAGGCAGAGAAGCGTATAGGCATGACATGGGACGAATTTAGGCGTTATTGAAGAGGAGTACTGCCCGGACAATGAAATGCAGAAACTGGAGGATGAATTTTATCACCACTCCATGATAGGGGCTGGTCACGCAGCATACACAGACCGATTTCATGAGTTAGCCAGACTAGTCCTCATCTAGTTACCCCAGGTCAAGAGAATCTCGAGGTACATATATGGCCTTGTCCCCGAAATCCGTGGAACTGTGAAAACAACTGAGCCGTCTACAATACAAAGTGCAATACTGAGGGCAGGAACCTGACAGACGAGATGGTTAGAAATGGTACTTTGAAGAGCAATGATAAGAGGAAGGAAGCAAGTGGGTCGAATAAGCAGATAGACGTAGTAGCAGACAACAAAAGGGCAAGAGTTTTTGTGGCAACTGGTACTGAACAAAGAGAGTATGCGGGTACACATCCCAAATGTGCTAAATGTGCTTACCATCATCCGAAGACCAAGCCCTGCCGCTTGTGTACAAATTGCAATCGATACGGCCATTTTAAGGAGCAGTGTAAAACACAGGTAGCACCGGCTAACGTGGGCAACATGAGGAATAACCAAAGGACTTGCTTTGAATGTAACAGCCCGAACCACTTCCGGAATAATTGTACTCAGTTGAATAAGCCGCCGATGCAAGCTCCTCTAGCTATGGCAATTGAAGGAAACAACCCAAACCCTGTACTCAATATCAGTCCACCCCGAGGTCGAGCATTCTATATAGGGACCGAGGAAGCCCGCAATGCGTAACTGGTACGTTTTTCCTAGACCATTAAGTGATCCACCGTATTATTCAGATTCAGTGAGTCTCCTTAGATAAGAAACCTAGACGCGTAAGTTTTGGCATAAGCACTTTTACCATACATTCTGATTTCTCTAAACCTAAGGGTAGAACTTTAAGTATCAGCGATTGAATCGCGAGGACGCGATTCTTCTATCAGGGGAAGAATGTCACAATTCTCAATTTTTGGTCATTTCTCAAACTCTACATTCATCATACTAGTCATGCATGGGTTTTGCATTTCACATTAAACGCATAATTTCATATTAAATAAACGTTATAGCGTAAGTTATTATTTTGAACAATTAATCCGATACTTCCAAAAATGATCCCGATATATTTTATACTTACATTTAGTTTATAAAAATAATATTTTGAGTTTACCTAGTGTTTTAAATTTATTTTGTATATAAATCGTTAAATTTATATTATTACGACACTTTTCTTAAAAACTACACGATAATTATTATATCACTCAAATTTTGCAAGAATGTATTTTTACAATTTTTATGATCTAAATATATTTTATCTTGACCCGTGAAAATTTATTTTTATCTAATGTTACCTTAAATATTCAAATGTGTATACAACTTACTAATCCTATTTAACAATACTACAAGTTACAACTTATATTTATATAACTTACATCTATTTTACTTACACATTTTTATACATGATAACAAAATGAAAGAAATAAATAAATGGTGAGCTAGATCATCAACTCTACTTAAAATTGTGGATGTCTTGCAATCAATATATTACATTCAATCTAATTCAACAACACATAGATACATTTCAAAGTGAAAGATCAAAATTCTTCTCTCTTCTTCTTCACAAAATAAGGCCACCATAAGAGATCAAGGAAGTGATCATCAAAAATTTTCTAATCAAGTTCTATACAATCTAGTGTCACTCTTGATTAAGGTTTTGAAATAAAAACCTAGGGTGTTTAAGCTTAATCCTTGATCATAAACCTCATCAAGCAACTTGTAAGCATGAAACTTCATCTTTTTCCTTTTCATATATATATTTTTCATACATTTTCTTGAAGTCCTCATGGTCATATTTGATTTGTTGTGATTTTATTCATTATCATCCAAGATTATCACCCATATGTACTATATAAATATTTATAACAATCATGTGCTAGTTAAAAGTTTATAAAAATGAGAAGTTTGAAAAATGGATCATCAAAGTCTAGTTGTGGTTTTGGAGGAAATGGTTACATAAATTTTATATATGTTTATTTAAGTTTGTATATATATTTTTTAGCCTCACAATGAATATTTATTTTGGTTATGATCAAATGAAGTTGTTTTACTAGTAGGATTGGTGATGAGTAGATTAAGGAATATTGTGGGTGTTGTTTGAGTTAGAATGATTAGAGAATAATGGTAATTTTAAAATGAAGCGGAAGCTTGAAATATAATTTTTCCGAAAAGTTAGTCATTTTATAAGTTTTATTAAAGTTTTAGAAAATAGATTTTTAGTTATGAACGTGGCCTTTTGAAGCGGACTAAACGGAGTTATAACGAAAAATATCGTGGTTTCCAAGTTACGATTTAAAAACTACAATTTTCGGAAAATGTACATGCAGTTCGAGTTTAACTGACCAAACAGTGGCCTTAAAATTTCTGTGAAGTCTCCGAAGTTTAAAATATATTAGTACTCTTGATTACCTTCGAGTGGATATAAAGAACTTGAAAAACGGACTTAAAACGAGTGAGTTATGGTTAACCGAACTTTGAGCCAAAAACGTGCTGAAAACACTATTCCCAGCATTTGTATGCTGTCAGGATTTTAAATCAAGGTTTTGAGGGCCTAAACGGACGTTGGAAATGGACGTTAAAAACGAGTTAGTTTTCCTATGTATAAATTACATCAAGTTAGATGTAAACCGATTTTTCAATTACTAAAACAAATCACATTCAAGTAACAATATTTCTATATAACTAATTTTCAAGTAACATATTGGGTGATACGTTTTCAAATCATGCATTCACGACAACATATCATAACTCAAGTCACAACATTCATTTTAGGTCGCGGATAGTTTCCGAGCCTCATTATCGTGCACTTCATTTTGTTAGCATATCAATCCTACCAGGTGAGTTCATACCCCGCTTCTACTCATTTAAATTCTTATAAACTATTTGGGGCGAGATATATGCTTATTTATCCAAACATTTAAACTCTTTTGCCAAACAACGTTACTTATACTTTACACTTGATTGCGTTATATACTTGATTGGGTTATACTTGATTTCATATGCACATTTGGAACAAACATACAAATTAGTGGCTCAAATTAAGTTGTTGGAAGGCTATTAATTTACAAACATACGAGAATTAGTGGCTCCAAATTAAGTTGTTGGAAGGCTATTAATTTACAAACATTCCAAATTAAGTTGTTGGAAGGCTATTAATTTACAAACATACAAGAATTAGTGGCTCCAAATTAAGTTGTTGGAAGGCTATTAATTTACAAACATACAAGAATTAGTGGCTCCAAATTAAGTTGTTGGAAGGCTATTAATTCACAAACATCCCAATATTTATATGTTGGAAGACCTTTGTGGTGACATTTATACTTTTAACTACCTTAATGCGCATATTCATGATTATCATTCTATTTTAGGCAATGGGTTGTGAACACACAGGTTGCAAGTTTTGTATGGGCGGAACTTGGAACTGAGTGGATTTACAATGCCTTTGCTGCATCAACATTCCTTATAGACTTTTTCAAATCATTTTAATACAAACTTATGAACTCACCAACCTTTGTGTTGACCCTTTTTTAGCATGTTTATCTCGGTCTTAAGGTGATAGCATTTCATGGAGCTTTTGGGTCACGGCATAATTTGGAGTCTTGGGCTTTTAACAATTACCATTCGACATGTTTTGTAAACTCTTTATGTATTATCTAACTTTGGAATCTTTTGTGTTGTAAACTTTAACTTTTTTTTATCGAATGGTAAACTTTTCAAAACGTCTCATTATAGAGGTCGTTTTCTGTATCCATACTTTTGTGCTGACGTCATAAATGACACTTTTCATAGTTGTATTTTGGGGTGTGACAGAAACCCTAAATCTTGTTTATAAAAACTCAATTGGATATCATAAGTATCATACATTCAAAGTTGATCTAAAACCGAGTAGTCAAAGCAATCTTTTACATCTAACACCTAAATTCTCTTTAATGGCACCTCTTGAATTTGCTCGATATTTATGAAAATCGATTTTGCGTAGCACTTTCCTTTCTTTAAAGATCGGGTTGCAAGCCGACATACTTACAAGCCATTATTTTAAAGTCCGGGTTACAGTTTGAAGTAACTGCAAGCCATTAATTTAAGAAATTTTTTGAGAAATGACATGTTTTAGAAAACATTTTAGAGAACTCTCGCTCAAGCATCTATATATGTCCGTATCATTATTAAATGACCTTTCTAGAAACGTACAGAATATCAATTATAGGAGACATGTCGTAGAAGAATATTTTTGGATTTTTAGTTTTATAATGTTTTTGAATTTTTTGAAAATTTTCTAATTTTGTAGTCTCATTTTGTTTACATTTCAAATTTTTTATTTTGATTTTTATTTTACAGAAGAAATGGAAAATCAAAAATATAAGATTGAAAGAATGAAGATGAAGAATTCACAGAATTGGAACCCTCTGATGAGCTGGGTTCTGAGATATTTGATTCACCTACAACCAAAGACGAAGAGTTTTCTAAATACTGATGTTAGAAGTATATGTTTCCTCGCGCTGAGGGTATTCACTATCAACGGTTGTAGTGGTTTCTACTTCCTTATCCTGATGATTCTCACTATTATTTGTCTTGGTGCAAGTATCAAAAATCTTTCTTGTGGGAATCCATCTAGGACCTACTTTGTTGAAAACTTTTCCCGTGGGTATCCACCTAAGGCAAGATCTAGGAGTTGTTTTCTTTTCAGATGCAGCGGAAGATTCATTTTGATAAAAACTATGTCCTGTAGAGATCCACCTATTAGATGTCTTAGTGTTTGTCTTTTTATCAACGGGTTTATTTCTATTTAAAGTCTTAGTGGATTGTGCCTTGGCACGAGAATTTTCTTTCTTGAGATATTGTGTGACACATGCATCATGATTAGCTGAAAAGACACATTTTTTACATGTAGAACAAAAAAATTCAACACTTTTGTTTAAAATAGCAAACTTAACTTTATCTCTACAGTCATTTGGCAGTTGTTTCATGTTCGAAAAAGACTTTGAATTCCTAGTGTTGCATTCTACGTGCATAGCATTTTCTTTTGTGCAACTACTCTTAGATGCAAGTCAATCGCTAGTCTTGTGTTGAGTGTTCCTAGGTAATGGTTTACTATTGTTAGTAGTGCCTTGAAATGTTGTAGAGTTCATCACCCTAGGTTTTGCACCTAAAATTGCGTCTTTTCAAATTTGTGCCTTTTTTCTAGCTTCTTCTAGATATTGATGTTGACCATGTCGTTTGAATCGACGAATTATTTAACAGGATTTTGTGGTCACATTCTGTGTACTATTCCTAGAAAGGCCAGGTGTAATCACTTTTGGTTTTTTGACAATCGCTTTTTCTTTTTCTAACACTTTTGATAATTCTCTTTTTAATAGGCAAGGAATGTGGAGTCACAGTTTTTGACAAATCATTTTTCTCATTGCCTTTTGGAGAAAACTGAGAAATAGATATTTTTGGTTTTTCAACTAGTTTTGAAGCATTTGGTTTCTCCAAAGTCAATGGTTTTGCAAACTTAAGTTCCACACTCTTCCCTTTTTGACTGTCCAGCTGAGCTCTCAAAAGATTATTTTGCTCTTTCATGTCCTTGTAGGCATGCTCATATGACAATTTGTCATACTTGCATTCCTCATATTTTCGATCAAGTTGTTTAAAATAGGACACGTTTTCTTTTTCAAGAGCATTTTCATAGTTTGAAACAATTGCGAAGGTCTCAGACTGGAGTCTTTCATGGTCTTCAGCAGAATATGTTTGTAGGATAATGGACATAATATCGGTAGACAGAACATCTTCGAAGAAAGAATCATTTAAATTTTCCAAAACTTTGATGTTTTCAAAACATTCATTAGCTTTCTTTACCAGGGATTTATTGTCCTTGACAAGGTCACCTGTTTCTTTCAAAATGCTTGTTCAAAATGAATTACTCTCGCATTGATGTTATTTAGCGGAGTGGAGTGGCAATTTCAGTTTCAAAAACCTTTTTCATTTCTACATGAAAACTTGAATACCAGTTGTTAATACTGATATTAGTTTTAGATTTAACAACCTCTTGAAGTTGCCCAATTCTAGTTTTAACGCATCTAAAAATCTTCTTGCATCACTTGTGTTATTTGAAGACATTTGTTCTATGTTCGAAAATGATTTTGAGACAACTATTGGTTTTGAAACTGGTTTTGAAACACTGGAAGTTATGAAAAAACTTGATTTTTCTTTTTGAAGGACAAAAGTAACTGCAGAAAGTTTGTTAAGTGTTTTGTAATTAATTGGTTTTATTTCTGGATTCTTTTATTTCATTTTTTATATACTCTCTTCAATAAGTTCTAACGTTTCATTAGAATCACGAACATTGATGGGTTCATGCTTATCTAACAAAGCTGTTCCATTATACAAAATATTTTGTTCTTTCTGAGCTTTCTTGAGTGCACAAGGAGTTTTGTTACTAAGAGCCATATTTTGTGTTGTATGGTAACACGGATTTGTTTGATTGGTTATCATATTGACTATTTGTGCTGAATGACTCGTTGTAACAAGCAAATTTTTCAATTTGTTGATTTTTCTATTTTACTCAAGAATTTCATCACGAAGAGAATCTTCTCGTTTTGAAAAATCAGCTTTCAAATGTTTCTTCTCTTTTTCAAGATCAGAACAAGTTGCTTTTTGTTTAGTGATTCGTTCGAAAGTGAGTGGTGAAAACAAACACAATATCAATATATCAAATTAACCGTAAAATTCGACAAATTAACCCTTTAGGAAAAAGGTCAACGTATCAAATCTCACGTGTGTGATAAAAGTGATACCGGAAAAGTGATTTCCCGGGTCGTGTCCCAACGAGGTGTGAATGGAAGGATTCGTTGAGTTTCGTGATTTGAACTTGAATTGGTTTTAATGATTTGTGATTTGGTTACGTATTCTACAATTTAATGAACGGGAAGGTAATTAAGGCAAGGGAACCCTAACAAACTAAAAATAAACTATCACTAAGCCTAAGGAATGATAAAATGAAGCTACACTAACTCCTAGGGTGCAAAAACTAAAAAACGTAAAAACCGGGAAACAACCCGAGCCATAAACGTAAAAATTTTGCAAATTAAGGACTACGGGTGTGAAATCAATTTTCCTACGTTCTATTTGACTAAAAATAATTTTAGAAAAAAGACCGAATATTTTTTGACTTTTAAATTAATTTCTATGAATTAAAAACTAGTTTACTCTAATTAAATTATAAAAAATACTAAATTAATTCAGAAAAATCTGAAAATTTCACAGAAAATACTTTAAGCCTAACTGATCTTAAGAAAAATGAAAAAGGAGTACACTGCTTTTGGAAATAAGCAACTAAAAAGCCAAATAAGCTATTAATGCTAAAACTGAAAAATGTATATAAGAGATTTGAAGTTGTAAAGTTTGACAAGAAAAGACCCAAGGGCACTATGGCTTACAGGTACTCACTATCACTCTCTAAGGCTGGGAGGTCTCAGGTTCGAGCCTGCCTCCCACCCTTTTTGCAAAACATTTTTTTTTCAAATTTTCTTTTGGAGCTTATGAAGAACAAAGAAATAAGCAATTTTTGTGAAAACTCTTTGAACTTAACCAACTGAATAAGCAGTTAGGACTGCTTATTCCCAACAGCTTTGCAAAAATTTCAACAAACACTCCTTTGGCAGCTTGAGAACTCAATAAGTGGACACCCAAACACCCTCTTAAACAATGTATAAACACAAAAACAACTGATAAGCAGTCTAGGAATCAGAAATAAGCTATAACATGTATTACATCTAACTAAAATAAGCTAATAGCGGCTGAGAAAAAGGGAAAGCAGTTGGCAAAATGGGGAATCCTAAAAGCTACAAAGGAGGGAATGAGCAATAAAGGGAATTTACAAACTAAGCTAGGCTAGGTTTATTCTAACCTATTGCTAACTAAACTATTAAGCTAAATACTACCTAAATAAGCTCAATTTGACACCAACCAAACTCTGACCTGTTGGTGACTGCAGTTACAGGCTGCAAACAGCTAAGGGGGACCTGTTTCAGCTTATTTTTAAGCTGCAAAAGGAGCTTCCAAGGCAAAGTCATGCTGCAAAAGTAGAGCTAAGCTAGCATAGATGTTAAAAACAACAATAGGATCCAAGAAAAAGCTTTTTACAGCTTAAAATTAAGCTGAGATCAGCTTGGTATGGCTACTGTTAGCTGCTGGTATGACAGTAAATAGGACAGATTTGGACTTCAAATTAAACCAAGTTAGAGATATCTTTGGTGCATAAAACTGAAACTAGAATGAGTTGGGCATACCAAGACTTAAGAACAACAAGATTTACACAATTTGGAACTTCAAATGAACCAGAAAATAGCCCATGAATAGCAGCATAAGCTGCTATCCTATGCAGTTTCAGTAAGTCAAAAACAAGTTTTTATTGAATACCCAAACTTTGTAGAACTGATTTCACCACTTTCTAACTTATAAAACCAATTCAAAAATCATCAAGGAGTTTGACTTAAGAAGTCAAACGGGTAGAACATGTTGGTTTGACCCCTTTTCTTCTTGACCCAAACACACGTTAATGGTGTGATTTTTCTTAAAACAAGTTTAATATCAGAAACTTGGGAGCTAAAACTAACTTAACTATGTTAAAGAAGCATTCTTAAAACAGTAACAATCATGAGAAAGATGTTTTTCATTAACTGAAAATTTCAATACAATACGAAAATAATAAAAACTAATTTTTAAAACTAAGATAAGAAAAAGGGTGCCTTATACAATGGCTACATGTTCCTTTTATACTACTACTAAGTCTTCAAGTCTTGGCTTCTTGATGTGTTTCCTCTGTGAGAGCAAAACAGCCAAGAGATTCCTTTGTGCTTTTCTTGAACCAATCCAGCCCTTGAATAAGTAGGTACACTTGAGATGATCACAGCCGTCCATTGGGTTCTTTTTAACAAGGATTGCCAGCTTGGTAACCATGGAAAGGGGAGAAGTAGGGTGGGTTAGGGATTTGGGGTGGACTGGGTAAAGGAGATGAAGGTGGTTTTGGGGTATTGTGAAGCTGGGTAAAGAGAGGAGAAGGAGGTTGAGTGTTTGGGAAGGGAAAAGAGTAGGTTTCTAGGGTTCTTGGGCTTGAGGGTTTGTTGGGGAAATGGGGAAGAGATGAAGGTGTTAATACTTGACCGGGTTGGGTGGGGTTTGTGTGGGTTTGGGATGTTTATTGGGTTTGGAATTGGATATTGGGCTTAAGTAGTAAATGGACTAGGATTTGGACTTAGGATTAGAATGAATCCATTTAGTATTTAAGGACCAAATTGTAATCCGAAAATCCAGGGACCATTCATGTAATTCTGAAAAGTACTTCAAGGGCTGATATTGACACTCTCCAAAAATCCAAGGGCCAAATCTGTCATTTGTGAAACATCAAAGGTCTAAACTTGTAATTTTCCAAAATTTATCAAAAGGATCAATTTTGACAAGTTTGAATTACCAAAGGACTAAAAATGTTTATTTTCCAATTTAAAATGTCCAGGGGTGAATTCTGTCAATCTTTGAAATTAAAGGGACTAAAGTTGCCATTTTTGAAAGTTGGGGGGCTGAAACTGCCAATTATGCAAACTTTGTTCGTTTTCATTTGTTTTCAATAATTTTGCATCTGAAACATATAAAACACAATTTTGAGATATTTTCAGTATTTTGATGCATTCCGGAGTGTTTTTAGATGTTTTGCAGTTCAGATTTGACCTAAAATGATGAGTGAATAAGCACTCATCAAATCCCCCACACTGAACTATTGCTAGTCCCTAGCAATCTTTTGAGAAAACTTAATGGATTTGAATCTCTTTACAAAAAGCCATTACTTCTGGAGTAGCCAAATGTTTTAGTTCAAGTGAGAACTATGGTACACTGATAACCATATGATTTTGAGCAAACCCACCAACAACGGTTTTGATTTGTCTTTACCAGAAGCCGTTTGCTTCAGGACTAGCCAACTCTTAGATAAAATATCTTTGGTGAGTCGATTACCAATTATGGTTTTCAAACTGCCTTTACCACAAGCCATAAACTTGCGGGCTAGCCAACTCTCACTAATTAAAGATATGGTGAGCTGAACACCATACAATTTTGGGCAAATTGCAAGCCGTCAACGGATTTGAGATATCTTTACCAAGAGCCGTTTGCTCCTGGATTAGCCAATCCTTTTGTTTATTAGACATGGCGGACTGATAACCATAAGCTGAGTAAGTGCAAAACACTTACTCCAAAAAAAAAATTTGGCCAAAAATGGGGGAATACGATGGTATATTTACATATGATAAAATTCGTGAGAATTCCCCCCCACACTAGAAATGAATATTGCCCTCAATATTCAAAGTACCGGCGGTTATGCCGACTGAGAATAAAGGGAAATACTACGGCCATTATTTTGAAAGATTTTTTTTTTTTTTTTTTTTTTTGAAAACTTTTATACAACGGGGGGAAACTCCACACTAGGGTGGTAGAAAGTAGAAAGAAGTTCGAAATACGGGTGAAAACCCATATAGTGTGCTACTGTTTTTGATAACCGAGTCGCTAGCTTGACTCGATCCCCGCATTCATTGGTTCATGGGGAAAGTTTGTAGATCGGGACAACCAAGGATGGTATGTCTCCTCCAAAATAATGTTTCAATCTATGTCCATTCACCTTGAAGTTTGGTCCGTCGGTTTGAGATAACTCGACGGTGCCATATGGAAAAACTTTGGCAATGGTGAATGGACCGGTCCAACGGGTCTTAAGTTTCCCGGAGAAGATTTTCAATCTAGAATTGAAAAGAAGGACTCGGTCACCAACGTTGAAAAGGCGGTTCTTAATCTTTGAGTCATGGATCTTCTTTGTCTTTTCTTTATAAATCAACGAGTTCTCGTAAGCTTGATCACGGAGTTCATTTAATTCATTGAGTTGAACTTTCCGGTGATCACCCGCGGACTTAAGGTCAAAATTTACATGCTTCAAGGCCCAATAGGCTTTGTGCTCGAGCTCGATCGGGAGATGACACGCCTTTCCATACACAAGCTTGTAAGGAGTACACCCGATGGGTGTTTTGTAAGCGGTACGGAAGGCCCAAAGTGCATCTTCAAGTTTGTCCGACCAAGAGGCACGGTTTTCACCTACGGTCCTCTCCAAAATTCTTTTCAAACCACGATTCGAAACTTCCACTTGCCCACTAGTTTGTGGGTGATACGCGGTAGAAGGACGGTGAGTGACACCGTACTTAAGCATGACTTTTGCGAATTGGTCGTTGCAAAAGTGCGTACCGCGATCACTAATGATGGCACGGGGAGTTCTGAAACGGGTAAAGAGATTTTAAAACTTCACAACTACTCGGGCGTCGTTGGTGGGTAACGCTTTCGCCTCTACCCATTTGGACAAATAATCGACCGCCGAGTATACTTGTTCCCTCGGGAAGACGGGAACGGCCCCATAAAATCGATGCCCCATACGTCAAAGATCTCGCACACTTGAATGGCATTTTGAGGCATTTCATCTCTTTTAGAGATGTTGCTATGACGTTGGCAAGAGTCGCAAGATTTGACGAGGTCATGGGCATCTTTGTAAATTGTAGGCCAATAGAAACCGGAGTCAAACACCTTCTTGGCGGTGTAGTTCGGGCCATGATGTCCCCCCGTGGGTCCATGATGACAAGCTTTGAGAATTTCATCGGCTTCTTGGCCGTGAACACACCGTCGGATGACTTGATCCGCACAAACCTTAAACAAGTAGGGTTGTCCCAGTAATGCTTAACATCTTTGAAAAATTTGTTCTTCTGTTGGGACGACATCCCTTTCACAACAAAGTTCCCCGCATGATAGTTTGCAAAGTCGGCAAACCATGGGGTACTCAAATTTTCATGATGAGATACCACATTAAGAGTCTCGAGAGGAAATGTTTCATTTATTTCCTTTTTCTCGAGCACACCTTGATGTGGATTTTCAAGACGAGAGAGATGATCAGCCGCTAGGTTCTCCGCTCCTTTTTTATCACGGATGATGATATCAAATTCTTGTAGGAGGAGAACCCATCGGAGCAATCTCGGCTTTGCATCTTGCTTAGCAAAGAGATATTTGAGGGCGAGTGATCCGTATACACTATGCTTTTGGACAAGATCAAGTATGGCCGAAACTTCTCGAAAGCATACACCACGGCTAGTAATTCTTTCTCGGTCGTAGTGTAATGTGCTTGAGCTTCGGTCAAAGTTTTGCTAGCATAATGTATAGGCTGGAAATGTTTTGATTTTTGTTGCCCCAAAACGGCACCTATGGCGAAATCACTTGCAGCGCACATAAGCTCAAATGGTAATTCCCAATCGGGGGCAACCAGAATTGGTGCTTCAGTGAGCTTCCTCTTAAGAGTTTGGAAAGCTTCAATGCACTCACTAGAGAAGATGAAAGGAGTATCCTTTTCAAGAAGTCGGGTCATTGGTCGGGATATTTTTGAGAAATCTTGAATGAAACGACGATAGAAACCGGCATGACCAAGGAAACTTCTAACTCCTTTGACGGTTGTGGGAGGTAATTTTGAAATGACATCGACTTTAGCTTTGTCAACCTCAATCCCGCTCTTAGAAATCTTATGGCCAAGGACAATTCCTTCCTTAACCATAAAGTGACATTTCTCCCAATTTAGACAAAGATTCGTGTTTTCAAGCGTTCAAGCATCTTGTTCAAATGGGAGAGACATGTTTGAAAAGAATCCCCAAAGACCGAAAAATCATCCATAAAGACTTCCATAGTCTTTTCGATCATGTCATGGAAAATGGCCATCATACACCTTTGGAACGTACCGGGAGCATTACACAAGCCAAAGGGCATGCGTCGGTAAGCAAATGTTCCATAAGGACACGTGAATGTGGTCTTTTCTTGATCTTGTGGGTCAATGGAATTTGAAAGTAACCCGAGAAACCATCGAGAAAACAATAGTGATCATTTCCCGCTAATCTCTCAAGCATTTGGTCCATGAAGGGTAATGGAAAATGGTCTTTACGGGTGGCTTCATTTAACTTTCGATAGTCAATGCAAACACGCCATCCCGTAACCAATCGAGGAGGAATCAACTCGTTTTCATCATTTTCAACAACGGTAATGCCACCTTTTTGGGCACACAATGAACGGGGCTCACCCAAGGACTATCCGAGATAGGGTAAATCAATCCGCAATCGAGAAGTTTTATGACTTCAGCTTTGATAACCTCATGAATTTTAGGATTCACCCTTCTTTGGTGTTGAACCGCCGGTTTGAAGTCATCTTCCATGAGAATTTTGTGTGTACAAAATCTCGGGTCAATACCCTTGATGTCGGAAAGGTTCCAAGCGATGGCTCGCTTGTGTGACTTCAAAACCTTTATGAGAGCGGCTTTTTCATCCTCACTCAAGTCTTTAGCAATGATGACGGGTGATTTATTGTCACCCTCCAAAAATGCATACTCGAGATGAGGTGGTAAGTCCTTAAGTTCGACCTCGGGAGGATCATTAGATTTTTCAATTGTTTTGATTTCCTCTTTATGAAGTTCTTGAGGAGGGAGTGATGAAGGATCTTCATTGAGCATCTTCTCGATGAGAAGAATATCTCCCTCAATGTCGATGGGAGCGTGATCAATTTCCCATGGAACAGAATCACTAGCCAAGTATGCTTCAATCTCTTCCAAAATAAAGTCACTTCCCTCAAACGGGTGAGGGAGGGGAAGAAGAAAGCGATGGGATCAACGAAGTGGGATTGCCATTTGAGAATCCAAGAATTTCTTGAGAATACTCCTCCGACACAATGTCAAGGACATCAATTTTGTTGACGGAATTGTCTCCATAATTGGGGGAATATTTCGTAACTTGATTGAGATTGAAAGTGCGGCTTCCTTGTTTACCCTAAAGTGATTTCCCCTTCATCAACATCGATCAATGCACGACCCGTTTTTTAGAAGCACCTCCCAAGGATGAGGGGTACTCGGGGATCGGCATCAAATTCGACAACAACAAAGTCGGCGGGTAAATGAAACTTGCCTACTTTCACAAATACATCCTCGGCTATACCTAGCGGACGAGAACTTGTACGGTCCGCAAGCTCGAGGATCATACATGTAGGTGTAAGCGGAGGTAATGAAAGCTTCTTCCACATGGAGTGTGGCATCAAGTTAATGCTAGCACCAAGATCGGCCAAGGAGGAGCATTGAACTATGCCTTGAAAATCACATGGGATGAGAAATTTTCCGGGGTCTCCTAACTTTTCGGGAAGCTTTTTAAGGATAACCGCCGAACAATTTTCGTTCAAAGAAGTTTTAGCCATTTCGGAAATCTTTTCTTTGTTATTCAACAAATTTTTGATTGTTGGACCGAACTTTGGCATTAGAAGAAGAGCGTCCGCGAAACTAATCTCGAAGTGCAAATCTTGAAAGATTTGGATAAGCTTCTCCATTTGTTGACTAGTTTTATCACGGAGCTTTTGGTCATTAAGCCTTGAAGGATAAGGAAGTGAAGGCTTAGGAATGGTCATCGGAACAACGGGTTCCGAATTTGAGGTAAGACCTCTGGAGGTTGGACTTGTGCGGTACTTCGTGGGCTTGAGTTATGCACCTTGTCCTTTGATACCTCGGTTTCTCGTTCCACATCCCTCACCGGAGAAGGATTAGGCATCGAGGGTCCCTCATAAGACCACTTCCGGGTGCAATAGCATTCAATTCACCTTTTGGGTTGGGAATGGTATTACTCGGAAGAGCACCCGAAGTTGAAGCTTGATTTTTTTGACTCATGAGACTAGCAAACATGCTTTCAATCTTGCTTTGAGATTGATCAATTTTGTTACTAGTAGCTCTAAGCTCGGAAGTGAAATCATTCTTCAAAGTGGTAATTTGATTTTGCATGGATGCCATCTTAGCTTCATTGCTTTTGATGTAATTTGCAATGTCAATGGAAGCTTGAGGAGGTGGGGCATGCATGTTTTGTTGAGGAGCTTGGAATCGGTTTTGATTGAAATTTCCTTGATTTTGAAAACCTTGATTTTGATTTTGAAAATTCGATTCGACTCTGATTTTGATTGAACTGATTATTTCTATTTTGCACATTTTGATTGTTCTGATTTTGATTAACCCCGGGTGGTCCAAGGAAATTGTTAGAACGATAGCTGAGAAGGTTTCGGTCCCCTTGCGGTTGGTAGGAATTACCTCCCGTATTGTAGGAACCGAAGCGGCATAAGCGCTCTCTTGAGTGAAGCCACCGAAGGCTGGACACTCAAAATAAGGGTGTGGACCACCACAAGTTTCACAACTCTTGTTTACGACATTCACTTGTTGATTGTTGTTATTTTGACTCATTTTAAGTACGGCAGTGGATATTTCTTCAATCTTTTTGGTTAGAGTCGTGTATTCTGAAGATGGAAGGGTATTAGATCTCCTTGACTCACTCCTCTCGGCTGAGGAATCCCAATAATTGTGGTGGGCAGTCATGTTTTCAATGAGATCGTAGCACTCTTCGGGTCGCCTTTTCATAAAGGTACCACCGGCAGCAGCATTGATTGTGTCACGATGTCTCAATGTTAACCCATTATAGAATGTATCTATTTGGGTGACAAGCAACATGTTGTGGTTCGGACATCGATCAATCGAAAGCTTATAGCGTTCCCATGCCTCGAATAAGGACTCATCGGGATGCTGCCTAAAGTTGCTGATTTCATTCCTTAGTTTCGTCACCATCGACGGTGGAAAATATTTCGCCAAGAATTTGGAGATCATTTCGTCGAAACTATGGATTGAGTTCTTGGGAAGACGATCAAACCATGCGGTGGCATGAAGCGTCAAGGAATATGGAAAGAGGTATAAGCGAAGGGCGTCATCGGTGACCCCATTTTGCTTCATACTTTGGGTGACGGTGAGAAATTTGTCGAGATGCTTGTTGGCATCGTCACCCGGTGATCCGTGAAATTGGCAAAAACTTTGGACTTGTTGAATCATGTGATGCTTAAGTCCAAAATCCGTGGCCTCGATGAAGACCGGGGCAATTGGACCGCTCCGTCCATCCATCGTGGGTTGGCAAAGCTCCTCCATCGTTCGGAGATCGGAGCTTGATTTGTGGACCAGGTACTGGGACTTGAGGTCCGCCCTGGTTATGTGTCATTGTGATTTGTTCGACGAACGTATCTCGGTACGTTTGCTTGGTTACGGTTACGTCTACGAGCTTGCGGCGAGTCGCATGCACTTCCAAATACAACACTTTCAATTAAAACAAGACCGAGGCAAAACACAGTGAACTTAAACCAATAATCCCACGTGAAATGATCACTTCTATAAGTAAAACGCACAAAGGAGCGGAGACTTTTAGGTCAGCGCAGCTTATTAAAAACCCGTCTCTTCAGCCGCAATTTAATGTCGGGCGTCCTTATACCCCTCACACAGTTTGTTAAACGATAGAAGTAAAAACCAAAACGGCGACACAAAGGCAATTTTTAAATCTTTTGTTCGGGAACTTATAATGATAACACCTCAGTTGAGAATGTTATATTGATTGTGTCTTCTATTTTATTTAAAACAACAAGGAAAATCTTTTTGTATTTTAATCTTTTACATATATATACAAAGAAAAGAAAAATATTTTTGTATTTTTGTATTTTTTTTTATAAAAACAATAACTTCACGAGGAAGGTTCTTCAAGTCACTAATCGCAAAAATCACGATATTGTCGCAACACACCTCCCGGCAGCGGCGCCAAAATTTGATTCGTTGTGAAGTGAGTGGTGAAAACAAACACAATATCAATATATCAAATTAACCGTAAAATTCGACAAATTAACCCTTTAGGAAAAAGGTCAACGTATCAAATCTCACGGGTGTGATAAAAGTGATACCGGAAAAGTGATTTCCCCGGGTCGTGTCCCAACGAGGTGTGAATGGAAGGATTCGTTGAGTTTCGTGATTTGAACTTGAATTGGTTTTAATGATTTGTGATTTGGTTACGTATTCTACAATTTAATGAACGGGAAGGTAATTAAGGCAAGGGAACCCTAACAAACTAAAAATAAACTATCACTAAGCCTAAGGAATGATAAAACGAAGCTACACTAACTCCTAGGGTGCAAAAACTAAAAAACGTAAAAACCGGGAAACAACCCGAGCCATAAACGTAAAAATTTTGCAAATTAAGGACTACGGGTGTGAAATCAATTTTCCTACGTTCTATTTGACTAAAAATAATTTTAGAAAAAGACCGGGTATTTTTTTGACTTTTAAATTAATTTCTATGAATTAAAAACTAGTTTACTCTAATTAAATTATAAAAAATACTAAATTAATTCAGAAAAATCTGAAAATTTCACAGAAAATACTTTAAGCCTAACTGATCTTAAGAAAAATGAAAAAGAGTACACTTGCTTTTGGAAATAAGCTAACTAAAAAGCCAAGCTATTAATGCTAAAACTGCAAAAAATGTATATAAGAGATTTGAAGTTTGTAAGTTTGACAGAGAAAAGACCCAAGGGCGCATATTTACAGGTACTCACTATCACTCTCTAAGGCTGGGAGGTCTCAGGTTCGAGCCTGCCTCCCACCCTTTTTGCAAAACATTTTTTTTTCAAATTTTCTTTTGGAGCTTATGAAGAACAAAGAAATAAGCAATTTTTGTGAAAACTCTTTGAACTTAACCAACTGAATAAGCAGTTAGGACTGCTTATTCCCAACAGCTTTGCAAAAATTTCAACAAACACTCCTTTGGCAGCTTGAGAACTCAATAAGTGGACACCCAAACACCCTCTTAAACAATGTATAAACACAAAAACAACTGATAAGCAGTCTAGGAATCAGAAATAAGCTATAACATGTATTACATCTAACTAAAATAAGCTAATAGCGGCTGAGAAAAAGGGAAAGCAGTTGGCAAAATGGGGAATCCTAAAAGCTACAAAGGAGGGAATGAGCAATAAAGGGAATTTACTAGAACTAAACTAGGCTAGGTTTATTCACAACCTATTGCTAACTAAACTATTAAAAACTAAATACCTACCTAAATAAGCTCAATTTGACACCAACCAAACTCTGACCTGTTGGTGACTCGATTCTGAGCTGCAAACAGCTAAGGGGACTGTTTGACTTATTTTAAAACGCAAAAGGAGCTTCCAAGGCAAAGTCATGCTGCAAAAGTAGAGCTAAGCTAGCATAGATGTTAAAAACAACAATAGGATCCAAGAAAAAGCTTTTTACAGCTTAAAATTAAGCTGAGATCAGCTTGGTATGGCTCTTGTTAGCTCTTTGGTATGGCATAAATAGGGGACAGATTTGGACTTCAAATTAAACCAAGTTAGAGATATCTTTGGTGCATAAAACTGAAACTAGAATGAGTTGGGCATACCAAGACTTAAGAACAACAAGATTTACACAATTTGGAACTTCAAATGAACCAGAAAATAGCCCATGAATAGCAGCATAAGCTGCTATCCTATGCAGTTTCAGTAAGTCAAAAACAAGTTTTTATTGAATACCCAAACTTTGTAGAACTGATTTCACCACTTTCTAACTTATAAAACCAATTCAAAAATCATCAAGGAGTTTGACTTAAGAAGTCAAACGGGTAGAAATATGTTAGTTTTGACCCCTTTTCTTCTTGACCCAAACACACGTTAATGGTGTGATTTTTCTTAAAACAAGTTTAATATAGAAACTTGGAGCTAAAACTAACTTAACTATGTTAAAGAAGCATTCTTAAAACAGTAACAATCATGAAAAGATGTTTTTTCATTAACTGAAAATTTCAATACAATACGAAAATAATAAAAACTAATTTTTAAAACTAAGATAAGAAAAAGGGTGCCTTATACAATGGCTACATGTTCCTTTTATACTACTACTAAGTCTTCAAGTCTTGGCTTCTTGATGTGTTTCTTCTGTGAGAGCAAAACAGCCAAGAGATTCCTTTGTGCTTTCTTGAACCAATCCAAGCCCTTGAATAGAATTAGGTATACTTGAGATGATCTGGCAGCCATCCATTGGGTTCTTTTAACAAGGATTGCCAGCTTGGTAACCATGGAAGGGGAGAAGGCTGTGGGAGTGGGATAGGGATTTGGGGTGGGTGGGTAAGGAGATGAAGGTGGTTTGGGTTTGTGTGAAGTGGGTAAAGGAGAAGGGAGGTTGAGTGTTGGGAGAAGGAAAAGGAAGTAGGTTCTAGGGTTCTTGGTAGCGGGGGAGGTTTGTTTGGGGAAATGGGAAGGAGATGAAGGTGTTATCTTGACGGGTGGGTAGGGTTTGACGGGTTTGGGATGTTTATTGGGTTTGGAGTGGATATGGGCTTAAGTAGTAAATGGACTAAGGATTTAGACTTAGGATTAGAATTGAATCCATTTAGTATTTAAGGGACCAAAATTGTAATTCTGAAAATCCAGGGACCATTCATGTAATTGAAAAGTACTTCAAAGGCGTATTGACACTCTCCAAAAATCCAAGGGCCAAATCTGTCATTTGTGAAACTCAAAGGACTAAACTTGTAATTTTCCAAAATTTATCAAAAGGATCAATTTTGACAAGTTTGAATTACCAAAGGACTAAAAATGTTTATTTTCCAATTTAAAATGTCCAGGGGTGAATTCTGTCAATCTTTGAAATTAAAGGGACTAAAGTTGCCATTTTTGAAAGTTGGGGGACTGAAACTGCCAATTATGCAAACTTTGTTCGTTTTTCATTTGTTTTCAATAATTTTGCATCTGAAACATATAAAACACAATTTTGAGATATTTTCAGTATTTTGATGCATTCCGGAGTGTTTTTAGATGTTTTGCAGTTCAGATTTGACCTAAAATGATGAGTGAATAAGCACTCATCATTTAGAAAGTTGGTTTTTAAGATCAGAAATTTCCTCGTTTAAAGATTTTATTTTCAAGCTCAAATTAACATTCTAGTGTGTCATACTTGATTTGCACTTGTTTTTCTCTTAAACGGAATTTTGATAACCAGTTTCTAATTCTGACTCTTTGTTTTTGTTAAATTCAAAAGATTTTTCATTTTCCTTGTACCTCGCAAGCTCAGCAATCAATTTCTCATTCGCGGCCTTAACTTCGCGATTGATCTTTTTAACTTTCTCAATCTCAATGCCACAATTACTAATTAAGGATTCAAATAAGGCATGTGTTTCCTCATCATTAGCACCATTCTGTTCAACTTGACATCCATTAGGATCCATATATGGAGTTTCAGAGTTAACATTGCTATTAACTTGCTCCCCCACATATGTGTCATAATTAGGTTTGGGAGTCACAAAATGTGGCTTTTCATGAGCAAACGGATTAGCATCATTACAACAATTTGGTACCTCATGGAGTGAATATGTGTCATAGACAGGAGTTATGTCAAAAGTATTGCTTGATGTTGTGTCCTGCTGAGTGACTGTAAGACTGTTGTTCACATTGATGTTTGTTGCATCATCATCATAGGCACATGATGCAACCATGAAGTCGTATTCCTCAGCAGTCAACGGTATTCCCGACTCTTCTTTCTTTGTTAACATTAACATGTACTTAATCTTTTGTACCTTCATCATTTTGTTGACACTGCATTATGTATCAAAATGACCTGAATCTTTGTTGTGAGGTTCAGAGGTAGCTTTCTGAACCGTAGTCATAAAACAGTTATTCCCATTTTGATATACCATATTCTGATTCACAATCTGACCCCTCTGATGTCCAGCATACTGCCATGCATTTTACATCTTATTCCTCATTTGTTTACCCGTAGCAAATCCTTACTGATTCCCAATAACATCAACCATTTTTCCTTCTTGACTCATATGTATACTCGGTTGAGCAAACTGCGTATTGTGAGTGTACGATGAAATCCATTGGTTGTTGTTATTTGGTGTAGTGGAACTAATGTTTAATGCATTGGAGAATGAAGCAATAACATTTGTGAAAACAATTGTGTAACGATCTTGCTGAGTTGCCATTGATGAAGGTATGTGTGATAAAGTTGATGTAGGATCGATTCAACGTTAAAGGAGTTGTGTTTGATGTAGATTAAGCTCGGTTGTTTTAATGAAAATTAGGTCTGAAAACTTAAAAGCGTCAATAACTTCTGTTCGGAGCGATTTTGGGCCTCGAAGGTTGGCTTGAAAGGACTTTTGTGAATTTAATATGTCGTTCTACTCGTTCTCACAGTCGTTTTGATAGGTAGTTCGCTAAAAAAGGAGTTACAGTTTAAAAGTTATGGTCGTTTGAAGTTTTGCTGAAAAACTTAGTCGTAAACTATGTGCTTCTCGTAAAGATAGTCCTTACTCGTAAACTTTGTGCTTACTCGTAAACATAGTCCTTACTCGAAAAGTTGGTCCAAATTCGTAAGAATTTGAAAAGACCAATAGTATCTTACCAACTTGTCCAAGCTAGCGAGATTTCACAAGTCGAAGTATGCCACAAACTTATCCAAGCAAGGGAAGTACTGAGTAATCCTTAATGCACGAAGAATCTTCAATAGGAGCAAGTTCGTAACGCTTAGTCGTATGATGAGTTCTTATTCGTAAAACTGCCTCTTACTCGTAAACTCACCCTTATTCGTAAACTGCCTCTTACTAGTAAACTCACCCTTATTCGTAAACTTAGCTCTTACTCGTAAGATCAGGGTTTTGACCATTGCTTATTCGTAAACTAAGGTTTTTGACTGCCTTACACGTAAACTTAGCACAAATTCGTAAAATGACCAAATTTTTTAAAATACATTTTATGCATAAAAGAAACGATTTCCACAAGTTTCTTTTGATCAAATCTCTTCAAAAACACCTAAAGAACAATAAATTTTAAGACTTTAATGGTAATAACGAAATTTGAAGAAGTTCGTAATATGGTACAAACCTATAAACGAGTAGAAAAACGATTTTCAAGCTACAAAGTACTTAACTTTATGCTATTTCTAAGCTTCTAAATACTATATCAACCCTAAGACTTTCCAAGCTTCAAGATTTGAGAGAAAGAAACAAACAAAAACGCTATAAAACTTGAAAAAATAAGAAAGAAGCTACGAATAAGAATAAGCACTCCTAAATCATTGTTAGGCTCTTGATACCACTTGTACGACCTTAAATATATCAACCTTATTACTATATAATGAAGCTCGTATGGTATGGTGACTTCAGATATATGCGTTTTAGAAAGATAAACTAGAGAGATGGAAGAGAGAAATTATATTTCATAAAACACACACTTTACACACTCAAGCACACCTTACAAATGAGACTTATGGCGGCTTTTATACTAAAAGAAAAAAAATGCCCTAATGGGCTTGGCCATGGGCTCGTTGTACTTAGATTGGATTGGAATGGATTACACATTATATAAGGCTAGCTTATAGATAACTACTAACCCATTAGCTTAGCCCAATCCACGAGCCCATTGACTATTCTATTACAATATCTAAGATACGTTACAAAGTTCCTAATCGTGAATAACCATCACTTTCTATTAAGGCTAACACGTGATAATAGTTCTGCAATACAAATAGCTGCTAATCTAATACTTCATGAGAAAACTAAACATTTCAAAATTGATCTCTTTTCTTAAGAGAGAAAATTGTTACAGGTATTATCAAAACCATAAAAGTGAAATCTATGGATAATCCTGCAAATTTGTTTACTAAAGGGTTAACTGGAAATGAACCTCAAAAGTTTATGATTATATTGGTTTGTAAAACTTGTTTCATAATTAGTTTACGGAGGGGTATCGTAATAAACTAGTTATGAAAAGATGTGTAAAGTAAAAGGGGTTACTATGAAAAATAAATAGTTTTGTCTTTGTTTGGAAAGTTTCTTTATTTGCAAGGGCTAAAGGTGACAAGTTGGTAGTCGGTGGTTGGAGTATATAAAAAAATTATCTGTTTTTTATTTACATGTTATTTTTATTATAGTGAAAGTGTGTGTATTCTCTCTGAGATTATGTGTGTTAATCGTTTGAGTGCTTTGCACAAAAAAAAAAGCCGTAATAGTATATACTTTTTTTTCTTTTCTGTTTGTATTCTGTACTTGAACTTAAAACTCTATTATGAGAATTAACTATGCAGTTATAAAATAAACGGGTGGTTGGTTGATTGAATCTTCTTGTTAAAAATGTTTTTTCATAAATTCGTAACAAAACTCTACTACTATACTATCTGGAAAATTATGTTTCAGTATGTAGGCTTGCTTAAACTATGTAAATCTAATGAACTCATTATAATGATCTCATGCTATATTAAATGTTGCATCGTAAGTGATCAAGCTCTTAAACAAGGAAATTGGAAAATGAAATGAAGACAAGTTGTCAACGTATGAGGGTTAGTGCAAAGTACAAACAGTTGTTGCATTATTAAGTATTAACGGCATACAAAAACATTGTGGTCCAATGTAAAATGATATTTTAGGTTTCCATGGCTACTATTAAAGGCAGAAGAAATAATTTCTATAGCTTACTATCCGAAAAAATCTTAAGATTGTGGAGCTCAGAGATGCCATGTGGACAAACAGATAAAATGATAATGGAACAAACTGAATTTGTCAATAAAAATCTACTACTCCCTCCGTCCTTAAATAAATGTCAACTATTGACTTTTGAAGTCTTTTTATCCCAATTTTGACCATAAATTATTTTATTTGTGTTATGTAATACTTGATGAAAATTATACCAATGAAAGTACATTTAAAACCCAATATATTCATATGTTTTGCATCAAGTAATACATAACATAAATAAAATAATTTAAGGTCAAAGTTAAAAAAGAAAGAATTTAAAAATCAATAGTGGACATTTATTTAGGGCCGGAGGGAGTACATATTATTGCAATCCAACAAAATGCTCGGTAAATTTTAAACAAACAAAATATTACTGTAGAAAATATTAGTAACAATGACGTTGGTTAAACTTATGTAGGTAATTTGTTAAAATGTATCACAATTAAATGTATAGTACAACAGTAGAATGTAAGTTTGTGTATATTGAATGAATAATAATGTTTGGTATATCAAGATTATATAAGATACATAATGGGCCGAATATACAATGGGCCAATACTTATACTAATACTAATAGACTAACACTCCCCCGCAGTTTGAGTGGGAGGGCCGAACACACTGGTACATCAAGTAACGATAACCCTTGGTAAAAATATCACATCTTGAAACCGCGAAGGAACATGCAGAACTTCGAACTTGACCAGTAGCAAATCACACGAACAAAATGAATATCAATCTCAATATGCTGTATATTTGACGAGCAGGGGTTAGAAGACAAGTACACTACACTAACATTATCACAATAAACAATAGTAGCAGATGACAATGGTGTATGAAGCTCACGTAGTAAATTTCGAAGCCAACATGTCTCGAAACAGCATTGGCACACCCCGATACTCAGCCTCATTGCTTGGAGAAACCATGCCGGCGACGTTTAGAGGACCATGAAAGTAAGTTGTTGCCGAAAAAACCGATATCTTGAAGTGTAGGCCGTGAGTGGTAGGCCAATAGAAATTTCAATCGGCATCCGAAATAAGCTTGACAAGGGCTTCGAGTAGAAATAGCGTAAACCATAAGCCGAAGTCCATGAACATAAGTAAGATCAAGCAAGGAAGCGATAGAAAGAGGCTCGTGAGGATCATGCATATATAAACAAACCTGCTGCACAGCATAAGTAATGTCTCGGGTCTAGTGAAAGTGAGATCTGCGAAGAGAACACGCAAGGCTTCAAATATAACGTACGCAGGATCGGCCAGGATCACCGTGACACCCGGCAAGGCTGACTTGACATGAGTCAGAGGAAGGTTACAACCAACCATATGTCGCGGCTCAAAATCTCACCATAGCATACTTCTGTTTGTGACAAAACATCGGAAGAGTCAGCGTAAGCGTACCGACAACATGAAAAAGTAATTAAAGCACCCAATGCATGTAGAACTCACTTGTAGAAATGACCATCAGTTGTAATAAACTATCGAGAGCTTGATGGCATATCTCCACATATAATAGCGGAAAAGCGGTATCATCATACAATGGGTAAATAAATAAAGAGAGAAGAATCCCCGACTTCGGAGTAAACCAACAATAGTAATATAAGCGACAAGCCGTGAAACCATGCAGAAACTGCTAAGACCATAAAGAGATGTTGTAATAAACAAACATAGTCCGGGATCTTTGTGGATCGAAAACCGGTGTTTGATGCATATAAACGATTTTGACCCAATCACCATGCAAAGCATTCTTGACATCGGTGATGAACATGCGATAATAGAAATATCTAAACTAAAACGGTCCAGAATGGTGCGGGCAACAACCGGACTAAATGTCTCATCAACATCGACTCCTTTCCGACGCAGTATTTCTGGGTAAAGCATGGCAACATTCGACATGCCTTGTACCGAGCTAAGAGTGCCATCGGCCAAATACTTATGGCGAAATAACCACATCGCTAACAATATTAACACCAGGCAGAGAAGGTACACAAGTCCAAGTTTTATTCTTAATGCATTATATTCATCATAGATAGCATTCGCCAATTTGAATCATCAAGAGCATCCTTATCACGACCTAGGTGAAGGAACGGTGGGACAACATGAAGATTTAAGCGCGTTGAATGGAACGATGAGTCCTAACAAAAGCGTGTGACCATGGGATGAATAAAGCAATTTGGATTACTGTTGGAGTTGGTGGATCTTAGGAAAGCGAGAAGCGGGGTGGGATGTTGGTTATATAGGCTAGTGGCATGTGTGGGAAGTGGGGTGGTAATATGAGGAGCAGTTGGGAAAGGTGGACCGTGTGTAGGAGAACTATGTTCATCAGTGTGGATAGTAGGAGTAGGCGTGTTAGGTTGAGGTTGAAGTGAATCAATAGTAGATGTAGGTGACTGTTTGATTATATTGGAGATTAAATTTGAGGTGTCGTCCAAAAATCATGAGGAGGCTGACATTGGGTATCGTGGAACCAAGCGGAAAAATTGTTTCATCAAGCGTAACATGTCGAGGAAATGATTATTTTATTGGTCTTTGAGGTCGGACAACGGTAGCCACGATGATTAGTAGCATGGCCCAAAAGATGGAAGGTGTATTGCGGGCTCCAAGTTTGTGAATTGACGCCGAAGATGAGGGTAACAAAGACACCCAAAACACGTAAAAGACTATAAGTTGGTGTAGTGCGATGAAGCGAGGTGTATGGGACTTAATTGTCAATAACGTGATGGTAATATATTCAAAGGTAGCGGCCATGTTGAGGGCTTCAACCCATTAGTTAGGGAGGAGATGAGCTTGAAAGCAGGTAAAGTAAATTAGATTATTAATGGTGCGAATCATCCTTTCAGATTTTCCATTTTGTTGGGAAGTGCGTGGACAAGAAAATCTAAATTCAATCCCATTGTCGGCAAATAATTTATGAAATGAGTGGTTATCAAATTCACCACCATGATCACATTGAAACGACTTAATTTCACTCTTAAATTGAGTTTTAACAAAATTACGAAACAACAAAATTTGGAAAAAAACATCGATTTATTAACTAAAGGATAAACACAAACCGAGAATAATGATCGAAAATAAAACATAGTATAGAAAACCCATCTGCCTTCGGAATTAGGGAAGTCCACAATCCGTGAATAATGTCAAAGAAGCGAACTAAAGTAGAAGAACTAACAAGCGGAAGTTTCCGTGTTTGCCAGTATGCTTGCATGATAAAATACGGAGACTTCTCCTTATTACGAAATAGAATTATTGGAAATAACACGATGTAGCGTCACTACGGATGTCCAGTCGTTGATGCAGCGTATCTTGACTAGTGAGATTGGCTTGAGGAATAGGAGGGTTGCGTGGCGAGTATAGATCTCCGATGCTATCACACAGGGTTTTGCACGAGTTTGAAAGTCTTTAAGAAAAACCAAAGGGATCAAATTCAACAACACAATAATTATCACAAACAAATTGTGACTGAAATCAAATTTTTGACTATATTAGGAGTAATTAAAACATTATTTAAATGAAGAGCGAAAAGGCATTAGGAAAAATACTATGTCGAGTTAGTAATGGGAATAGAATGCCCGTCACCAACGACAGATGAATAAATACACTAATTAAAAACATCACTAAGATTGTTGACATTATCGTTAAGATGTGAGGGCCTTTTGTGTCCATATTCCAATACCGGAAGTAGGATCAGGTAGAGTCCGGCATTAAAAGCATGTGGTGAAATAGTTTCTTGACCCGCGGGACGGATTGACCCGTTTGACCAATTGTACCTGACCTCCTTGATGAACACGTGTACCTAAGCGAGCGGGTAAACGAAAGACCCCCACTTGTTGACCTTGCGTAGAAATATGATTCCCTAGAACTTCACAGTGAACCACATGTGCATTCTGAACCCCCGACCCCGAAGTGACCACTGTACCAAACTGGACCCCAGTGGAACTACGTGGACTAGTTGTGGAGCCTGGTGCATAAGCTGAGGTCCAAAAGGACCTGGTGCATAACCTGAGACTTGTGTTGGATAAACAAAACCCGGTGGGCCTGACATAAAAGCATAAGATGGACTCGAATAAAAATCCATAGGAATAGTAATATTGTGAGACTGAGTCACCGAAGGAGTAATATTATGTTGCATACGAGGGGTATTGTTTACAGTGAGAGTCAAACCATTATTTCCAAGTTTAGCCAAGAGGCCTTGCAAGGTTGCAAGTTCATTGTTTGTTAAATTGGTGCCAGTCATGATGGGAAACTGATAAGGGTTTTGTAATGATCGGTTATGGTGTTGGAACCGTTTAGGGTTTGGTGACAAACAATGGTCGATTGGTTAGTGTTTAGTAATTGTTTAGTGACGGAAGCGTATGGGATTGGGTGACAGAAATAATCGACAAACAAACCCTTGATCGACAACTCTTGGTGGATAAACAGAAACACGTCGACAACTCTTGGTCGACAAACAAACCGCCGAAAAATCTTGGTCGACAAACAGATAATCTATTAATTGCCAAATTCACTTACCACCGTCCCACTAACTTTCTTTGATTTTCCTATTCTTCTTCTTAGCAAATCATACTCATATACCATGTGACCACAA
Organism: Chrysanthemum makinoi; assembly: GCA_910596185.1. Taxonomy (NCBI): domain Eukaryota; kingdom Viridiplantae; phylum Streptophyta; class Magnoliopsida; order Asterales; family Asteraceae; genus Chrysanthemum; species Chrysanthemum makinoi. The sequence continues at coordinate 45,155,012 of OU343223.1, forward strand.
TATCCATATGCAAATTCAATAAAGCGCTATACTTATTCACTTATCCCAAACGGTCCAATATCAATTTAATTGTCCAAATACTAACAATTCAAAAGTATCTTTGGACAACTATTCAAAACAGACGGCTCAAATCGATCGACACAAAAGAACGAGCTTTTCGATAATGTAACAAACAAACGAACCTTTTTTCTTTTTTTAGTAAGGGTTTAGGGAATCGTGAAAAGCGACAACTGCAGCAATTGAACAATCAAACCACGCCTCGACACCACAAGGTCAAGAAACAATAATACTAAACGAATAAAAAATTGCGGAAGCATAGAGTTGATCGGTTAGGGTTGATACCATGTACGTTTGTGTATATTGAATGAATAATAATGTTTGGTACATCAAGATTATATAGGATACATAATGGGCTGAATATATAATGGGTCAATACTTATACTAATACTAATAGACTAACATAGAAAAGCTGTGTTGCTATAAAAGTTGTGATTTTTACTTATAAGTAGATAAGCGTATACAGCGTCTACGTAGCGTTAGTCAAAGGAACTTCCTTTTAAATTCAGCAAGTTTTTCAACACCCTAGGCAGCGAACCTAATCGTTGTAGTGTAGTATTAGGTAAGCTTCGGGTATTGATATCGTTCTCTAGGGGAATAGGAATGCTAGTGAGAAATTACTACGCTAAGGTTGGGGTTGAGGAAGATTATTTTTTAGCTTTTTATATTTTTTAGAAAATTGAAAGGTACGAATCTCGGGGTATTGGATTTGGGGGGTTGGTATTTCTACCGATTACTCTACAATTCTAATTATCTAATTAACTAAGCTAAGGGGTAGTCTATGTCTAATTGATGTGTGTTCGTATGATGATTAAAAATGTGTTTACCTAGACGCTATTACTCCCTAGTTATCTCCTATTGATGATTGAATTTTCAAGTCCTTATTCTTAACGCATTGTGTCTTCTAAGGTCGTAGGGTACGCTTTTTTCCCTAACTCTTTGAGACTCCTTAGGGTTGTGCCTCACGAAATCTCTAGGAATCATAAACTAACTCTAAGGTTATCTTTGGATGTTTAGCCTACAATAACTCTAGGTGATTATAAACTAATGTTCACAAAGATTACTCAAGCATTAAAAACACAACGAATGACCTATCGCAATCCTAGGTCAATCACAATTAAGATAAGAGACAATCAATCAATATTCAATACCTAGGTTTCATAGATCTAAGCAAACACACAAATAAATTAGCCGGACATGGAAAACATGCAAGCATACACACAAACAATTGAAGACATAATTGAATCAATGAAGTAAATTACTTATATTGTTGTAAAATAGGGTATGAGAACCCTAAGAAACTGCCCAAGACAGCCAAAATTTGGTTTTAGGTTTTACTCCACAACACTACCTCTCTAAAAGTTTGAAAATTCGAATTCTATATATAGAGTTACAACATGCGACGACGTCACTCTTTAAATGTGACGCCGTTCGATCGCCGTTAGGGTTTCGTCTTGACCACGTCAACTTGTGAGCGTCACCTTATGGTTGTGGCGTCGTAAACCCGACCTGGCCGATGCGGATCTGAATCTAGGTCGCGTGAGGTTGTGGCGCCCTACTCTTTAACTTTACGGCGGTGGTGTAAAATAACAATTTCGCTCTTGAGTCGTCACAAATTTGGGCACGTTGCGGCGGCATAGATCCCCTTCTATTTCGGCGAATCACCTTCTATTCGGCTGACTTGAGTGTCTTGATCTTGACTTGGCCATTTTCTTCATATATTCACGCCTCCGTCAGTCAAGTGTCATTCCAAAGCAATTTGCCTTCAGAGACCTAAAAGTGAAAGGAGCGAAATTAAGCGTGCCGGATATAAAGTGGTCGATTAAGGGCTTAAATGACCCTCAAAATTGCCCTTTTAAATCCTTATCAAATATCTCTACACTTGGTATTTGCTTGTCCTCAAGCAAATGTGCTTTTGGCCAATTAATTTATAAGTTAGGGGTCATGAAGCATTAGTTTAGAACAATTCCTAACAAGTATAAGCCCCGCAAAAGTCTTAACAAGCACGGAAATTACATACTAGCACCTCACAAGTGGTGTTTCGATACTCTCATCTCTCGGGTGTATATGAAATATATCAAGTTGGAAATGGAAGATAAACACTCATTAATCGGTCCTAGTACATAGATTACCATAGGCTTAAGCCTAGATCAAACCTCCATCACTTTGGCGTAAGCACCTAGGAAAAACTATCCAAGAGGTCTTTTAAAGGGTTGTAACGTTAGGCTTACGGTAGAGAAACAAAGGGTTTGGTGGGAGAGGCGATTTAGGGGTGGCAAGTCAAAAATCTTTATGTTACAAGCATGAGAAGAATGGTGTTGCCAAGCCAAGACTCGACACTCTAAACTCTAGATAACTTGAAACAAACAAACATAAATTTAAAGATAGATGTAGGATGCTAGCCCGTATGTTTTTTTCTTTTTTTTTCAACACTCTATTTTTTTCTTTTCTCTTTTTTTTCTATTTTTTTTTTCATAGACTTTTACTCTACCATCCTCTACGATAACATCAAAATAATAGGGATTTATAGGCACATCCCTACACTTGAGTTTTTATTACTCTAACACTAATTTGACCCGAATTGAAAAAATCAAAACACTTGAAGTACATTATTACGTAAATAAAGGGAATTTAAATTTAACGTTCCTTCCCGTCACTTCATAAAATTTAACTTTTCCCATGAGTCTCAATCGTCCCAAGCTTGTGCAAAGGATATGACTTGGCTTAGCAACTTATGCAAGCAACTCGATAATTGAACTAAGGGTTTAGTATGATAACAATAATGCACTAAAAGTGAGTGCATACAAGGTAGGCTAAAGGCGATTTGGGTGTACATTTGGGGTGGATTGTAAACAACTTTCATTGATATTCGAGGACCTTAGAAACATCACGAGAACCGAAAGGATAGGTTCGAGGGGTTAACTAAGGGTATCGTGTACTAAAGATGAGTACAACATAAAGGTGTGGGGAATTACTCAACTAATGTGGAAGAAGTAATTATATCACGGGTATCAAACAAGGGTTATCCTAATGCCTCTTATCATTTAGTTATTCCTAACTACACAAGTGTAGTCTCACTAGCGATCTCGGAATGCATCACAAAACAAGTTCTAGAATCTATTATACTACAGGAACACTCTCGAGCATCAAAGATGAATGCTTTAATTCCTACAAATCTAAGAGCGATCCTCACATTTTGGGTGGAATTTAAGTGGTAAAGGGTTTTGTGCTAGTCATATAACTTCCTATCCATGGGACGCTTTATTAAGACTAATGGCCCACTCCTACATGTCATGAAAAATTTTAAATTTGGTGCCAAAATTACCTTAACCGATATTTCTCATGGTTTATTACACAATTGAAATTAGACAAGGCAAATAGTCAAGGATAAGCATAGTTTCAAAGCTCCCGTTTTATTTTCCCTCCCTATACTTAAGCGAACATTGTCCCCAATGTTCAACGAAAGTATCAAAGTTATGATAATGGAAGGTAATTAAAAACGAAAGAAACTAATACTCCCCTTGAAGAAAACAAATAAAACCGACATCGTGTGAAGTGGTGGTTAAATCTATTCTTGAAAGAATATATGCGAAACTTCGCTGATAAATGAAACGCACACTGAAGAAAAAACAAATTTGGCGTAACACTATATATGACTCTACTAAAGGATATAATGCTTGTGGAATGGATGTTTGCGGGTTTTCTGGAAAATTAAGACTGAGAAAATCCATAATTTATAAGTAGCACATAACGAGAAAAAGTTATAAGCTATTTATGCTCCTCTAACGCCATCGTTGCGATCGGCCGCCCAGAGGTTATCTGAAAAGCTGTGCGATTTTACGGAAAAAATTCGGAAAATTTATATCTTTAGAATGGAAAAAAATTGCGCAAAGCATTCCTTATGACTCGATACAAGCATTTGACTCTAACAATCACATATCTTTTTTAATAATCGTAAATCTCATGTTCACGTTCTTTTTGAAAACGCGTGTAATCCTCCCTACACTTATCCTTTTTGTAAAATACCTTTATATGTAATTAAGACGAGGTTAAAGACAAAATAAAGCATTTTCACAAATTCAAACATGAGAAGAAACAATTAATAAAATATATATGACACACAAACAAGCAAACAATTAAGCATGGGTTGCCTCCCACGAAGCGCTTTTCTTTATTTATGAGTCTTGTAGCTAGACTGAAGTCGTGCCCCTATGTACATATAGTAAGCTTATCCTCAGAATGTCTTAAGGATCAAACTTATCATTTAAGTTCCTAGTTAGTGCGCTTAGTTCGGTATGCCTTTTCAAACTTTTCTCCATCTGAGGTCATAGATGTTATCTAATGTGCCACTCTCCATTACCATCACTAGGCGGTCTATCCCAATTCCACTTATGCTTAGGCTTATCAGCTCTCAATTTTCCACTTATTCATGACAAGGTTGTGGGCAGCTTCCTAGGAACTTCGGTCATCTTCCTAAACACTATGTCGTCCTCGAGCGGGTTCACTTCCATGTCCCAGCCATTTCTTTCATGGAAAGTTGTTTTACTAGCAAAGGCTTCATCTAGATAGAAAGGTCGTTGGGGACCTATGAAGTCCTTATTAATCCAAGGTACATATCTAGATGGCGTTCTATCCAACCTAATCTCTTGGGGGATTTCCTCTTCCTTGTAGTAAATATGTTTTTTGACATCTTAAATTGATCTAGCACTCCCTTCTCCTACCACTATTTTAGACATCTTACAATCAATGATGGCACTAGCGGTAGCTAAGAATCCCCTTCCTACTAACAATGGGCATGCGATCCTTATTCATGTCTAGCACATGGAAATCCGAAAAAAAGTCAATTCTCCTACGTGTACTACCATGTCTTTTATTATCCCTATCGGATATGCAATACTACCGTCTGCTAGACCTAAGATGGTTTCGTTGGTTCTATCTTACCTAAGTTAAGGCTTCTATGGAGGGACAGCGGAACAAGATTGATGCATGATCCTAAGTCGGCTAGAGCATCGAGAGGTTTGGAGGTTCCAAGCCTACAAGGAATAGTGAATAGCCGGGATCGTCTAACTTATTAGGTAAATTATTTTGCACAAGCGGGACCCATGTTTTCCAAGTTTTAGTTCTCGCTCATATTTTTATTTTAAAGCATTGTAATAAGGTGCATGAGCTAAGACTTCAAGAACCGGTTTTTCTTGATGGAGTTCCTTGTACTCCTCCTCTAGATTAGGTTTAGGTTCTTGGTTGTGGGTTTCTCAGTGGGTTGTACCAATGGTGCGGGCCTTGGTACCTCATTTGGGATAAACTTGGAACCCTTGTTCATAGCATTTACCGAGTGGACCATTGGGTGTGAGGGGCATGGATGTGCACTCTCCCATGGTGAACAAGAACATGAAGTCGATGAAATAAATTCACTTTTGGGTTCTTTATAGTATCACTTGGGAGTGCTCCAATTTCCCGGTCATTGAATGCTTTCAAGAGGGCGTCAAGCTTGTTTGTCATCTCGCCTTGTCGTTGCTTGAAATGAAGCCAAGCTTAGTCAATCGAGTTTCTTGAAATGACATGAATCTAGGCATTGATTGCCTCAAGACTAGTGGGGTTCCGGTGTTTGGAGGTTGAACCTAGTAGGTGGACTAGATGAGCTTTGGGGTGGGTTTGAATTTTGGTTCCACTTAAGGTTAGGGTGATTCCTCCATGAGGGTTATAGAGTTGTTTTTTTAGGGCTTGAAAGTGTACCACTTATCTCGCTCCATCGTGCAGCGTGGAGCGTAGTCCGCAAAAGCTTGTTCGGGAAGTCTTGTGCAATCACTAGTGTCGTGGGGACCACTACACAACTCACAAGGTAGAGTGATTTTGTTCACTTGATGTGAACATAGGATTTTGTAGGAGCTCATTAGGAATTTGACTTGATCTTCAAGCTCGAGCATCCTACGATCGGAAGGTTGTGAGTCAGCGGGGAGAAGGGATTGCCTTTACGGTTTTGGGCAACTCTGGGGGTCATTCCAACTTTCATTTTCATAGAGAGCAGGTCCTCTATTATACCCACGATTCTTCCGGTGAGATCACTAAGTTTACCACCGGGCTTGCGATGGATGCTTAGTTGGGAAGTTGACATGATCATAAAGAGTTGGACTTGAAGCCAAGATCAATGCGTGATGAGGGACTCTATGGAGTAAGTCCTTGAATCGGGTACATGCCGTGAGAGATTCACCTTGATGTTGTTGGAACATCAAGATTTCATTCCTAAGCTTAGTAGTTCTCCCCGGTGGGAAAATTTAGGCAAGGAAATGAGAGGTGAGATCATCCCAACATGAGATGGAGCCGGCGGGTATGCTTTTTTCCTAGTTATTACTCCCTAGTTATCTCCTATTGATGGTTGAATTGTCACGTCCTTATTCTTGTATTTGTGTCTTCTAAGGTCGTAGGGTATGCTTTTTTCCTTAACTCTTTGAGACTACCTTAGGGTTATTGCCTACGAAATCTCTAGGATTCATAAACTAACTCTAAGGTTATCTTTGGATTTTTAGCCTACAATAACTCTAGGTGATTATAAACTAATGTTCACAAAGATTACTCAAGCATTAAAAACACAACGAATGACCTATCGCAATCCTAGGTCAATCACGATTAAGATAAGAGACAACCAATCAATATTCAATACCTAGGTTTCATAGATCTAAGCAAACACACAAATAAATTAGCCGGACATAGAAAACATGCAAGCATACACACAAACAATTGAAGACGTAATTGAATCAATGAAGTAAATTACTTATCTTGTTGTAAAATAGGGTATGAGAACCTAAGATCGCGAGACAACCAAAATTCGGTTTTAGGTTTTACTCCACAAAACTACCTCTCTAAAAGTCTGAAAATTTGAATTCTATATATAGAGTTACAACATACGGCGGCGTCACTCTTTAAATGTGACACCGTGGTCGCGCCGATTAGGGTTTCCGTGCGTGACCGTCAACCTTGTGGCGTCGCACCTTATGGTTGTGACCCGATCGACTTCGACTTACGGCGCAGATGCGGATCACGAATCTAGCCGTCGCGAGTTGTGACGCCACTCTTAAAACGGCAGCCGTCGGTGTAAAATAACAATTTCGCTACTAAGTCGTCACAAATTTGGAACGCGTTGCGACGGCGCGCCTTCTAATTACGGCCGTCACCTTCTATTCCATCGACTTGAGTGTCTTGATCTTGACTTGGCCATTTCTTCATATATTAGCCTTTTAGTCGAATAAGTGTCATTCTAGCAATTTGCCTTCAAGAGACCTAAAAAGTGAAAAGGAACTAAATTAAGCAGTAACGGATATAAAAGTGATCGATTAAGGGCTTAAATGACCTCTCAAAAGTGTACCTTTTAAATCCTTATCAATAACCTTGATATCAATCTTGTGTATCAGACTGGGCACAGTCGAGTAATACAAATCGGTTGGTCATCGAAAACATCACTCCTCGACCGATATTAACATCGGTCGAGTCGAGTGTGGCTTGTTGTCAAGACATCGGTCGAAGGCCATAAAAATTGAATATCAGTTCAATTTTCAACCGATTTCAAAATCATATCCCCAACTAAATTTTGCCCGTTTGGGCATTGAAAGTTAAAATTAAAAAAAAAAAAAAAATAATAATAATAAAAAAAACTCGACTGTTGGTCATTTAAACTAAAAAAGAAAAACTTTCTTTTTAAAAATTTTTTTACCACTCTATAAATACCAACTTCAAACATAATCTCAAACACAATTCACCTCAAACTACTTCTCATCTATATTCACTTCCAACCTCAATCTAATTCTCATCCAAGTTCAAAATGTCAAAGAAAAATACCCCACAATCAAAAACCGAGCCGATTACCTACCCCAATGCCCCGTTTGAATTTCGCCCGGAAACAACCCAGATTAGCCGTAACACCATACAACAAAGGCTATTCCGCTTTTGCGTCCACAGTTTTGAATATCAATCTAGCACAACCAAATCAAAACCAAAACCCGTTTTACGTTAACCGTCCTTTTGTCCCACCGCAACGTCCTTACACCGATTACCAAATGGAAGAATAGGATTCGTAATAGGGTTGGTAATTATTGCGTTATCATTGATAATATCAAGAATAACCATGGAAGTGGTGAGAATATAGACGACACTAAAAGCTCTTAGAGAATCCGTATGGCGTCGGTCATGATTTCACTTTGGAGGAGTGTTGGAAAATTTTAAAAGGTCATGATGCTTGGAAGAAGCGTGAGATGGCGGCTTTCCAAGCGAATAGTGAGAGAAGAAAACAAAGGGTTCTACCACTACCGGGTTTAACAAGCTCGTGATCCTTTGGATGTCCAAGATGTTGATGATCGATGATGAGGGAAGAGACTAGAATCCGGCCAGATAAGTCGTGACAAAAGAAGAAATCATCCTCCTCCTCGTCGATGATGAACCATCATAATCATTTGTAAAATGCATCGCCAAAACTTTCTTCAAATTCAAGAAGCCGTCAAAAGGGGAGAAAGGTAAGAATAAGGAGGGTTTAGAAGATCGTCATACGGTTGAGGAAAAAGAACTAGAGATGAAAAGAGAGAACTTGAGCTCATTTATCAAAAGCGGAGAGCGACATAATCTTCTACATACCCCTCGACCCAACTTTGAGGACGACAACTAGAAGAATTGATGAAAGTCAAGGCAACAATCGAGCAACTGGTTTAGATTATTAGTTTAAGTATTGTAATGTTTATTTTAAGTTAGTATTGTAATGTTTATTTAATTTTAATGAATTTAAATTTGATGTTTAAAATGTTTGAAAAAAAAAACGTCGTTCATCGACTGTGGCATCTTGAGTTAAGTATGCAGTGTAGCGGAGAAAGCACGGCGATGGCGGTGACACAGGTTGGCGGTGTGCCCACCCTCAGAAGTATTAATATGTTTGACATACACAAATCACCTCTTTACTTTATCTCTGTAGAAATACTAATAAAATAACAGCTTTATAGTTCTACTTCCCAATCAAATTTATAGTCCATGTTTTTTTTTAAGTTGTCTCAATTTAACTGTTCACTGCTAAAAATAGATAAAGAATTTTGATCGAGTTTACTATATTACCTCACTTGATATATTATAGTTAAATTAAAACTGACATTCTGATAAAAGTAAAAAAGAAATAACAATAGTGGTTATGTTTTTTAAATTGGGTGTCTTTTGTTATTGGATAATTATTTTGAGACGGATGTATTATGAAACTATTTTAAACTTCAAAGAAGTTAAATTAGAAGAACATGACTTGATCAAATTGCAGAATGATAACAGGGTGATAGGTAAGGAGTACTTTTTAAGTAAAGAATCTATACTTCATTATCATTTTCTTTTTATGATTCTGTTAAAATCTTATGTGACCAATCACAATGGAGGTTAAGATATCTCAGGATAACAAAGGCTTGGCCCTTTCACCCTATATATAGACTTCAAAATGAAAACATTTTCACAACTCAAACAATCAATACATCTTCTAACCAACTTCAACAAATGGCTTCTTCAACCATGGCTCTCTCATCTCCTTTCGCTGGACAAGCCGTGAAAGCGGCTCCATCCAACTCCGAGCTTCTCGGAAATGGAAGGGTTTCCATGAGGAAAACCGCGGCACCTAAGAAGGTCGCACCATCAGGAAGCCCATGGTACGGCCCAGACCGTGTCAAGTACCTAGGCCCATTCTCTGGTGAGGCCCCATCATACCTCACTGGTGAATTCCCAGGTGACTACGGATGGGACACTGCTGGGCTTTCAGCTGACCCCGAGACATTTGCCAAGAACCGTGAACTTGAGGTCATCCACTCCAGATGGGCCATGCTTGGAGCTCTTGGATGTGTCTTCCCAGAGCTTTTGGCCCGTAACGGTGTCAAGTTCGGTGAAGCTGTATGGTTCAAGGCTGGTGCCCAGATTTTTAGCGAAGGTGGTCTTGACTACTTGGGAAACCCAAGCTTGGTCCATGCCCAGAGCATCTTGGCCATTTGGGCTACCCAAGTGGTCTTGATGGGTGCAGTTGAGGGTTACAGAATTGCTGGTGGGCCACTGGGTGAGGTTGTTGACCCACTTTACCCAGGTGGCAGCTTCGACCCATTAGGCCTTGCTGATGACCCAGAGGCTTTTGCTGAATTGAAGGTGAAGGAGCTCAAGAATGGAAGACTAGCTATGTTCTCCATGTTTGGATTCTTTGTTCAAGCCATTGTGACCGGAAAGGGACCATTGGAGAACTTGGCTGACCACCTTGCCGACCCTGTTGCCAACAACGCCTGGTCCTACGCCACAAACTTTGTCCCCGGAAAGTAAATGTAATGAATTTTGCTGTAAAATGATATGTGAATTAATATATTGATATTTTTGGGCATTTGGTGTTTTTTGGGCATTCAGCATCTCTTAGATGGTTCTCTGACAGAGAACTAGGAGTAAATAGTAGCAGGCAGATTTAGACCATTTATATAACTAAGCTTGATTATCTTTAAAGCATGAAATGGACAAATTTACAATACGGTAAAACGAGACTGATGAAATTGGTGGAACCCCGGCTCAAAACTGGTAAAATACAGTGACCAAAGATGCTTTGTAATCATATTTCATCCATTAAATAATTATAAACTAAACACATACTGAATCGCACATACTTGAGTAAACACCTGCTTCTAGTTATAGCAACAACCGAAAAAATACATAATGAATCGCACAACAGAGAAACCACGCATTTTGTGTGCTTTATGAATCACTGTATTTTATTGACAAGACGCAACTTTTCAGTTTACATGTATACGAATGAGAACCTCGTAGTGTACAGTTTGTCCAATGTTTCTCTCTAAAAATCACATATGGACATGATTTACATCAGCAATAAATTGTGAGGAGTGCTAATATGGACAAAGGGGATACTAGATGTCGTGAACATTTCTCTAACGGGTATGTAACCATTTGGTTATGGCCTCGTCTTGCGGGTGTGTCATTTACACTTCACTTCAATACATGAAGCCCTACAATGCAAGTTCACCCTAAAAGTGAATATCGAGAGAAAACTGGTCTAGCTTTAAAAATTACCCAGCTGCACGACGAGCTGCTCTTGCTTTGGCTACAGATTGTTGGTAAAGTTCTTCATACTGTGATGCCGATGTGTCCCAACTGAAGTCTATGCTCATGACCTTGTGCATTAGTTCTTCCCAACCTTCACTATCACTCAAGTAATGTTTGAAGGCCCGGTCAAAAGCACCATTAAATCCCTGCGCATTATTTTAAATCCCTGTGCATTAGTTCTTCCCAACCTTCATTATTATTAAGGCAAGGTCAAAAGCAGCATTAAGCTATTGGCGAAGAATAGAATAATGAAGAAAAAAAAAATAGAAGTGGAAATTTCTGCCTGTTTATATTTGAATGGGTCGATCCGGGTTATTTTATTAATGGGTTAACTGGGAAAAAAATCAGCTTAAAAAAACAGTCAAATACCAGTAGGTCAAAAGTCACAAAGATGCATTTTTAATGCATATTATTTCATTAAATAAATTAGTTTACTTTCGATATTTCTATTTACTAGTTCACATTTGACACACTAACTATTTAAAAATATAAACTTATACTTGTCAGAAAGAAAGAAAAAAAGTTTCATGTCCGCCAACTCAGCCGGTATAATGGTTCTTTTGCAATGAAAAAGTTTCCGTCCGCCTACTCAGCGACTTACTTGTCAGCTCGTACAATGGCTCTTTTGCAATGAATTGACATAAAGTATAAATCTAGAGCATTGGTATGCAATATTTAGAGAATTACCTGTTCATCTGGTGATACAAATGTAAATCCATTTCTTAACTGAACTGGAATCGTATCGTCATCAATGTCAAAAACACTGCAAAGAAACAAGCCTTAAAGGATCAAATCCCCAGAAATATCAGGAAATTCTATACGAATAAAGTTACATTTTACCTATCATTTAGACCCCCTGTCTTTCTAGCAATGGGGATTGCACCATATCTCATGGCTATCATCTGCACATGTAGAAACCAAATAACAATAAAGATACATAATTCCTTATAAACAGATTTTGGTCAATCAAATCTAATTCCTTATAAACATATTTTGGTCAATCAAATCTACAAATGGTGCACCTGTGTTAAGCCACAAGGCTCAAATATAGATGGGATGATGAACATATCTGATGCTGCATATATTGAATGGGAAAGAGCCTCATCATACTTCAGAATCAGTCGAACATGCTCATGAGTTTGAAATTTGTTTGCGATCTCCTCGAATTCCCTCTTTTATAACATAACAATAAAAGTACATGATAATTTAAAAAAATTATATATCATGCAAGAAGAAATATGCCAATTATAAAACAAAAACAAATTTAAGAACATTAAAACCTTGCATAAATGCAGCAACTTCTCACATAATGCCATATTTACACAACTTAAACACCATAATGTCATATTTACCCAAAACATGCTTTAACTACATGTACATCATGCATTCAAAACATGTATTTATGGGGTATATATGACATTTTGATGTTTAAATTGGATATATATGGAATTATCCCCGATCTAAAAATTGGACACGTAACAAGAAAGTTCCTCATATTTAAAAGTCAGAAAATTACATGAATACTTGGCACAGGGCTCGAACCAAGCAATACAAATTGTCCACCTAATTCCAATGCCCGATATATCGCATGCCTGATGAGATGCACACCCTTTTGTGGCACCAATCGTGTTATACAGCCAACCTGTAAAATCATACATCAATATGCTAACAAGACAACAAAATTCAGTGTTGTATGGTATTTTACTAGACAGTCAACACTCAACACACAGATTCGGAAGAAGTATATAAAATAACAAAGCTCATAAATTAGTTTTCATAGAAGGCGTTTAAGGAGACAAGAAAGTTACCAACGGTCTCCTACTATCTGCAATAGAAAGCCCAAGATGTCTTCTTAAAGCTTTTTTATTTTCAAATTTCCCCTCAAGGTCATTAGCATTGTACTGCAATCTGAGATAGCCGTCAGTAGCAGGATTCCAAGCGTCAGTATCAATTCCATTCAGAATCCCCACAAACTTTTGAGCATGAGCATTGAGGGTTGCATGGAGCCCTTGACCTCCCTGTATAGCAAAAAAAACTTTCCTTAGTTTAATTATTCACGAGAATGAAAGCAATTTTAGGACTACAACACAACAAATCTTTTAAGCCAATGGATGAAATAGACATACCTGTGGGGTCCTGACCTCTTGTGCATAGGTCGGTGATACTGTTGTAACGATGTTAGAGAACACAATTGCACCCTAAAATATGATAAGAACATTTTAATAATTACACTCGTACAAGCATCATAAAAAATAAATAAATAAACAAAAAATAAAAAAAATGCCATAGAAGCATAAAATTTGACGAAAGCATGAACAGTAAGGGAAAACGCATTTAAACTGCAATACCTTGACAGGATTAACTCTGTCAGTTGATGAGTGGTCCTGCATCCTATCTGGTCTGTTAAGATGATGAATATCAAGACCACAGGATGCTATTTCTGCAGCAGGTGCAGTGCCTTGATACTCAAAATTATGACATGTGAAGCATATCCTAGCTGAATTTAGTCCTTTGGGTGCATATAGATCCCAGTAGAGGGGTGCCTGAATAACATGAAAATGTCATCATTCTGAACCTATATAAAATATTAAGAAGGTTATTATTAAAAAACAAGGATCGTCCATACAACAAAAGCTGTCTGCCAATCATGACAGTGAATAATATCTGGTTTTTTCCCAGCTTGATGAAGCAGTTCAAGTGCAGCCCTGCTAAAGAATGAGAAGCGCTTCAAATCATCAGGTTCTCCATAGGTTTTTCCTCTCCAGAAAAATTTAGCAGGATGAAGAGGCTCAATAAAGTAAACAGGAAGCCCTAGACAAGCAAAATAAAAAAAAATAAATAAATAAAATAAAAAAAGGTTAGATCTCAAATCAACATGCAAGTGAAACACTCATAATCTGGTGCGTATACAAGATATGAACATTCAGACCTTCAACAGTACCAATCCAGATCTTATTTTTGTGTAACTTGCCATCAAAATACGACTCTACCACTAAATCCAAGACCTGTACAAAAAGAGATAGATACATGAACAATTAAAACTTGGAACAATGATCAACATAAATTAAAAGTGGAGGGGACATACCCTTAAATCCTGAATACTTTCATACTGCATGCAATCGTATTTCGGGAGAACTATTTCCACAAGGTGCCCTTTCTTTTGCAGTGCTTTACTAAGAGCAGACAACACATCCCCCAGACCTCCAACCTGGAAATTACAAAAATAAAACAATAAAGAAAAGGAAAATTACAAAATTATCTCAAGTAGTAACCAGGAAAAAATACAAGTGAATTTTAAGAATGCTTTTAATGACAAACTGTTATCGAAAAAATGACCGGTGCAGTAAATATAGACTAATGAAATATTTAGATAAGAGCTATTTCCTAAAATGCAGTACACTAGGAAGATTGACTCTGAAATTCTAACATGGAGCAAAACATATTCGTTTAGTTAAAGATACAAAAGTTTTGCCAAGACTAGATAGTTATGGCATATCAAAAAGACAATCTTTCCAAAATACCAGAATAAAGCTAATAAAACTTCTCCCGTGTACTTTTATAATCTAGGTTGCACGGACACGGACACGGACGCGGACACGGACACGGACACGGCGATACGGCAAAATCAAAAAATATAGGACACGGACACGGCGTGGACACGGGAATTATATATATATATATATATATATATATATATATATATATATATAAAATTGAGATCAAATTATAAAAATAAGACCCATTTTTTAACCAATAAGATTTGAGCAAGTGGCATTTTAAATTTTAATTAAACAAAATAACTAATTAAAATGAAAAGATATATATATAATATATATATATATATATATATATATATATATTATTTCAATAACTATAAAAGACTGTTTGGTTACATGAGAACGGGTTCAGTTAGAATTTGGATTAGGATTAAGATTTGAATTTGGGTTTAGATTTGGATTTGATGTAAGTATAAAATATTATTTAAAATTTAATATATAATTTAATTTTGAAAAAGTAATATTTTAATTTATGGAAAGAGAGAAAGAGAGAAAAGAAAGATAAATGGCCCGCTCCCTTGATAATCTCCTTTCATGCGGAATTCAAAAGTGTGGGGCGATAGGTGGTTCCTTATTTCTAAATCGTATTTTAAAACCAATTTTGGGTTTGTATCTTTCCAACTCTAAATCCTATTGCAAACCCGGGGATAACAAAGCGGACCCCTAAGTAACCTAATGTCTTTCTCCTCTGCGCCTATAAGCAGCCATTTCTTTTCTGTATACTCGCCATTCAGTTTCTCCAGATCCATAAATTCATTCACCATACCTTTCTCTTTTTTTTTTTCTCTTAGACATGAATGGTAAAATTAACCACCCACCAGTATACCTTCAATCGTATCTCGCTTTAAATCCGGCTGCTACCTATGACCACTGCCGTCCGGTCAGGTCAGCGCCCATATGCACTTAGCGGATCCGTCTCTGCTTTTCTGGCGGTGATAAAGGTAACAAATATTCAAACCTTAAAGCATAAACCTTCTTTTCAAAAAATAAAATCCAAATCCGTGTCCAAATCCGTGTCAAGCCGTGTTCAAATCGTTTCCGGCCCAAACAGCCGCATTAAGGACACGACGCGTCGATAATGGGATTGCGTGTCGAGCAATGTCCGGCGTGTCGTGTCGACACTGCCGTCGGGGTTTTTTGCCGTGTCCGTGCTTCCTAGTTTATAATTATGGAAAATCAAAGTAAAGAAGGTTTACCTTAGCAACTGGTGCCATCTCAGCAGCAATGTGAATGACATGCAATCCTGGACTACAATGAACAGTAGGCATTCGTTTATACAGAAGTGTGCTGAAAAAGTGAACTAATATAAAATAATGTACATACCTGGATGAGATGATGTCAATTTTGAAAAGCAGCAAGAATTTCCGTTCACTCTTATCCTTGCACATTCCATGTAAAACTTATCATGAATCTGTATCCTTCTTCATGTCATTTCCCTTAAGTCTTAGCCTCATCTTATGTGAATCTTCTTTCAAACCAAGCATAACCATGAACAACAAGCGACTCCAAAATTCCCATGGCATATCCACATGTTTGCCTGCAGCTTTTTTCTTACTTTCTTCTTTCAAGTTATCAAGTGTATCTTGAAATTCCTTCACTGAATCTTGATATAACTGTACGTACGAATGTATCTCTGCATCAGACCTTTCAAGCCGTTCATCAAGTAATTTTATTTTCTGTTGCATTAATTCATTATACTGCTGCAACTTTTCTGATGATAACTTGTATATGCTAGCATCTTCAAGAGATTCTTCCAGCCTCTCAACCTTCTTCCTCAACTCCTGGTTTTGTTGCAATACCAAAATAGCTTGATCTGCTTGACTAGTTGACTTATCAAGCAATTCTTGCAAATGCTCCACCTTATCCCACAGGGTCTCGCACTCTGATCTTAAAGTTGAAAGCTGTGCACCATCATCTTGGGAAATAGTAAGCTTGTACTCCAACTCCTTTAGTGTAGACTCTAAAACATTGCGTTCTTTCTCCAGCATTTCAACACGTTCATCTGTTTTCTTCACCTCACTAAGCTGCTCCTTAAGTGTCATTATATCATCTTTCAGGAACAAGTTCTCATTCCTTAATGCCCTCAACTCCTCACTTAGAACACGGGTTTGTCGATCAGGAGACCGGAGAACAACATCTTGAGTTCCATTACTGTTAGACATTTCTGTTTGAAGTTTCTCTAAATGGTCTTGTAATAGCTCCACATGTATCTTATCTTGTGCGGCCACTCTGATTTTTGCATCAGTTTCAGCCAGCCTAACCTCCAAGTTGTTGATTTCACTTTGCAAGGCCTCTTTCTCAGTAAGAATATTTTGTAGGTCTTCAATTGCATGGATGCGAGCTTGGTTTAAAATATGGATATCTAAAAAACAATCATAAACATAAAAATATATGATTAGATCTGTTGGTTGTAAAAGACACAAAAAAGAACATCTATACAAATACCAAATAAAATTTACACGCGATAGGGAAAAATATATTACTTTTCTCTGCATTACGTATCATCCCTATTACATCTTGAAGACTAACAGTTGTGAGCTTGTCCACTTTATCTGCACCAACAGACTGTTAAGATCACAAATTTAGATTTTCTCATGCAGATGGATCACAAAGCATAGAAAAAGATGTGAACAGAACTTCTTCAGTCTAATGAAGATGGCTGTTATCATTTTTACTTTTTTAGTGGAAACGAAAACTCGTCTTCAAGAAGAAAATCACATATAGCCATTTTAGTCCCAGGGTTGACCTCTTCTGGTTGATCCACACCATACTCAAACCCCTATAATTACTTTTTGAAGCTGTGAATTCATTCTTACTCTCAAGTATCAAACACAGTTTGGAAATTTTGATTACTATCTTTTCTTAACCAAAAATACTATATCGAGCTCAAAAAACGGTTGTCCATACTGATGGACTATGATCATGATACACAAAGTGTATCACCTGAAGAGAATACCATGATTGAAACTAGCAAGCTAAAAATAACTGTTACATCACTAAAGCAAGACCAAGAAATAAAGTTGGAAGATGACCCACTACAAGATAACTACTTTAAGGCCATGTCATGGACGACAGTAGCAAGGTTAAGAAGAGACAAGAGGTTGCATCCAAATTAGTACATAGAAATAAATTAAGGTGCAAGCAGTGTGCTGTCATCCATATGTTAAGAGAAAACGAGGCATACCGGGTTCAGTGTGTTGCTTAAATTTCTCTCATCAAAACGTTGGATCGCTACAATATCACCAGATGTAGACTTATGAGGAGACAGCTGATGTCCTCGTGTCTGAATCTACTATTTCACGAGGTTGCTTGCGAGGTTGTATTTTGGGGAACTTGCCCAGGGACGATTTTCTTTGCCTGAGGCCTCCTGGGCCGTGGTACGCTGCTACATTTCAAACATAATTATGTGAAAAGTCAAAGTCAACCCCCCAAAAAAAAAGAAATATAAGATACAACATATAAGAGTGTGAGGGTATAAAAGGAATGCCACTCAACTGAAATATCTCTTACTGTGTCACAGAAAGATTAAGCAATAATGGGGAAAATAAAAGAAATAAACATCGTTATCATTGAGTAATCTTATGTGAAACTAGTATTCGATTCTCCTAAACTGACAAAACCACTATTTTTTATTTTTTATTTTTGTCATAATTTGATCAAACAAAACCTATCAGCTTGGATTCTCAAGTACATCCAAGTTCAATCCCTGGCTACACCTCCGGTGTCAACCCCCAGACGCGTAGCTTAATTGGTTCAGGGGGAGAACTTTGCAAATATAGTCAAGTTTCCCGGCATGGGTAGCTAGTCTTCTGAGTTGGTTGCTAAGCGAGTCTGAACAATGTTTTCCACAACCACTCCGGGATGGCCTAGTGGTTAACGGCTTGTAAATATCATCGCTAAAATCTTAAGTTCAATTCCTGCTTGGTGCAAAAAACTTGATGTGGCCACGCCAACCTTCCCAAAACGAGGAGGGTTTTGCCCGGTTTTTGTCTATGTGGCGGCTGGCTCAAACTTTGTGGATTAGTCGGCACAAAAGTTTGTACCCTATGGTTAGTTGGTCACCCAAAAAACTTTTGTCTTGCACATTTTGCAAACAGCTATACTACCAATTATCAACGCTTCAGGGCAACTCTTCTACTAGAGGGGCGTGTGGAGCATTACCAGTTATCAATGCTTTGTGTAAATGAATGTTAAAAAGTTGTACTCATTTGATATAGTTTGTACCTTATCACTGAATGATAAAAAAGAAAATAGCATTGAAAAAAACATTACATAATTCACTAAAATAAATCTCAACCTATAGGTATGTAACTCATGTAAATATTTTACTGTCACCGATAACTAATAAATCACCATTGTAGTTATGCAATCTAGTTAAGCATAGAGACTGATTGTTAACTAATTGTTTATCGGTATCCTAAGCATTGCCTAGTGCGTATTCTCCTACGGACGGGACGGGTTGTGTGATCAAATTGGCTTAACTAAGGGTTAAATTATGCATCAATAAACATATACCTCTATCGGTATCCATATAAACATAAACAGTAATATAATATCAATAACAATACAACACAATACATACAATACAAAACGAATTAGGTGAAATGAAGAAGAGTACCTAGAGTTGCGTTGTTTACACGAAACAATAAGCAATCGAGGATTAAATGAACGACGCAATCGAGGAGGAATAGGTGACGTGTAATTGAAATGAAGATTACAGTCACTCGCATTACTACTTATATACCACGTCGACAGCAGCCTAACCGCCATCTCCCTCCACTGTGTGTTTTTTCAAGGAGATGAACAGAAAAAGTGTGTTTATCTATTTCTGTTGGTTTAAAATATCTCAAAAGGAGAGATATTCCCCTGTGCTAGGGTCTAGGAACACGTGACTCACGTGGAGATTGGTCATAATGTGGTGCATTGCTTTGCTTCTGTAGGATAAAGATGCACGTGAAGAGATCTGATTTGATCGGACGGTGAAGAATGGAAAGTCTAGTAGTGTATATGGGAGTGGAGTGTTGCATAATCATTTTTGTTTATCTATTATGCATTTTCAATCTCGAGAAATAAAAGCCACAGGGGCTGTTGCTGCCACGTAAGCATTCAATGTGAGGTTGTTGAGTAAGTAGCAAACACAATGTCGACTACTTTGCCTATATACCCCGAAATACCATTGTCGAATGACCAAATTTTCATGTTTTAGGGTGTGTGTTCCTAGTTTATGGTAGCATTGCTGGTATAGCCCCTATTGGTGGAGAGGTTATGAGTGTCTAATGAAGTCATTAATCTTCTCTTTTATATTTCTTGTGGATCTTTGGTTGAGAGAGTAGTATAGATGGGAGTAAGATGGAAATGTAGATGTGTAGGGGTGAGCATTTGACCGACGAACCGGACGCGGGCGAAACCGGACGGCCAAAGCGTTCCGGTCCGATGTCTTCGCTTTTTGGCTAATTGGTGGAGTCCGGTGGGACCAGCAAGCAATTAGCCTTGTTGGACGGGCCGAGGCCGGCGGGGCGTTCCCCTTCGTCTCCGTCCGTCAGGATTTTGCCGAACTTCGGGTGTCGGTCCGGTCCGTCTTGGTCCGTCTGGCCCGTCCGTCGATTTCGGCAATGCACCTAACTAGATGATATATGGTGCAGTTTATGATGAATTGAGGATTTTTTTTTTTTTTTTTGAAATTTCTATGTTTTAAAAACCTGACACTAATTTCTCTACGAGGGAATATGCGGCTATGCCCACACTGACTCAACTCAAATGTGTCTTGGTCATCGGGACGGAACTTAGGGGGGTTTCGGATGCTCGGAAACCTATGAATTTTTTCGATGTAGTGTTAATTTTTTTTTTTAAAAACAATTTTTTCTAAATGCATCTTAAATGCACCCGGTCCATCGAAATGTATTTTTATATTACGGTTTCAAAAATTTTGTCCACCCAGTCATATTTGGTTATGATTTTGTCCCTAACATTCATTGAATAGAGGTTAATACTAATGCTGTAAAACTTCTTTTGGTTTTCAAAAGTTGCAGCTATTTTAAATGATAATTTAACACTTGGGCCTGTTTGGCTAAGCTTATTTATCATAAGCTGATTTGGGCTTATTTTTTATAAGCTCCAATTTTGTGTCTTATTTAAGCCGTAAAATTGAGGCTTATAAAAAATAAGCTATCGAAAATTGGGCTTATTTTTATAAGTCCCATTTACGGCTTATTTTGAGACTTGTGGCTTTATTATAACATCATATCATAATAAACATATAGCCGTGAGTCTATCAAATCATAAAATCGAACTTATAATAAAAAATAAGCCCACATCCATTATGTTAAATAAGCTTAGCCAAACAAGTTGGTTTCTAGACATTTATTAAGCTCGGTTTACTCGAACCATTCTGAACGTTCTTGGTTTTTTTGTTGATAATTTCAAGATGTATGACTTTTTCACTTTTTTGGATGCATTGCCCATTCCGAAGAGTTTATAATGCTAGCTTAAGGTGCTTCCGTTCACGTGGAACGTTCACAAGGTTGTTAGTTCAACTCGAGTCTAGTTCTTTCAAATTTGTTATTTGTGCAGGTTGGTTTGTTTAAGAATTTAGTCCATGTTGTAACCATACAAATAAGTTAGGATTGCCACATCTACAAATGAAATTTATAATGTATCAGGTTAGTCCAGTAAATTTTTATTTACCCGAGTATTTTTTTTTTCTTTTCTGAACTGCACTTCATTACCAAGAGAAACCAAAATGCAACTTTACAGAGAACTCACCAATTGCCACTCCTCTACAAGACATAGAGAAGGGAAATAACGAGCATTACAATAAGAAAGAACCAAAAACCATGACCCAAAACTCTGCAACAAAAACGCAGCGCACAAACTTGCTGCTAACAAACACATGACACATCGAAGCGACCAAACCCACACAACCACACACATAGAAGAAAACAAGGTTAGTCCAGTAACCGATGCATAATCAAAATAAACATAACCTTTTCTTAATAGATACATACAGATTACAGAATTACATGATACAACATTACAACCCTTGTTTTCTGGTAGTTTTAGATAGATATACATCAAATTTGGCCATGTTAACATTGCCCACAGCAACATTGTTGACCACATTTATGTTCTATATCAAGAATTTGAAAATGAAGTTTCGCTACAAGAAATAAATAAATAGATTAGCAAAATGGGTTGATCTCGGGCTTGTGTCAAAACGGGTAATTTTAAAACACAGTTCCAAGCAGTTGGAGCCTTGTTTGGACTACCAGTCAACACTTTTTGTCCAACTATCAACATGTTTGATCAAGTCGACCAGGCGCCCATTTTCACTTTAGCTACGTTTTTGAGATTTTACCTATTTGAGCCGCTGAAGATAATCTACGACCAAAATCAACCCATGATTGGGCAAATGGGTCAAAATTGGCAACTCTTAAAGATGGGGAAGCACAAACAAATAGATCAACTGTGTTCTAACTTCCAGTCAAATTCCAAGTCACTGCAATCAATTGAACCTTTCACTCTCTCAAGTGCTGCATTTCTGTGCTGCAACAAATGAAGCCCTCCCTCCTCCTCCGGGTTTCTTTTACGCGACGCGACGTCTTACGCGACACATTCTTCCATTTATACTCAAACTTGCATGCTGCACACAAACAATCACAGGGCACAACTATGTGATTGGTCATCGAGAGTATCTCCATGTTCAAAATAAAATCAAACACAATATGGACAAGTTATTGTCAATAAATCACTGGCTAAGGTGAGAATAACTCTTATTTTTATTCAAGCGACATAATGTAAAACTAAAATGGCTGATTTTTAACCAATGTGAGTGTGCAGATCCGATATTCCTAATGGATAGCCAAAGTGGCTTTTGTCGTTACCCGACGCTAAATTTCAAGCTTACAACCGCCGGCTCTTTGAACTACCAAAACACAGTGAAGTTGGTTTTAAACCCACTAAAAACGACCAACAAATTCTCAGTAATTTTCTTTCTGGAGCAAATTATGTTAAGATCACAAAACTATGACTAAATTGTATGTGTCATGTTAGCCACACTACATATGCAAGTATGCGACTCCCTTAAGTTTTTGGGCTGGGTTGTTGATGGTGTGGTGACAATAGATTACATGTATGCGCTCATCCTTACATTCGACATAACTGGTGCTACAAATAGAATCTTGATTCCTCTGTACACGATAACAAAGAGTGTAAAAGAAGATGTTTACCTTCACTTTTACTCTCAAAACCATGAATGATGCAAGCACAAATCCATGGTCTTCCAGCTTGTGACGCTTTTGCACCACCCTTTACTTCACCATTATGTTGTTTCAAGCTGCAATAGGACGTGAAGTAAAGCAACATAAATCTAACCAAAAAAAAAAAAAAACTTCTTAGAAACTAAAAATGGAGCAACAATCATGTTTATTGCTTCAATGATAATAAGGCACTTCGAGTAAGAAATCGGTTACAAGTTCTCACCATATGAAAACATAAACAGACAAGTGATTATATCTGTAAGAAATAATTGCTCATCCTAAAGGTGGCAAATCAAGCAGATTGGGTAATCGTTTAAAACAGTAATTTAGGTGCATTTTATGTTTGACAAAACACCTTTGTCGCAAACTTTCATATTTTCTTATAGATTATCTTGGTTTTAAAAAGCGTAATGCACTCTATTGCAAAAGGGTCAAAAAGACCCCGCATCACATACGCATGGTACCTGCGTTTTACAAAAGTATTTTTAAATTCTATTTAATACATAGAACACATTAATACCACATTTCACAACAAAAAAACTTCTCATAGTTAACAATCCCAAAAATTCCAAGCATTCTCATGTTCGATCATTTAGGATAGAGGTCGTATCTATTCATTTTCTAAAAACTTGGTCAAACTGAAGTCATGTATTAACAGTAAAGGCCATCAGAAGAAGCCCAATATACATTTAAGAGACCCAATTTGATATTTTACGGTCCACTACAGATGATGCGCCCAAAAGCGGCAATGTGTGCCTCGGCTGATGCATCCCTGAGGCGCGTCTCACCAAACAATCTGGTGATCTCCACGTATCGGGGTGTCTAGTGCGGTAGGGTACTGCATCGCATCACCACACACCTCAAACGCCCTTGATGCGTTGCCAATCAAATTTTTGGGTAAAATGTTTTTGAATTTGTTATAACCATGTCCAAGGTGTACTATTTATTTATTTATTTTTGAACGGCAGCTCTGTCTCACAATTATTACACCACAAATTATCTCACATGTCCTAAATAGCACTTGAACCCATAACCATTTGGTTTGGAAGCTTCTCACACATGGCGTACTATTGAGACACAAGCCCGTACTATTTATTTATATATAAGCATTCATGGATTTGACTAAACCATAAGCTAATTAATTTCAGATAAACTCAACAATTTCTATAAAAAATATAAAGTAATAAGATAGGGAGAGATATAAATATATACCGTCGCGAGAAATTGTTGGTAACGCCAACGTAAGTTTTGATGGGAGGACTGGTTGAGAGGATGAGATATACTGACCAATTATTTTTATTACTACTAGCTTTTATGGGCGACGAAATTGGAAGTTTGGTCGCTGATGATGATGGTTTTGACGGATCGGAAAGTGGTTGACAATAACCTCGTCATTTACTTTGTATTGGATCTTTTCCGTCTTGTCGGGTATTTTTTTTCTTTTTCTTTATTCTTTATTTTATATTTGAGTTTATTTAAATAATAATAATTGCCAAATTGTGTTTTACAGTACTATTTTATTACTAATAAATCTACCTTTGATGAATATGGGTTAGCGAAAGAAGATTAGCACAATTGGTAAGTAGTCTAGCGTTTCAACACGAGGTCACAATTTCGAAACCTGTTGTTGCTGTCTACCTTTTTTTATACGAAATGTCATGTGTTTAAGTCCTGTTTCTTTTTTATAAACCTATTTTTGTTGTATTTTTTTTTTCTTTTCTTACAAAACATTTCTTAAGGTTATAAATATTTTACAAAATATCTGTTAATTTATAAAGGTGATAATATAGCTCTTGATTTTTATGTAAATGTTATTTTTGCGAGTTTATTTGCAAATTTTAACTTTAAAGTTGATATCCAAAAGTTATGGTATATATATATTTTTTTTACATTCTCTATTAATAATTATATCTTAAAGATCCGTTGTAATATCGGTTTATACACTTCTTGAAGTTAAGATTTTAGTAAAAAGGTTGTTTAAGATGAAAACCCCGTTGTAACCCGCGGGTAAATTATTTTCGTTTATGTCATTTGCCAAATTTCATTGGATTTATGTATGATAAGTTGGATCACTATAGTCCAAGCGAACCCATTTAAAATCTTTACTAAACTATGACCGGCCATCATATTAGCAAATAAACGTATTCCTAAGCTTAAAATAATAAGAAATTAGCTCAAGGAGTACTAAAAAGGGTGTTAACGACATTGGGACTCCTACGTTATATATTTATGTCAATAAACTTTAGCAATATATATCTCTCTAGTGACGAATGATGTTAACGTGTTCCGTTATTTGTTTCACGTGGTTATTACGTGAGGGGTGTTTTCGTCTTATTCTTAGTCCCAATTATAGTTTTAGCTTTATTCGGTTTTCGGGTTAAGCCGGATAACCCGCATAAGGAATTGTCAATTGTTTTCATATATTTCCTTGGTATTTTACAAAAAATACCAACTTATTTGTATATTATGTTATAATTTGGCTTATTCGCGCTAATGAATACCTCAATAACTCGTATCCGAATAACCCGCATCTTATTAGGGCAGGGTACGGGTAAGTTTTTTTCTTTCTAAAAACCCTATTAACCCGACCAGATCAAGGCTTATTCGGGTCGGGTTTACCCATATAACAACTCGATCTAGTCAACTACCAACACCTACCTTTTAAACTCAATGTTTTTGTCTTTTTTACTAAGTTAATCTCGAGACTGTTTCGTTCCTTCTCTGGCAACCTCAAAATATATACACTTGTGGGGTTTGAACCCATAAAATTTTGTGAAAAAAACAAAATACCTTACCCGAAAGCCATTTGGTTGTTAGTGATTTTTTTTAGTAAATCTTGTTCCGGAAACATTAAAATAAGAAAGAGAAAAAAAAAAAGTTTAGGGTGTGTTTGTATACTTTAGGGTTTGATTTTAGAAGCTAAATACATAAATAAATAAAATAAAATAAAATAATTGTTTACCTTTTTGGGTTAGAAATTAAGAACCAACACTTAAAATTTATAGTTTTTAAAACAGTTTGTTTGTTTACATCTTTGGGTTAGAACTTAAGAATCAATACCCAAAAGATTATACTTTTTAAAACACCACCTAGGTTGCGCGGGTTTAATTAAAGATGTGAGTCGAGTTTCAATTTGTGTCTTATCTCTCCTCTCGTTCTCCAATAAAAATATATAATTTAAACTAAAATTCATGTACAAAATTTTGAAATAAATAATTATCATTTAATAAAATATTTTCTTTCATTTCATTTTCTATTATTCCTGTTACAAATCCTAATCCAAACTCGTAAACAAAACAAATGGTGTCTTAGTTCTCAACTTTGTTTTTGGCTCCGATCCGATCAAACTTTTTAATGAAGTTTGGTTCTTAACCCATCCAAAAACCAAAACATGTGCCTATCTGAGTGTGGATCTTCCATCTAACTGTTGGGTTTTACTAATCATAACAATTATAGAAAACACATAAACATCATCAAAGCATGCAGCGGAAATAATAGGAATAATACTGGTAAATTAATTAACCGAATTAAAAGAACATGCGTACCTTTTAGCAAATCAAGAACACACGATATCAAGAACAATGAACAAAACCTTAAAACCCTAAAATTAGGGTTTATATAATTCGACCCCCCCTTAACCGAATACCAAGATACCCACAACCACAATTGTATGTGTGCTTAGTTCTTTGTACCCGTGCCAATATCGAATTGAAGTGAAAAGCTAGGTTCTTGAATCACAAATAAACCAAACACTTGTTTCTTGTAGTTGGAAAATGAATCCCATGGGGAGGAGGTATGATGACCAGGAATATAAGAGAAGAGGAGGGAGAAGAAGTTAAGCAGAGGTGCTTTGGTGATACAAGATTCAATTTAATGGATACAATGGGTTTATATTTATACACATCTAAGCGGTAGCCAATGGCGACCTCCACTGAGCTTTTTTGAGAGGAGACCAGCGTGACCACTGAAGACGAAGGGGTTGAAT